>OX638314.1:7852184-9052184 GCA_951812415.1 Beris morrisii | reverse complement strand
CTTTCGTTGACCAGACCGCTTATGAAGCCGTTTGACAGCGTTTCGCGATACTTGCACGCATTCAAATTTCGAATTTTCGTAACGATTTCGGAACCATCAGATGTCGTCGTTGATGACAGGATTGTAGGACAAACGCCGAACACGTCCGTTTCGTGGGTCTTTTCGGTACCGACCGTACGCTGTAACATCGAGATGATTGCACGCTTCAAATTAATCGAATAGTCGGTATCGGACGGATCCGTACAGATTTGTGATTCGAGTTGACCATTGGCCATCGTAAATTGTACGGGCTTATCGATTCCGGCGGTGAATTTGCGCGTGACACCCTTACCCGAACCATCCTTGTTCTGCACGACGTTGACATCGCTCAATTTTATGGTCAAGCCACAATTACCTTCCGCAAAAATGTTGGCCTGTCCCTGAAGTTTGAGACTCGTTTCGTCCGAATTCGCAGTTGATAGTGCGATTGTGATCACGCTATCAAAATTGTACGCGTACATCGATCCCGCTTTGTAGTGGAGTCCACCGCGATCGGCTGCAATACAAAAATCAATCAGATTGAGCATTACAAAACGTTTCAATGCTTCGATACTTACAAACTGGACAGCCACGCTTACAGGACTCTGCAAAAAATAGAAAAAAAATCGTTTACAATTTAACATTTTTACGACGACTACAAAAGTGTTGCCATTTTCGTCGGCTCACGATGAAATGAATTGCGGCTATAAACAAATTTTTTCGCACATTCAAGTCGTTTTTGGCTTGTTACAACTTAAAAACTAAAAACAAATACCTGTAAGGCCAAACCAAATTAAAATGGTGGCCAAAAACTGCGAGAAAAACCACAAAATTCGCGATCCTTCTTTTCGCTTTCCTGGCCTTTTGAGTTGTTTGCGGATTTCGAATATGGGGCGCCTACATCTTCAATTTAAGCTCGCCCACTCCAAAATCAAAGAATTTTGAAAAAAATGTCAAGAAGAATGCCAAGAGAGTAGTACCTTGGCGTCCCGTATGTACCTTTATGCCTTTTTCAAAATATTATATAATTTTTTTTTTCAATTTTCGCAAGTGGCACACTAAGTGAAAGGGAGCTCAACAGATGCCCGACAAAATTAAAATCCGATCAAAAATCAGTGGTCCAAAACTGAAAAACTGAAAAAATAGCGTCAAGATTCGAGACTCTTCTGGTTCTCCTGGGCACAATTTCCGGAATTTTTTAAATCGTTGAAGTTTTGGAAGAACTGGTTCCTTTGAATCTAGTGGCGAAAAATACATGGGGGGACTCTGTTTCGCTTAGGGCCTCCAATGCGGATAAGGCATCTTTGACTCCTCGACGGAATAAGTTTGTTTACGAAGAAGTTACGCCAGAGGAGACGCACATCTTGCATGGACTAAAGCAGGAATATCATCACTTCTCGGTCTCTCTTTAAGATCTTAAAGACCATACGCGTTTTAATGAAAATCAGCCCTAAGGCCGCGTATTCACCATCGCATTCGCTTATCGTCTAAATACGCATAGCACAGGAATGCATAGGCCTGTGTGGAAACACTACATTCGTGTTCAATGCGGTTTAGTTCAGGGAGAGGCACAACGCTAAGAACCGCCACGCTCACTAGGCATCCATTCAAAACCTCGTGGGCCGCTCATCCGCCTCAAAAACACTCTAATCCCTGCGAAACCTGACTCGTTTGTCATGCCCTAACGACCTCAAATCCTCGATGTTGTCGAAGAAAAGACTACCCAGCCATCTCATTCGCCTTCAAGCAACCCCTGGGCATTTGCACAGGATGTGAGTGATGTCCTTTACAGCGTACAGATCATGGCGTGTGTGTTCAATGTTCATTTGATTCGCGTCCAGAAACCGCCATTGAAACAAATCTACGCGAACCTCGACTAGAGTTGCGAACTTGCTGCTTCCACATTCGCATTCGCGCTAGTTCGCCTAGGTTCGCGCGATACTAGAAACGCGACATAAGGTCGGCGCTGAAAAAGAGAGCAACCCTTTATCATCGCCGAAATGACATCCCTGAACTGCATCCATTAATCTTTATTTTTGCCTTTTCTGTGAAGTGCGCTGTCAACAATGTTGTATTTATAATCCGGTGGTACGAACAAATGTGATAACCCGCATGTCACCAGAAAACTCATTAGTCAGCTCCTGTTTATCATCGGCTCGAACAGTTCACATTTAAATCAAGAAGTCACCGAATTATCGCTTGACCTGTGGACCCCAGCCTGACCACAAACAACCGCATCAGCAGTAGCGAAAAAAACACAACAACTCACACACCCAATCGTCGCAATAGTGTATAAATTGACTGAACTGCGGTACAAACTTGAACTTGAACCCTGTGATCAAACACAAGGCAATTCTCGTTGCGCGCGTCTTATCTTTCGGATTAGTCGCCATTTTTTTTTCTTGTTGCTGTTGTGATAATTTGTAATCAGCGCAGCATTTACCACGGGGTCGTGGATTTCAAGACCTCGACTTTTCAGATTTTCGATATTCTTCATCAAAAATGACACGTTGATTCCGAGCACTTCCAATTTTTTGCATTTTGATTTTTTTAGTAATGAAAAAACAGTCGCCATTTTGAAAAGAAAGATGGCGACTACTTGATTATTGAGAAAGTTCGTAGTCTCGCGTCTCTTGGTGAAAGGGGCGATGATTGCAAATTTACAGCGGCGATTTACCAGGAAAAAAAGGAGGGAAAATTTATGGCTCGATTACAATACGGATTTTAAGAAGGACGCACAAAATGGCTGCGTTCCATCGAGCGAACCGTTCCGAATTTTTCTATTTGATGGAACGAAGCTCGTCACGTAAAATTTGAAAAAAAAAAAGGAAAAATCCCAAAGAGTCGGTGCTATACTCGCGATCTTCAGTGAAAATGCGAACGAAAGAGGGTCCCATAATCAAATCAAACAAAGAGCCAATCATTTTAATTGAAATGGACGCGATCGTGTAACAATTTTTTTGAATTGTTCGTCGTTTAAAGAGCGCTCCATTTCTTTTCTTTGTTGTCTTCTTCTGGGGACCTTAATGTGAAGTGTAACCGGATATGATCAATTTTAGTATTTGTTTTATAAATTAAAGCAGTTTGTTCGTGGTCGGTGTTTTTTTTCGAGGAGGGGTTACGGAGGTTTATCACTTTAGTAAAAACGGGAGCGAAAACAAAATTGAAAGAAATAGAATCCCATCGGCCGTTCGACATGTCGCGGGAAACAGGTTTCTAGCAGATAAAATCTGCCTTTCGTGTTGTTCTTTTTTCCTCGCTCAAAGTGAGGCCTTTTTAAAAAAAAAAAACTGCTTAAAACAAAAATCGGATCAAATTCATGAAGAAAGCTGGTAACAAAAATTTCATTCATATCAAAAGCTTTATTATTCCACTTGGATTCGTTAATTTGAAAGAGATGAAAAGACACGCGCCACTGTAGTTAAAACGGAGAAGAGGATGTTGCAGTGGCGCGCAAGTTAGGTGAATTAATTCGAAGAATGAAGAGTACTTGTTGGTTTTGAACGTTACGATTTAATTGCGAAAGAACTGAATTATTTGTTTTATTGGTTTGTATAAAAAGCCAGTCGCCGGTTCACGAGAGTTTCAGCACCCTGTTCTAGGCATAAGAAAGAGCCGGCCTTGCCTCAAAGAGAGAGTCCCAATTTAAATTAAATGTGACCGGACATAATACAAAGCTCGGGTATAAACTTGAAGATGATTGTCTCGGTGAGATTATTAAATTATTTTCGGTGACTTGTTGGTTGAAGGAAGGAGAGGGCTGGGGGGCGCTGAATATGTGAAAAGTAAAGCAGCCAAATACGGCGGAAAAATCCAAAAAAAAACAATTTTTTTATAAACAAATGAAATTAAAATCAAACTTACCGCTTGCATTTAAACCGTTGGAAGAGATCAATAAAAACACGAAAACGGCTAATAAATGTTTTTGAAATCGACAAGGATCCCACGTGACCATCTTGAGACTTCTGCACGACCCAAAAGAAACAAACAGAACAGAACACTTTAGTAAAATTTTATAATTAACACGAAAGTAAACACTATTTTTTTTTTTTTTAAATTAACGCGTACAATTTTTTCTGTAGATTTTTTTGACGAAAAGGCGCATGTAGGAACTGGGCCCCCACCTCCTTGTAAGTTTTTTCCAGGTAGACCGGAAAAAAAGAAACCGGAAATAGGAAAATTTAACGAATTTCTTTCTTTTTTTTGAGAAAAAAAGGAGAGAAAAGAAATTTTTTTTTTTTATTTTCTTCTAAAATTTCTTTTCCTCTCGCCAGAAAAACCCAAGCTCGTTCTAAGAACTCGTCGAATTTGGTTCGATTCAAAACCTTTTATAGTTTTTCGCGTTCGGCCCTCTCCTCACTCCCTTTCGCTCCGCACCCTCCTACCCCACTCATTGTACACCTTCGAAGAAATCAAAATGAGAGGAAAAAGAAGAAGATGGGAACCCTTATGAGATTCAGTGGCGTCGAACAGAGATAGCAAGTTCGGATTTTTAGGGGGCTGGACAAGAGATTTATATTTTTTTTGTGTTTCGGGTCTTAACGATCCGATCCGCGTACGACGATATTGTTATCTCGTTTTGGTTGAACGCGTAACGAATATCATCAGAAATAGAATCTTTAAGTGCGAGCGAGTAAAAGTGATTTTGTTGCGGCGGTCTGAAGGCGAGGTCTTATGAAAAAAAAAAATTAATTTGTTTTCTGCTCTTTTTTTTCAAATTGATTGTCCGTCGTCAGTCTTGGAGTCTATTTGTGTAATCCTCCCTCTCCCATCCAGCCAACGTTTTCTTAGATCCGTGATAATCTTGGATGACGCTGGAAGAGCGGGAGGATGCGGTGGGAGGGTGTGGGGCGGAAGGGAGGCAGCGAGAAAATGCACTTTTCACTTATCAGTAAACTTTTTTTTTCCGATTTATTTAAGTTTTTCTTTGAAAAATTTTCCATTGCTTGTGTTTTTTTTCTGTCGTGCGCGCGACTTTTTCGCTAAACCGGCAGATTTCAGTACCACAGGAAAAAAAAACTTTTTTGAAATTTCCAAACGGATACTGCCTCGCGACCACGTGTGCAGGCATCAGCAATTTTGCGCGAAAAAAAAATGGCTGCCGTCAGCTTGGTTACGAATGGGTTATTGGGGGCAAAATTGTTCAAATGTTGCAATTCTAGCAAATGTGGCAGTTAATTAACAGCAACCGAGATATTAATCAGAACCCGGATCGCTTAATGTCACACTGACATAATAATGGACTTTGTAAAGCAAAAAATCTCGAGGGTGGAGGATTTGTTTTTTTTTTTTAATTTTACTGTTCTATTTTTCTGGCTGAATATATTTTGCTTTGATCTTAATATTTGTATTTTTTTGCTTTCTTATTTTTAATTTTTTTTTTTATTTTTGGTTAAACGAAAAATTAAGGTTATATTTTGAAATTTTATTTTTACTTTATTATTTTTTAATAGTAAAGTATTGTGATCGACCTGAAATTTCAAAAAAATGTGCTACCCTGAAATTTTGTATTTACACGTTTTAGGACTAGTAAACACCAAAAAAGCAAAAATGTCCGTCTGTACGCCGTACGCAAAATCGTTTGAAGGCGCGTAGCTCACAGGCTTTTATGGTGGGTACCATACATTAGGTGAACCCCTTCCAGCGGTATCTTTTGCGGATGGGGGTGTGAGGGTGGAGGTGGGGGGCCGTTAAAAATTTTTTGTGGTCTAGATCATCAATTTTCGATCTGCTTTGGACATTCACACAATAACAGAAATTACGAAAAAAAGTCACGAGTTCATAATATTGATGAAAACAGTAATTCGTATTAAAGGACAGATTCATTATTACGATTAATTATGTCACTCTTAGTATGATGAACAAATTCATAATATTGAAGTTAAGCGTAATGAATGTTGTTCCTCATAGTAAAGTAATAATTTATTATTGCGATTAATTTTGTCATTATAATCAACAATAATTCACATATTGATATCATCATGATGAATTTGTAGCCACAACCAGCCAACAGAGGAGCCGTAGACTTGAACTGTGCGATAGTAGTTTGCCTCAAGATGGAGAACTTTTTAATCAATATGATGAAGGCGTGCATCAAAATTTTTAGGTGTTGATTTGTGAGAGTATGTGTGCCCTTCCCATATACAGGGTGTTTGGTACTCCGTATGCCACTTTGTAAGGGGTTATTCCTTGATATATTTGGAGGAAAAAAATGTTCTACAGGGTGGATCAATTTTCAATATCAGTGGAGATACAGGGTGGTTAAGAAAAGTGTTTTTGACCGGTACCCTCACTCACTTAAAACGTTATATCTTGAAAACGAATAATCACAAGGCAAAGTATTATAACTCGTTTATTAGGAAATCGAATTACCTTTCATTTGATGTAACAGTCTAAATTGTAACTGCACCCAATCTTGAGATATTTACTCAAAAACACAAATTTTTGCTACGTGAACCCTTAAAATTCAGTGATCAATGTAGTTTTTCTCAGAAAACCCCATTATAAAAATGTCATTTTAATTTTATTTTTTTATGAATCGTATTATTACCTACAAAAGCTGCATACATATGTATGAGTTACGATTAACAGTTTGGAAGTAATAGGTAAAAATACATATCGCATAAAAATTAAATATTTAAAAACTCAGTGCCACTTTTATACAAAAACGAGAACATGTTGATCTTCACTCCTTGCTTGATCTGAAGGAATTTAATAATGGTTCTTATGTTTTATTTCAAATTTTTTTATTATAATAAATGTTCAAAATGGCAACCTTCATTTTGAATGCACGCTAAAGCTCGTTTGGTGAGTGTTCTCTTGGTATTCATATTCCTCAACCTGCCATACTTCTATTGCTGCGGCATCGATCCTGGTAGTTAGATCTTCCAATGTTACTACTGCCGTTGCGTAGACAAGGTCCTTCATCCGTCCCCATACAAAGAAATCCATAAAAGTAAGATCAGGAGATCTTGCAGGCCAGTGTATCGGTCCATTTCTACCGATCCAGCGATTGCTATAATTGAAATTTAACCAATCTGTGATTTGTCGGCAGTAATGAGCTGGAGCACCATCGTATTGGTAAAACATGGAAGACAATCGTACCAGTGGAATATCATCCAACCAGTCCTGTAGATCATTTGTTAAAAAATGTAATTAATTGGAGCTATTTAGAGGAGGCGGAAGCCTAATAGGTCCAAGGAAATCGTCACCAATCACACCTGCCCATAAATTGACGCTGAATCTGTGCTCTTCTTGTGTGTGGATTGCTCTCAGCCCTCGTATATAGGTTGTGGAAGTTTGTGATACCGTCTCTGGTACATTGGGACTCATCCGTCCACAGAATGTTGTTGAAAAAATTCTCTTCATCTATTTGTCGTTCAAGGAGTCAATTGCAAAACTCCATCCCTTTGGGGAAATCAATGGGTAGCAGCTTCTGTAATGGTGTGTGATTGTAGGCATGGAAGCGTTCTACTTTTAAAATACTCCAAACTTTCCAAGTAGAGATGTTAAACTGCAATGTCAAGCGTCGGATACTGATTGATGGATCATTTTGAACTGCTTGCAGTATTCTTTCATCGATCTGAACAGCGATTATCGGCGCAGGATTTGCATTTACTCTCCTTTTTTTAACGCTGCCAGTTTCCCCAATTCTTCTATAAACGTCTTGAAATACTCTACTGCTAGGTGTCCATCGATGAGGATGTATCTGATGGTAAAGCGCCCGCGTGGCTCCTGCATTTCCGTGACACTCTCCATAAATGAATGTAATGTCCCCATATTCTTCGTCGGAGTACTCAGGCATTTTGAAATTATTTTTTAAATTCTACTGACATCTTCTTCTTTTAGCAACGTAACTAAAACTGATAAAAATATGAAGGTAGTTTTGCTTTTATAGGCTTTTTATTTTGTAAGGTACCCCATTAAAAAAGCAAAGTACCGCACCCAGTATTACCTACCACATCCAGGTAATAGCATCAATTATGTTGAAACTCACTTAAATATCATTGATTTGCTCCATACTTCAAATAGTAATAAATGGGCAATAAAAATACTTCAGTACTACCGACAATTTAAACAGGTTTTTAAACGAGGTCCACTTTATAGCACTGACTTTTTAAATATTTAATTTTTATGCGATATGTATTTTTACCTATTACTTCCAAAATTTTAACCTTAACTCATAGATATGTATGCAGCTTTTGTAGATAATAATACGATTCATAAAAAAATAAAATTAAAATGACATTTTTATAATGGAGTTTTCTGAGAAAAACTACATTGATCACTGAATTTTTAGGGTTGACGTAGCAAAAATCGGTGTTTTCGAGTAAATATCTCAAGATTGGGTGCAGTTACAATTTAGACTGTTACATCAAATGAAAGGTAATTCTATTGCCTAAAAAACGAGTTATAACACTTTGCCTTGTGATTATTCGTTTTCAAGATTTAACATTTTAAGTGAGTGGGGGTACCGGTCAAAAACACTTTTCTTAACCACCCTGTATCTCCACTAATATTGAAAATTGACCCACCCTGTAGAACAATTTTTTTCTCCAAATATATCAAGGAATAACCCCTTACAAGGTGGCACACGGAGTGCCAAACACCCTGTATAAAATGATGAAAATAAGATTCATAGTATTAATGTCCGGTTCATATCATGAAAAATATTTGATGATTTTCTTCATTGATGGAAAGATTTTTTCATTAATCCAAAGAATTTTGTTTAATGAAAGGCATTCATAAATATTATGAACAGCATTTTTACAGTGCATTTGCAATAAAAAGTCGAAGGGGTGTGGGAGTGGGGGAAAGATCTGTGTCCGAAACGCCTGAAAGCTGGGATTGAAACATTTTAAAATCCATATCTCGTATACGGTTGACGTCAGAAGATTGAAAACTTGCGGTTATCTTAAAGGATACTAGGGGCTTAGACAAACATTTTGAAGAGGTGAGGAGGGGTGTGGTCTTGATGGGGCAAAAAACTTTGGATTACAATATCTTCCGTATCAAGTATTCCAGGGAGAAAGAATTTGGTTTCTGTATCGATTATAGGATTACAAGTAAAGTCCATGGAATGTAAAATTTTTGACAGTGGAAGTGGAGAAGGCTGTTTGAAAATTTTTTTAAATGGCCTCCTGCGATTTTTCAAAAAACCAAATTTTTATTTAGTTATCCAGAACCGTTCTAGATATGATCTTAAAAATTCTACAGGGGCTAGGTCCAGTAGACCTCTTCCAGGGAAAAAATTTTTTGGTGATGCAGGTGATGGAGGTGATGGTGAGAGGCGGGGAAAGAAAAAATATTCTAATTTCAATAGAAAGCTGAAAATTGACTACTATGTAGAGTCATTAGGTCTGTTCTTTTTGGCTACACCTTCTACACTTTTTTACACTGACTTTTGAGTGAGTCTTCACCTCTCTGCACCCGCTCAAGAGTTAGTGCAGAAAAGTGTATTCTAGTGTAGAAAGTGTATGCAAAAAGAACAGACCTATTATAGGGCATCCTAGAAAAAGTTTTTGAAAGTGATAGCAAGGTACGTGGTGGTTTTTTATTTCTCAGAAACGGGTGTAGATCTAAAGGAGTAATTAAGTAAAAAGAAAGTTCAAATTTTCATTAGCGTACAAAAATGGAGAAAAAAATTGTCCGTGAAAGGAGACAGGGTTTTTAGATATGTTAAGTTATCAAATTAATTTTACTTCTACGGGCTCTTTATACATATAAGCAACAGTTTTCCAAATTTTTTGATAACCAGCCCCTACGGGGGTGTAAAGTGGTTGTGGACATTTTCACGAATTCTGATATATTTTTTAGGTCTAATGGAATATCGAATTCACTTTCACTGCAACAGGCTTTAAATATAACCCGGGGAAAAGCCGATTTAAGCATTTTTCGATATTAAACCCCCTGGGCGATGTAAGGTATTGTTCAAGTTTTCACGAATTTCGACAAAACTTTCAGGTTTAATGAGATCGAATTCGCATTTACTTCTGTGGTCTAAAATGAAATTTCAGGATTTTTCGATATTCAACCCCTTAGAGGGTGCAAAATGGTTGTGTACGATTACACGAATTCCGACATATCATTCAGGTTGTTTTTTACTTTAAAATTATTTTGTACGATCATCCGGTGACTGAAACCGTATTTGAACAGAAAAAAATATTAAAAACATTTCAAAATAATAAAGTTGCGCCCATATTATTGGCAATTTTTTTTTTGTATTTACTTTTTTGCTAGTTATTTGTGCTTTAATTATTTTTTTTGTTGCTTTCAAATATATTTTTTACTTTTTCCTTGTAATTTTTCTGTTTTAATTTTTGTTTGTTCTGCTTCCTTTTTTATTTAATGTTTCTTTTTTATATTTATCCGCAATTTTATTATTATTTGATTTATGCTTCATTTGATTTCCAGTTTGCTATTTTTTTTATTAATTTTTCTTGTGTTTTTTGTTTTATTTTCCTGATTTTAATTTGTTTGCTCTTATTTTTTTATTTAATTTTGTTAGTTATTCGTTTATTAATAATTTTCTCTCTTTTTTTCTGTTTATAATTTTTTCATTTTGCTTCTCGGATTTAATTTTATTTCAATAATACAGTATTTTAATTTGGTTTCAAATTTTTTAGTTTTTCCTAATTCTTCCGTTTTTACTTTTTAATTTGCTTTCTTATATTTCGCCTGTTTACTTGGTTTTTGTTTAAGCTTTTGTTGCATTTTTGTGCTTTGTCCTGGTTTTATTTCTATAAATTTCTTCTCTTCTTTTTTTTAACATTTCTCTTTTCTAATTCTTCTTCTGCTGATTTGTGAATTTTTATACTCTAGATGAAATCATATAGAGTATTATAAGTTTAATCCAGCCCAAAAGTTTGTAACGCATAGAACCAAGCCACGGACGAAAATAAGTTATATATTATTTTTAGTTTATTTGTGGCCAAAAACCTCAAATCCGCTTGACGTCCGTCCGTCCGTCTGTCCGTTAGCACGATAACTCAAGAACGCCTTCACCTAGGATCATGAAAGTTGAATCTGGATGTTTGGTTGAATTTGTAAGGCTAAGTTCGTTAACGGGCAAAATCGTCCTACTCCTTCGGGTAGCTGCCATACAAAATGTCCTTAAAACACGTGTTCACGAATATTGGTCGATAACTTCAGAAGGGTTTAAGCTACGACATTGAAATTTTGTATGTGTTATTTTTTCAATAGTTGCAGCTAAATGTATGATTATGAAGAAAATCCTATTAGTCCTTCGTGTAGCTGCCATACAAATATCCTGTCAAAACGTCTTCACTTAATTTACGGAACTTACTAAGTAATCTTTTAGCTATGAATTGGAAATTTTGTACAAATTAGTTTTGAGTAAAAACGAAGTTCGAGTTTACTAATCAGAGAAATCCTTTTACTCCTTCTGGTAGCTGCCATACAAAATGTCCTTAAGACACGTGCTCAACAATATTTTTCGATAACTTTTGAACGCTTCAAGCTACGAATTTGAAATTTTGTACACGTTCATTTTTAAATGGTTCCAAGGAAAAGGATAAATGTGTAAGAAATCAAGTGAGTCCTTCGTGCACCTACCATGTGAAAGTCCTTCAAAAAGGACATTTTTGTTCGATGACTTACCCAGTTTAAGATATGAAATTAAACACTGAATATTGTATTTTACGTTTAAGTAGCAATCTAATGGCAGCCCTTAATAAAGGACATACAACATGCACACACGTAATTCTACTTTATCCCCAACTACAATATAAATCGGCTTGCAGCCGATCGTGACTGCAGTATGTTTTAATTTTTTTGTTGATTCTCCGAGGTCTTTTGAACATTTGGATTTCGACGAATCGAAAGAAAAATGCTCAAAATTTCGTCAATTCGATGGAAATAAAATTTAGTGCTTTTTTACACGCTCCTTAAGTCGCATTCGTTGGATGATAACCTTGCGGCGACGTGGTTCATAGAAACTCATTTGTAAAGTTTTTATTAATAAGAAAACACCAAAAAACCCCCGAAATTTATAGCCTTCGCGACAAAAATCTACAAATTGGCAATTTTTTTGCGCAATTAATTTTTATTTTTAACTTAATCACAAATTTCGTGATAATTTCAAAAGAGTGCGGGAGCAGGCGAAGTATCAACAGGGCAACAAAAAATGAGGATTTTATTTTTGAAGAGGCGCACAGGTAGGGCTGCCACTCTTTTCCGGTTTGTTTCTCGATACTTGTTCCGGTTTCGTGGCATTTGATTTTTTCTCAGCATTTTTACAGTACTGCAATAAAATGTTATGCGGGTAGGAAATTTCACCGATTGATGAAGAAGAAAAATCAAATGAAGAACGCTGCTCTGATTTTGTGACCCCAGATTGCAGTTTGCAGTCATCCCGGCCAGCGACCTTGTTTCGATTTTTCTCATTGTGTGTTTTTTTCCCTGATTAAATTATGTACTTAAGATTTAATTATCATGCCCCCATTTGCAAGTTGAAAACAATGCGAACAGAAAATAACAATCACGAAAAATAAAATATTTACGCACTGTCTTGTGTCTTGCATCCAACGAATTGCCCAGGTAAAAAAAGGGTTGCTGAAAAGGAAAAACTACTCCTCCTCCCTCCCCCCACGAATTCGTAGACGTGAGACTCCAAATTCTAGATTGTTTTTTTCAAAAACGAACCACTACTGGTGCGAAACTAAAAAGTTGGACGATTCTAGTGGCTTTTTGTTGTTTGATTTGGCGGCACCGATGACGTCGACATTGCCTTTTCGTTTGAATTCAAAATTTGTTTGCTGTACGTAAAGATTACGTCGATCACAATTCGCACGAATTCCGTGTTATTTCCTAAAAATTTCACAAAATGCAACAACAAACACAAATTCAAGACGAGAAGAAACAAAAAGAAGAAGAAAATTCTTATCAAGTTCTCGGTCGAAAGTAAATCAAATAAACGAAGCAGTCATCGATCGATAGACGGCTCAGGGTTCGGAGTCCAAAAATTTAACTCGATTCGATTCGAATCTGATGTGATCCGGGTGCCATAAAAACTTTACCACATTCGAATTTGAACTTTCGGGAGAAGTTCGTTCGTTTCATTGGAACCCGGGTACCGCGCGGTTTATCAATCTCAATGTCAATGCCACAATCTCCGGCTATCGGTTCTTGTGTGTGTTGTCTTTTCTTATCGGCGTGTTTTTGCTTCTCAAGCTTCATTCGATGTTTGCACAGGCAAAACCTCCGAATCAATTTCAAATTTATTCCCTGATCGGCGATTTTTCGGGGCGTTCCTTTGGGTCCTGTTCGGTACGCGCCACTAACAAACGCTTAAAACCGAATCCCACTTGGCCGAGAGCAGAGCTTTGCTTTCGCAAATAGTTCGAACAATTTTAAAAACAAATTCAGGAAAAAACTCCTCAAAATTACGACCAAGGGAGACGTGTGTGAAGTTGGCCCCGCTTGTTGAACAATTTGAAAAAAATTTTAGAGTTCTGTTTGCCCCCCAAATAGTTCTATAGTTCTAGACCATTCTCGGAAATAGTTCCGTTGATTAAAGCAGTAAAATATCGTAAGAAAGTTGGCAGGGCCAACTTCACAAATGTGAAATTTCAAAGCGCTATAACTTCTTTCCCTTAAGCGTTAGAGAAAATGCTCATAAGGAGTCATCGATAGAACTCTTTGGGGGGGCAAACGGAACTCTAAGTTAAAACACCCCAACCCTTACGGGGAAAAAGTTTTTTTTCACTGACTCGAAAAATTTGTAATTTCAAAGCGCCATAACTTCTTTCCTTTAAGCGTTAGAGGAAATGTTCATAAGGAGTCATCGATGGAACTCTTTGGGGGGTAAACGGAACTCTAACTTAAAACACCCCAACCCTTACGGGGAAAAAGGTTTTTTTCACTGACTCGAAAATTTTTAAATTTCAATGCGCTATAACTTCTTTCCCTTAAGCGTTAGAGAAAATGTTCATAAGGTGTTATCGATTGAACTTTTTGGGGGGCAACCGGAACTCTAACTTGAAACACCCCAACCCCTAGGGGGAAAAGGTTTTCTTTCACTGCCTCGAAAATTTTGTAATTTCAAAGCGCTATAACTTCTTTTCCTTAAGTGTTAGAGAAAATATTAGGACCATTTCACACTCTTTGACGGCGTTAATAAGCAAAATTGCCGCATTTGGGGAACGGAGAATCCACACGAGATCCATGAAACGCCATCGCATGATCAAAAAGTGACTGTTTGGGCCAGCTTTTGTGCCAAAACCATCATTGGGCCATTTTTTTCCGACAAAACGAAGCAGTCGATGGAAAACGATATCGGTGGATGTTAGCTCATTATATATGCACGCAAATGCGTGAAAAAGGTCTGGATGGTTACTGGTTTCAACAAGACGGTGCGCCATGCCACACTGCAAATGAAACAATTCAGTTTCTGCAACGAAAATTCCCAGGACGTCTAATGTCGAAAAGAGGTGACATTGACTGGCCACCGAGATCTCCAGATTTGACTACTGCGGACTTCTTTTTGTAGGGTTATTTGAAAAGCAACGTGCACGCCAGCAAGCCTTAAGCCCGAAACACAATGCTCCCGTTCCGTTCCGTTCCGTCACGACAAGTGAGGTTATGTGATCCGTAAAAGTTGAATTTTGGTCAACTTTTCCGATCCGTTCCGTTACGACCATTGTGTGCATTTACATGGTCAACCCATAAGGTCTACTTTGACAGCTGAACGGAACGGAACGGAAAGGGAGCATTGTGTTCGGGGCTTAAGACCATTGACGAGCTCAAAGCAAATATTCGTGCCGAAATCATCGCCATACCACCCGAGATGCTCGAAAAAGTAATAAAAAAGGCATCAAAAAGGGCACATTTTGCTGTGGCCAATAGAGGCAGCCACTTTATTGATGTTGTATTCACAAACTAATCCAAATAAATTCTAAAGGACCAAATTGAATAAAAATACCTCACATATAAAAATCAGTTTTTTTTTTTCAAACTTATTATATATACATAGAAGATAGCGCACCCTGTCCATTTACCGCTATATGTACGACAATATATGTATCCCAATCCCAATGTTAAACGTATAATGAACCTACAGTGACTCCCAAAAAGATCCGCACAAGTAAGAAATGTTCCTTCTTTCTCATTTTATAAGTCAATAAAAAACGGGAAAAAATTTAAAAAAATATATATTATGAGCAGAACATAATAGCCTTACATATCACATAAATACAAAAATTTTTCACTTTATAGATACCAAAAAATAGGAAATTTCGTAAAAGAAACAAAAAATTTCACCTCTCAAAAAGATCCGCACATAGGCTAAATTGTAAAAATAAACAAAAATTATATAAAACTAGTATCTTGTTGCATGTCCATTTTGTTCAATAACACATTATAAACGATTTGGCATACTGGAGATGATTTTTCGCAAGTATTCTACATCCATTTTCACCCATTCTTCGCGAAGCCTTGTCTCGAGCTCCCCCTTGGTATGAATTTTACGGTCCAATTCATCCCAGAGGTTTTCAATGGGATTGCAATCTGGTGACTGGGGAGGAGGATGAACCAATTTTGGGCAATTATACAGCTGCCATTCTTGAACAATGCGAGCCTTATGTTTGGGGTTATTGTCTTCGTAATATTTAAATGTATCTAAAATGCCCATTTTCGCGGCACTTTTTTGCAAATTGTCTTTCAAGAGTTGTAAGTATCGACGGGAATCCATTATACCATCAATAAATACTAATTCGCCAACACCTCGAGTAGATATGCATCCCCAAACCATTAAACTTCCGCCCCGTGCTTCACTGTAGGCCTGAGGTTCTTCGGACTCAATTCGTCGTTGGGCTTGCGCCACACCATAACACGTCCATCCGAGCCAAAGACATTGAATTTGCTTTCATCGGCAAAAATAACGTCATCCCAATAATCATCATTCTTCAAAACATATTCCTTAGCGAAATTTAATCGTTTTTTTTATTCACTTCGCTGATGAATGGTTTTTTGCGTGCAACACGACCATTATATTGAGCATTTCTCAAAACTCGGCGCACTGTTTCGCATCCCACTTTTTTTTTAAAGTCTGCGAAAACTTCACTTACAATTTTTGCAGCACTCAATTTAGGGTTTTTCTTGATTTTCCGGACGATAGCGCGTTCTTCAAGCGTCGTTAGAACCTTTGGACGGCCAGGACCATGCTTCAAGTTTATTCTGCCTTCCTCTTTATACCTCCGGAAAATGTCATAAACAGTTGTACGTTTCATGTTGAGGACCAAACATATTTCTGCCACAGTTTTACCTTCCTTATGATTAAAAACCACCAACTGGATCTTGTCTGGGGACGTGTATTTGCCCATTTTGCATTAATGCAAGCACAACGGTTTTTGAAGCTACCAAAAACGCGTGGTTTCAAGAAAATATTAGATATGATGCGCCCGGATTTATGACGACTTTATCACTGAAGGCAGTATTAGATAAACAAGTCACTCACACGCATTTATATTGCATAAACATTCACGCGTTTGCCCAAGTTTCATCGATGTGCGGATCTTTTTGCGGCGTCTGATTTTTAAGTTTTTTTGTTTTATCCTTCCTATTCGTTCTCGTTTTGCGATACATTTTCTAATTTTTTGTGTTAAATGATCACGTAGATGTCTTGTACCATAAATAGTTTTTAGTTTTCTTTTCGTGTCATTGATGAAAGCATAATTTGAGAAAGAAGGGAAATTTCAAGCTTGTGCGGATCTTTTTGGGAGTCACTGTAGATATTTCATGTTAAGTCTACCAAAGTTTAAGTATATGTATACGACACAATGGGACTTGAGAATTACGCGATTAATTGATAAATTGATTGGAAGGTATAAATTAATCGAACATTTTAAAATAATCGATCTTGCAACAATCGATTGTTGAGCAATCAATTCCCATCTCCATTCTGTAGTCGAAAACTTCGTTAGAATTCTTTTATTTTGAGTTTTAACACATTGGGTTATCGAAGGGCTAGCGCAACGATACGATCGCTAAATTTCGCGGAATTTTTTGATTATTTCATGGAATCTAGCAATCGAAATTTTAGTTCTGAATGAAAATTACGTGTTTATGGTTATAGAATTCATAGAATTTGATGATCGTGTGATTGTGCTAGCCCTACGAAGTTTCATGCTACGCGCCTGTTATATAAATGAATCCTTAGAACTAGTGAGGGGCTTCCCAGAACTCTGAAAATATCGATCGATTTTCTGAAAAAAAAGGTCACGTGCAGAAAATTTTCGAGTCAGTGAGAACAATTTATTTATTTATATGATTGTTGAAACATAAATGGAACAACACAAAATCTTACGGCCAAACCAGCTACACGTAAGGATTGGGGTGTTTTAAGTTAGAGTTCCATTTGCCCCCCAAAGAGTTCTATCGATGACACCTTATGAACATTTTCTCTAACGCCTAAGGGAAAGAAGTTATAGCGCTTTGAAATTACAAATATTTCGAGTCAGTGAAAAAAAACTTTTTCCCCATAAGGGTTGGGGTGTTTTAAGTTAGAGTTCCGTTTGCCCCCCAAAGAGTTCTATCGATAACACCTTATGAACATTTTCTCTAAAGTTTAAGGGAGAGAAGTTATAGCGCTTTGAAATTAAAAATTTTTCGAGTCAGTGAAAAAAAACTTTTTCCCCCTAAGGGTTGGGGGTGTTTTAAGTTGGAGTTCCGTTTGCCCCCCAAAGAGTTTTATCGATGACACCTTATGAACATTTTCTCTAACGCTTAAGGGAAAGAAGTTATAGCGCTTTGAAATTTCACATTTGTGAAGTTGGCCCCCCCAACTTTCTTACGATATTTTACTGCTTTAATCAACGGAACTATATCCGAGAATGGTCTAGAACTATAGAACTATTTGGGGGCAAGCAGAACTCTGAAATTTTTTTCAAATTGTTCAACAAGTGGGGCCAACTTCACACACGTCCAAGGGAGCTCTTTAGACAAATTTTTAAATTCTATTAAAAACCGCCCAACAGTCTGGGCGAAACTTAATTATTTTTCGGGTCAAAGTGCGGTAAGTGATTACATTCCCATATCAAAAATATTTCATTTTTGAAGCTCACGACTACATCAACAATACTCTCGTACGTACACGAACATCTATGACGTCACATTAAAATTTTCTTCTTTTTTTCATTGCATCTTCGAAAATAAATAATCAATAAGACATTCTCAGAAATATGAAAACCCTGTTAAAAAAATAAATCGTTATGGGATTCGTGAAAATTAGTATTCTCCCCACTCCTTTAATTCCGCAAAAATATTTCGCAGAAAAAAAACCTTACCAATTAATAATTTTCATCCATTTAAGCAAAAAGAAATTCAACTTTTAGTATAAAAATTTGTGTCACCCTTTCATGTTAGCGGCGAAATAAACTAGTCGGTACTGCCAACTCTAAGCATATAAGTAGAGTTTTTTCCCTTTAAAATTTCCCTCCTTTTACTTAGAATCATTAACGCTTCAGCAAATCATTTCTTCAAGCAAAACAAAGTTTTTCAAAACATAGTTTTATAAAGTTTGATTGTTCCTCAGTTATTCGAAACTATGGAATTTTTAAACAACATTTGATAAGCAACCAATTTATAAAAATTTCCTCTTGAAAAGAAAAAACAATTCTGAGGAATATGGCATCACTGATTTTCGAAAACCCGATTTAGGCGCGGAAAATGACAGTTTTTACCAGTATGTTGAAAAAACTTTCTTTTAATTTCAATTTTTTCTATGAAAATTTATAGTTCGCGTCAAATGTGTATGAGCTAATGTAAGTAGTGGTAAAAGGAAGGGTTTTGCGGTCAAAGGATACGAAATTATAGCACGGTATAGTGAAAGTGAAGTGAGAAAGTGTTAAGTGACATTCCGTGCGGTTCCTATAACTTTCAAATTTCTTTCAAAATTGCAAACTGTTTGTCACTGAATTTATCAATACTGTTTGTATATGATTATATTATTCACTACACAAAAGGATCTAGCAATTAGTGATAATTTTCATAGAAAAATGTGCAAAGTGAGCATCACGTCGAAGTTCAGTGCATTACAAAGTATAATTTGTTTTGATAGACCATCTCCTTAAGAGTGATTTCATGAAAAAACTAATAAATTTCTTAAACGGTGATATGTTTTAGTATAGTCCTGAGTTAGGTGTCAAGATTAATGTAACTTTTAATTTAAAATATTCTCGCTTCGTTGATTGAAGTCGGATCTTGTAGGTAAACATGTTCGAATTTGCCAGAGACGTGCGCGAGCGATTTGGGGTTATCAAAAGTTGTATTCGAAATGTATTTCGAAAAAAGGAAATTTAGCGCGCGCAGTTCAAATTTGATAAATATTTGAATATAAATTCGAATGATTTGATTACAAGTGAATTTATTTTACCTTTTACATTGTAGCTTTATTTGGTTTTGACATAATATGTAAAATGTATCTATGGAATTTAAAGCTTTCCAAAAAATGGAGTGATGGCAACAAAGTAAGTGATTCTGTTGAATCCATATACAGATAACCGATAAAATTGCAAGCGAGATTGTGTGTGTAACAGGCATTTTGAAAACTCTTGCCTTATTGCTGAGGGGAGAGACGGACCCTGAAAAAAGATGCATTGACATCAATATTCTTCTGTGAGGTAAAACATCAAATTCATATTTTACATTCACTTCTTTGCAGGTAGAAGAAAGATTGCTTTCGAAGGGTGGTGATGACGAAACTGCAACAACACTCACCATGGTACGTTGCAATGAACTGTTTCGCATTCCTAATTTAATTACTTGCACTGATCAGACATTTTTTTTAGCAGCCTTCCCGCTTCCAATCGTCTTGTGGAAAATTCTGGTGAACTCAACGTTACGTCAGAGTCGGAAGAAGTTAGGGTATATCAATTCCCTGACGCATTTTATTTGTAGCTTAACCAATTTTGCTTTACAGAAGAGACAATTAACTGGGGAAGGCACATCCGAATCCTTCATTGAACCAGCAGGCCTTAAAAGTACTTAGAGAAAAATACAAAATCAGGTACCGATTTTATTATTACCTACTATAGGTAATAATAAATGCAGTTTTACGAAGATCTGTAATATAAATTTTTGAGAGCGTTAGGCGTATTTGGGATGTTGACTGATAGGTTAAGCTACTTTTAAATTAGTTTAAGGAATTTTATTAATTTAAGCATTTTTAAAGCAGATGAAGCCATGTCAGTATATGGCGCTATGTAATACATATGTCCTAAATTGACATCATCGATGCTTCGATCGAATTCTAATTTAATTTTTGATGTTCGACTTTTTGAGAATTGCTGTCAAAAGTTTTTCTATCTTTTTGTTTATATTTAATTTTGTTTAAAGTATCAATATATATAATTTGAATTTATAATATAACTTCGTCTTTTTTTTATTTTCATCCTTTTTATATCCTATAATCCGATTCACAGCTATGCAAAAATTCTTGTATAATATACACCATTGGAACATATGCATTCATACTTTGTGTTGTAAATACAAGTATCGCCTGTAATGTATATTCACAATATATAAATCAGTATATATGCTCATATTATATATACCTATAGATAGATAAATTAACAATTTTCATATCATAATTTGGTTTCCTCCAACTTTTCGAAATTGCAATACCAGCACGCCCTTGGTATCATAAACTAACACATGTTTAAACAATTTTCCCTATAAACCAAAAACACGAAAAATTCATGGGTACTTATGTACCAACTACTACCATGTTAGCACGCGCGCTTGTGTTCGTGACGATATTGATGGTTATATCGAAAAGTAAACATTTCTCCAACTTTTCTTCAAGTATGTTAAACATGCCGACCTCTTCCACCTTTAGTGAGTGAAAAAGACTAAAGTATGATCACCGAATGCTTATACCTCCGATCATCAAATGCGTATCTACTCGACCTGCAAATGCCATAACAAACTTAGACGTTCAACTGTTCAGTTCGTGAAACTCTACACGAAACTGTTAACGGAAAAAATAACTCTGCCGGCTAGTGCAATGGAAGTAGTGTTTCGATTGCACTAGTCGACGAACAACAAAATTGCATTCGGCGCCATGACCCAACGCCGAGTATCGATGCAGTGTTGACCGGCAAAGAATAAGGGGAAGGTGCCACATGCCACAGAGTTCTTATGCAATTTCATCCCTCCATTATTCGATGACCGGTAGAACACAATTCATATGTAAATCCATTCTATCGATCCACGATGATCGTTCAGGTGGACTTCGTATGCAATTCAGATTCACCCCTCATCGATGAACAGTAGGCTCTACTTCAGACTGACTTCAAACTCACTGTTCACTGAGTGCATGTATTGCTATCTCGTTCTTGCTCATTCCAATTTCAAATTCAATGCGCGATAGGAGATCTGTTATGTCGAAGAGTGCGGATGAGATGGTCGGATGCATTTCAGTATGAGCAAGAAAGATAGCAAGTACATAGCTGAACTTGTTCCCAACTGAAAATCTTTTTTCAGCGACAAGTTTCGAAACTGTTCGCTGCCTCTTCATCGCCTCTTCATCGATGTTTGGTTTATAGGGTTAGATAGCCGTATGCCATCTCTATTAAGGTTCCTGTATACGCACTTGATGTCATCTGTGACTCAAATGGTATAGGATTTGTAAGCAGTGCTGTCGTATTCCTCCGATCGAAGTATTTGTACTCCGGTACTACTCCTTTTCGTAATATACTCCCATTTCTATTTGTACAACTTTTAAAACCCTCAATTTTCTTTTCTTACAATCTTAAACTTAAATTTAGTAACAAATTTCTTAAGATCGAGTACAGCTACACTATAGACGCTTACATTGAATGAAAGGTAATTTCATGCCCTAAGAAACAAGCTATAACATGTTAATTCGTGATAATTAATTTTGAAAATATAACAAATTATGTGAATGAGGGTACATATCCGAAAGACTTTTCTTTACCACCCTGATCCCCGCGGATATTGAAAACTGACCCACCCTGCAGAAAATAAGGAATCACTCCTTAGATATGATATGATACACTGTGTTCCAGTTTAACTAATCAAAATTAAATTGAAGATCTAGATTTTGAATGGCTGAATCTTATTCATGATGGCGCGATACCTTGAAATTTAGAATTGGAAAAATATTGGCGAAACATTTTTACATTAAAAAATGGTCTTTACGAGAAGATGTACCCAAAACTGGAAAAGTTTATTGATCCACTATTAAGTTTGCCTTGCAGCATTGCTACTGCTGAACGCGTTTTCTCAACTCAACCTTATCAAGGATGGAAAACGTAATGCGTTGCAATTTGGAAGTGCAATTCTATCAGCAAAGGAAGTCTTAGGTTCCAGTAAAGTGTCAGACTGAAACCCATAAAAAAAATATTTTAGTTTTATTGCTAGATGGTTTTTTAGATAATTTGCAGGTAAACAACACATGAGATATTACAGCTTTCGGCTAACCTATATTTATTATATTATCAAGAATAATAAAGTACATACAAATATATCCATCTATAGGGTCTTTCAACAAGGACGTTCAATTTTTAAATGTAAATAAAATAAGTTATGTGTGAAATATCCACCCAATTCTTTTTTTATTTGAAAGAATATTTTATGGCATTAAGTATGAACGTTGTTCAAATGTCCGCCCCAACTTTGCGTGGTGGCACGTATTCGAGAGATCCAATTTTCGACCGCTTTGTCGCATAAATCTGGCTGAATTTGCTAGATGGCGTTCGTTATGTTGACTTAAAGGTCATCAATTGTTTGCGGATTATATGCATCGACCTGGGATTTAAAATTGCCCCAAAGGAATAAGTCTAAAGCCGTTAAATCGTACGATCACCGTGGCCAGTTCACGTCGCCGCCGCGTAAAGTAACGATGCCCTCAAATCGCTCGCGCAGAATGGCCATCGTAACATACGCTGTGTGGCACGTAGCGCCGTCCTGTTGGAACCACTTGTCGTTGGTATCCATATCATCCAGTTTAGGCAACAAGAAGTTGCCTATCATTGATCGTTTGACGGTTATGGCAATGCCAGTTTCGTTTTGGAAAAAGTATGGACCGATGATTTCGCCAGACCAAAATCCGCACCAAACAGTGCCTTTCTCGGGATGCATTTGGTGCTGGTGTATCTCATGTGGATTGGTATCGTCCCAAAGCCGACAATTTTGGTTGTTCACACAGCCATTTATCGAGAAATGGGCCTCGTCGTTAAAAATCACGCAATGCGCGGAAGGTTTTTTTAAAAAGAGCTCTGATTTTGAAAATAAAATTTGATGATTTGCACATGTTGTTCAATGGTGATTTCCATGGTGATTTGCCATACACTACTGAACAATTTACAACAAATTCGACGGATGCTGCTTTAACAACATGATCGCTATAACCTAATAAAGTTCGAGCGTTGCTACTGATACACCCTATACTATATATATAGAAAAAAAAATTTTCCGATTTACTACGTGTACTCCCCAATTTCTAAAAATACTCCTCTACTTCACAAGACTTTACTACTCCGCAAAATATTCAAACGACAGCACTGTTTGTAAGGTCGCGTGCAGTTCAATTTCGTTCGCAAAGCCTACACTATTTCGGTTACTTTTTGTACTCAAATGGTACAGGGTTTGTAAGGTTTTTAAGCAAACAAAACCTAATCGAAGACAGTCCTGTCCGTGACTCAAATGGTATAGGGTTTGCAAATACGCCTCCCGTACCATACTACCACTGTAAAAAATTATATTTTTCCAACATGCCACTATCATAATACTGTATTATTTAAATAATAAATTACTTATACAACTTTTTTAAAGTCTATAATTTATGTCGAAAATGAGCAACTCACGGCTCTTTAATTTTGGGTTAATTGAAAGTTTCGTTAGCTAATAATTTGTGGAAATTGTATACAAAACTGAGTTGAATTATCAGTAATACCATATAGCTTAAATTCTGTAAAAGAAAATTCCCAAAATCAGTTCAATTAATACAACGTTTTTCGTGTGGGACAAAAGAAATTGATAGTACGAATCCAATGTTTACCGTTTTACAAGAGATCAAATTAGTAATCTAATTTCAAATTCAACTTTCGTATTACATTTAATACTAGTATAGAATGAAAATGGTGTAAAATATTCCTTACAGTAATCTACAGCTTACAACTATATAAAACTCATCACTTTTCTGTGGATGCATAATAAGATCAAACGGATCTTGTGTAATAATATCTTTTACGGAAATCACAATATTTTCCTGAATTAATTCAACAATATAAGCATTTAATTTATTGCAAAATTCTACAGTTCTCAATACATTGTACAAAAGGAAGACATGCTAATCTTTTTGAATTATCTGCATGATCTCTCCGAAACGTGGTAGATTAGATGGTGTAGGTATATTTGAAATTTGTATTACAAAATGCGATTTAATGCGGTTTAATGCGGTTTAATGTGGTTTAATGTAACCTAATTGATCATCTTTAAGAATGTTCCACTTTGGACTTATCTGGGAAACTCTGTCAATATCAAATTCTATACAATTACCAATCATTGATTATACACAAATAGAAAAAAATAGAGAGATCATGTAAAGAATATATGATTCAACGTGGGGATGTTCGATTTCGATTCGATTAATCGACTAAATTTACTTTATTATTTTTTAATAATAAAGTATTGTGATCGACCTGAAATTTCAAAAAAATTTGCTTCCCTGAAATTTTGTATTTACACGTTTTAGGACTAGTAAACACCAAAAAAGCAAAAAAAAAAAAATCGTTTGAAGGCGCGTAGCTCCCAAACCCGTTGAGGTATTAAGTTGAAATTTTTATGGTGGGTAGATTGGATAAACTCCTACTACTGCTATGTTTTGGAGGGGTGTGGGTGTAAGGGAGGATGAGGGGGAGCGTTTTAGACGAAAAACTTTAACTAGAATTAACCAGAAATAACCAGGAGGCTATTTTGAACGTTATTTTTTAGGTTGTCAGTCGCATAGTACCCAACACCGCATCTCATCATTAAACACGTTTCGGACTTCTACCTATAAAATAATAAAGTTGCGCCCAGACTGTTGGCAGATTTTTTTTAAAGAAATCTATTTTATCAATCGATATGAGTGATGTTAATTAATCGACATAATCGATAAGTTGACGTTAACAAATTTCAACAGTAAAAAGATTCGATGTTCGCGGTTCCTTTCCTATGTTGCTGCGATATTTGTGGACTTAAAAAAAGCCTTCGACACAGTAAACCATTAATTATTGCTTGAACAATTGAACGAAATTGGAATTCGAGGAAAGGCCAATGACCTAATAAAAAACTTTTTAGATGGACGACAGTACGTTACTAAAAATTTCCAAGAACTTAGCTCGTATAAGACAGTCAGTATTGGAACCCCTCAAGGTTCAATTCTTGGACCTACATTATATCTGCTTCTGCTGTATATTCACAACCTACAGTTCGCGGACCTTAAAGCAAAATATGTATATAACCTTTGCTGACGACACTTTACTTCTATACAGAGGTCAATATCCTAATCAACTAGAGTTGTTGATCAACTCTGACCTAAAACTTTTTCAAAATTTGCTCTTAGGTAATATGCTGACTTTAAATATTGTTGCGAGCTACGGGTTCGCCGGGATTTCAAGTAAAACACAATTCGGTTAAAATAAAAATAAGTGATAATTTATTTATCCGCACTTTAATTCACAGAATTATAATCGCACAATAATTCGCACTGTATGGCAGTACCGCCCGCTTATACCATATATCGCTTGACTCGTTCACTTTCGTTCTCTCTCAACACGGTCGCGTGTACCCGCTGTCTGTCACAGTCGACGTAATCAAAATTACTGTGTCTTCGCTGAACGCTTCACCTGCTTATATACTAGGCGGTTGCAGTCTTGAATGTTCACCGGTGTACTTGAACGTTCGTTCAGTTCTGGAATCTTCTCGAAAGCTTCAGAGCCTTCGATTTCGATCATCGTTCAGTGGTGTGTGCAGAGGATTCTAGTATATTGGAGAGCATTCGATAAGAAGAGAGATACAACCGTGCCGTTTCGCCTTATTTCTAATTGGGTTATTTTGCAACTAGGTATTCGGTTGCTGTTGTTTTCATTGTGTAACGATCGAGTTGTACGGTTGCGCGGTTGCCAGGCTTACACGTAACAATACAATACATTGAAAAGAAATTGTATGCTCTTTCAAAAAGTAAACAAATTAGACATTAACTTGAAACTAGAAATAGATGGAATACAGCTAACGAGGGCACACGAAACAAAATATTTAGGGCTGACAATTGCCGACAAATTTACTTGGACTCCGCACTTAGAAACAAAATAGCCCCGATTATTGGAGTAATGAGGAGCAACGACTTTCTTCAAGTCCCAATAAAGAATTTGCTATATAATGCATTTATGCTATCTAACATAAGTTATGGACCAAACCTCGAAAAGGAACCTAGCCAAAATTGCGAGACTTATGAATAGGGGCATTAAAACCATTCATAATTTACTCCCATTTAACACCGTCGGAGGAACTCAATTCTACTTATGGGAAACTTACCATACAACACCACATAAGCCTGGAACGAATTGAACTTATTTAAAATATCAAGAACTATAAACTAAAATCCTCAATCAATTTGATCCACCATCACGAAATACACAACTTTAACACAAGAAGTGCGGATGATATTAGACAGCAACGTTGTCCTAGGACTGACAGACTTAGAAAGGATCCTGTATTTGAGGCAATTGGAGAATATAACTCTTTATCAACAATAATACAAATGGCAAAGAACGTATTTCAGCTAAAACGCCTGGAAAAGAAGCATTTTCCATGTCGAAGCTAGGACCGGGATTTTAGATTTGGTGCAATTAAAAACGACCTTTAAACAGATAACTATTCAGGCTGCTTCAGCTGCTTTTCAATGACTTGGCCTTTGAACAATCAGGTGAGACTGACGCCCAAACTTATGGTTGTGTTGTTTATTTTTATTTTATTTTTTTTATTTTATTTTATTTTTTTTCATTATTATTATTTAAGTCTTTATTATTTAACTCTTTTTCGTTTCCACATTTATTTATTTGTATTTACCAATAACTTTTTTTTGCTCTTTTACGGAAACAAACAGTTCAAGTTTGAATTATTACTACTTGAATTATTAACACTTGGATACTTTATTGTTATGAATGACCATATTTAATATATTGTTACATGTAAACCTGGCAACCGCGCAACTCGATCGATTACGAATAAGGGAAATAGTAGCAACCGAATACCTAGTTGCAAAATAACCCAATCAGAAACGTAGTATATAAGGAGAAACAACACGACTATATTTCCCCTCTAATCGAATGCGATCGAATGTATTGGAACAGCCTAGAAGATCACATGGAATGCTCTCAAGCTTTCCAGCATATTCTACATACACCACCGAACGAAGATTCAAGAACAGTCTCGACCACAGACAAGTGGTATAAAAGCAGATAAAGCTTTCAGCGAGGGACATAGTAATTTTTATTACGTCGACTGTGACAGCCAGCGTGTATACGCGACCGTGTTGGTAGAGAGCGAAAGTGATCGAGTAAAGCGATATAAATAAGCGGGCGGTACTGCTATACAGTGCGAATTATTGTGCGAATATAATTCTGTGAATTAAAGTGCGATTAATAAATAATCACTTATTTTTATTTTAACCGAATTGTGTTTTAATTGAAATCCCGGCGAACCCCTAGCTCGCAACAATATGTTTATATTAAATATTTCTGTACTACCCCTTATACCAGTGCGTTGTACTGACTGGGCAGTACTTTCGGGTTTAAGGTATATTAATTAGACATTGAGCCCAATGTCGGCATACATGCATGAGTAATTGAGTATGCTGATACTGTGATATTTTTCCGGCTCATTGAGCTGTGCGACAGTATTGTCGACAGTTCTTTAAGATGCGAAAGTGTACCCAAAGGGGGGATTTTTCTCCGACTTTTTCAGTAGAAATGAGTTTCCCATTTCGCATGAAGGGATTAAATCAATTAATATTATTAAAATACCTTTTATACACAGTAAAAAAAATGAAGGGAAAAAAAACTCCACTAGGTGTGCCATTAAGTCGGTTTTTTTTCGGTGTTTTATAATACCTATCAGCCGGTGTTAATGTTTTACACCCTTCGGATAAAATCGGTATTATCCAACCAGGCATTATAATTATTATTTATATTGGTGAAAGAAAAGGTTGCCCAAATGATCAATTTTGTACTTGATTTAATATTCGATCGGTGAAATAAAATAATATTGTTACATGTAAACCTGGCAACCGCGCAACAGCGCAACTCGATCGTTACACATAATGAAAACAACAACAACCGAATACCTAGTTGCAAAATAACCCAATTAGAAATAAGGCGAAACGGCACGGTTGTATCTCTCTTCTTATCGAATGCTCTCCAATATACTAGAATCCTCTGCACACACCACTGAACGAAGATCGAAATCGAAGGCTCTGAAGCTTTCGAAAAGATTCCACAACTGAACGAACGTTCAAGTACACCGGTGAACATTCAAGACTGGCAACCGCCTAGTATTTACAAAAAATAATGGGGTGAGTTTCCTTTTTCTATATTTTTTTTTCTATATTCTTCTTCTCTTTCCTCTTTTTTTTTTCAATAATTTTTTTGTGGTATTATTTTTTGTTTTTGTTGTTTTTCAGATTTTTACTTTATTATTTTTTAATAATAAAGTATTGTTATCGACCTGAAATTTCAAAAAAGTTTGCTACCCTGAAATTTTGTATTTACACGTTTTAGGACTAGTAAACCCCAAAAAAGCAAAAAAAAAAAAAATGTCCGTCTGTCCGCCGTAGACGCCGTACGCCGTACGCCGTACGCAAAATTGTTTGAAGGCGCGTAGCTCCCAAACCCGTTGAGATATTAAATTGAAATTTTTATGGTGGGTAGAATGGGTGAACCCCTACGACTGGTATATTTTTGAGGGGTGGGGGTACAAGGGGAGAGGAGAGGGGAGCGTTTTAGACGAAAAATTTTGGTTTCTAGATCTCAGGAACCACTTATGCTAGGAGGCTGAAACTTGGAACTTATATAGTACTATGATAATGGACTCAATTGCAAAAAAATGGTCGATATTGGTTAAGGGGTGTGGAAGTGGGGGGGAAAACAATGAGTCTTTAACGCATGAAAGCCGGGATTGAAACATTCTAAAATCGATATCTCCTGAACCATTGATGTCAGAAGATTGGAACTTTGTTGTTGTCCTAAGGGATACTTCCAGATTAGACAAGAGCTAAAATTTTTAAGAGGGGAGGTGGGGTGTGGGGGTGGGGGGTTTAAAACTTTGGATTACAATATCTTCCGAACTAATTACACCAGGAAGATAAAATTTAGTTTCTGTATATGGGCTTACAAGAGGAGTCTACCAAAACTAAATTTTTTGAGGGGCGAGGTGGAGCACGAAAGTGGGGGGATAGCAATTTCTCAAAAAATTTAATTTTTATATCTCAGAAACCGTATCAGATATGATCTTGAAAATTTTACAGGAGTTGGGGTCGATAAATTTCTAGTAGGGAAAAAAATTTTGGTGGTGTGGGTGTAGGGGGTGGTGGTGAAAGGGGGTAGAAAGGAAAACATTCTGATTTTTATTTCTCAAAAACCATAATGAATAGAAAGCTAAAAATTTAGGATTATATAGAACCACTAAGGAGACATCCTAGAAAAATAAAATTTTTGATAGGGGTATCAAGGTACGGGGGAGAGGAGTGGTTTTTTATATCTCAGAAACGGCTTATGCTAGAAAATTGAAACTTAGTACGTATATGTAGATGTGCTATTAGAGTAATTAAAGCAAAAAAAAAGTTCAGATTTTTATTGGCGTTCAGAGGTTGAGTCAAAAAAATGTCCGTGAATCCACATTTTCACGAATTTCGTTAAAACTTTTAGACATGTCAAACTATCAAAGCAATTTTACTTCTGCGGGCTATTTATATAAGCGCCTAGTAACGGTCTTCAAAATTTTTCGATATCCAACCCCTAAGGGGGAGTAAATTGGTTGTGTACATATTCACGAATTCTGATATATTCCTAAGGTATATTGAGATTTGGAGTTCACTTGTACTTCTATAAGCTTTAAACGTAGTCGGGAAAAAACCGATTTAAGTATTTTTCTCAATTAAACCCCCTGGGGGTATTGTTTAAGATTTCACTGATTCCGAAAATCTCTTAGGTTTAATGTGATCGAATTCGCTTTTACTACTATGAATTATTCTATTGATAAAAAAAATACGTAAATAAAAAAAAAATCTGCCAACAGTCTGGGCGCAACTTTATTATTTTATGGGTAGAAGTCCGAAACGTGTTTAATGATGAGATACGGTGTTGGGTACTATGCGACTGACAACCTAAAAAATAACCATTAAGCTATTTGGAACGTTATTTTTTAGGTTGTCAGTCGCATAGTACCCAACACCGTATCTCATCATTAAACACGTTTCGGACTTCTACCCATAAAATAATAAAGTTGCGCCCAGACTGTTGGCAGATTTTGTTATATATTGTAGGGGCCTTATATGGCTGTTTTTTTTTGTTATATAAAGATGCTTAAAGGTTAGAAGAGCCAAGGCATATATTCATCATACAAAAAAAAGTTGTTTACATTATCGTAGTTTTCACTGTCCACGTTATGAGGTGGTCGATATTAAGAAGCTGAAGACCATGTTATGCGGTGGTTCACGTTAGGCGGAGTTCCTATTATCGCAATTACACTGTATATTTTTTTTTACTATTTCATCAAGTGCACGAAGTTCCTCCTGAATTAAGAAAAGTGAGATCACACTTGTGGCCAATTTTTGATGGAATGACCCTACAATGATTTAAATAATAAATAAATAAATATATAAATAATAAAATAAAACATAACGCAGTCACGATCGGCTGCAAGCCAATCGTATGATACTCTAGATGAAATACTGAACTCTGATTTATATTTTAGTTGGGAATATATCAAAAGAATAAGGAGTACACATACGATTATTGCATGACCTTTTATTTAGATAGAAACTATTGTCAGTGGCTACTCGATGGATGGTTAAACGATTTCTTGAGATATAGTGAGTTCCATAAATTTAGTTAGGACATTTTTACAGAGTTTTTGTATGGCAACTATATGAAGGACTTATGGAATATTTTTCATATTTATACTTTCAGCTGCGACTATTATAAAATCAACGTATACAAAATTTCAAAGTCGTAACTTAAAGCGTTCTAAAGCTATCGTTCAATATTGATGAGCACGTGTTTTAAGGACTTTTGTATGACAGCTACCCGAAGTAGTGGACGCATGGCGCTAATTAATGAACTCGGTCTTGCTGTTCATATAAAACTAATTCCTGTACAATTTGGAATCCCTGTTTTAACTCGTACTAGGAGATATAGTGAATTCTATAACTTGCATACATTTTTGAAGGACTTTTGTAGGCTGCTACACGAAGGACTCATTTGATTTGCATCACATTCGGAACTTTCGCTTCAAACATTGTAAACTTTAAGTATTCAATATTTCAAGTTCCTAACTTGAGCATTCGAGCAATAATTGTGAATACGTGTTTTAAGGACTCTTGTATGGGCGGTATACCCGAAGGAGTGGAAGGATGTGGCCCATTAACGAACTTATCCTTACTTTTTCCATTTTGGTGACAGTATTTCAACTTCCTAGGCCAAAGCGTTCATGAGTTATCGTGCAAACGGACGGACGCACGAACAGCAAACGGATTTCGGGTTTTTGGCCCCAAAGAAACACAAAATATTATATAACTTATTTTCGTCCGAAGCTCGGTTCTATGCGTTAGAAACTTTTCGTGCTGGATTAAACTTATAATACCTACTCTATATGATTTCATCTAGACTATGTAGAGTATAAAAATAATAGGTCTCACGCAGTCGCAAAACAAAAACAAGAGAATCGAAATCATTCGCAACCCCGGATACCACGCATTTTCCATGTAAATTGTAAAATCCTCTTCTAAAGTTTTCGAGAATTTAATATTTGAGAAAAGAGTAGTACAAACTTAAAAGAAGTAGTACAGTAGTACCTGTAGTACAATAGTAGTACAAATACTACTATAGTAGTACAAACGACAGCGCTGGGTGGGACCCTTGTGCAAAATGGCCATTCATATTTTTTACAAGTGGGACCCTTGTGAAAAAAGGTTTTTCATATTCTTACAAACTTGATATTTTACCAAGGGTGGACACTTGTGAAAAATGGCCTTTCATATTTTTTACAAACTTGATATTTTAACAAGGGGGGCTTTTCGAAAATGCGAAAAATGGATTTTCATATTTTTTACAAGGGGGGCCATATTTTTACAAACTTGATATTTTAACAAGGGGGACCCTTGTGAAAAATGGCTTTCATATTTCTTACAAGGGGGACCCATATTTCTACAAACTTGATATTTCAACAAGTGGGACCCTTGCGAAAAATGGTTTTTCATATTTTTACAAAGGGGACCCATATTTTCTACAAACTTGATATTTTAACAAGGGGGCCCCTTGTGAAAAATGGCTTTTCATATTTTTACAAGGGGGACCCATATTTTTTACAAACTTGATATTTTAACAAGGGGGATCCTTGCGAAAAATGGTTTTTCATATTTTTTACAAAGGGGACCCATATTTTCTACAAACTTGATATTTTAACAAGGGGGCCCCTTGTGAAAAATGGCTTTTCATATTTTTACAAGGGGGACCCATATTTTTTACAAACTTGATATTTTAACAAGGGGGATCCTTGCGAAAAATGGTTTTTCATATTTTTTACAAAGGGGACCCATATTTTCTACAAACTTGATATTTTAACAAGGGGGCCCCTTGTGAAAAATGGCTTTTCATATTTTTACAAGGGGGACCCATATTTTTTACAAACTTGATATTTTAACAAGGGGGATCCTTGCGAAAAATGGTTTTTCATATTTTTTACAAAGGGGACCCATATTTTCTACAAACTTGATATTTTAACAAGGGGGCCCCTTGTGAAAAATGGCTTTTCATATTTTTACAAGGGGGACCCATATTTTTTACAAACTTGATATTTTAACAAGGGGACCCTTGCGAAAAATGGTTTTTCATATTTTTTACAAAGGGGACCCATATTTTCTACAAACTTGATATTTTAACAAGGGGGTACCCTTGTGAAAAATGGCTTTCATATTTTTTACAAAGGCGACCCATATTTTCTACAAACTTTATATTTTAACACGGGGGACCCTTGTAAAAAATGGTTTTTTTTTTAATTGGGGGACCCATATTTTTTACAAACTTGATATTTTAACAAGGGGGTACCCTTGTGAAAAATGGTTTTTCATATTTTTTACAAAGGGGATCCATATTTTCTACAAACTTGATATTTTAACAAGGGGGACCCTTGTGAAAAATGGCTTTCATATTTCTTACAAGGGGGACCCATATTTCTACAAACTTGATATTTCAACAAGTGGGACCCTTGCGAAAAATGGTTTTTCATATTTTTACAAAGGGGACCCATATTTTCTACAAACTTGATATTTTAACAAGGGGGCCCCTTGTGAAAAATGGCTTTTCATATTTTTACAAGGGGGACCCATATTTTTTACAAACTTGATATTTTAACAAGGGGGATCCTTGCGAAAAATGGTTTTTCATATTTTTTACAAAGGGGACCCATATTTTCTACAAACTTGATATTTTAACAAGGGGGCCCCTTGTGAAAAATGGCTTTTCATATTTTTACAAGGGGGACCCATATTTTTTACAAACTTGATATTTTAACAAGGGGGATCCTTGCGAAAAATGGTTTTTCATATTTTTTACAAAGGGGACCCATATTTTCTACAAACTTGATATTTTAACAAGGGGGCCCCTTGTGAAAAATGGCTTTTCATATTTTTACAAGGGGGACCCATATTTTTTACAAACTTGATATTTTAACAAGGGGACCCTTGCGAAAAATGGTTTTTCATATTTTTTACAAAGGGGACCCATATTTTCTACAAACTTGATATTTTAACAAGGGGGTACCCTTGTGAAAAATGGCTTTCATATTTTTTACAAAGGCGACCCATATTTTCTACAAACTTTATATTTTAACACGGGGGACCCTTGTAAAAAATGGTTTTTTTTTTAATTGGGGGACCCATATTTTTTACAAACTTGATATTTTAACAAGGGGGTACCCTTGTGAAAAATGGCTTTCATATTTTTTACAAAGGCGACCCATATTTTCTACAAACTTTATATTTTAACACGGGGGACCCTTGTAAAAAATGGTTTTTTTTTTAATTGGGGGACCCATATTTCTACAAACTTGATATTTCAACAAGTGGGACCCTTGCGAAAAATGGTTTTTCATATTTTTACAAAGGGGACCCATATTTTCTACAAACTTGATATTTTAACAAGGGGGCCCCTTGTGAAAAATGGCTTTTCATATTTTTACAAGGGGGACCCATATTTTTTACAAACTTGATATTTTAACAAGGGGGATCCTTGCGAAAAATGGTTTTTCATATTTTTTACAAAGGGGACCCATATTTTCTACAAACTTGATATTTTAACAAGGGGGCCCCTTGTGAAAAATGGCTTTTCATATTTTTACAAGGGGGACCCATATTTTTTACAAACTTGATATTTTAACAAGGGGACCCTTGTGAAAAATGGTTTTTCATATTTTTTACAAAGGGGACCCATATTTTCTACAAACTTGATATTTTAACAAGGGGGCCCCTTGTGAAAAATGGCTTTTCATATTTTTACAAGGGGGACCCATATTTTTTACAAACTTGATATTTTAACAAGGGGGATCCTTGCGAAAAATGGTTTTTCATATTTTTTACAAAGGGGACCCATATTTTCTACAAACTTGATATTTTAACAAGGGGGCCCCTTGTGAAAAATGGCTTTTCATATTTTTACAAGGGGGACCCATATTTTTTACAAACTTGATATTTTAACAAGGGGGATCCTTGCGAAAAATGGTTTTTCATATTTTTTACAAAGGGGACCCATATTTTCTACAAACTTGATATTTTAACAAGGGGGCCCCTTGTGAAAAATGGCTTTTCATATTTTTACAAGGGGGACCCATATTTTTTACAAACTTGATATTTTAACAAGGGGGATCCTTGCGAAAAATGGTTTTTCATATTTTTTACAAAGGGGACCCATATTTTCTACAAACTTGATATTTTAACAAGGGGGCCCCTTGTGAAAAATGGCTTTTCATATTTTTACAAGGGGGACCCATATTTTTTACAAACTTGATATTTTAACAAGGGGGATCCTTGCGAAAAATGGTTTTTCATATTTTTTACAAAGGGGACCCATATTTTCTACAAACTTGATATTTTAACAAGGGGGCCCCTTGTGAAAAATGGCTTTTCATATTTTTACAAGGGGGACCCATATTTTTTACAAACTTGATATTTTAACAAGGGGACCCTTGCGAAAAATGGTTTTTCATATTTTTTACAAAGGGGACCCATATTTTCTACAAACTTGATATTTTAACAAGGGGGTACCCTTGTGAAAAATGGCTTTCATATTTTTTACAAAGGCGACCCATATTTTCTACAAACTTTATATTTTAACACGGGGGACCCTTGTAAAAAATGGTTTTTTTTTTAATTGGGGGACCCATATTTTTTACAAACTTGATATTTTAACAAGGGGGTACCCTTGTGAAAAATGGTTTTTCATATTTTTTACAAAGGGGATCCATATTTTCTACAAACTTGATATTTTAACAAGGGGGACCCTTGTGAAAAATGGCTTTCATATTTCTTACAAGGGGGACCCATATTTCTACAAACTTGATATTTCAACAAGTGGGACCCTTGCGAAAAATGGTTTTTCATATTTTTACAAAGGGGACCCATATTTTCTACAAACTTGATATTTTAACAAGGGGGCCCCTTGTGAAAAATGGCTTTTCATATTTTTACAAGGGGGACCCATATTTTTTACAAACTTGATATTTTAACAAGGGGGATCCTTGCGAAAAATGGTTTTTCATATTTTTTACAAAGGGGACCCATATTTTCTACAAACTTGATATTTTAACAAGGGGGCCCCTTGTGAAAAATGGCTTTTCATATTTTTACAAGGGGGACCCATATTTTTTACAAACTTGATATTTTAACAAGGGGGATCCTTGCGAAAAATGGTTTTTCATATTTTTTACAAAGGGGACCCATATTTTCTACAAACTTGATATTTTAACAAGGGGGCCCCTTGTGAAAAATGGCTTTTCATATTTTTACAAGGGGGACCCATATTTTTTACAAACTTGATATTTTAACAAGGGGACCCTTGCGAAAAATGGTTTTTCATATTTTTTACAAAGGGGACCCATATTTTCTACAAACTTGATATTTTAACAAGGGGGTACCCTTGTGAAAAATGGCTTTCATATTTTTTACAAAGGGGACCCATATTTTCTACAAACTTGATATTTTAACAAGGGGGCCCCTTGTGAAAAATGGCTTTTCATATTTTTACAAGGGGGACCCATATTTTTTACAAACTTGATATTTTAACAAGGGGACCCTTGCGAAAAATGGTTTTTCATATTTTTTACAAAGGGGACCCATATTTTCTACAAACTTGATATTTTAACAAGGGGGTACCCTTGTGAAAAATGGCTTTCATATTTTTTACAAAGGGGACCCATATTTTCTACAAACTTTATATTTTAACACGGGGGACCCTTGTAAAAATGGTTTTTCATTTTTTTTACTTGGGGGACCCATATTTTTTACAAACTAGCTAGGGGGACCCTTGCGAAAAATGGCTTTTCATATTTTTTTACAAACTTGTTACCGCATAAATCCCACGTAACGTGCTAGTCACTGTGTGGTTTTTTTCCTGCTTACGGATGGACCAACGGACCGGCGAACGGATAGGTGAGGACGGCTCGAAGCAGTCCATCGCGTCGTGGGGTGGTCCGGAATAGATGAGTGACACCCTATAGGAGGAAAATAATATTTTGTAAAATAATATTTTGTAAGAATTTGCATTGTAAATAAATATGAACCTGGTTTGGTAGAGTTCCGAGCGAAGGGAGGCGATATATTCACAGTCCTACCGTTCCTTCCTCGTCCTTTCTTGTCTTCGCTCATAAGAATGTATTGTGCTATAGCCCGTCAGGCGGTCAATGACAAAACCTTTAAGATAAGAAAAGCGAAGGTATTCAGGAGTGTGAAATGAAGTTTTGTCAGATCGGGTAACTTGCGCCGGTGCCTACCGCTGTCGTTCGATTGTCGTCTCGGCGTGGTCCGAATCATAGGAGGAGCACCGGCTGTTGGCGGTCGAAGCAGGGCGGGCTGACTTACAGCGGACCTGTCCCGATTCCATTTCCGTATGTGAATCCTGGAGGCACAGGGAGCTCGCGGACAGACACAAGTAGCCGGTTAGAACACTATAAAGAGAGTTTAAAGCATCTCCCTTACCTGGTTGGGGTTGATTTCCGCCAAAGTTTTAAAAGTTGAAAACACGACACTAAATTACCCATCCGGAATAAGGTGATGAGACAGCTGAAGAAAGCCGACGAATGCCGAAATAACCCGCTCAAAATTTATTTTTGACCAAAGTGGCGGAGATTTATGTTAAAACTCCTTGAAATACCCGGAAAACGCCCCAGTCTGCACTAGCATTGATGGTTGTTTACGAAATCAAGATCTGTCAGCTGTCTCGAAGACGCAGGGCGAATTTTCGCGGAGAAAAGGGGAAGTTGCACTAGCGCATGCGAAAAGAACCGAAGGCTCGGCGAAAATTACAAAAGGAACGGACTGCGAGTGCGAGGGTCTTTTTTTAAAAAGTTTGTGTACGAGCAAAGGACAAGAGGACAAGGAGAATTTTTTTGGAGGGAATTGTTGGCCAGTGGCGGTCATAAATTTGTAACCCGTGATTACTTTATTCCGTCTGCTTTAAAGAAAAATTATATGAGACTATAAGATTAATAGATACATTTAATAAAGTATAATGCACTTAATAAAGTATAATGCAGTTAAATCGGATTCCACTTTATGTCTTTCGTTAATCCTTCTTTTGTCTTTGTCTCCTGATTAAAAAGAAGGCTGTGTAATTAAAAATATTTCAATCGAAAAGTCGAATATATATATATATAATCAATCGTTGGGTTGTGATGTGTTCTGTTAAGGAAGTAGCTTATACTGTTTGAAACTAATTTTGAAAAATTTGGATTTGGATTATGCTTGGACAATTGTCATTATGTGCATCCTAATACTAGATTAAAACGTAAATTATGGTAAATGCAGCGAAACACAATATCATTGCTGTCCAGATCGTTTTGAGTGGAGTTTGAACTATGTTTTCAAAAAACCTAGTCACCAGAGCAGATATAAAACTTATTCAAATCTATCGGTAATCCAGCAATCTTAATAGTTTAGTGTAAAAAAAATACGTTTTAAGTTTCATGTCGATAATATATGGGGAATACGTGCCTCAAGAACCTTAAAGAAACCAAAATTGTATTAAATAAGATTCCGAAAACTCCCAAGATATCGACATAGGGCCTAGTATAGTATCATTCTGTGGGTGATTGTAACTCTAAATATATATAGGTGGTGTACCATCGAAAATGCCATCTAGTGCCTAAATTCAGCAATTTAAGTTTTTCTTAAAAAATAAATTCTTGAGCGTAACTTTGGAATGGTAAAGGATACGAAGCTTTTAGAGTGCTCAATGTTATGAAAAAAAGAAAAAAAATCTGCCAACAGTCTGGGCACAACTTTATTATTTTTTGGGTAGAAGTTCGGAACGAGTTTAATTCTGAGATGCGGTGTAGTTTACTATGTGACTGAAAACCTAAAAAAAAGTTCGGGAAGCGGTTAGAATATGGTCGTGTTAGAATACTTACGCCGCTGCCACATAAAACATATGAATTACATAATTGGGTCATACTCCGGGACGAGGTCTAGTCCTAGTATAATATCAGTTGTTACGCCATTAGAAGGTGATTTGGTTCTGGGCCATTACATGAAATCGGAAATGCGTTTGTAGGCGATTATATAAAAAGTCTGTGGAAGTACAAACCAATCTAATATCTCATCAATCCTGAGAAATATGTCGAAAGCCATACGTCCTATTGGAGTTGAATAACAAACATCCTGAAATCAACTTTTTGACGATTATGTAGGAAGCCTTAGGAAGATAAAATGAATTCGATATCTCATTAGAACATAGAAATATGTAAGAATTTGTGAAAACATATGCAAACCCCTTGCACCCACTTTGGGGTTGAATATCCAAAAATCCTGAAATGGGTTTTTGGATATATATAAAGAAAGCACGAGGAAGTATAAACCAACCCGATGTCTTATCACTCCTAAGAGATATGACGGAACTCGTGAAAAAGTGCTCAACCCGTTTTTACCCTCTTAGGGGTTGAAAAAGGAAAAAACCTGAAAACGTGTTTTAGGTGATTATTAAATAAGCCCGGGGAAGTAAAAAGTTATTCCATATCTAATCAGACCTGAGGGATACGGCTGAATTCGTGAAAATGTATACATCCCCTTTACACCACCTTGGGAGTCGAATTTCAAGAAATCCTGAAAACGCTTTCTAGGTTTTTATATGAAGAATCCGTACAAAAAAAATTAATTCAATATTTGGGAAGACCTAATAGATATGACGAAAATCGTAAAAATATATGCATTTCATTTCACTGATCATTTCTTTCCCCACTTCCAAAAGCCAATAGATATTTGAAGTTTTTTTTAATCAGAATTACTTTTCTAGTTGATTTACATATACATACCAAATTTCAACTTTCTAGCATAGGCCGTTCTATAGTTAAGAAAAACACCCCCCACCCAAGTTGCATACTACCCCTATACAAAATTATATTTTTCCAACATGCTACTACTATAGTTCCATCTAAATACTAAGTTTCAGCTTTATATCATTATAGGTTCTCGAGATATCAAAATCGGAACTTTTTACTTTTCACCCTCTCCCACTCTCACCCTCTACACCCTCATCCCTGAAATTTTTTTTTTGCTGGGGGTCTATTAGGCCTACTTCTGGTAAAAATTTTAAGCATCTATCTTACACCGTTCTTAAGATATTAGACGTGATTTTTTAAAAAAATTCTTATCCCCTCCTCTTCCATGCTTCACCACCCCCTAAAAAAATTTTACTTTCAGTAAACTTTATTTGTCAACCTTTATACACAGACCAAATTTAATTTCTCTAGTGCAATTTGTTCGTGAGATATCCTAATCTAAAGTTTTTCAACCCCCACCCCCGTACGTCACTGTTCTCTCTCAAAAATTTGTTTCCGATCTATTCTCCTAGTATACCTACAGATGATTATTAAGTTTTAATTTCGTAACATTAACCGTTTAGGAGATATGGATTTTAGAATGTCTCTATCTCGCCTTTTTGCGTTTTGGACGCATTATTTTTCCCCCTTCACCCAGATCAACAATATTTTTGCAAATGGTTCCACTATTGAAGCTCTATATAACTTCCAAGTTTCAGCTTCCTAACATAAGCGGTTGCTGAGATCTAGAAACCAAAATTTTTCGTCTAAAACGCTTCCCGCACCTATCCCCTCATTCTCACACCCCCCGAAAAATGGTCACTTAAAGGGGCGTACCCATTCTATTAAGGAAAAAAATTTCAATTCAATAGCTTGTAGGGTTTAGGAGTTATAAGCCCTCAAACGTTTTGCGTACGGCGGACGGCGGACGGCGCACAGACGGACTGAAAATTTTTTTGCTTTTTTGGTGCTTATTAGTCATGAGACGTATAAAAAAAAATTTTTCAGGGTAGCAAATTTTTTTTTTTTAAAAATCGATAACAATACTTTATTATTAAAATAATAAAGTAAAAGGAGTCCTTCAGCAAGGACGAAACAGATGATGTTTTATATTTAATCACTAATCCGTCATAGTTTTTGATTTCGTACTTGATGAAGGACCGTTTTCTCTTCCTATAATATAATATTGAGTATTAGAAATCAGATCATTTTGCCGACGATACATACTAACTTCGTATTATTAACCATTATAAAAATACGGTCGAAACCGATTGAATTCACTTTCTCATTACGACCACTAGATGGTATTTTCGATGGTACATAACATAAACTAAAACTACAACCATCCACAGAATAATATTATTTGGCCGTTTTGTCAATACATCGGGACCCATTTTTCGTAATCTCAATTTTATTTTATTATTTTAATATTAAAGTATTGTTATCGATTTTTTAAAAAAAAAAATTTGCAACCCTGAACATTTTTTTTTCACGTTTCATGACTAATAGACACCGAAAAAGCAAAACAAAAATCAGTCCGTCTGTGCACCGTCCGCCGTACGCAAAACGTTTGAAAGCTTATAGCTCTCAAACTCTTTAAGCTATTAAGTTGAATTTTTTTTTGTTCGTAGATTGAGCAGACTCCTTCAAGTGCCCACCTTTTGAGTTAGGGTGGTGTGAGGGGGGAGGTGGGGGAAGCGTTTTAGACGAAAAATTTTGGTTTCTAGATCTCAGTAACCGCTTAGGGTAGGAGGCTGAAACTTGGAATTTATATAAAGCATCGATAGTGAACCCATTTGCAAAAATATTGCTGATATGGGTGTAGGGGTGTGGGAGTGGGGGGAATAATAATGCGACCGAAACGCTCGAAAGCCCAGATCGAGACATTCTAAAATCCATATCTCCTAAACGGTTAATGTCACGAAATTAAAACTTGATGAACATGTGTGGGTATACTAGGAGAATAGATCGAAAAAAAATTTTTGAGAGGAGGCAGGGGCGTACGGAGTTGGGGGTCGAAAAATTTTAGATTGCGATCTCGCGAACCAATTGCACTAGACAAATAAAATTCGGTTTCTGTATTTAGGTTAACAAATAAGGTTTGCTGAGAGTAGGTTAGGTTAGGTTGGGAAGGATGGATTAAAGCGATGTGCCCCAGTCCATCACGAGAGATCACTGTGGATCCATTGTGGTCCCCTCGTATAAAACTGGGCTCTAGACTACTGATTCCAAATATTGCTCTTCCTTATGAAGAGAGCAGTTCTCCATAAAGGAATCATCGCAAGTTCTGATAGATCGGTTAAGGAGAATTTCCCCAAGTACCGATGCCTGGTACGTGCCAGACTTTCACACTCACACACTAAATGCTCCAGTGTTGGCTCAACATTCTCATCACCACAGCGACACAGGTCAGCCATGGGTATTCCCAGCCTTTCTCCATGCCTCCCAAAGAGACAGTGCCCCGTTAGGACCCCTATAAGTTGTCTACAAATGTCCCTGCCCAGAGACAAAATGAAGCTAGAGTTCCTCCTATCAAGTTTCGGCCAGCAGATTCTTGCTTGCCGGCATCCCGATAGATTCACCCAGGCCCCCTCCATCTGTCTGAGCGCTTCAATATCAATCATTCCCTTTACACATTCAATGGGACATAGAACCGACTCGTCGGCCAGCTCTATGCTCATCTCCGACCCCCTTCTGGCGAGCTCGTCTGCCTTTTCATTTCCAGGGAAGTCACTGTGACCAGGAATCCAGCTAATCTTAAGGTTGTTGTTCATACCCACCATCTGCAATATTCTTTTACATTCTCCCACAAGCCTGGATTTAGTAATGTGCGCCTCAACAGCCTTGATGGCAGCTTGGCTGTCAACATAAATAGTTATTGTACCATTCACGCATTGTTTTCGCACAATTAATTCCGCTGCCCTTGTCAGCGCAAAAATCTCGGCCTGAAACACGCTCGAGCTATCTGGTAGCCTGAACGATTCCATAATGTCAAGGTCATGAGAGTACACTCCCGCGCCCGTTCCGCTTTCCGTTTTGGAGCCATCAGTGTAGATAGCAAACGTGTCTGGGGCGATGATTCCAGATCGCCACTGCAGTCTGGTGGGAATATTGGAAATTGACAAGATCCTAGTGTGGCCCACACTTCCTCCCATCCAATAGCCTGCCTCACGCAGACGCAAAGCACCCTTTGCTGCTATCGATTTTACCGCTAATTCCAATGGTATTATGTGGAGCATTACTTCCAGAGCCTGAGAGGCCGTGGTACGTAAGGCCCCAGTGATCCCAATGAGTGCCATTCTTTGGATTCTGCTCATGGCGACCCTGTTAGTCCCGACCTCCAACGCATGCCACCACACCAGTGACCCGTAAGTAAGAACAGGTCTAACTACCGTGATGTACAGCCAGTGCACTATTCTCGGGTTAAGGCCCCAGATTTTCCCTACCATTTTCTGACAAGCGTAGTAAGCATTCGATGCCTTCTTGATCCTGTCGTCAATCGTGAGTTTCCAGTTCAACCTAGGATGGAGATAGATTCCCAAGTACTTCACACTAGGGGAGAGCGGGATGGTAACGCCATTCAAGCGTGGGAGCCTGAATTATCGGTCTTTTTTCCTCGTAAAGAGGATAAGGTCGGTTTTCTCCGGATTGATATTGAGACCGCAGTTACCAGCCCACCTGCTCAAGGATTTAAACCCAACTTCTAGTAAATCGCTCAAGGTGTCCAGGAACTTACCTCTCACCATCAGAACGATATCATCCGCGTAGGCAACAACCTTGACTCCGGTCAAAGATAGAGCCTGTAAAATTTCGTCAAGCACTATGACCCACAGCAGTGGAGATAGCACCCCACCCTGTGGGGTTCCCCGGGTTGCTTTCATTCTGCTACATCCATCCCCCAGAGAGGAGTTGATAATTCTTCCCCCTAGCATCGACACAATCCAGCACGAAATGAATGAGTCCACACCCAGTCTATTTAATGCCTTCTCGAACGCACTCGTCTCCACATTATTGAAGGCACCCTCAATATCTAGAAACGCTGCTAGAGTATACTTTTTCACATTCAAAGATTCTTCCACCGTGTAGACGACCTCATGTAATGAAGTTTCGACAGATTTTCCCTTCATATAGGCGTGTTGAGATGCTGAGAAGCCTCTCGCGTCCAGAACACATCTGAGATAATAGTCCATCAGTCTCTCCATTGTTTTCAGTAAAAACGATGATAGACTAATGGGTCTAAAGTCCTTCCATAGGAATATGTGATATCAGTGAATACATACGAATATGGAAATCTGATCTTATATATGGTAGGGAATATTCCAATATAATATCATGGGACCGATGGATGGTGATGGCGTGTCTTTTGGGGAGGGGTGATGTGTAAGGGGGAGGATGGGGAGCGTTTTAGATGAAAAATGTTGGTTCCTAGATCTCAGGAACCTCTTATGCTAGGAGGCTGAAATTTAAAACTTATGTAGAACTATGATCGTGGACCCAATTGCTTAAAAAATTGTCGATATAGGTTGAAGGGTGTGGGAGGGGGGGGGGGGGGGGGGAATAATGTGTCCGAAATGCTTGAAAGCTGGGATTGAAACATTCTAAAATCCATATCTCCTGAACGGTTGATGTCAGAAGGTTGAAACTTTGTGGTTATCTTAAGGGATAATGGAAGATTAGATAAGATCTAAAAAAGTTATGGGGGGTGGTGGGGTCTCGAGGTGGGGGTTGAAAAACTTTGGACATCAATATCTTCCGAACCAATTACAGCAGAAACATAAAATTTGGTTTCTTTTATATAGGATTACAAGTGGAGTCTACTAAACGTAAACTTTTTGAGGGGGGAGGTGAAGCACAGAAGTGAGGGGCAATTCCCTTCAAAAAATTAGATTTTTATATCTCAAAAACAGTACCAGATATGATCTTAGAAATTTTACAGGAGTTAGGCCCAGTAGACTTCTAGCAGGGAAAACAATTTTAAAGGTGATATTGTAGGGGGCGATGTCGGGAGAAGGTGAAAAGGAAAAAAATCTGATTCAGTATTTTTCGCGAACCGCAAAGGATAGCAAACTAAAAATTTACTACTATATTGAGCGCGTTCTAGAGAAAGAAGGCAGGCACTTTAAGAAGGAAAGGGTCTGGGAAAGTTCACCTATGCAATTTCACACCTACCACCTACACATTAAATAAGGAAAGTGTAAATTAGTAAGGGAAGATTATGGTAGATTTAAACGACGAATTCAACATTTATCGGAAGGGAACGGACTGTCTGCTTTGAAGATATAAATGACAATGTATGAAATTTATTGTATAAGAAAAAGAAGAGTAGATTGGTAAATTAGTTGAATTTGGATCCTATTAAGGAAAGGAAAAATTTATTGCTAAATCTATGCGTTATATAAGGAGGAAAGGGTGGGTGTTGTTATATTTGGAAATAACAATTGGATTAAATATAACTAACATATATTGGACAATGAAAAGGATAGTAGAGTAAATCCGAGTGATTTCGCACCTCGTAAGTTTGAGCAAGGGTAAATAGGGTAAGTTCGTAACGTTTAACATCTTTGTTAGTTTTTTTAGTTTTGATTTTCATGTATTTTTGGTTTTGTGTTCATAGGTCTATACCGAGTTAAAAATTTTTCAGCAATTAAATATTATATAATAAGCTGTTAATAATAGTGTATTTTCGCGATCATATTGACATTTAAAATTTAAATACCGTAATGTTTTCTTTAGCTTAACTTCACCGAATATAGTTATACATCTCTATTCGATGACCATTTCATGAAGATTGTTGTCCAACAAACACCAGCTCGATATGATACAGTAGATATTAGTAATATTCAAATATTAGTATAGATATTATAATACCGCGTAATGAATATATTCGTATTAGGTGATATCACCATATATCGATATGGACCCATCACTAGTTAGGATTACATTAGGTTTAATTGTAAAATTAAAGTTCAAAGGGTTTTTGAAAAAATTTTTTCCCTGAAAACTTCACAAACAATAATTAAGAATTAAACTAGTCTGCAAACATACTAGCATAAAGAATTAGAACTAAGCTGTAAAGATAATTTAATCTACACCCTTCACTGTTATGAAAATGTAAAAGCAAACTTGTATATAATCATCAAATATAATTATCTATCTATCTATCAAAAAGAACTTTTTTTTCGATGACTTAACCAGTTCAAGATAAGAAATTAAACACTGAATATTGTCTTTTAGTTTTGAGTTCATACAACATCCACACACGTAATTCTACTTTATCCCCAACTAAAATATAAATCGGAGTTCAGTTTTCATCTAGAGTATTATACGATTGACTTGCAGCCGATCGTGACTGCAGTATGTTTATTGTACGGATTCTTCATATAAATACCTAGAAAGCGTTTTCAGGATTTTTTGATGTTCGACCCCCACGGTTGTGTAAAGGGGTTGTATACATTTTCACGAATTCAGTCATATCCAGACGGTCTGATTAGATATCGAATAACTTTATATTTCCACGGGCTTGTTTAATAATCACCTAAAACTTGTTTCTAAGTTTTTTCCTTTTTCAACCCCTAAGAGGGTATCTCTTAGGAGTGATAAGACATGGGATTGGTTTTCACTTCCTCAGGCTTTCTTTACATATATCTAAAAACTAATTTCAGAATTTTTTTATATTCAACCTCAAAGTGGGTGCAAGGGGGTTGCATATGTTTTCACAAATTCCTACATATTTCTTAGTACTAATGAGATATCAAATTCATTTATACTTCCTAAGGTTTCCTAAAAGTTGATTTCAGTATTTTGAGATATTCAACTCCAATAGGACATAAGGCTTTCGACATTTTTCTTAGGATTGATGAGATATCAAATTGGTTTTCACTTCCACAGACTTTTTATATAATCGCCTACAAACGCATTTCCGATTTCATGTAATGGCCCAAAACCAAATCACCTTCTAATGGCGTAACAACTGATATTATACTAGGACTAGACCTCGTCCCGGAGTATGACCCAATTATGTAATTCATATGTTATATGTGACAGCGGCGTTTAAGTATTCTAGCGCGACCCCATTCTTACCGCTTCCCGAACCTTTTTAGGTTTTCAATCACATAGTAACCTACACCGCGTCTCAGAATTAACGCGTTCCGGACTTCTGCCCGAAAATAATAAAGTTGCGCCCAGACTGCTGGCAGATTTTTTTTATTTTTTCTGATCGGGTGAAACTTAAAACATTATATTTTTTACACTAATCAGAACCATTATAAGAGGTACCGCGAAAAAAAACTTTTGGGAAAAAAATTCTCAATACAAATAATAGTCACTGAACAGCCTAGGGATGTTAATATAAAAAAAAAATATAGATATATCGATATATCGATATTGAAAAAAATAGCAATATCGGCTGACGATATATCGGAGAAAAATATCGATATATCCATATATCGAATATTTTTTCCAATGAAAAATAAACTCCAATGCTGCATCAAAATTAACATTAATAAAAAAATACGGCGCACGGGGCTTTTAGCAAACCGAAAGCTAATAAATAAATGACATTTGATTTCGTTGCCTTCGGTCACAGTTGCCAAATTTAGCTATTTTTAGAGTCTGAAATTCAATTTCAATTTTATCATTGCAATTTCAATATCTGAGAGTTTTTTTATTGAACTATTGGAAATGTTGGTGAAAAGCGGAAAATTCTTCTCTGTTGACTTATGAAAACAAAATAATGCCTTTTTTGATCGAAATAAAGTTGGAGCGAGGCCCTTCAACGAAGTCCTGAAGGATCATCTCGTGATGGCCGTCATCGACAGGAGTGACGATGACGGAAGGATCACTCCAGACAAGTGGAAAGACTTGCAGAGCGAGCTGGCGGATGGTTTCCTCAAACTTATGAGGGAGCATCCTGGTCCTGTCCCCTCCTGCCGCGACGGTGGGTGGCATCAGGGCCATGCCAAGCTGGTTATCTGCTCCGACCAGAGATCGGCGGATCTCTACAAGGAGGCAATTGCTGGTCTAGGCGAGGTTTGGCCTGGAGCAAAGTTGGAGGTTGTGGCAAGGGCAGGGCCGGATTTCCCATAGGACTAAAAAGTTCTGCAGCACAGGGCCCCCAAATTTTAAGGGGCCCCCAACAAATTTCACTGGGGCCTCAAATTTTCATATATTCAATAAAATGGAATCAAATTATGTTGAATTGCCGCTGGGCAAGATTTGTATTCAGTGCTGGGCGTTGCGAGTCATGGCCGACTTAAACTCAGGCCGCGCACATATGACAGTTCGTCGTGAGAAATGCCTCGTTTTTTATGTGATGTGTGACGTCACGGATCAAAATGAGAAAATATACCAGTTCATTGGAGAGTCTTTTTTGGAACGAATTCGTAACAATATTTTATTATCCCAAAGCGCGGTGTTTTAATACAAAACTTTGTTAATTGACGAACCCTCTAGAGTCGATACTGAATAACAAATGTTCAGAATCATAGCAATATGCAATGTGTTTCATATAACAAAAATTATCTTTCAAAAAATAAGCAATTTAACTGCACATTTTTTAAATGGCAGAATGCCGACAATGAAAAATTGAATTGAAAATTGCGATATTTTTTTCGACCTAATTTTTTCTATGAAAACTCAGTTCCAGATGAAAAAACTTGTCTAATTCTAATTTTTAAATATGTTTATAAACTATTTAACTTTGCTTTGCCTAACAAAAGCTTGCACTTTAATAGAAAACTTAGTTTTTATCATCCAAGTCATGCACCCGCCATACAAAATTGTTGCGATTTGTATGAAGCTGTCATGTTTGTTATGACTCTGTTTTTTTATGCTCAATTCAACTGCGCGGCTATAGTTCAGAGGGCTCTGTGCGAGTGCGTTCAGAAGTTAGCACTTCGCTGACATTTGGGAGCACCCGCAACTGCCGCCAACCTAACACCGGACGCAGCAGGACAGTAAGGTGATAGAAGCCGGCGTGGGTTTTTGAATTCGGCACGTTTATGCTTGAGTCACATACAAAGTAGAATGAGGCAGCGCGACGCAGCTTGACGCCGCCAATAAATAAGCAAGGCAGATAACTATTCACTGTCTGCGTCAGTTTGAGTTTTGAATAAATTTCAAATTTTCCAAAAAGCGTTCGTATTCGTTCATACCAAGCAGCGAACAATTAAAAACGATTTTTAAGCTAATTTTAATTCAGTCCGGTCATATCAAGTAACAATTCGATGTTTTAAAGATAAAAAAGTCACTTGTCGATTTCGAGGTTAACTACAGGCTACGGAAAAGTTCAGAGTTGACGAACATTTTTTGATGGTTGCGTAAGGCTGCCTTCGTCTACGTTCGTTGTGACTACCACAATGGAAATACACCGCGCTCAACTTTTTGACAGCTAGTCTGCCTCGGACTGCGTTGCCGTTGTGACTTAGGGGTTACTTGTTTAATTGCCGTCGTCGTCGCCATTGTTGCCGTTGTCGGTGCATCTTTTGTTTTTTTTTCCTTTGCCGACATATTTTCCGCCGAGTGGAAATCCTCGCGACAGTAAAACTAAAATTTCCCAATTCGATTGAAAAAACAAATCTGTCCGCGACTGAAGAAAAATGTTGTTCTCGCGAATCCAAATCGCGCATTCTTTTTTTTGATCTTTTCCCACTTTTTCGTACATTACGATTTTCGTAGCAGACTGCTATTAAAGGTAAATGCAAAATATGTAAAATTCCCTTCATCATTTTTTTCACTTAGTTGCTACACAGAATTCTTACCGATGTAATAGTAACATAATAATTCTAATGCATATAATATATTTCATTTCTCACTTTATTAATGGTAACAATTGTAATGCATACAAAACATGAAAATATAGTCTTCACATACCTTTAAATATTCGTTTTTTAAGACATCAAAAATTGCACTGCAGACCTCTGGTATTATAGTTGAAATTGTGTTAGACGGTATTCGAAATAAATACATCAGGGATTTATAACTATCACCTTAACAAACACAGACACAAATTACTTATTATTTATTTTCAATAATTAACTGACTGACCTGTTGCTAAATACCGCAAAGTCAGAGTTAAATGCTCAGCCGGTGTAATTGCAGTGGCGTGGCGTCCATGAAAGCAAGGAAGGCATTGCTTCCTTTACATTTTGCTGAAAAATATATTTAAAATGCGTTTTCTAAACCGCGCAAAAAAATCGCGAAAAAAATTCATGTTTCAAACATTTTCTTTAACCACAGTCTAAAAGTTCGCAAGAAACTACACGCGAATGTCGCAAACAGCCGATTGGCAACACCACGATAAAGGCAAGCGAAAAGAAACACATGGAAGCAACTTTAAAGTTGCATCTATGAGCGTTCATTTCATTCCGCCCACTGTGACGTCATAAAAAAAAATTTTCGTACACGGCACGGTGGAAGCAATACGCTATTTGCTTCCACACATTCTTTGCTGCAGCGGTGAAGCTTTCAGCAAGCAGAGATCTGATAAGAAATAAGTGCTACCAGAGTAGGATAGGAATTTAATTCTGATCGAAGTTTGAAATGAATTGTGGTAAATAGTTGAATTATATTTAATTTGATTTTTAGATCTCAGGAACCACTTATGCTAGGATGCTGAAACTTGGAACTTATGTAGAACTATGATAGTGGACCTATTTGCAAAAAAATTAGCGATAAAGGTTGAGGAGTGTGGGAGTTGAGGGGAAAGCAATGTGTTCGAAGTGCTCTTCTGAACGGTTGATGTCAGAAGATTGAAACTTTGTAGTTGTCTTAAGGGATAATAGGAGATTAATCAAAAGCTAAAATATAGCCATTTTTCATAAAATTTCATTTGTATATCTCAAGAACCGTATCATATAAATAATCTTAGAAATTTTACAGGAGTTAGGCTCAGTAGGCTTCTAACAGGGACAATTTTTTGGAGGTACTGGTGAAGGGGCTGATGGTGGGAGGGCGTGGAAAGAAAATAACATCGATTTTCATTTTTCAAAAACCACAAACCATAGAAAGCTAAAATTGACTACATAGGGCCAATAAAGAGATATCCTAAAAAAATTTTTTTAATATGGGTAGCAAGGTGGTTTTTTATATCTCAGAAACGGCTTATGAAGAAGAAAGTTGGAACTTAGTACGTATATGTACGTATGCTACTGAAGTAATTAAAGGAAAAAAAATTCAGATTTTTATTGGCATAGGGGTTGAGTAAAACAAATGTCCGTGAAAGAGAATTTTTCCACATTTTCACGATTTCGTTATATACGGATGACTACTCTATGGCAACCACGATCCGAGGCATCCTTTGAAACCTAAAGGATAAAATCCCATTGGAAATGGAGGGTATTTATAAAGTTCCTTGCGGGTCTTGCAACAAAGTCTACATAGGAGAAACGGGACGGACCATCAGAACAAGGATTCGTGAACATCAGCGCTGTACACAAAAAAACCAGGTACATTCATCGGCAATTGCGGAACATGCAGCGGTAGAAAAACACTCAATCGATTTTAACAACGTTAAAATATTGGCCAAGACAAAACACTACCATCAAAGAATCGTAAGCGATTGAGATAGCCAACACCCACAAAACTCCAACCGAGACGCTGGATACAACTTCTCTTCATTTTGGCTACCTGCTCTACGTTTTGGAAAAAACACTGTTCAAAAATTATCGATCCCAAAAAACAAATAAAGCTTAGATTTCATAAATATCCCCTTTAAATTAACTCCGCTCCTTTTAATAGTTTTATGATTACCCTTGTTAACGTAATTTCCTCCTCTGTTTTTAATTGACTCGTTTGTTTAAATATTGTAACCTTTTTTCTACCTGGGGTGTGTTCAAGATGCCAGCTATAGCTGCTTCGAAAGCATAGCCAAGCAAGACTGTAGCAACTGTTAAATTCAGCCATAGCAAGAAAAAGCTTCTTCGGGTTTTGGACAGCCAAAAGCAGCTTGTATAGCTTACAACAGCTGTTCGACACATACATACACAAGTTGGCGTAACATATGACATATATTATAATAAAATAAAGTGAAAATGAGCACTACTAGTAGTGTCCTTACATTTTTCGCTTATTTCCATTGTTAATAAAACATCATTTTCGATTTTAAACATTCAAAATGACGTTGAGACGAAACTAACAGCTACACACACATATGAATATTCCAATAGCTGCTTTCTTGCTACAGTCCGGAGTATGAGCAACAAAAAGCAGCTATGGAAGCAGCTTTTTTAAAATCTTGAACAAATCTAGTGTCAAATAGCAAGCACGAGAAAGCAGCTTTTTGGTTGCCTTGGACACACAAAAGCATACAAAAGCAGCGTATAGCAGCTATAGCAGAAATCATGAACAGAGCCCAGCTTTCATATAAAAACAGTTTGTAAAAATATTGTCGATCAGTTTGATAAAGGACTCAGTCGAGTCCGAAACGTCACGCAAAAATAAACAAGCAGTATTGAACCCGGAAAACTTGTATTTTCATTTCAACATGTACTGTGATAACATTCACCAAAAAATTCGTTATATATATTGGACATGACGAAATAAATTTTATTTATGCGGGCTCTTTATGTAAGCGCCTAGAAATGTTTTTTTTTCAATTTTTCGATATCCAAACCCTCAGCGGGTGTAAAGTGGTTGTGTAAATTTTCACGAATTTCCATATATTGGGTCTAATGAGATATTCAATTCACTTTTATTTCTAAAGGCTTTACATTTAATCGAAGAAAAATCTACTGACGCAAGCATTTTTCAAGAATTCCGAAAAACTTTTAGGGTTAATGAGATCGAATTCGGTTTTACTTCTATTGACTCTTCTGTCCAAAAAAAACATGAATAAATAAAAAAAAATTACCAATACTCTGGGCGAAACTTTATAATTTTTTGATAGAAGTCCGGATCGCGTCTAATGATGAGATGCGATGTAGGTGACTGCGACTGACAACCTAAAAAATAACGTTCCAAATAGCCTCCTGGTTCGTGATTGCTGGGTGCTTTTATGTTAGTAATGTTAAAAGTAGCTAATGGAATAGGTTCATTTAATACTTAGTAAGTTTGTAGGTAGAATAATAATAATAAATTGTTGAAGTATCACGCCACGTCACTGTGTAATTGCTTTTCGCATCTAGGTATCTCTTCGTTTTATTAAAGGTGTTACTTTTTCCTATAAGTAATGAGTAATCGAAATCCGGTGCTGACATTCGCAAAAAGTTTTTGTAAAAATTTGCGAAGTTTTTGCTGTTGTGGTATTGGCATGCAATGGAAGAAAGCTGATATCTTTGGTAAAGAAAATTTTTTTTTCGGAATAATGTGATACAAACACAGACATTTTTTTTCAAATATTTTTCTCATTAGAAAAAAAATTAGGGGGCCCCCAAAAGTGAAATAGCACAGGGCCCCTTCAAAAGTAAATCCGGCCCTGGGCAAGGGAGGACATTCCTAGTCGGCCTCGAACAAGAGCCAGGATACCAAGTAAGCCTTTTGACGCGGCGGCTGTCCTGGAGATCCTAAAGATCTGCAATCCAGATCTTCCGACGCATAATTGGAAGATCGCCAAGATGGAGGAGCCAAAAGGGGCCGAGAGAGTCACGACAATCGTGATTAACAAGGAGTTCCTGGCCCCCCCTAGCTAATCTGAAGGGTGTGGTGAATTTTGGCCTTGGCCAAATCACACATCGGGTCTACAAGGCGGACGCTGAGAATCCCTTACCGAGCGCGTCGGACACCGAAGCCTCGAAAATGGAAACGGATTCCGCCTCCCACGTCGTCCATAGTGACGACTCAAACCTCGCTGAGTCTGAACTGGCGATGGAACTGGACCCGGTGCAACCCGATTCCGATTCAGTACTGGTTTGCCAGGATCGCTGCTCCTTAACGGACGAAGATAATCTTGGATCGGATGCTGGATTGGATGACCGATGGCAGTGAGGAAGATCTGCTGGCATCTGACCCGGAAGACCCGGAAGATGCGAACCTAACCGTGATCGAGGCTTAATGATGCGAATACTGCAGATTAATCATCATCACTCGAAAACGGCATCAGCCTCCTTACTTCTCCGTCTAGCCAGGGATGGAGAAGACCTTGTCTTGATCCAGGAACCATGGATTGTGCATGACGTGGTAAACGGTCTCAAGACTCCAAACTATACTCTGTTCTATGTAAGGAATAATGGCAAGCCAAGAGCATGCATTCTTGCAAAAAACAGTTTAAATATATTTCTGCTACACAGCTTCAGTGATCCTGATATCGTCACAGTCAGCCTTGAACTGAATAATAAGATTCACTGGCTGATCTCGGCGTATCTGGCCCATGACCATCAAGGTCCACTGCCACCGAGTATTATGAGCGATCTAATCACTGAAGCTAGTAAGCTCAACACTGGTGTCATCCTAGGGTGTGATGCAAATGCGCATCATGCAGTCTGGGGTAGCACTGACACAAACGAAAGAGGTGAGTTGCTTTTTGACTACTTTTTAAGCACTTTATAACCAGGAATAGACAAGAAGTCTTAGACCTAACCCTGGTTTTCGAAAACATCTCACACATGGTCAGCAACTGGAAGGTTTCTGAAGAAAACTCCTTCTCGGATTACCGCTACCTCCAATTTAATCTGAAAGATTACAAACCTATCCCACCGGCCTTTAGGAACTACCGGCGGACCGACTGGGTCAAATACAGGGAAACTCTTAGCGGCGTACTCCCTCCCATACCGCCACTCCAACCGAGTAGCTCAACTGATCTCGAAGGTCTGGTCACCACTCTTACGCGCGTCCTAAACGAGGCATTGTCGAACTCCTGTCCTGAGAGCAGGCCAAGAGGGAAACATAAGCCGCCATGGTGGAACGCAGAACTCGGGGCTCTTAGAAAATGCTGTAGGCAACTGTTTAACAGAGCCAAAAGCACGAAAGACGTTTGCGACTGGGACTCCTATAAAGGATCACTTCGTAAATACAAATATGAACTGAGAAAGGCGCAGCGCAAAATCCTGGGGACTCTTCTGTAGTGAAATAGAAGATTCATCAGAGGCATCCAGGCTCTGCAAAATTCTCTCTAAAAATTCAACCACACCATGCTACCTGAGGAGACCGGACGGATCTTGGACTACCTCAAGTAGGGAAACCACTGATCTCCTCCTGGACACCCACTTCCCTGGTAGCTCACCCGTTGAGTCGGAGCGGGTAAACATTTCAAGAAACCATGCACCGTTCAACTCTGACGCTCTTATAACAGAGACGAAGCTCCTCTGGGCGATGGAAGGCTTTAAACCATTTAAGTCTGCGGGACCGGATGGAATAATTCCTGCTGAAATCCAGCAGACCTCGGATATAATTCTTCCTTGGCTGAAGGTTATCTTGAAAGGCTGCCTGGATCTAAAATACATTCCTGAAACATGGAAGGAAGTCAGGGTGGTATTCATATCCAAAGCAGGAAAAAGCTCTCATGTCTGCCCTAAGGACCTCAGACCTATCAGTCTATCATCCTTTCTTCTGAAAACACTGGAAAGACTAATGGATGTGTGCATCCACGACAATATTGACAAGCGACTGCTGTCAACATCCCAACATGCGTACTGGAAGGGGAGGTCGGTCGAAACGGCCTTACATTCGCTCGTGCGCACCATTGAAAAATCTCTTAGTATTAAAGAATACACCATGGTTGCCTTTCTCGATATCGAGGGAGCTTTCAACAACGTCAGACCAGAAGCAATCACTGACGCACTTTCTATCCTGAAGGTGGAGTCCTCGCTTGGCGCGCTGATCAATTTGATGTTAACATCCAGGATTGTGAACACAAAGCTGGGCGAGTCCTCCTCTCGAAGGTTTGCAGCAGAGGTACACCACAAGGTGGTGTGCTCTCCCCTCTTCTTTGGAATTTAGTGGTCAACAAACTACTATTGAGACTGGAAGGGGCGGGCTGCAGAGTGATTCCCTATGCAGATGATGTTGCAATTGCTGTCTCGGGAAAGCACCTCAATACGCTGAGTGAGATATTGCAAAATGCTCTCTCTATCCTCTCCAAATGGGAAGCTGAATGCGGGTTGGGTGTGAACCTACGCAAAACAGAATTAGTCCTCTTCACCAGGAAATATAAAATTCCTCACGTAGACTCTCCTTCTCTGAATGGTACTAGTCTAGTTTTCAACATTCAGGAACGGGTAAAGAAAGCAACAGTTGCGCTTTACTCGTGCAAAAAGGCCATTGGGAAAAAATGGGGTATGCAACCCCGGATAGTTCATTGGCTCTACGTGTCCGTCATCAGACTTATGTATGGTGTCATTGTCTGGTGGACGGCCTTAGACAAAGCAGTTAACTGCACCACCCTAGGGAAGGTACAGAGATCAGCATGCATATGCATCAGTGGAGCTCTGAGAACAACTCCCTCTCCACATATATACGGACGGCTCTAAAACTGAAGGCGGGGTAGGTGGAGGTGTTTTCTCTGATATGCTTAACATTAGCAGCTCCTTCCGCCTTCCGGACCACTGTAGTGTCTTTCAGGCGGAGCTTATGGCGATCAAGGAGGCCTTGTCCTGGCTGAGGTGTAATGTAATATCTACTAGGGATATTAGCATTTTCACAGATAGCCAAGCGGCAATAAAACCCTTGGAATCGGCCTCGACAACATCAAAGGTCGCCGCAGAATGTCGATCATCTCTTAAGGAGATGGCTGAACAGTTCGATATTCTTCTGTGCTGGGTGCCAGGACACAGGGATATTCCAGGGAACTGCATGGCTGACGAACTAGCTCGAAGCGGTACTACCCTTCAGATTATGCCGGAACATCGGAATCTGGGTGTGCCTCTCTCTACATGTAAACTGCTACTGGGATTGGACTCAATTGAGAAAACCAACTCAAGATGGGCAAACGGTGTTACATGTCACACTGCGAGACAGATCTGGCCGGAGCTGGATCTAAAACGCTCTAAAAAGCTGACTTTGCTCAAAAGGGCGAATATCAGCACCACAGTCGGTGTCCTGACCGGACACTGTCTTATAGGTCGACATGCTAAAAGACTCGGTCTCTTCTCAAACGACTTCTGTAGAAGCTGCCTGGATAAGGAGGAGGAGGAGACAGTCCTTCACCTTCTCTGTATCTGTCCAGCTCTATCAGCCAGAAGGAAAGCTCATCCTTTAGCTTACTTCTTCAACTGTCTCGGTGACCTTGCCTCAATGGAGGTCGCGAGAATCCAACGCTTCATTGCAAGCTCTAAATGGTTCGACGAGTAGGACCAGATTCGATGATCCTGTGGTAACACAACGGACCTTTTAGGTCTAAGTGTGTCCGTGTTCTCACGGGCAGCCACGCGTACCTACCTACCTAAGCGCGCTGTATGGCAAGTTGCGCCGTCTTGTTGGAACCAAATGTCGGCGATGTTTAGCTGATTAATTTTTGGAAACAAAAATTCAGTCAGCATGGCTCGATAGCGCTGGTTATTCACCGCAACGGCAGCTCCTTCGCCAGCGTGTAAACCGCACGTAACAGTCAATTTTAATGGATGTAATGGTTATTCGTTAAGAGAAGAGTAAAATTAGTGCGAAAACGATCAATAACTGCACGAATTGCTTGCTAACTAGGCCGATTATGTAGACCGTAAAATGGACGAAGTGCTCTATAAACTTCGCGAACAGATTTATTTTTTCAAAGTAAATTTCCAGAATTTGGAAGCGTTGTTCTGGCGTTAAACGATTCATGATGACTTGCCAAACCTTACTGGACAGAAATGTCAACACAGTTTGACATTCTCAGCTCTCAAACCACCATAGGCGCGCCGTAGGGGGGGCCAGGAGGGGCCGGGACCCCCCCAGCTCCCGGCTTGGACCCCCCCAGAAAAATAATTCTGGTCCCCTCCAGAAAAATAATGCCTTCCTATCCTACCGCAAGTACTATACTTGTCAATTGTTTTTTGTCAAATGCTTTTTAACAACATAAAAGAATCTCTTAAAATTAACAAACCAAATCTTAACTGACTTTTAAAAATAATGAGACATTTTTAAATTTTACAATCATTGTTCTTTCGTTCTGATGACAGCTTTACAAGATTTTTTCAATTTAGCAAAATAAATTGGAAATTGTTTTTGAACCAACGAGATTCTCATGAAATATTTTGGAGTTTTACGAAATTGTAACAAGATTTGTTTTTTAATGTAAACAGCTTTTTTTGAGAATATTTGTGAATTTTACGAGTACTTTAGAAGATGTTTTCTATTTTACAAATTAAAGTAGAAATTTGTTTTAAATAAATTTGCATCAGATATTTTTTGATTTTATGAGATCCAAGAATATTGTTAAGTAGAATTGGTTTTTGAATATAGCGAGTTTTTTATGAAATTCATACCTACGATATTGAATTCGAATATTTGGATTTTTTAGTATACTATACAATAGTTTGAAAAATTTTTTGTTACTGAAGTCTTACCAATATATTATTTACTTCAAATTATTACTTTCATGGTATTGAAATCAGAAAACTTTTGGTTATATGCTTAAATATATATTATAAATAGTAATCATAACTAATAACGTACATTAATATTCCAGTACTAGTATCAGTTAAAAAGAACAAATTAAAATTGGAAAATCAAGTAACTTCAAGTAACGTATATAGTTCGACTTCGGCAAAGTCAAGCTGTATAAGCAAATCAAAATAAATGTAAAATAATTATTATATTACATATATAATATGTAATATTATTTAATTATTCCAAAAATGCATTATTTTTAATAATTTGTTTAAATTTGGACTGCAAGATTGACCTTCTACAATTGCGTTATAGAACATCTGTTGGATAAAAATCAGCACATTTGATGATGCGTGTGGGTAATCAACATCGAAAGTCTAAAATATTTTGTCAGCGATATCTAAAGCTTGTAAAACGCTTCTGCATATAAAGTTATGATCAGAAACATTAACCGCAATTTGATCAAATTCGTATTTTTATTGCCCTATTGTGATAATACGAGCAGTTGGTACTTGAATACTTTATGGCGAAAGCGAAAGCTTCTTTAATATAATTCTAAAATGAGTTCTATCCACCTCTCACAACTTCTAGGAGGTTTTCTAGTTGGTTTTAAGAATGCAGAAAGTAAGTACAATAATGAGTTTTTGACATCAATAACAAAAGAAAACAGTTAGATACCTATTTAAATTGTAGAAACAATAAAAATTACAGTCTGATAAATTAAGCTCTTGTTTCTTAAAATCCTTAAAACCCCTCCTGAACCGTGTCAAGAGTAAACATCTTTTATTGTGCTTATAAATAGATGCCAGGATTAAAATAATTTGCAAATCACAGTTGGAACATTGTTGCAAAATTGTCAACTATTTATAAAAATATTTCAAAAATAAAATAAAATTATAAATCTTTAATAATAAAATCAATAATTTAAAATAAATTATTTTATTTTGTTAATTTTTTTCACTATAGCACAAAAAGCAAGAAATCATCTTACATTACCTTATTCGCGATGTTAGAACGGAAATTTTATTAAATATTTAAATGAAACAAGACGATCTTTAATTGTCTTGTAAATTTAAAAAATGCTTCTTAAATTCAAAACACTGGTTCGTTGTATCTCGTAAAAATCTTTTCAAATTAAAAGATTCACTTATTTTAGCAAAACTAGCTTTCCGGATAAGACTCTGTTTATTTTTAATTTAGTGTTCCGATAAAGAACAAATGAAACGCGATCGAAGGAAACGTAATTAGATCAGTGTTGCCGGTACTGACTGACTTTGAACATGAATATGGATGAGAAAATATATAAACGAACACGAATATGTTAAGTGATAATTGCGAAAATAATAGAAAACAAGCTAGGAATTTATAAATTAATTTTTTTTTGTTATCGAAATTGAAGAAAATATCTTACGAATACAAAAAAAACTTCTACATAGCCATCAAAGTCTTCAAATCTTTGGTAACGCTAAAAATCTTCTAGTTGACGAAAAATTGGCATCGCTGCTACTACTCAAGATAGATTCTCGAATCTCTCAATCATGAACATTGAATCCAATTTTAAGGACTCTCTTTTGGTTGCTACTCGAAACTAAAAGACAGTGAGTTCCCCAAATTGAGTGAAGACATTTTTACAGGATTTTTGTATGGCAGCTACTCGAAGGAGGACTCATAGGAACTTTTCCTTCAAACAACGTATAAAACATTTCAAAGTCGTAGCCTAAGACTACTGATTCATTGTTTATACGAACACCCAATATATAAACACAAAAAGGACGAACATTTATGAAAAGCATGTGTTCCTTTCGGAAGAAGTCGTATGTTGTGATCAATTCGGCCCCTGGCCCCTGCCAGATTTCAGGCCACGGCACGCCTATGCAAACCACAGTTATCGATATCGATAGTTCTCATGCACCTAAAAAACACCCTTTATAAGCGCCTAGTAACGTTCTTCAAAATTGTTCGATATCCAACCCCTAAGGGGGTGTAAAGTGGTTGTGTACATATTCACGAATTCTGATATTTTTCTAAGGTATATTAAGATTTGGAATTCACTTTTACTTCTATAAGCTTTAAACGTAGTCGGGGAAAAACCCGATTTGAGTATTTTTTTCTATTAAACCCCCTGGGGGTATTGTTCAAGATTTCACTGATTTCGAAAATCTCTTAGGTTTAATGTGATCGAATTCGCCTTTACTACTATGAATTATTCTATTGATAAAAAAAAATACATAAGTAAATAAAAAAAATCTGCCAACAGTCTGGGCGCAACTTTATTATTTTATGGGTAGAAGTCCGAAACGTGTTTAATGCTGAGATGTGGTGTCTGTTACTATGCGACTGACAACCTAAAAGTACTCAGGAGGCTGTTTCGAACGTTATTTTTTAGGTTGTCAGTCGCATGGTAACATACACCGCATCGCAGCATTAAACACATTTCGGACTTCTACCCATAAAATAATAAAGTTGCGCCCTGACTGTTGGCAAAATTTTGATTCAGCAGCGTCAGCGTCGTCTGGATTTTGAAACCTGATTGAAGAACAAATTAACTCAGAAGGTCGCGATATCCAATTTTCATACATTTAGTCATAACCAAGAAATAATCCACTAAATAAACACGATTAGTAATACTTAAGTCTAAAAGAAAGAAAAAGTAAAAAGTATCTGTATAAAAAAAACAATCATTTCTTACTTATAATATGAAATTTTAATTTCGCATCCTTTTTTCGCACTATAACTACTCAACTAGATACATAACAATAATAAATTTATTTATAAAAATACATGAAAAATGTTATTAACAATATTTGAATGTTATCTACGACATGACAAAGGCAAAAGGTTTATTTGAAACAAGTGAAAGAAAAGAAAAGAATTAATTAACAACGAATACAGCTTTTTTGAAATAAAAAGAAGAGAAATGGAAAGAAAATGAAAATTATGAAAAACGGGTAGCCTGCAGTTGTTTTTTTTTAATCCTATAAAATATTTTTAATAATTTTTTGTTTATTAAACAAACACCCTATGACTATAAATTATATTCTGTAGACTTTTGTTGTATTTGTTTTTCCTGGCGAAAATGTTCTTGACTCGAATTACAAAAAAAGAAAAAAAATGGATCGTGCAACACGATTGCTTCCTTCGATTTAACAAAAATAGACCAGAAAAAATAAAAAAAAAAAATTAGAAAATCAACAAAGTCTTGGAAAAAAATAAATCAAATAAAATTGAAAAATAGCAAACAAAGCGACCAGAACAATTTCAAAACGATGGCAGCAACAAGAAATTTGATGGACTGATGAAGCCAGTAGAGTCTGTATGGATATGGATAAAATCGGATAAAATTTCGGATAAGTTTTTCATTTTTATACGCAAGATACTTACCGATTCCATCGGATTAACGCTTCGGGTATCGTTTCTAACGGATCGTTAAGCAAAAATTGCCGAATACCGCGAAAATAATGCTGCAAAAACAGGTCCCAATCGAGTTGTCGCATATCGAAAAAGAAAATGTCCTTGTCGCGATCGGATAAACGTTGCCATAAATTCTTCACATTATCCATTTGATACTCCCATTGTCGCATCGAAAAATACTCGATGACGTTCATGAAACGATGAATTTTCTTGTAGGTGTTCAGTAAGCTTTGAAAATGAAAATTGAAAAAGTTTTTTTTATTTTATTTTATGTCAGATATCGCGGAAGGGCAACTGTGGAGGCGGGTAGGAGGAGAGGAATAATGATTTTTTTTTAATGTTAAAATTCAATTAGCATCAGCGAAAATTACGCTGGGTCAAAGAATGGAGGCTCTGTGTGTTATGACTTTGTTTTTATGACCTTCCGCTGCTTTTGATTATCTCAGGTTGAAAAAAAGCGATTGAGACATTATCAGAATACGGTATGCCGTTAAATTTCTTCGCTAACATTTCACTGACAGAAAGTTTGGTTTAGCCAGCAACGCCGAATGTATTTCAACTAAACGGAATGTTATATCTGTGCTGGAGACTTCATAGAACACAGACTTGTGTTTAACAGGATTTTCATAAACACGATAATTTTAATGCCGGTAATTCGGTAGTTCCTCAATTTGGATGTCGAAGAACAGACGCCATATGATTATTCCGTCCCTAGTCAACCGCAGCCATAGAGCTACTGGAGACGACAAGCCACCGGTTTTGTATAAATCGCTTTGAAGCCAAAAACACGATGAAAAGTGAGACAAAACAGGGTCGTTGTTGTTGTTTTAGCGTGAGAGTGAGTGAGACAGAACAGGTTCGTTATGTCAATTGTTGTTGTTTTTGCGTGCAAGTGAATGCGACGACGTCCGCCTTCAACTCAATCACTGCTTGTCATCTCCAGTATACATATATATCTCTATGACCGCAGCCAACTTCACCGACGCGTCGGCATTTTTAACATTTCAGCGACAGTCATTGTACAATGCCGTGGAGGGTCGACGTTGAGAACGACATTGGTTTGTTCTAATTGAAATATCAGCGGAAAAATAATGAAAATGTAATTAAATATGGTTGCCAACGTATGTTTTGAGCATTTTATGCTTTCAAAGTAGTGTTATATGTTACCAAAAAACTGTTATTTAGCTTTATTTTGACCGAAGGTTTTAATCTGACGTTTAATACATGCGCAAGTCGCATTCGCACTGAAAGTTTGTCGGAAAATGTATCTATTTATGTGAAACATATTTAAGTTTAAACCAAGAAACCCTGTTATTAACAACAAAGCAAAAATGCGTTAGTTTTGTTTACTAGGAAAAGAAACACTCAAGGTTTAATGTTACCAATACTGAATGGTGTAACAATTCAGCTCTCGGAGAAAGTGAAGTATCTTGCTATTATCCTGGATAGCAAGCTTCTCTGGAAGGAACATGTAGAAACAGAGACGAACCGTGCGCTAGCAACATTCTGGCAGTGCCGGAGAGCTTTTGAAAGAACATAGGGTCTTAGGCCTCCAATGGTATATTGGCTCTATACAGCCATTAGAGGACCCATCCGAATTTACGCATCAGTGGTTTGGTGGACTAAGTCCGAACGTGCATACATTAGATCAAGTCTTGCCAAACTACAGAGGACAGTCTGCATCGGTGTATCACTCGATGCACTGTTCAATCTACCACCCCTTGACATTGTTGTATGAACAGGCGGAAGCAATGAGAGCTACACACAGCTAATGAAATTAGGCCTGTGATGATAAGAGCATTGCACGGGTCATGGTGAAATGGCTCGATCTTCGATATGCCTTTGGATGCTTCGACCTGTGTTCTCAAAAAAAAATACCATGTAGTGATCCCGAGCAGGGAAGAGTGCGAAAACCAGCCAACACTACTTAGCGGATTCATTTATATATTCTATGTGGACGGCTCAATGTCCGAAGACAGGTCGGGAGGTGGAATGTACTTGCAGACTGACGGTCTCAAGTACTCTTTCGCCCTAGAAAAATGATCCCATGTTCACTGCTTCCGACGAGAGTGACTATACAACGAAACGTTTTCTTCTGGAGTGTCCAGCTCACTCTTTTGCGAGAATGCATGTATACGGCGTTGATGTTATGAGGATGGAGCAACTCTGTTCTCGCTCCCTACCTGAGCTCTTGCAATTCGTAAAGAGAGCGAATAAGTTCGTCTTGAATTTTGATCTTCACGAGTACAACTTTGTTGTCCGCATAGGTATACCTTTGATTTCAATTTCCCGAAAAACCCTCCCGAAATAAAATGATTTTAGCGCTAGTAGTGCTTCATGGTGGATGTCACATTGCTTTCCATGTTTAACACCAGCTCCTGTACCACAAAAATTAGTGTTTACACCGTCCGTATACCAGACTGAAGCACTTTCTTCAAAATCGAGTAGACCAGATTGCCAAGATGCCCGCCTCTAAGAGCGTTCTTGTTTTTTTGAGAAGATGTGGTATTACTAGCGATCTCTCCAAAGCCATGTGGGAGTTATTACACGTAGCTGGTTGAATATGGATAAGTAGATTACTTTGGATTTTAGCGTCGTAAGGGTAAGATTACCCTTACGACGCGCCACATGCTACACCCTGGCCAAGGATTCTAGACCCATCAGTCTCTCATCGCTTTTGCTGAAAATAATGGAGAGACTGGTGCAATACCATCTCAGCTGCGTTCTGGACATGAGGGGCTTTTCAGCGTCTCATCACGCTTACATGAAGGGAAAATCTGTTGAAACGGCCTTACATGAGGTCGTTTCCACAGTAGAAAAATCTTTAAATACTACTCTAGCGGCACTTCTAGATATTGAAGGGACATTTATAGCGCCCCAAGGTTATTTTCACTAAAAAATTTAATTATAAATAGGATAAAATTAGGCAGGACCGATATTTTGAATCGCTAAACTTAAAATTAAAATGAGAAATAAATACGCGACAAATGTTTAAAATAGAATTTAGAATTGAAGCAGATTTTTTTTAGAAAGCACAGAATCATAAGGCTCCTGTTTAAATGAAAGCAGCGGCAGAAGCAGAGACGAAAACAGTGCTGCCTTTTCCTTCTAAATTCTAAAATTCTGCTTCTGCTTCAGTACTGCGAACGTAGGTAGGTAGGTACGCGTGGCTGCCCGTGAGAAGGTCCATTGTGTTACCACAGGATCATCGAATCCGGTCCTACTCGTCGAACCATTTAGAGCTTGCAATGAAGCGTTGGATTCTCGCGACCTCCGTTGAGGCAAGGTCACCGAGACAGTTGAAGAAGTAAGCTCCAAGATGAGCTTTCCTTCTGGCTGATAGAGCTGGACAGGTACAGAGAAGGTGAAGGACTGTCTCCTCCTCCTCCTCATCCAGGCAGCTTCTACAGAAGTCGTTTGAGAAGAGACCGAGTCTTTTAGCATGTCGACCTATAAGACAGTGTCCGGTCAGGACACCGACTGTGGTGTTGATATTCGCCCTTTTGAGCAAAGTCAGCTGTTTAGAGCGTTTTAGATCCAGCTCCGGCCAGATCTGTCTCGCAGTGTGACATGTAACACCGTCCGCCCATCTTGAGTTGGTTTTCTCAATTGATTCCAATCCCAGTAGCAGTTTACATTTAGAGAGAGGCACACCCAGATTCCGGTGTTCCGGCATAATCTGAAGGGTAGTACCGCGTCGATCGAGTTCGTCAGCCATGCAGTTCCCTGGAATATCCCTGTGTCCTGGCACCCAGCACAGGAGAATATTGAACTGTTCAGCCATCTCCTTAAGAGATGATCGACATTCTGCGGCGACCTTTGATGTTGTCGAGGCCGATTCCAAGGATTTTATTGCCGCTTGGCTATCTGTGAAAATGCTAATATCCCTAGTAGATATTACATTACACCTCAGCCAGGACAAGGCCTCCTTGATCGCCATAAGCTCCGCCTGAAAGAGACTACAGTGGTCCGGAAGGCGGAAGGAGCTGCTAATGTTAAGCATATCAGAGAAAATCCCTTAAGAATTGGGAATGTCGTCAGCAATGGAAATGTTAAAGGTGTCAAAATTGCTTCCATATACCCGTATTTAATGATCATTTTAAACTAAAAGCTCAGAAAAATCAACGGAAACAAAATATTTTCGTCCGCTCAAGCAAGAGACTAACATTCTTGTCATTGTTGACCGTTAGCATGGACACATTTTTCCCTGCTTCTACTTTCGGTGGCAGTTAGCATGACACATTCTTCTCTGCTTCTGCTTTTATTTAAAGTCATTAAGCAGAGCGAAAAGCAGCACTGTCGACGCTGCTGTCGCTGCCGCTGCTTTCTGCTCTTATTGTGTCAAGGCCTTTAGTGTGAAGTATTTAGGAATCTACCATCATCCTAGGTTCAACTCTAAACTCACAGGATCAAGAAGCAGCGAATGCTTACTATGCTTCTAAGAAAATGGTAGCAAAAACCCGGGGCCTTAACCCATTGGCTGTACATTACGGTTGTTAGACCTGTTCTTACGTACAGGCCGCGGGTGTGGTGGCATGCGTTGGATGTCCGTACTACCACGGTCGTCATGGGCAGGTGCACTTATTGTGATCACTGGTACTTTACGCACTACAGTTTCCCGGGCCTTGGAGGTAATGCTCCACATAATCCCATTAGACTAAGCGGTAAAATTAATAGCGGCAAAGAGTGCTTTGCGTCTGCGTTAGACGGGCTATTGGAAGGAAAGCACACTAGGACCTTGTTAATTTTCCGACTACAGTTTTGTCTTGCAGTTTTGGACATTCCTATGTGTGAACATTCGCACCAGAATGGAGTAGGGATCTGGGATTATCACTCCGCACATGTTTGCTGTGTATGTATACTGATGGCTCTAAGATGGAAAGTGGAACGGACGCAGGAGTGTACTATCGCGACCTCAACATCATGGAATCGTTCAGGCTAGCGGATAGCTGCTCGAGTGTTTTTAAGGCTGAAATATTTGAAAAGCAGCAGAAACAGTGCGTCAATATGACAGCCAAGCTGCTATTAAAGGCTGTTGGTACGCACGAAACTAAATCCAGACTTGTGGGCGAATGTAAAAGAATTTTATAGATTTGAATAATTTCCTGAAAATCTGTTAGATCCCTAGTCACAGTGACGTCCCTGGAAATGAAAGGCAGACGAGCTCGCCAGAAGGGGGTTGGAGATGAGCATGTTCCATCGAACGTATAAAATGAATGAGAATGACATTGAAGCGCTAAGACAGATTGAGTGTTGCTGGCACTTGATAAGAGGAACTCTAGCTCCATATTGCCTGGGTGCAGGAATATATGCAGACAACTTATAGGGGTCTTAACAGGACAGTGTCCTTTTGGGAGACATACTGTGAATGCCTATTGCTGATCAGTGTTGCTGTGGGGACGGGAGTGTAGAATCAATAGTTAAGAGCCCAGTTTATACGAGGGGACCGCATTGGATCCACAGTGATATCTCGTGATGGGCTGTGGCACAGGTCTACCGTCCACCCTTCTTAGCCTAATCTAACCTAAGGAGAAGGATGAGGACAGTACAGTAGGATGAGCGGTACTTACCGTGGCTTCTTTCCTATACACAACGAAAATGTATCGAAAATTATGGCTGGCACGTAGTGTAGAAATAAAATCGTTAAAAAATGCACTAATTTGTTCGGATTGTTTGCGTAGCAGAGATACCAAATAGCCTTGAGCGTCGGATACATTAGGCCGTATTTTGTCGTTTTCGTTGTAAAATCGCCCCACGTCAGTTCGTTTTCTTTCGAAGTGCAAAAATTGTAGACCGGAATGTCCGGTTTCTCGGGAATTTTACTAAAAGTCGCAGAGAGGTGTTGAAAAATAAATATATAAAATTAGCCGATTATTTCGCAAGAACCTAGCCTAGAAATTTACCTGTTGTATCGTTCGGAAATATCCCATCCGGCCGCTATAATACTATTAACGCATAAGTCGACCGGCACCATATTGGCCACGGCACTCGGATCGCATCGTAACGTCCTTATTACGCCCGTTCCAGCACCAGCTATTGCTCCGGTCGGCCCATAGAAATTATCTATCCAACCGCAAACTGGATCTCGATATGTCGAAATAACTGAAAATTTGTTTAAAAAAAAAACGAAGAAGAAGAAGACATTTTTCCATTTTATAACAATAAAAAAACGAGTCATTTATTTACCTATGCCAGGACGAAACATTCCGACGGGCATCGAACGCCCGTGCTGGTATATTACATCTTCGGCTATTGCTTTTGTAAATGTGTAAGTATTTGGCCATTTGTCTAATAATCTAAAAGAAGTAGGGGTGGTGCGGGTGGATTTGGAGCGAGGAGGATGGGAAAAATTCCAAAAAAAGAGAGAAAACAAAAAGAAAAAAAATTAAACTCATTTAATATTGAAACGCACTATTTGACAAAATCCTTCTTTTTTGTCAAAAACACTGTTTTTTGTTAAAAACGCTGTTTTTTGCCAAAAACACTGTTTTTGGTCATAAATACTATTTTTTGGTAAAAAATACTGTTTTTCTGGTCAAAAATCATTTTTACAACATTACAATCGATGAAATAAGTCCCCACTTCGTTGAAATATTGCAAATGGCCTTTAACATTTCGCAATAACAGTGCAATTAAATTAAGCAAATTTCTAAAGTCCTTGCGTAAAGTTTACCAATAGTAGTCCCAGAAGTATCCGACCTGACATATAGATGGCGGTTGTTATTTAAAAAAGAAAGAAAGTGGAACTAATATCTTTTCAATCAAGTTCAAAAGTCAATTTACAAAAGTCAATTTACTTTAGGAAGAGCAGCAGTGCAGAGGCACCAAAAGAGTCCCGATCCCTTCGAAATATCGTGCTTTGCAATAACAGATTCAGATGCTACTGGTCAAAAAGTGCTGCAAAGTACGATGAAACTCCTTCGTCCTTGAAATTCCTGTAACTCCTGAACGGAGGAAATAAATAGTGCAAGATGTTCCCGAGACTTCCTCGTCTAAAATAATTGCACCAGGCGTTATCGTGATGGCAACTGACTCACGATCAAAGGTGAATACAGAGATGCCAGTACCAGAATTTTCGGTGACCGAGTCAAGAAATCGCTGAGGACTCAGAAGCTCCTAGTGTCAGTCTTACTAACGAGCAAATAGAGTCAGAGGTGACCACAGCAGACCCAATTGCTCTCACTAAAGAAACGATAGCGTCAAAAGTGGATGGTTAATAATTGGACTCGAAATAGACTCCGAAACAAAAATTCAGGAAATTAACCTCCTGCACTCGAAGTTGGCGAACCTTACCATTCTGCTGGATGAGGATGGTATTGGCATTGCCTTAAAGCACAAACTCTACGCTCTATACTTTGTGAAGGACAAGGGCAAGCCTAGATCGTGTATCTGGGCTAAAAAGGGCGTAAACTCAAATAAAGTAACTTCAATACATGTAACGTTGGTAATAAATCAACCTTGTTACAGCGAGTAAACCGGAGATACTGGATATGACGTTCGTTAAAGAATCGAGCAACCTTTAGATAGAGGAGATTTTCTAGCAAAAGATCCTTTTCGGATCACTCTGCAACTTAAATATCTCACTTGAGCGCCCTAAGCCTGTTTGAAATCCAAGGAACACGGATTGGGGCAAATTTCAGAGTATAGCATATAGGGAATTTTCTGCTTCTGATTGCGAACTACTCCTAAACACCGCGTTTATTGACGATAGAATTGGTGTCTTAGCCGAAAGCATCACAACGGCTTTTTTTGAGGCCTGCCTACTGAGGAAGCCATCCACCAAGTATTTCCGCAATGGTGGACGACGGACTTAAGACTTATTAGACAGGATTCAAAGAGACTGTTAAACGCTGCAAGAGCTAGTGGCCCTTTGAAGGACTGGGCCAACTATAAGTCGAGAGTCAGTGACTGTAAAAAGTCGAAAAATTCTGTGAAATAGTTGAGAGCACCAGCGAGGCTGTCAGGCTCAGAAACGTGCTTTCAACCGATCCAATCGTACCCACCGTTCTGCGAAGGAATGATGGAATAAGAACCTGGAACAACAGGGAAGAAACCTTAGAACTTCTCGTGGCGACCCAATTGCCAGACTGTGAAAATCAATGCTTCAAGTCTTGAAGCAATCATTCCTTGGCTATTCATAATTTATATGAAATCCTTATATGTGTTCCGATTGCATGGCGAACTAGGGCATGTTAGCAGCAGGTTAACAAGGCCACACTGTGGCCTGCAAGCTACAGGATTTTTAGAGCTTTGTGACCCAAAAGACTTGGAATATATTAACTTTGGGATAGAGCAAAATTACACTTACGGGTCAGTTTATGTTGAGGAAACATGCCATGTGTTTAGGGGTAGGTTAGGTTAGGTTACAGTGGCGGCCAAAGCCTCACATAGACCCACGAGGGTCCATAGTGATACCACTAAAAAAAGGAGACCCAATGTACCTATGATAGTTGCGCTTGCATTCCGATCTGTACTGATAGCTCCTCGTTTAATTCAAAGGTCCCTGTTACCGTAGCAAAGTTTAGTAGACTATGCATGCTGTTAAGCCAGACTTCTTTAAGATTTGTGAAGGTCGGTGCACCAAGAGCCTTCACCCGTCTCCTAGCTAGAGCTGGGCAGTTGCACAGGAGGTGTACTAGCGTTTCCCGTTCCCCGGGTAGCTTACAGTTCCTGCAGAGATTATTAGTAATTAGCCCCATTCTGTACGCATGCGCCCCAATCAAACAATGGCCGGTAATAATTCCGACTAAAGTTGCGCATTGCGCCCTTGGTAGTGCTAACAGGAGTTTAGTTTTTTTCTCATTTTGAGTGTTCCACATTTGTTTCGTGGTTCTGGAGGTTGATGTAGCCTACCACCTGGCCTCGGATAGGCTTACCATCTTCTGCTCTAGGGAGTTGTGAAACACGTTAAGAGGCGGTGGTACCGAAACCGCGGTTTCTTGCCCAAGGTTTGCACCATTTTTAGCAAGATCATCCGCGAGTTCGTTTCCTAAAAAACCACTGTGCCCTGGAACCCTGCAGAGTTCCACTTTCCTATTTGAGCCGCGTTTAGGGGTAGCTGACACGGACGTGTACAGGTACTGCCACGACCTGTACGCTGTAGAGGACATCACTTACATCTTGTGTGAATGCCTAGCGGTTGCTAGAAAGCGAATGGGATGGCTGGTTATTTCTTCGACAACATCGAGGATTTGAGGTCTTAAGGGCATGACAAATTGGTCTGGTTCTGCAGGGAAATAGTGTTGTGGCCCAAGAGGTTTTGAAGGGATAGCGATAGGTCCGTATGGTGCCTAGTGAGCGAAGCGGTTCTTGGCACTGCGCACCTTCAGACCTCCAGGCAGGTATGGCAGTAATAAATCAAAGAAGGGCTGCCTATCTTCTGAAAAGAAGTCGTATGGAGAACCGTAATATTACAGCAGTTATAACGGGTCATTGACAGAAAGAAGCTGCAGAAATGAAGAAGAAGAAGAGAGCGTTAGACATCAACTTTGTGAATGTCACCAGCTAGTTAGCTGTAGGTTCAGTGCCAGTGGTTTCGGGGACATACATAGCTAAAACACGAATCGATGAATTAGCCAAATTTATGCGCACTTGTGGCTGGTTCGAGCTATTCCGCTGTTGTAACACGACGATAACTCCCTATATGAGGCTCCATTAGGGTGTCATGGGTGTGGTATCACAAAGGATCAACCGAATGGTCTAAGTGAGTCGATCCATAGCTTGAATAACCTAAGCTAAGCTATGAGGACCTGTCGAAGACTCCTCTGACTAAAATCTACTCCTTCCTTAAGGCCCAGAGAGCGGAAAAGAGCTGGAAGCAAAAGATCACTTAGGTCGTGGTTGGAGAAGCAGTCGTGTGCAGGCCCAATAAAATACTAATAAGAAATAATCCAAAATGGCCGATCAGAACTCGTTCAGCACGGTTTTTATTTCAATTGGATCTCTATCCCAACGATTGGAATGTGTAAGCGTGTTTGTCCAGAAGTTCGTTTCAATAAAATGTTTTTTTTTTATTTTGAACAATATGCTTACATCGGTGTTATGCTCTCAAGAAGTTTTTCCGGTGCGCATTCCGTCAACAGCAGCATGTTTCCGGAATCGATTGGTGGTGGATAGAATTTTTCGTCGATTTTCCGGAGCGGACATTGCGTGTAGGCCGTCGAAACGTGCACGGCACTCTTTAAATTCGCCATTTCGCTGCAGATTTGCATGATGTCTTTGCACGCCTGGACGTTTATTTGCATCGCTACTTTCAATTTCTCGTCGAAACGTACGGTTGCGGCCATATGAAAGACAACGTTAACGCGACGTATCAGCATTTGACGATCGGACGCGCTCAAACCGAGTCCGGTCAGCATACAATCGCCGGCGATTCCTTGGACACGATGTCGAAATTTCGGCAAGGTTTTTTTTAACGAGTTGAAAATCTGCGAATTTGTTGTTTTTTTTCCACCGGTCAGTCGAAAGGATAAGGACGCGGAAAAAATATAAATTAAAAATTAAAATATTTTTTTTTATTTCTATTTTTCAAACTAAATTTCACTTACCGGATCGTCAAAAATTTCTTCAACTCTCGAATGGACATCTTTACCCTTTTTATTTCGAATCAGAAGGAAAATATTTTCAATACCCGGACACGATGTGAACAATTTATTCAGTAAAACTGCAAAAAAGAAATGGTTTTTCGTTGTATTTTTCAGTAAATTCACCATTTTTAAAAGGGACTTTACTTTTTCCCAAAAATCCAGTCCCACCCGTTACTAAAACATTTGTGCCGTTGTAAAAATCCTGAACGGGTGTTAGTTTTTCACCAGCATCACCAATTATTCCACCATCAAAGCCGCCACCTCCACCGCCGCCACCGCTAATCTCGGTTGTCGTTTGTATTTGCATCGCGTTATTTTGATTATCTGAAATTACAGGACGAAAAGAAAACAATTAAATTAATTTGTAACGTGATCGACTTAAAAAAAAGAACAGTGCAACAATAATTCAGTCGTCTGTCCACCGCACAGTAGTCCCAAATTGAAAAAACCCTTGGAGTTGGATATCAGAAAATCCTAAAATTGGTTTGAAGGCAATTATATAAAAACTTTGCTTAAACCAAAGCCAATTTTATTTCTCAACAAACCAAAGAGACATGGTGAAAGTTATGAAAACATGCAACCCTCTTACACCCACCTAGGGCTTGAATATCCAGAAATTATGAAAGGTGTTTTAAGATAAGTATAAAGAAAGCCCGAGCAAGTGAAAACCAATTCGAAGTACTATCGCTCCTAAGAGATATGACAGAATTCGTGAAAACGAGTTCAACCCTTTACACTCTTGGGGGTTGAAAAGGAAAAAATTTTTGAAAACGGGTTTTAGGCGATTATTAAACAAGCCCGCGAAAGTGAAAAGTTATTCAATATTTAATCAGACCTCATGGATATGGCTGACTTCGTGAAAATGTGTACAATCCTTTTACACCCCCTTAGGGGTCGAATTTCAAAAAAAATCGGAAAACGCTTTCTAGGCATTTATGTGAAGAATTCGTAGAATAAAAATTGATTAAATTTTGAAGAAGACCTAAGAGATATGGCGAAATTTGTGAATAAATATGGATACCATTTTCACTGATAATTTTTTTTCTGCCCCCCTTCCGAACGCCAAAGGATATTTCAAATTTCAAATTTACTTTTCTAGTTGGTTTACATTCACATACCGAGTTTCAACTTTCTAGCCAAAGCTAGTCTATAGATAGGAAAAAATCCCCAAACCCCGAACACCTAACAACATGCCACTCCACTGCTATGATCATTGTGGAAATTGTTATTAAGAACCACTCTATTTAAGGATACAGCCTACTTGAGTGAGTAGGCACCACGAGGATAGGAATTGGGAGTCTTGGTGCAAAGATAAAGAAACACGTCCACATCGGACAGAGTCTGAGTCATTGTCATCACAGAGTCACTTTATTATTTGAATAATAAAGATTTTTAGAAAAACAAAATTTGCTACCTTGAACATTTTTTTCCACGTTTCATGACTAATAGACACGAAAGCAAAGCAAAAAAAATTTTACTCCGTCTGTACGCCGCCGCCGACCGCAAAACGTTTGAGGGCTTATAGCTCCCAAACCCTTTGAGCTATTAAGTTGAATTTTTTTTATTGGTAGACTGCGCGAACCCCTTCCAGTGGCCACCTTTTGAGTGGTGGGGGTGTGAGGGGGGAGGCGGGGGAAGTGTTTTAGAGGAAAAATTTCGGTTTCTAGATCTCAGTAACCGCTTACGCTAGGAGGCTGAAACTTTGAATTTATACACTCAAAGAAAAATCCTTGGTAATATTGACAAAAAGTATTTGTTGAATTTCAACAGTGCAGTTTTGTCATAATGATAAAAATATGTCAGCATAACAAATAAAAATTATTCAGTTTGATAAATTTTTGTCGTATTGATAAAAATTCGACGAAATTCCAGTTCGTTCTTTTAACAAAACATGTATTATCGAAATGACAAAATTTTCTTTCATATTGATCAATATTTCTATCAAATTAACAAATTACTTTATTATTTTAATAATACAGTATTGTTTTCGATTTTTAAAAAAAAAAAATTTGCTACCCTCAACATTTTTTTTTTCATGTTTCATGACGAGTAGACACGAAAAAAGCAAAAAAAAATTTCAGTCCGTCTGTCCGCCGTACGCCGTACGCCGTACGTCGACCGCTGTACGCAAAATCGTTTGAAGGCTCGTAGCTCCCAAACCCTTCAAGCTATTAAATTGAAAATTTTTTTATGAATAGAATGGGTAGGTCCCTTGAAGTGGTTAAATTTGGAGGGGTGGGGGTGTGAGGGGGGAGGAGGGGGAAGTGTTTTAGACGGAAAATTTTGGTTTCTAGATCTCAGCAACCGCTTATGCTAGGAGGCTGAAATTTGGAATTTATATAGAGCTTCAGTAGTGGACCCATTTGCAAAAAAATTGCCGATATAGGTGAAGGCATTTGGGAGTGGGGGGAAAAATAATGCGTTCGAAACGCAAAAAAGGTGAGATCGACACATTCTAAAATCCATATCTCCTAAACGGTCAATGTCACAAAATTGAAACTTAATAAATATCTGTAGGTATACTAGGAGAATAGATCGGAAACAAAAATTTAAGTGGGGGCAGTGGCGTACGGGGGTGGGGGGTGAAAAACTTTAGATTACGATATCTCACGAACCAATTGCACTAGACAAATAAAATTTGGTTTGTGCATAAAGGTTGACAAATGAAGTTTGATGAAAGTAAAATTTTTGAAGGGGGCGGTGGAGCATGAAAGTGGAGGGGATAAGAATTTTTCAAAAAAATCACGTCTCATATCTCAAGAACAGTGTAAGATAGATGCTTAAAATTTTTACCAGAAGTAGGCCTAATAGACCTCTAGCAGAAAACAAAATTTTGGAAGTGTGGGTGTAGAGGGTGAGGGTGGGGGAGGGTGAAAAGGAAAAAGTTCGGATTTTAATATCTCGACAACCTATAATGATATGAAGCTGAAACTTGGTATTTAGATAGAACTATATTAGTAACATCTTGGAAAAATATAGTTTTTAATAGGGGTAGTATGGTACGGAAGTGGGGGGTATTTTTCCTATCTATAGAACGGCTGATGCTACAAAGTTGAAACTCGGTACGTTTATGTAAATCAACTAGAAAACTAATTTAGATAAAAAAAAATTTCAAATATCCATTGACGTTCGGAGGGGGGGCAAAAAAAATTATCAGTGAAAATGGAATGCACATATTTTCACGGTTTTCGTCATATCTATTAGGTCTTCCCAAATATTTAATTCATTTTTATTCTACGGCTTCTTCATGTAAATACCTAGAAAGCGTTTTCAAGATTTTTTAAAATTCGACCCCTAAGAGGGTGCAAAGGGGGTTGTAAACTTTTTCTCGAATTCAGCCATATCCCTCAGGTGTGATCAGATATCGAATACCTTTTCACTTTCACGTGTTTGCGTAATAATCGCCTAAAACTTGTTTTTAAGTTTTTTCCTTTTTCAGCCCCTAAGAGGGTATAAACGAGTTGAACACGTTTTCACGAGTTCCGTCATTTCTTTTAGAAGTGATAAGAAATTGAATTGGTTCCTACTTTCTCGTGCTGTCTTCATATTTATTTATTAACTCGTTTCAGGATTTTTCGATATTCAAAGGAGGTTGAAAGGAGGTTGCATATCTGGTGATATATCGAATTCATTTTTACTTCCTAAGGTTTCCTACATAAAAAAGTCAAATTCAGTATTTTAGATATTCAATCCTAATGGGTGTAAGGGGGTTGTATGCTTTTCAAAGTTTCGACATATTTCTTAGGTTCAATGAGATATTAGATCGCTTTTCATTTCCACAGACTTTTTATATAATCGCCTACAAACCCATTTCTCAATTTTTCGATATTTAACCCCCAAGGGTTTGTATATTTTTTCACAATTTTTGCCATTCCTTAGTTCTGATGAGATATAAAATTGATTATTACAGCCAACCAATTCACGATTTTTCGAATTTCCAGAATCAAGGAGGTGTGAAGGGTTTGCTTAAGTTTTCACAAATTTTTTAAAATCCGTCTTGTCTCATGAGATATCAAGTTGCTTCTTATGAAATCGTCTAAAAACGTGTTTCACAATTTTTTCGAAATTCAAACCCCAAGTGGAAGTAATGGGTTTGTATACGTTTTAACAATTCGTCATATCTCTTAATTCTGATAAGGCAACAAATTCGATTTTACTTCCATGGGCTTTTAGTGTACATAATATACTGAAATTCGAATAGTCTACACGGACTTTTTCAATGTTTAATCGGCTAAAAATCTCTATTTTAAATATTTTTATATTAAGAGCAAAAATAATTTTCCAAGAAATCTAATAATCTCGAAGCAACTCATGATACACTCCGACTTTGACCGCTTTCGAACTTTGACCCGAAAAATAATAAAGTTTCGCCCAGACCATTGGCAGATTTTTTTTTGTTAGTTTGGAAGAAACGGCTTCTGATAAAAATTTTGTCAGAGTGACCAAAAGTAAACTGCAAGATTTTGTTATATTCACAAAACTATTTGTTAAATAAACCAAAAATTTTTGTAAGAAAGATGAACACGATTCCATACGTGCGCAGAGTTCTAGTTCTATTGCGACCTTTGTGACTGACTGGTTGAATGTGAAAGTGGTCTTTGTAAAGTGAAAACTAAGTTAAAATTGACTTCATAAAATATCTGGAACTTGACACAAGGTCATCTGGAAGGTAAGTTTTACAAATTATTTATCTATTTAAAGAATTTAGGAAAGTTTAAAATAATATGTTTCAGACGCCCATTCGAAACGATAAAGAAACTTTATAGTTTTAATTAAATTTAAAATCTAAGACTTAATATGAAATGTTTTTTATGCAAAATTAGCCTTTCCTCTGTTAAGGCATTGGTGGCCCATTAAAAATGCACGAACAATTATAGACTGACAGAGAAATCCAAGTCAACTTCAACAGCAGAAATTTTAAGAAAGTGGAAAGCATACAAGCGTCCATTGGGATATAAACTTGTAAGCTTTATTATTATTGGAAAAAATTCAACATTTGATTTATGTAATAATTATCCATATTTATACAGATTAACACAGATTTCAACGCAATGTATCCTGATGCAAAAAGCTTTGTATTAAAATGTCCTGACCTCACAAATAAGTTAATTGAATTATTAACGGAAAAAATAAAAGATGCCGCAAATCTAGAAATTTTAAATGGGATGAAGAATGCGGACTCAATATCTGACAGTAAGCCTGTATTGAAATGCATCATACGATACTTAAAATTTATTTTTTTTTTTTCACAGATGGCAGATTTGCAACAATGTTTTATGTCTAATGCCGGTTTTCCACCAAACGGACAAAAAAACAAATTTTTGACTTTCATCATTTTTTTACAAACTCGAGCTTTTTTCGACTGTTTCTGTTCTGTTTTTCGTGTCCCGACCAGAAGCGGTAACTTCAAAAGGTTTCGGTGTTTTCTTACTGAGACCGCTTCGTGGAGATACTGAAAACAAAACTGCGATAGAGCACTGTCGGTTTGGTTGAAACAGTCAGTGGCGGAGCTAATGGTTTTGGCGCCCGGCGCACTTTCTACGTTTTGGTGCCCCAAATTTTATATTTTGCTTTCGAAAAATGAAGGATAGTTTTCAAGATTTAGCATGATATAAATAGAGAAGGTGGTAAAGTGACCCCCGCTCTTATTTCGGCCCCTTAATTATTTCTAATGATTCATAATACCATTTATGGTTTGTGTTACATATCAGAAAGCCCACTTTTAAAGGCACCATAGAACAAAATCGAAGTGCATTGCTTATTCATACGAAGGATCGCCTTGCTTTCGCAAGATTTACAAAATTTTTTCCATCAACTTCTGTGATTGTCTTTATAGCTGCATCTTATAAGAATCAACGGAAGAATATCAAAACATCTCAAGGAGCGAAACGCCGCGGCCAAGACTGAGGATGTGATACAGTATCATGAACACCTCAACCTGGATAAAAGTACTGAAAGTGGTGAAAATGAGGCTTCTTCGACTGAATACAATTCGAACAGGGACGTCATTTCAGTTTTACCCAGGGGGCAAGATTTTTTACCCTTGCTATAAATGAATGCATGTGCGTCGATATTAAGGCCGCGGTCCGAATTACGCTCATGATTCCTACATCACTAACAGTACTTACAATTGGTCTGAATTGTTGGTACGCTTATGTCGCTTTCAATTCGAACCGATCGTGTGCACACAGTGTACTCACAGTGCCTATCCTCGAAACCGTGAGCAGTTTAAGCGCCAGAAAACTACCCCTCCATGCAAATTGTATGCGTTGTGAACGCAATTCGGACCGAGCGTAAGAGCGCTAAAAATGCGGAAAGCGTAATTCGGACCGCGGCTTGACCGCACAGTCAAGCCGTACGTACATTTTTAAGCTCCTGTGAAAATAGGCTTTCTTGAAAAAATCAAAAAGTCACGGTTACCTTCAATTCTTAAATTTCACCACTTTGTTCATCAATTAGCAACGGAATTTCATGGTTTATCATTTCCACGGTGGAAGTGGAAGCTTCAGATAAGGATATGTTGCATGAATGCAATAAATTATTTTGCGTTGGAATGCAGTATCTTTCAGGAATTTTTTAATTCCGCTTGATAACTTAGCATTTTCAGCTTGAGTAATCTGCCGCTTTTTTCGATATTGACTACCGGACAATTTTCTCGGATTAATCGACATTTTTATATATTAAAAACAAAATATAGAAGGTATGTATAACTTACTAAAAGTTTATTTACACTTAAACACTTGAAAGGTATTACCTATTACCTATTAGCACTTGTTCTTTTTTCCAATAAAACCTATCAAGAAAAATAACACAGTTTCTTTGGCCATTAAACAGTGCTTCCAACTCGTGAAAATTCTAAATATTTAAATTTTTTCGTTAACATTAGAACAAATGTACCTGTATTGTCGTTTAATTATTAGATAAAACTTTTTAATTACATTCGTATAGTGGTGATCACGTCATGAGAGTTTAATTCCCTATATATTAAAAAAACATACCTAGAGAAAATTAAAAAGCCCATCGGAATTGGAATGAAAAAATAGTGTGCGTGAAGAACTGAAGCACTAGCACCGCGCATGCGCCTGGGGCATCTCAGATCCCATTTCATTCATATGGCGCACTTTTATAAACTGCGCCAGATACCATGAATACATATGCACTCAGCGGAATACAACGCATGCCGTCGCGCATAAAAACGTTGTACGTTCACTGTACCGTGCGTGTTGTATGTCGAACCATGGCGCGGATGAAATATTTGCGCCAAAGAGTAAGTCAATAGATTCGCACATGTATGATCGAACAGTACGTTGCAGACGTGTGGGATTAGTGTAGGAAAATGATGTTTATAATACAAAAAAACTAGTTGGAAGAGAGTGATATGAACATGTATATTTATATGATAAGTTCAAACCGCAACCATATTTTTAGGGGAATGAAACAAATATTTGGGTGTACGACGTGTTGTTAAATTGTATTTGGACGGTATATGTGGTAGGATGCCGTGTTTTAGAATTGCAAAATTTACAATCAGTGAATTTAGTGGTAATTGCAGGATTGTTCATGACGGAACAATTATGTAGGTAGGTGAAACCGTAGGTGTGGCGCCCTAAAAATTTGGCGCCCGGCGCAGTTGCTCCACTTGCTCCTATGGAAGCTCCGCCCCTGGAAACAGTGTTTAAGATTTGTTCGAGTTCGAGTTTTTGTTTCCCGTGCTTGCAAAAACAAGAACAAAAGAAAAACTTAACGTGTCTGCTTGGTGGAAAACCGGCATTACATGCGGTCTTCATTCCAACTGGCAAATCAAGCCAATTGCAAAATAGCAAAAGGTTGCATGTAAGACATTCCATTAAAGACTCCCAGAACTCCTTCATGCTAGGGTCACTAGATACACACACAACACTCTCTACCTAGGGTTTGGCAGATACGTCTAATTCAGTCGTTTCTGTACTAGAAATTGTAATTTAACCTCACGCCTGTTTTTGTACTAATGAACATTGCTATCAAATTATCAAAATTGAAGTGTGTTAGTGCGAATATGTGAAGAGTCGGAAAAAAAGCTGTCGGTTCCCTTCCACAATTCTAGTACTTCTTTTTCTCTGGTATGGAAGTGTGTGTGCGCGAAATTGTGGTTTTCAATTGAAAATTTCCGTATTTCTTTCATTTCTTTTATGGAAATTTACAATTTTGAAGCGAAAAGTCAATCATTTCGAATGTTTAGAAAGCAAAATCCCATAAACATGAAAAAAAATTAAATTTACTGGTTTTTCACCTTGGTACGCATCTGCCAAACCCCTCTTAGAGGCTGTTTTGGTGTGAGTGCGTATACAGTAACCCTACTTCATGCTTGTCGGTAACACTTTACAAGAGGTAGACGACACATTAAAAGGGTTGAAAGAAAAAAAAGAAGCCATTCAGCTTCATTACTGGAAGTATTAGCGAACCAAGGGATATTCTGGTTTATTTTGATGAGATTAAATATAAATTTTTTTCTATTTTACAAGCAATTGACAAATGCTTTAAAATATTTAATATATTTCATTTACAATACCCATTATCAGCTTCTGTGTGGCGTTTTTTACAAAAGTTTTTTTATGGTATTGTAACGGCTTACGATAAAAGTTATCCTTTTATAAGCTTAATATGTAGTGAGCTTGAAAGCTATAATTAAAAAAATTTTATTTTTCTTCTTATGTGATATATTATAATACTATTTTTCTTTTTGTTTTTTGAATAAATTTTTTTTTTAATTTTTTTCATTTATACTGAAGGTTTTATTTATTTTTTTCTTTTGGATAAATCCGTGTAATATTGTACCTAAGAAGTATCTACACTCAACCCATTTTGATCAAATTTCCAGGGAACGTGTAGAAGAGTCCCGAGATGGTTCCTGTGAAGTTTGGTGCCAATCGAATCAAAAACAATTCTTTTTTTCGACATTTTTCAGATTTGTTCGCTATTTTAGTACCCTGGTGCTCAAACTGTTTATTTGTTTGTCCCTATGCCATCCATTTAAACAAACGTGAGCGTATTCAATAAAACCATTGTCAATTTGACAACAAAACACTTTTGTTACAAATACAAAAAAATTGTTGGTTTGATAATTTATTTTTGTCATAACTACAAAAACTACAAAATTTTTACTGAACAATTTTTTCTCAATTCAACAAATTCTTTTGTTATCTTGACAGTGGGTTTTTGTCAAAGAATATATGAAATTTGTCAATACGACAAAGTATTTTGTTGGACGTATATTGACCGAAGTTTTGTCAAATTGAACTGAATTTTTGTCAATGCTACCAAGGTTTTTCTCTGAGTGTATAGAACTTTGATAGTGGACCCATTTGCGAAAAAAATTGCTGATTTGGGTGAAGGGGTGTGGGAGTGGGGGGAATAATAATGCGCCCAAAACGCTCGAAAGCCGAGATCGAGACATTTTAAAATCCATATTTCCTAATCGGTTAATGTCACGAACAGCGCTGCTGAACTTGCTCCTATAGTAGTATTTTACTATTATTTCAAGCCCGTACTACTTATACTACTCAAATTTCTGTTATGCTACCCGGATGAAAAAAATTATTTATATAATAATTAACAAACTTATCATTTAGCTTACTTCCTTTGATGTTATTATTCCCCAATTTAGTAGAAGAAGCTAACGAAGCTAATATTAGATGAGAAATGGCGATCATTTCTTAATCAAACAGTGGTATCTACAGATTTGCCTTTTGAAGATTTCTTCCAAAATATTTTAAATCAGAAAAACGCATTAAACCAAAACATGTTTTCTAATATAAGACATTTTATCGGAACTATAATCGCTTTCCCCATATCAGTGCAACTGCCGAAAGTAAGTTTTCGGAATTTAATTTAATTAAGGACAAGAAAAGAAATTCACTTCTTACTGGTACAGTGAATGCTGTTTTAATTGCCAAAGAACTTGCTAATAACAACTTTGCCGAAAAGTAGGAACCGTGGAAAACTTTGATTTTTAAGTACAAGAAGTAATAAGCATCACGGATTTCTCATTTCAAAACCCAGTAAGTTCTTCTTTGAAAATTTTAAAGTATCTTAAAACTTATATTTACTCAGGCTTCAAAAATAAATATTAATAATCCCAGACATCTGGGTACTCTCAGATTAACTGGAAGAACTTCTAAAATATCGAAATACCAACATTTATTTGTGAGGACTGACAAAGTTTTTGGGTACTCCTATAAATTTTTTTAAAAAGCATTTAGGTACTATGTTTTGAAATGGAATAGCCAATTAAGTCAACATAAATTTTCTTTTTTTTATATTCAAAATATGTAATTATTCAAAGATTTCATATCTTTATTTAGATTTTAAAAGAAGATTTTTTTGTTTTGAACTTAATTTAGAATATATGTATATGAATTGTTGTACATCGTTATTTATATTGATTTATGCAGTTGGGACAAAAAGTAATATATTTTTATTGAATATTTGATAATTTAAAGAATTTTTAGTTTTCTTAGGTAATTATAATTTATGTAAAACAAGAAGACTGATTTTTTTACACCTTAACTTGATGGAATATGAATGGTTTTGATTGTTTTATTTTTATGTTTAGCAAGTAACAATAGAACTGAGGCTGTTTTGAATACAACTGGAATTTTTTTTTAATTAAATTTTTTTTTTAATGAACGTTTTTGTAGGTCTATAAGATATTTTTATAAGTATAAAAATGAATACTGCTTTTTTTGATTTAATCATAATTTGTTTGAATAGTTTCATTTTATTTTGTTTAGTTATAACGAAACTGAGTCTGTTTTTATAAATAATTTAATCACAAAAAATAAAACACAAATAGTACAAATAAAATGTTGTATGTGTTTATATATTTCAAAAGTTTTGACCGCTGATACCCTTCGCATCCAAATACTACTCAAAAACTGTAAATTTTGCTACCCTAAAAAACTACAAAGCGACAGCACTGGTCACGAAATTAAAACTTAATGAACATCTGTAGGTATACTAGGAAAATATATACTGTTACGTGCAAGCCTGGCAACCGCGCAACTCGATCGATTACGAATAAGGGAACAGCAACAACCGCAAAGTAACCCAATCAGAAACCTAGTTGAAGTATATAAGAGAGCGGAACAACACGATTAGTCCTCCCTTCTAATCGAATGTACTAGAACAGCGTAGAAGATCAAAATCGAAAGATCTCAAGCTCACTAGAACCCTCTACACACACCACCGAACAAAGATTCAAGAACAGTCTCGACAACAGACAAGTAGTATAAAAGCAGGTGAAGCTTTCAGCGAGGGAGATAGTAATTTTTATTACGTCGACTGTGACAGCCAGCGTGTATACGCGACCGTGTAGTAGAAAGCGAAAGTGATCGAGTCAAGCGATATAAATAAGCGGGCAGTGTTGCCATACAGTGCGAATTATTGTGCGAATAGAATTAAAGTGCGAATAATAAATAAACACTTATTTTGATTTTAAACGATTTGTGTTCTACTTGAAATCCCGGCGAACCCCTAGCTCGCAACAATACAAAACAAATTTTTGAGAGGGGTCAGTGGCGTACGGAGGTGGAGGGTCAAAACATTAGATTACGATATCTTACGAACCAATTGCACTAGAAAAATAAAATTCGATTTCTATATAAAGGTTGACAAAGAAAGTTTGCTGAAAGTAAAATTTTTTAAGGAGGCGTTGGAGCATATGAGTGAAAATCACGTCTCATATCTCAAGACCAGTGTAAGATAGATGCTTAGAATTTTTACCAGAAGTAGTCCTAATAGACCCCTAGCAGAAAAAAAAATGTTTGCAGTGCGGGTGGCCTCCCCCACCCTTCCATGGGTTTGTTTAATAATCACCTAAAACTCGTTTTCAAATTTTTTTCCTTTTTCAACCCCTAAGAGGGTATAAACGGGTTGAAAATTTTTTTACGAATTCCGTCATATCTCTTAGGAGTAATAAGACTGTTCAGACTTCACTGAACATGGCCATATTGGCCACTATTGCACACGGCCACTGTGAGCACGGGCGGCTTATAGTTTATGGCACCGTCTGTAGAGGCCCGGAAAACAACCCGTAGAGTTTCATTTATGCTCAACCCGATGACAAACCGCAGGAGTAAGCTTTCCCGACGGAGCAAATTACTGCTATACAAATGTATAGTCCGCTCCATTCTCTGCTATGCCTCCCCCGCCTGGGGCCACTTAGCTAACTCACACGTTAATCGGCTTCAAAGAAAGCAAAACGTGTGCCTTCGAGCGGCCATGGGTGCCCGATGGTTTGTCAGAAACAACCAACTTCACAGGGAGGCAGGCCTACCCTCAATTAGGGAATACCTCAAGGAACGGGCCTTAAGGCATTTCTCTTCGTCCTCTTCGCACACCAATCCGTTGATCCGTCATAGTGTGGACTATGACGAGCATTGTCAACGCAAATATAGGCGCCCTAAGATGGCGCTTCTTACCAACTGAGGTTCTTAACGATCCTTAGTCTGTATGGTCGGATCAACTCGTTGTCCTTCACGGACCCGAATTGCCTCTGATCATAGTTCATAGTGAACCTAGTTCATTATACAAGCATTCTCGCAGGTTTTCCATGGTTCCCTGCGTGCTTGGATAAATATCAATGCTTTATAAAGTCGGCCATGGCCGCACATTTCGATATTTGATTTCATTTCACTTATCAGTTTTTTTTTACTAATTATTGATTTTTTCTAGCACGTTCACCGCACGACTATATTAAATTTTAGTTTTTCTGCGTAAGGCAGAAACTATTGATGGACTATTGGTCCCTGTCTGGAAGTGATCCTTGGCGGGTTGAGGCGATCTTTTTAGACTGTCTCTACTCCGTCTTTGGCGATCGACTAGATAGGCTCTGGTATGCTCCATCTGTTAGGCAAAGGTGGCCTAACCGCCAACTCCCACTAATCACCCTTTAAATTTTTTCTATTAAACTTACACTAAAGTAACTCAGACAATATATTGATGCTCTGGCCTCTCCAGTCATTAATTACCACTTTGGTACATTACTCGTACCATTACACATTTCTAAAAAACCGTTACCCTGTCGGGAATTTCAGATGAAGGAGTCAGCGCCTCGGGCGCGACTCATCTATACGTTGACGGAGCCCTTCGGGCTCCTTGTCAGCTCCAGTATTTCACATTTCACGCGCTAGCATTGCGAATATATTTTGCTTGATTTACGCGCCGTTTCGCCGCTAAGGTCATCAAGGTAAGCAATAGCTCGTATTCACTTTCACTCATATACTATTTTTCTTTTCTTACTCTTTTCGCCGCTTCGACGAAAGGATAGTTAAGGGAAGAACAATAGAAAAAACCCTACAGATCACAGTAAGTTCGCTTCAGACTCCCCCTTGAGTTGCGGTTCTGCTTCCAAGGGGTATTTTGAAGAAGGAACAGCGCACCCAACAGATTATAAATTCACCGAAAAAACTTCCAACAAAAAAAATAAATAACATTGAAAACTACAACCCACAAATCGGCATTTTTTTCATTTCTTAACCTTTCCCGATTTATTTCGGGAAAGAAGAGTTCGGACGTGAGAGTCCGAACAAAGACATCGAATTGGTTTTTACTTCCACAGGTTTTCTTTATATACGAGTATATCTAAAAAATCATTTCAGGATTTTTAGATATTCAACCCCAAAGTGGGTGCAAGGTAGTGTTGCTTAAACATCGATAGTCTATCGATATTATCGATAGTCTTGTACTATCGAAACAATCGATAGGTTTTAAAAACTATCGATAACTATCGATAACTATCGAGGCAATTGGTACAAAGATCATAAACAGCATTACTCGTACGCCGTACCCAGCAAAGACAGCAGCAATTTTAAAAATTCGGCATTTGTCTTGCTTTGCACATAGTCTCAACTTGACAGTGCAGGATTCTTTCAAAGTTAAAACATTTTCCGAAATTTTGTCTAAATATAAATCCATTGTGACCTTTTTTTTCCGAAGTAGCACATTAGCAAGAGATATTTTGCGTAGTACTCAAAAAATACTCAATAAAATGGAGCTTAAGCTGATCCAGGAAGTAGCGACTCGTTGGAATAGCTCATATTATACACTGCGGAGCATAACTATAAACGCACCCAAAAAATCCTCATTTCTGGCACTTAATCAGCGCAGTACTGTTTTTTTTTTGATTGGATTTAAGAGATGAGAGAAAAAGAGCGGGAAACCAAAAAAAATTAGAGAAATCTGATCACTGTATTAACCGTTAGCTTAAGTTCGCTGAAATTTAGCCGGAGCATAACTATAAACGCAGTGAGCAATTTATCAGTATTCTGTGCTACCTACAATAGATAAGAAGTCAAATTTTTTTGAATTATATTGGTGATCGTTGTTCTGGTTCAATTTTATTAAAATGCCGCGCGGAACAGTTCTAACAGATTTGGAAGTAGGCAAAGTCCTTGCATTTTTTGATGATGGATTAAGCAAGCGTGCAATTGCCAAAAAGATTAATCGGTCTGAGGCTGCTGTTAGAAATGTACTGCGGAATTCTGAAAATTATGGAAAAAACAGAACCGGAGGACCAAAGGGCAAACTGTCAGACCGAAACAAGCGTTGCATAATTCAAATTGCAAGCAACTCCATGAAGACCGCTGCCAAATCGCCAAGGATTCTGCACTAAACGTGTCGAAATGGACCGTCCACAGGGTATTAAGGAATTCAAAGCGTATTTGTCGACAAAGGCTAAAATCGGCACCACTTTTATTACCACGTCATAAGGCAGCTAGGCTAGAATTCGCTCGAACAAATATGCAAACTAACTTCTTCAAGGTAATATGCTGAACTTTAACTTTTAATGTACATTTTAATTATTATTATTTCCTCAAGACCATTTTTTCTGACGAGAAAAAGTGGAACTTGGATGGCCCAGATGGCTTCAACGGGTATTGGCGTGATTTGCGAAAGGATCCTCAATATTTTTCAAAACGAAATTTCGGTGGAGGCAGTTTAATAGTGTGGGGAGCTTTTTGTGCCGACGGAATGCTGGAACTAGCGTTTGCCAGTACTCGAATGAATTCAACAGAATACATGGATGTGTTGCGGATGAATTTACTTCCATTTATGAGGACTAGAGGCACAGAGCATTGGGTTTTTCAACAGGACAACGCCAGAGTACATGTAAGCCGTGCCACTTTATCCTGGTTACAAGACCACCGCGTGCAAGTGATGTCCTGGCCCGCTTGCTTCCAGACCTTAATCCATTAGAAAACATTTGGGGACTCCTAGCAAGGGACATTTATAAGGAGAACAGGCAATAGAACAATGTTCAGCAATTAAAAATGGCTGTTATTAACGCTTGGGATAATGTTGATAAAAAAACAATAACGAATTTGTTAAAAAGTATGCCAAACCGCTTATTTGAAGTTATTACCAATAAAGGTGGTCCAACACATTATTATAATTTATCTGTGTCCGTCTTTTTATTGAATTTCATTAAAAAAATTGACTTCTTATCTATTGCGTTTATAGCTATGCTCCGGCTAAATTTCAGCGAACTTAAGCTAACGGTAAATACAGTGATCAGATTTCTCTAAATTTTGTTGGTTTCCCGCTCTTTTTCTCTCATCTCTTAAATCCAATAAAAAAAAACAGTACTGCACTAATTAAGTGACAGAAATGAGGATTTTTTGGGTGCGTTTATAGTTATGCTCCGCAGTGTATGTTAAAAAGGATTTTTGAGTTGCGAATAGAACTAGCAATTGCCATGAATGAATGTCCAAAGGCACCGCCTTCACTCACCGCAGAAAATTTCAATGCTATAGAAGAAATATTAGCGCTTCTTGAGCCATTTGATACTGCAACAACCAATATTATGTAACTACTTCAATGATAATTCCACTTACTCGAGAAATTACTTTTAAATTGGCCAGCTTTGAGAGAAAATTAAAAACGGCACAAGGGAGAGAAGTTCGCCAGTCAGTAATAAGTTCAGTTAAGGAACGGCTGCAGCCATATAACATAAGAACTGTATCCATTCTTGGAACCTTATTAGACCCAAGATTTAAAGAGAATGGGTTCAACACTTCTCAAGATGCCGATAGTGCCATACAGTTGCTGCAAAAAGAATACGCGTCTTTTATTGGATCCAGGCAAACCATCGCGGAAGCTCCACTTCCCAACCTTCTACATCTACTGAACAAAGCAAATTAGATGAATTACTTTTCATACCAAATAGTCAACCACGTTCGGTATCGACTGCAGTAACTGATGCTATGATAGACGTCCGCCAATATATTGAAAGGCCACCAACCGACAAACGCTGCAATATTTTGGAATATTGGGAAAATCAACAAATATGCTCCGAGAATTCTCAAAGCAATATTTATGTATTCCAGCTACGTCAGTTTCAGCGGAAAGAATATTTTCCAAAGCTGGTGACATAATGACTGCGAAACGCAATAGACTTAAAGATAAAAATCTAAATACCTTACTTTTCCTAAACCAAAATATAAGTATGTTTGATTGAGTTTAAATTTGCATATGTACCAGGTGTATAACCTTAAAACGACCGTTGATACACAGATGGCGTTAGGGAGCGTGTTAAACAACCTAGGGACGCCATTTTTTTTTATTTAAGGGTTGGTTAGTTGTTAACATTAATCAGTACATATTGTCACAAATTTCATTCAACAACATACGTTTGTCCTGTGCTGATCATGTCTAGTTTTTTGTCAAAAAAAGAACATATGCGGGAAGCTCTGCTTTTTTGCTTCCATTTCAAGAAAACGGCTGCTGAATGCTTGTGGAGGCCTATGGTAACAATGTTTCAGCGGAATCAACGTGCAGGGCTTGGTTTCGTCGATTCAAAGACGGTGATTTTGACCTGAGCGACACGAAGAGCGAAAATCGGTCGAGGAATGTTGAGGACAATCAATTGAGGGCTCCTTTGGACGAGGACAATACCCAATCGCAAAAAACGCTTGCCAAGCAATTGGATGTTACTCAAGCAGTCATTTCCATTCGTCTTCGTCATGGGAAAGGTTCAAAAGATCGGGAAATGGGTGCCGCATGAATTGAACGATAGGCAGGTGGAGCGACGCCAAAACACATGCGAAATGTTGCTCGCCAGACACAGAAGAAAGTCGTTTCTGCATCGGATTGTGACTGGCGATGAAAAGTGGACTTATTTCGATAATCCAAAGTGCAGAAAATCGTGGGTTGATCCCGGTCAACCACCAAATCTACCGCAAGACCAAATCGCTTCGGACGGAAGACAATGTTGTGCGTTTGGTGGAATCAGCAGGGTATCGTCTACTATGAGCTCCTTAAACCTGGTGAAACTGTCGATGCCCACCGCTACCACCAACAATTGATCAAATTGCACCGTGCTCTGCGTGAAAAAAAGGCCGGGAATATCAACAAAAACATGACAAGGTGATTTTGCTCCACGACAACGCACCATCGCACAGGTCAAAACTGGTTCGCAACTACTTGGCCACACTCAACTGGTTGGTGCTACCCCCTCCCGCTAATTCACTAGACCTGGTCCCTTCTGACTACTACTTGTTTTCGTCGATGGGCCACGCGCTTGCTGAGCAGCACTTCGGTTCTTACGAAGACGTCCGAAAATGGCTTGATGAGTGGTTTGCTTCGAAAGTGAAGGAATTTTTTTGGCGTGGTATCCACAAATTGCACGAGAGATGGGAGAAATGTGTGTAGTACTTGGAATAAATTTGTTTTTGTTTTCTTTGAAAAAAACATGTGTTTTTCTGACTAAAAAACGATCGTTTTAAGGTTATACACCTGGTATGTATGTAACATATATCTTGTTTTTGAAAACTATCAATTTTTCCTGCATATAACTAATAAATAATATCCTTGCAATAATTTTTTTATTATTTATGCTTTTGTTAGTATTTTCGTATTGTTTAAAATAAAATGACCATACTGTTGAAATTCTACACAATCTTTGATTAAGGAACACTCTACTGTACTTCTGATAGTATCAATAGTATCGATGGTTTAGTGAAAAAATATCGATACTATCGAAATCCGACACTATCGATGTTTAAGCAACACTAGTGTAAGGGGGTTGCATATGTTTTCACAACTTCTTACATATTTCTTAGATATGGAATTGTTGATTTCAGTATTTCTAGATATTCAACTCTAAGGGGACGTAAGCCTTTCGACACATTTCTTAGGTTTGATGAGATATCAGATTGGTTTTCACTTCCACAGACTTTTTATATAATCGCCTACAAACGCATTTCCGATTTCATGTAATGACCCAAAACCAAATCACGAAAAACCTCTTAATCGCGTAACAACTGATATTATACTACGACTTTGATTGCGTCCCGGAATATGACCCAATTACGTAATTCATATGTTATATGTGGCAGCGGCGTAAGTATTCTAGCGCGAACCCATTCTAACCACTTCCCGAATTTTTTTTTAGGCTTTCAGTCGTATAGTAACTAACACCACATCTCACCAATGAACGCGATAGGGATTTCCACCGAAAAATTATAAAGTTGCGCCCAGACTGTTGGCAGATTTTTATACTCTAGATGAAATCATATAGAGTATTATAAGATTAATCCAGCCCAAAAGTTTGTAACGCATAGAACCAAGCCTAGGACGAAAAAAAGTTATATATTATTTTTTGTTTATTTGTGGCCAAAAACCTCAAATCCGCTTGACGTCCGTCCGTCCGTCTGTCCGTGAACACGATAACTCAAGAACGCCTTCACCTAGGATATTGAAATTTTGAATCTGGATGTTTGGTTGAATTTGTAAGGCTAAGTTCGTTAACGGGCAAAATCGTCCTACTCCTTCGGGTAGCTGCCATACAAAATGTCCTTAAAACACGTATTCAAGAATATTGGTCGATAACTTCAGAAGGGTTTAAGCTACGACATTGAAATTTTGTATGTGTTATTTTTCCAATAGTTGGAGCTAAATATATGATTATGAAGAAAATCCTATTAGTCCTTCATGTAGCTGCCATACAAATATCCTGTCAAAATGTATTCACTTAATTTACGAAACTCACTACAACTCAAGTAATCTTTTAGCTATGAATTGGAAATTTTGTACAAATTAGTTTTGAGTAAAAACCAAGTTCGAGTTTACTAATCAGCGAAATCCGTTTACTCCTTCTGGTAGCTGCCATACAAAATGTCCTTAAGAGACGTGTTCAACAATATTTTTCGATAACTTTTGAGCGCTTCAAGCTACGAACTTGAAATTTTGAACACGTTCATTTTTAAATGGTTCCAAAGAAAAGGATAAATATGTAAGAAATCGAGCGAGTCCTTCCTGCACCCCCCATGTGAAAGTCCTTCAAAAGGGACATTTTTTTCGATGACTTACATAGTTCAAGATATGAAATTAAACACTGAATATTGTCTTTTAGTTTTGAGTAGCAATCTAATGGCAGTCCTTAATAGAGGACATACAACATGCACACACTTAATTCTACTTTATCCCCAACTACAATATAAATCGGAGTTCAGTATTCATCTAGAGCATTATACGATGGGCTTGTTTAACTTATGACTAGCTTACGACTATCCTAATCCTACCATTAAAACTAGTTTATTATAATCCATTATACTTGAAGAAGAAGAATGCAATGATGCTGCTCTGTACCTACTGCGATAGTTCGGTGTATCAGGGCCGGTGGCGGGTTTTACACTCGCAACATCACCCCCCCACCTCCCTTCAGCAGGAAGCGCGTAATTCAAAACCAATCGAGTGAAGGAGAGAATCAGTACTTCGTTAAAAAAAATAAATAATAAAATAGGATCTAACGAATTTAGCAAACATGTTACTAGTGTTATTCATTTTAATATAGGCAAAACTGAACCACTTAATTCTTCTGGTTTTTAGTATAATCTAATCGCTGCATAAAACTAACGACTGCGTAAATTAAAAAGAAAACGCGTTCGGTGGAACTCCAAATTGAAGTAATATATCCTAATCTATATCGTCGAGCCTTAAGGTAGTATCGATATGTAAAAATGTGTCCTATTTTGCAATAAAGGCCGGCTTAAGTCTGTCTAAAGAGACAGAGGTGTTTTTGTTATTCATTTCTATCGTGTAATATTTTCGGCACCTTTGTATTACCTAGAATGGACCGGCGTATGGTAGTGGTAGACCGGGTTTGATGCCTTCGATTCTGACGAATACGTGTTCACAATCAGTCAGACCTTTTGGCACTATGAGACAGACTTCGACTTTCGAGTTTCTGTTGGAACTAATTCACTCATTCGGCTCCGTAGCTAAGTAATAAAAGCAGACGGTTCTGTATTCTTGGCCATATTTTGAGTAGTTAAGAACTCAGAAGGTAATGTCAGTGTTTGGCCGTAAACTAATTCCGCTAGAAAGCACTTTAAGTCCTCCTTGTAAGAGGCGCGGATTCCTAGTAGAACCAATGCAAGATCCTCGCTCCAGTTAACATTACTTTCTCGACTTTTTACTTTTTAATGACTCCATGAGTTGCCTGTGAAATCGTTCCACTAATCCATTGGTGGCGGGGTGGTATGGTGTTGTGTGTATCCTGTGACTGCCTAGTAAGGCTGTCAATTCGCTGAATAATTTGGACTCAAATTGTGTGCCCTGGTCGGTTGTGATTCTTATTCCTCAAATACATGTTGGGCCAACCAAAGCAAATGCGTCCAAGCGCCAACATGTGGACAGTCCACTTGTGTGCGTTGGCTACCACTTGTCGGCGCTGGTCCTACTTCGCCGCTGTATCGGTTTTTCGTCACAAATCAAAGGGATTTGTGAACGCTTGGCCAATGGCGTACACATGTTGGCTAGCCGCTCAGTCATCGTTTGGAACTCAAGAACGTCAGACATCCGTATATGTTGATGTAATTGTTGCAGGAAGCCATTAAATTAACTGCTGCTGCAGCAATTATTTCCTCGTTTGCGTCCATCACACGAAATTCACGTTGAACACCACACAATTGACAGTTCACACTGAACACCTGACAGCTAAAGTCAAACAAATCATGGCCAACGTGTGGATGGCAGCACTTGTGCACGGTGGTGTTGGCCTGCACTTGTCCGACTTCGCGCTGGCCTACGTTGGCCCAACATGTAATTGGGGTATTAGAGGTTCGCCAAATCTGGAGATATATTCTCTGAAAAATATTCTGGCCACCGTGTTGGCTGTTATGTTCCGTAGAAGATAAGCTTCCGGCCACCTAGTAAAACGGTCTACGATTGTCAAGACGTATGAGTATCCGTTTGAAATAGGTAGCGGCCCGACTAGTTCCATGTGTATTGTCGCGAATCTAACCTTTGGTAGCTCAAAATTTCCCACGGGGGTTTTCGTGCGTTGGAGTATTTTGGATTTTTGGCGCTCCTTTATATCATTGCGCATTTTGGACCAAAAGTACATTTCGGTTATCATTTTTCTTGTACTTCGGATTCCAGGGTGTGACATTGTATGTAGGGAGTTAAATACTGAGCGTCGCAGCGTTTCGGACACGTAGGGTCTCACCTTATATTACGACTAGCTTACGACTATTCTAATCCTACCGTTGAAACTAGTTTACTATATTCCATTATATAAAGGGTGTTTTTTAAGGTGTATGAGAACTATCGATATCGATAACTGTGCTTTGACAGCTGAGAATGTCAAACTGTGTTGACATTTCTGTTCAGTAAGGTTTGGCAAGTCACCATGAATCGTTTAACGCCAGAACAACGCTTCCAAATTGTGAAAATTTACTTTGAAAAAAATAAATCTGTTCTCGAAGTTCATAGAGCCCTTCGTCGTTTAGTGATGAAGCTCATTTCTGGTTAAATGGCTAAGTCAATAAACAATATTGCCGTATATGGAGCGCAGACAATCCTCACGCCGTTAACGAATCACCATTACATCCATTAAAATTGACTGTTTGGTGCGGTTTACACGCTGGCGGCATCATCGGTCCTTATTTCTTTCGAAATGAGGAAGGAGCTGCCGTTACGGTGAATGGCCAGCGCTATCGAGCCATGCAAAATTAATCAGCTAAACATCGCCGACATTTGGTTCCAACAAGACGGCGCAACTTGCCATACAGCGCGCTTAACAATCGATTTATTGCAAAATCAATTTGGTGACAACTTGATTTCCAGAAGTGGTTCTGTTAACTGGCCCCCTCGTTCGTGCGATTTAACGCCTCTGGATTACTTTTTATGGGGCTATATCTGTGGTCACAGGGAATAACTTGGAAAGTCGAAAAATGGCCAAAATGGGATAAGTGTACTGTGGTCATCTTCCAAGACTTATACGCGCTGTGAAGAAGTTGGCAACTCACAGCCCTTAAGGGTTTTGAGTTATAAGGGTGGGAGTTCCTTGGTAAGTGGTAAAATTGTGTTTGTTATCTGCTAATTCGACTTACCCACTGAGATATATCAAATGGAGGCCTTGATTTGCAATCTCACATGGCCGACGTTTTTAAAATGTCAATATTTCGAAAAAGGTATCCATGATAACCCGAGGTTCTGCATTATTGAACAAAATTTTGAAGTCTAATGAATGTTCAACATTAGATTTAAAATTGGTAATGCAAATAAAATAATTTTTGATTGAAACATTTCTTTATGTTTCTTTCAAAAATTCAATTCATTTTCAGTTTAGAGAAACTTCGAAAGTTATCCGGGGTACAAATTAGGATTGAGCCACGGATGACCTGAATCTTAAGAAGGAAAGAGTTAGTAGCACGGTATCTGCATGTATTATGGCGAGAAGGAAAACAATGATAGAACTATCAGATTAGGCAACATGAAAAATGAAATCCGAATTTTTAGGTGTAATTTCGAATTGAAAAATTACCAAATAATTTGAATTTGATAAATACTTTTTTGGATAAACAATGCAAGGTATTGAAAGAAAATGAGTTCATAAAATTGCAACTAAGCTGTGTAAATTGTACAGGTAATATTGGCTACTGCAGTACGAATATAATACCATGTACTTATCGGTATGGCGCCAAATTCAAAAATAACGTATTACATGCTCAACCGTTATAAATATTCCTGAAGCTTTTATTCCCAAGAAATTTATTAATAAAAAAATTTAAGTAAACTGTGAGTTGTGTTATGAATTTCGAGCGCAAAACACAACTTCTCACCATCAAATCGAACAATTTGAATTGTCAGAACTGATAATTCAAATTGAAAAGTTTTTAATTTTATTTAAGTTGTTGCCCATGTTTTTCGAAGTTCGAAATTTTAAGAAGGAGCGAGAGGGTACGATTTCGTCGGCTATTTCAATATGTCAAATCATATAGGGAAATGAGCCGATGAGGTATCCATATATTATATATCAGTGGACTTACCATAATTTTTTTTGAGTCATCATTCACGTGAAAAACCAGATAAGTCGAATTACCTAGTTTTTCGCTGTGTATCTGTGTTGTCAACTGCATTTATCCATTTATTCATCGTGCGAAATTATTCCAAATGAAGTGTATTGTTTATATGCATGGCTATGCTAAAAAAAGGCGGTCATTTCATTATTGAAAAAAACAGGATACCGAAAATCAAAAATTTTTATGGAAACCAGTGCAGTGGTTGCAATACCGTCAAGGACCGGGAAATGTATTTTTTTAACATACCCTTAAAAAAAATTAACCATTCAAAATGATAAATTTTCGAAAAAATTATTTTTGATCGCTTTCCCCTGGTTTCCCTTGGACCAAGGGACCTCATTAGTTTAGAAAAGAAAAAACACATTCTCTATCTATTGCCTTTGATAGATCCAGCTTTCCACGATTTCTATCGAAACTTGGCAACCAATGATCGATCAACCGCCAATCGATCCAGATTTGTTTCAAATCGAATAGGATGAGATTGACGATTTATCTCAAGGGGTAATTTTAATCTTAGGTAATAATAATTACCTAAGTTCCTTTTGGAACTTCATTTTAGGGATTCATTTGTATTCATTGTTTATGAATTTTTCCATTCATTTTTCTATTTGTAGCTTATATTTTTGTATCAATTGTAGTGGATGAAAGTTTTCTTAACTGTAACGTTTTGTTTTAATGGTATTTTTGTTAACTAAATGAAAGTACACCTAATTGACAAAATAATTGAGAACTAACAACAATGAAACTTATTATTATTAATATAAAAAGTATGGGGAATAATCAGGGTATGGTGAAAAAGTTGGGATGACCTGGTGCAAAATCAGGTAACTAAACGTAAATCCTAAAAATAATTTCAGCAAATTAATAATTTTCAAACCACTAGATTTCGAACGTTATTTGATCACATTGATGTCAACAAAATTAATTTTTTCAAAAAACTGGATTTACAGGAATAGTTCAATAGTAACAAAGTGCTGCCCTGAAAAGTTTCGTTTTTCGACTTACCTAGTTATTCACTGTGACCACAGATATTAAGTCATGCGTTTATACCGACAAACCAGCAACTCTTGAAGCATTGGAAGCCAATATTCAAGCCACTACTGACGCCATACGGCCAGATTTATTGGAAAAAGTAGTCAAAAATTGGACTGATCGAATGGACCATGTAACTTGTAGCAGCGGCGAACATATGATGGAAATCATATTTAAAAAATAAATGCCATGAAATTATCTACCAGAATATAATAAAAAAATTTCATTTCAACAATATTTCTGTCTTGTATTATAATTTTAAGTTCTCATGCACCTAAGAAAACACCGTATACTTCGAATGCAATGATGCTGCAAGCGAAGTGAGATGACGAGAGCATTATGTACTCTGTACCTATTGTAATAGTTCGGTGTACCAGGGCCGGTGGCGGATTTTACGTTCGCTAGAATCATCATCAATGGCGCGACAAATCGGGCCAGGGCCTGCATGATACTTTGTCTAAAGTCATCTGGGTTCTGCGCCCGCGTCCTCGTATTTGTGCATCTTAGAGGCGATCTGCAATCGGAGTCAACTGAGTCCTCGTATCCTTTCTGCGGTTTTCCCACCGGTTGTTTGCCCTGAGCTCTACATTGCAGTGTGCGTTTGGGAGTTTTTCCGTCGTCCATTCGCTCCACATGGCCCCACATGTTCTGACCATTGCAGCTTCAGGAATTTTATAAGGGTCGATGCGGCTGAGTCGTCATAGATGTTATACAGCTCATTGTTGTACCGGATACGCCATTCAGTGCCTTCTCTTACTGGTCCCAAACATCTTCGAAGAATTCGTCTTTCAAATGCGTCTATTGATTTTTCAGACGCTTGGGTGAGAGTCCACGTTTCGCTTGCATATAGTTGCACTGGTCTTGTATATGCGAAGTTTGCTCTGCCTGTGCATTTTTTTCGATTTTAAGATCGGGAGGACCGTCATCATCATCATCAATGGCGCGACAGCCCAAATCGGGCCCTGGCCTCCTTAAGTCGTCGCCACGATCCAAAAACCGCGTCTCCCAGGTGCTAATTTTTAAGATAGCTGTGCTATCTTCATCAACCGAGTCTTTTCATCGCTTGCGCCTTTTGCCTACTGGCCTGTTACCACTCGCTTTGCCTTTAAGAGCACGTTTGGGGACTCTTCTATCTTCCATTCGCGCTACATGGCCAGCCCACTGCAGATTACGTAGCTTGATGAACGTTGAATCTTCTGGCTTCTCGAAGAGTTGATACAACTCATGGTTGTATCTTATTTGCCAGTCCGTTCCTTCCTTCACAGGTCGAAAAATTCTTCGGAGGACCTTTCTTTCGAATTGGTTAACTGCTTTTTAGAAGTTCGCGTTAATGTTCATGTATCGCTGCCATAACAGAGCATAGGTCGTATATTAGTTTCATATATTCACAGCGTATTGTTCCTGTGCACTTTCTTGGATTTCATTATTGAAAGTACCGAATAATACGTTTTATTTGCTAGCATGATCCGTCGTTTGATTTCGTCCGTTTCATTGCCGATTTTTGCTGGATTAGCCCCGAGATATATGAAGTTGTCCACACTCTCCAAATTATACTCCGTAATTGTTATATTCTGTCTGATTGGCGTTCTCTTCCTTGTTTGCGTCATTACCTTTGTTTGCGTTAATGCGCAGACCGACTGCTTTTGCGGCGGAGTCAAGATTGACAAATACATCCTTAGCACTAGGGAAGTATGTTGCGAGAATGTTTATATCGTCAGCGTATGCTACTAGTTGGGTGGACTTGAATAGAAGTGCCCCATTGGTGTCGACTGGGGTTTTTCGGATGACATACTCTAGTGCCAAGCTGAAAAGCATGGGAGCTAGACTATCTCCCTACTTTAAACAACATTCCGTTCAAAAGCTGGTTGTGGAATCGGTTTCTCTTGAGATTCGAGTTCGTCTTTGTGAGTCTCGTTAGTCGGACTAATTTTGGTGGAACTCCAAAATCAAGCATGATTTGGTACAATACCCTCCTGTCGATACTGTCGTAAGCTTGTTTAAAATCTTCGAAGATTTGGTGCACATCTGTGTTATATTCCCAACATTGAAGCACCTGTCTCACTGAGAATATCAGGTCTATTGTAGATCGTCCGGTTCTGAATCCACCTTGGTATTCGCCAATTGGGAGTATCGTGAAATACGTCTTATTTGCTAGTGCGATCCGTTGTTTTACTTCGTATGGAAATGATCCACATTTTCCAGGTTGTAGTCCCCCATGGTCATATTTTGTATGGTTGGCGCATTTCTTCTTGTTTGGATCATGAACTTGGTCTTATTTTCATTGACCCTTGACATCATTTGTCGCTGAATCTAGACAGTGGAAGACTTCCTTTGCGTCTGAGATAGATCTCGCCATGATGTATATGTCATCCGCGTACGCCACTAATTGAGTGGACTTGATTAGTAGGGTACTTCTGGTATCAACGGGTATCTTTCTGACGACATATTCTAGTGCGAAAGTGAGTCCATCTCCCTGCTTGAGGCCAGATTTTGTTGAGAAGCTTTGGGTGAGCTTGTTTTGTATCCCTACTTGGGATTCAGTGTCAGTCATCGCTATTTTGGTCAATCAGATGATTTTTAATGGAATTCCGAAGTCTAGCATTATCTTACATAGTACATTCCGATCTATACTATTGTACGCCTGCTGGAGGTCCACGAAGATCTAGTGCACGTCAATGTTATACTCCCAGCATTTTTCTAGCAATAGTAGATCTAGATCTTATCTAGTCAATAGTAGATCGTCCAGTTCTGAAGACACCTTGGTATTCGCGATAATACTGTTACGTGTAAGCCTGGCAACCGCGCAACCGTACAACTCGATCGTTACACATAATGAAAACAACAACAACCGAATACCTAGTTGCAAAATAACCCAATTAGAAATAAGGCGAAACAGCACGGTTGTATCTCTCTTCTTATCGAATGCTCTCCAATATACTAGAATCCTCTGCACACACCACTGAACGAAGATCGAAATCGAACGCTCTAAAGCTTTCGAGAAGATTCCACAACTGAACGATCATTCAAGTACAACCTAGACTGCAACCGGCTAGTATATAAGCAGGTGAAGCGTTCAGCGAAGACACAGTAATTTTTATTACGTCGACTGCGACATCCAGCGTGTATACGCGACCGTGTTGAGAGAGAACGAAAGTGAACGAGTCAAGCGATATATGGTATAAGCGGGCGGTATTGCCATACAGTGCGAATTATTGTGCGAATATAATTCTGTGAATTAAAAGTGCGATAAATAAATAATCACTTATTTTTATTTTAACCGAATTGTGTTTTACTTGAAATCCCGGCGAACCCCTAGCTCGCAACAATACTTTCTGTATATGGCTTTACTCGTTTCTGAATTACTTTCGTCAGTATTTTGTAGGACGTACACAACAATGATATGCCTCTGTAATTGCCACATCGCAGTTTATCTCCTTTCTTATAGATTGTACATATAATGCTCTTGCGCCAGTCGTCGGGTAATTTTTCTTCAATCCAAATTTTTGTCAGGATTTTGTGTAGGAGATTGGAGCTTTAGGAGCTCCACTGGTATTGCATTAACACCAGGTGCTTTGTTAATTTTTTGGTCGCGCAGGGCTGCTTCCACTACTCCGACAGTGGGTACCGTTGTTGGTGCCTGTTCATCAGGTGGAGCCCTAGATATGATAATTGGAGGCCGACACTCTATTTGGATTTAGCAGCTTTTTTAAGTACTCAAACCATCTTTGTTTAATATGCTCTGCGTCACTAAGCATACTTCCTTCCTTGTCCTTGTTTGAGAGGTTAGTTCGTGGCTTATAGCCTTGTCTTATTTGTTTGAGGAAAGTATTATATCTGTGGTCACAGGGAATAACTTGGTACGTCGAAAAATAGTAAAATGGGATAAGTGTACTGTGGTCATCTCCCAAGCCTTACACGCACTGTGAAGAAGTTATTGTTATATGATATTTGATCACTGAGATGTCAACAAATTTAATTTTTTCGCAAAAAATGGATTAACAGGAATAGTTCAGTTGTAAAAATAACAAAAATGTGCTGCTCTGAATAATTTCGTTTTTAGACATACCTACTTATTCCCTGTGGCCACAGATATATGCGGATCGTAGATTATGTGAGCTCATGTCGTTATTTAGGTTTATAATTAAGTCATTATTGTGTTTTCGTTTCTTTCGTCTGCAGATTTTGTTTTATAATCGGCTAAGCTCGTCGTATTATTTCCGCCAGACTCCATTTGTCGACTTGTATAAGGATTAATGTTAACTAAGGTACGCGTGGTTGCCCGTGAGAACACGGACACACTTAGACCTAAAAGGTCCGTTGTAATGTTAACTAACCTCTACAGTAGAATTTCTTTTAAATTGAAGAGCACTTCATTTAACAGGAAATCGTCTTAGGCTCAGATTATAATCCAAGGAGTTTGAATTAAACTGATTCGTATTCAAGACACTGGACTTGTTTATATCGCTGTTCTCGGTATTAAGTTAATACTGTTACGTGTAAGCCTGGCAACCGCGCAACCGTACAACTCGATCGTTTCACATAATGAAAACAACAACAACCAAATACCTAGTTGCAAAATAGCCCAATCAGAAACCTAGCTGAAGATAAGCCGAAACAACACGATTGTATCTCTCTTCTTATCGAATGCTCTCCAATGTACTAGAACCCTGTACATAAACCACTGAACGAAGGTCAAAATCGAAGGCTCTGAAGCTTTCGAGAAGATTCCACAACTGAACGAACGTTCAAGTACACCGGTGAACATTCAAGACTGCAACCGCCTAGTATATAAGCAGGTGAAGCGTTCAGCGAAGACACAGTAATTTTGATTACGGCGACTGTGACAGACAGCGGGTACACGCGACCGTGTTGAGAGAGAACGAAAGTAAACGAATCAAGCGATATATGGTATAAGCGGGCGGTATTGCCATACAGTGCGAATTATTGTGCGAATAGAATTAATAGTGCGATTGAATAAATTATCACTTATTTTTATTTTAACCGAATTGTGTTTTACTTGAAATCCCGGCGAACCCCTAGCTCGCAACAATACGATTGCCGTTTATACTGACAGTACTGAACTAATTCACTTTGCCTTAAACGTCATGTGAAGTTGATATGCAGGTGAAATGTCACATTTCAAAGAGCTATTCTAACTAGGTCTGTTCTTTTTGGCTACACCCTCTACACTTTTCTACACTTTTCTGCACTAACTCTTGAGCGGGTGCAGAGAGGTGAAGAGGATGAATAAAAAAGGAACAAACCTGTTAGGTTTGTTCTTTTTTCATTCACCCTCTTCACCTCTCTGCACTCACTCAAAAGTTAGTGTAGAAAAGTGTAGAAGGTGTAGCCAAAAAGAACAGACCTATTGTAATATCAATTTTTGTCGTCCCCATAAACAAGAGTGCGGAAAACAATTTATTCGGAATAACTTTCTATCAAAAACCAGTGCTGCCAACATAAAGTTGTTACTGTTCTCGGTTTAATTTAGTCTAGTTCTGAAGTTCTGATCCATGTACCGAACTAGACTAAGTTAGTGGCCTGTGTTTATATCGTTTGTTAAGGGGGTCGTCTAGTGTGTCAGATCAAAAAAATCTATTTATCTAAAACATGTATAGAAAACGTGGGTAAAAAAATTTTTCGAAATTTGAAGCCGTTGAAAAGTTACAGCCGTAAACCGGAGGAGCTATATGGAGCGCGCGGGGCGGCGCAGCGCTGTCTTTCGCATCGAATATTCTCGAGCCCAACTGCTTATCTAGCTTTTTTGTGTACTAGACTCAAACAGAGAAGAGAAAACGGCCTTGCATGACTTTTTTGAAGAAGAGGAAGGTGTACTCTATGGTCTAGGCATAGCAGATTGATGGCGAGACCATTTTCTTATTATGAATTATATGCAACAATTTTCAAACGCGTTTTTCTCAAAACACAATTTTTTCAAACTGCTGCCATGATATCTCAAAAACTATTTGATTGATTCTGCTGAAATTTATACAGCTTCTTTAATACATATATAACTACAAGTTGAACTAAAATAATTAAGATTGCTTCGTTAGTTTTCTTTTTATCAGCTATATAGACCCCAAAAAAATACTAAAAATTGAATTTTTTTTGTAAAGCGTAAAAAAAAAATTATTTTTTGGAATTCTAACTTTATTTTAGGTCCGTGTAGAGCCTCAAGTCTCACGATTAAAATTGCGTTTGGCTTTTTGATTTCAAATAAGCAGAACGGCCGGAATCATGGCAGCAGTGGAGCACCTCTTTTTATATATGTGTTCCTGTTGGGCGGTGTATCTCCGACTATATTCTATATAATGACTTCAAAAAATTCACAAAGTTTATTTAAATGTTAATGAAAATGATATACAATTTATAAGTTATTTTATTTTAATGGTTTGTCAAAAAAAAATTCCCCAAAAAAGCATTAAAAAACTGCCTTCACACTAGACGACCCCCTTAATTCGAACTAAACCTTAATACGGCCCAGTCGGAACAGTAATGTCTACGGAATCGAATCCGTACAATATACTAGCAGCTCGTACACATTACTCTTTCGATGCCAGAACTAATTACTTTAACCCGCATATGCCCTAGGGCGTAATCGCTTACAAAGCACACTACAAGAAAAGCCTTATTTCGTTGAAGAGTAGTAAATAGTTACAAAGCATATTACATGTAAGGCCTTGTTTCATTAGAGAGTGATAGCAACATACAAATAGCATGAAAAGTAAGGCATTATATGAATAGTGAGTGGTAAATACTTTAAATGTATGAAAAGTAAGGTCTTGTAATAGTCAGATCAGTAATGTGTACTGAATTGATTCCGTACTAGCAACTTGTACACATTACTCTTTCGATAACAGATCTAATTACTTTAACCCGCATAGGCCCTAGGGTGTAAACGCTTAAAAGCACAGGACAAGAAAATACTTATACCGTTGTAAATACTTATAAAGTATTGTGTTCGTCTCCAATTTAAACTATCCTTTACTTTGTTGAGTTGCAAATAACAACAATAAGAAAAATCGAAATTGTTTCAACAGTAAAAACCATTTATTCAATATAAAATAAATTAAAACACGTAAATATTACATAAGAATTCATTCAATAAACAAAATAAAAAATTAACAAAAATAAGATTCATAAATATAAGAAAAAACTCTATCTAAACTAATTGTTTACTTCGTTTTATATAAATAACACTTATTGGAATTTATTACAAATGAACAGCACTTCGCAACATTTGAAACACTCGGAACGAACTGAATTTAATTATGGGCCCTTTGATATAAAATTAAAACGAAACGTTAATGATTGCATCATCCCTTTACTTATCCGCTTCTAAAACTTACTTTCGTAAATTGTTACTAAAGCCAAGAGCATTTGGCAAAACTGTAAGGTTTCGGATTGTACCACCTCATAACTTACTCGCTTCTAAACCATTACTTTCGTAAGTAGATACTAAAGCCTATACCGTTGGACAAAACTGTAACGTCTCGGATTTCTTCCTCTTATTACTTACTAGCTTCTAAACCATTACTTCCGTAAATAGTAACTGAAGCCAAGAATGTTGGCCATAATTGTACAGAGAGAGCATTCGAGAATATTTTACAGCAATTACACTCTGCATTACTTTGGTAAGGCCTTACAAACTCATTCCTTACTCATTGATTACAAATTCATCTCTTACGAAAAGTCCGACTGGGGGACTATGTTAATACCAGTGTATGCGAGGCCAATGAATTAAAGTGTTTTTTTAATGATTTTTCCTGATTTTTTCTCTGAGCCTATTTTTGGGCTCTCCAAAAAGAGTTACTTTTTCGCTAATAAAATACCTAGGCCACGTGTCCACAGCCTTTGCGTTCGCTTGCTATATTTTCAGTACACGGTAAGTACGTGTCCTCGCTGACAATCATCTGAACACGCGTGTCGTGGAAACATTCTGACCATGTCATCGCGCAGAAGGGAAACCGATCCCGCACCCAGAACAACAACAACAAAAACAAGCGGATGTGATTGTAAACGCGGTCAAAATCCCCGTATAATGCAGACTGTCCGGTCCGTTGTTCGCCGCCACGCTCCAAAATTATGTTACGATCGATAAAAAAGCCAAAAAGAAATATTTCGTAACAATTTCTTTCATAACTTTACGTTGTTGCATTTCCATTTCGGAAACATCACGACGAATTTGCAATAATTTTTTTATTTTCTGTTTGCTCGACAAATAAAGGTGCTGCAGGTATTCATCCGGGCCGGGCGGACAGTGTCGCGCCATCGGGTGGTAGGTAGCCGCTCGTGCAACTGGGAGGCGATGGATCCATAACGCTGGCATCCGATGAAAATTTTTCACCAATCGATTTAAAGGGATTAATTCAAGAAAACAATTTTTTTACGCGCTGTTTACACAAATACTTATAGTAGTTAAACTTGGCACATATTTTCTGACGCCTTCGATTCTTTTGCTCATCGGCCAACGAAAATAAAAAAAAACTCAAATTACAATTTATGCAAATTGCGGCACGGGGAAGGCGGCAAAATTATTTTAATTTTGTTGGCTTGCATAATTCGCGTAACTTGAACAGGTAATGTGTCCAAGCTCATATCGATGAGATTCGAGCAATTCGACAAGGTCAGGTAAAATTGCTGCGCCCGACAATACCGGCTCGAATTTATGACTTATTAATTGGCGGTAACTAGAAGAAATTTTTTTAGCACAATTAATAACTGGGCTCGACTTCTTCTCAATGCCATTTTTACATTTCGCTTCTTTTTTTTTATTTTTTCGAAATAATTTTGGTTGCGGATAAGTGTGGGTGCCGGGCGGGCAATGCCTGCTGGGGAAACGATTTTTTAGGTAATTTTTCTTTGGAAATCGGCATTTTTTTCAGGTTTTCACTCAGTTGCCCTGACCTCACCGAAAAAATCTTACGAAAAACCTTGAAAACTTGCACATAAGGTGCATATTTGGTAGTGAGATGCGTGTGATGTAAAACTTTCGCAAATTGACAAGATGCTGGGCGATCTATCGAGGTCGAAAAAGTAAAAAAAATAATTTAAATTAACTGAAAATGTTTGGAAATTTTCGCGAACTTTTATTACAAAGTTTCGTTAGGAAAATTTTTACAGAATTTTTTCGAACGTTTTTTTCGACCTGGACGACTCCACCTTTGTGGCATTGGGCGAAAGGGTTAAGGTTTTCAGATCAGTGGCCTTACAGTAGTGAACATTTTAATTATATGTGCGTTAAGTTTGAATGAATACCGATAAACTGAACTATTTGTTTCTCTTTATCAACTGTATTTTTAGATGATATCTTCCAAAGCATTCAAATTGTAATAATTAAGTTGTAAAGACCTTTTGTCTAATCTCTATACCATCCCAAATCAAAAATTTATTATTCATTCATGTTAGCATTTCGAAATAAATATATCTATCTATCTATCTAAACTAAACTATTTGCCCGTCATTTTGAAAAACGACATAACGGTTTTGACCGACGACCAATAAGGACTATCTCCTGGATGACGTGATCACGGAGCCGAGAAAGCTTAAAATTGGTTCCATTCTTGGATGGGACGCCAATGCCAAGCACACAGTTTAAATTTTTTTTTTGATCACCCTTGTAGAAATTTTATCCGGTGGGAAGCCGGCCCAGATCTGTGGTGCCTTAAAATAAATCCGGCCCAGATCAGATGACCCCAAGTGGACATGATCAGGGTGTAACGCTCTCGCGAATATGGGCCTGACGTAAACCGGACTTAGTCTAATTCTGAGCCTGCTCAAGCCCAAACATGACCCAGAGCTAGCTCAGGCCGGATCGGCTCTGCTGGTAAAAACCGAATGTGCTTGCAAAAAAAATATTTAACAATAAATAAATGAGATTTAAGAAAATTAAGTACTTTATTAAATTCATTATGATTATAACTTTTTATATTTATAAATTCATTCATTGCGGATCTCGCGATATACATATGTATATCACCCTGGTCCGGTATAAGTTCGGCGAGCCTGAACAGTTCGAGCGATCCTAAGCAGGCTTGCCTCACTCAACCAGACGTGGCCCTGATCTGGTGCAAGTTCGACGAGCCTGAGCAGGCTTGCCTTTCTCATACCAGACGTGGCCCTGATCCGATGCAAGTTCAGCAAGCCTGAGCAGACTTGCCTTACTCATACCAGACGTGGCCCTAATTAGATATACGGCCAATCAGGCTAGCCTGAGAAAATTTCTACTCGGGTACTTCGTAAATTCTCCGCGACGATAAGAAACTTTGGAATCACGAACCAGTTACCCTAGAAAAATGAAATGTAGGTGAACAGGGCGAGTTCGCTTTTTTAGTGGGCAGTGAAACATATGAGGAAGGGAGGTGTGGTTCAGAATTTTTCTAAAAAATCACATCTCATATCTCAATAACTTCTTCAGATAAGTTAGGTAAGGTGGGTGGCCGCAGGAGCGTCCAAACACGTAACCGCCAATGAGTCCGTTGTGATCCCACGTCTAGGGGGAAAGAGAAATACCCTAGACCATCTCAGGTAAACCACCTTGCCAGCCTGACGAACTGCAGTAGCTTGTCTAGCTTTATGTTTGCGAATTCACCCCGAATCCATGGCGAAGCGCGTACTCCACGTACGTTCTCGCCTCAAACCCAGGCCAGGGCATTCGCAAAGCATGTGGAAAACAATTTCTTCGGCATATGGTTCACTACAGCGGCGGTCATAGGGGGGGGGGGCCATGGGGGCCATGGCCCCCCCCCCCCTTACAAATTCGTCACCCATGATTAATTTATCACGTCTGCTTTAAAGAAAAATTATATGAGACTATTAGATTAATAGATATACTTAACAAAGTGTAGTGCACTTAATAAAGTATAATGCAATTAAATCTGATTTCACCTTATGTCATTCTTTAATATGTTTGCCTCCTGATTGAAAAGAAGACTGTACTAATTAAAAAAATTTCAATCGAAAAGTAATACAATTTCGAATATAAATATATACGAGTATAATCAATCTTTGGGTTGTGGTGTGTGATGTTAAGGAAGTAGCTAGAGATTTCTGCAAATCCAGTTTGAAATATTGCGTTGTAAATCAGCTATAAAAACTTAATTATGAGTATTTACAGTAACTATTACATATTAATAACTGATTTACATCCAAAGATTTTAAACTCGATTCGCCGAAATGTCGAGATCTCGATAAGATTCTATCAAAGTCTATAATAATATATTTCTCATATTTGGATGAATTTGAAATCTACTCGGGTAAAAAGGGTAGTTCAAACCCTAATCAAAGCTAATCACTCAATTGAATTCTTAAAAAATAAATTTTTGAGCGTAATTTTGTAACGGTATACGGTACGAATTAAGTGTCATCGGCAACATTTCTTTTCGAGTGCTCAATGTTATGAAAAAAAAAGTCCTTCAGCAAAAAGTCCTTCAGGACGAAAAAGATAATTTTTGATTTAATCACTAATCCGTCATAGTTTTTATTTTGTACTTGGTGAAGGACTTTCTTAGCCATTTTGTCTTTCTATAATATAATATTGAGCGTTAAAAATCAGATATTTTTGCCGACGACACTAACTTCGTATTATTAACCATTATCAAAATACGGTCGAAACCGTTTAAATATGAAAAACTTCACTTTCTCATTACGACCACTAGATGGTATTTCCGATGGTACATAACCTATATATTTAGAATCACAATCATCCACAGAATAATATTATTTGGCCGTTTTGTCAATGCATTGGGACCCATTTTTCGGAATCTCAAATTTTTCTAATTTTTCTGATCGGGGGTAAACTTAAAACATATATTTTTTACACTAATTAGAACCATTATAAGAGGTATCGCAAAAAAAATCTTTGGGAAAAAAGTCCTCAATACAAATAATAGTCACTGAACAGCCCTCAAATTATCTGTCACCACAACTACCTCTATAAAATATTACAAAATTTCAAATTGCATGATAATGCAAGCTTTCGACTCTTGTTCATTAAATTTAAATTTCCTCGTTTCCTCTTACAAAATAAATTAAAAATGGTATCATCAGAGTCGTTGTCAAACAAATGTCTTCAGAGCGTTGTAAACGCTTTTGGAGATTTCAAAATCTACTTGCCAAAATCTTACGATGTAAATCAGGTATAAGATACTGCTCATGAAGTTATTATAATTGAAAATAGTTTTAGAGAATTCCCGAGTTTGATTTTTTAAATTTTGGAATTAGTTAATTAGGTTAGGTTATGGTGGCAGTCATCTAAACTATAGATCGACTCAATAAGGAGACGCAGTGAACATGTACATATATATACCTAATAAATTACATTGACATAAAATATTTATTTCGTAGATTTTAAGTATTGTAGGATAACGGTGATCACTTCTTCGTCGGGCCTGAAGTCTTTAGATTATGAGATATAGGATTCGGATTTCAATGCCCAATATTGAGTTTCATCAAATATGTATGATAGTAGAACTAATAAAAATTAAATACACTACTTTTCTAGTTGTCTCAAAAAACAGCTAATTTACATCCAAAGATTTCAAACTGGATTTGGCGAAATCTCGAAATTTTCTCATACATGTAAGAGATCTTGAAGTCTGTTTGGGCTTCTAAATTTTGCCGATACCGAGATCGACATCGACTTCTACAGAAATCGAAAATTATGTTCATCAAGCTTTGAAATCAATTAATTTTATTTTCTAGTTCCTACTCGTGCTATTCAATTTATCATACAACACAGGCTAAAATTTTTGATATCATACAATCAGCTGATAAATTGAACGTTGTTAAAGAAATCCCCTCAGAGCAATGTTAATACTTTTTAATATTCTGAAATGCCTTCATCCACGCTGCATTAATGGGTAGCTACCTCACCTATTTTCTCTACAGTAGCTACTGAACTTCAATGCCCCCCCCCCCCCCCCCCCCCCCCTTGAACAAGCAATATGACCGCCACTGGTCCGCAGACGCGTGGCGTGCCGGCCGATCAGGCAATGGCCCGTCAATAAACCAATTACGTAGAGTATTTCTACCTCCGAGTAGGACAAAGTTTGTCCTGCTCGCAGTCAGGGCAGCCAGAGCTGCATAGCAACGAGCCACGATCTAAGACTCGACCACTTCGCCTTAGCCTGCGATACACGATCGTCACATCGATAGCTTGAGGTTATATTGGAATTTATCCGAGAAGTTGATCAGAGCTGGGTAACATTTTTGGGGTGAGGATAAAAAAGAAAAAAGTTCGAAATTTATGTCTTGTGACCACTAGGATGGCTGAAACTTGCGATTTACATAGAGTAGCAGCACGTTATAAAAATATAACTTTTAATAGGGAGTACTTAGTATCTCCGGAACGGCTTATGCTAGATACTTGAAACTCGGTCCGATATATGTAGGCCGTGGTCCGAATTACGCTTTCTGCACTTTTAGCGCGTTTAAAATCGGTCCGATTCGGGCTCATGACGCATACAATTTGAATGGAGAAGTACCATGACGTCATGAAAATCTCATTTGCTGGCGCTTACACTGTTCACGGTTTCGAGGATAGGAACTGTGTGTGCACTGTATGCACATGATCGATCCGAATCGAAAGTGACATAAGCGTACCGATAATTCGGACTGAACGTAAGCACCGTGAGCGTAATTCGGACCATGGCCGCAGATGTAATAGGTAACTTACTGCAGAGTTATCTGTCAAACGAGCTGTCATACTGCGCTCACTATTTGACATTTATTATCAGTTCACTATGGCAAAATATCACGAATAGACTTACGCTTCAACAACGCTACTAAATTATCCAAATTTACTTTGAAAATCAGTCATCGATTCGAGCAACTTATAAACGACTTTGAGATTTTTCTAACACACATAATCGTCCATCTGAGCAAGCGATCCGTCAAGCTGTGGATAGATTTCGTACCACATACTTCGTCCGTCCACTACGTGGAAAATTGTCCGCAAAGATCTTGGCCTACACCCGTATAAGATCCAGCTGGTACTGGAATTAAAGTCACGGGATTCTTTCGCCCATTGGGCTTTGGAGCAGTTGGAAACTGACCCGTTGTTTTATCGCAAAAGGCTTATTTTTGGCTTAACGAGTTTGTTAATAAGTAAAATTGCCGCATATGGAGTGAGACCAATCCAGAGACTCTACATCATTACATCGAGAAAAATACACCGTTTGGCGCGGTTTACACGCTGGTGGCATCCACGGACCTTATTTCTTCAAAAATGGCGATCGTTACCGTACCATGATTAATGGTTTTTTGTTTCAAAATATGGACGACATTAATCCAGACGAGATGTAATTTCAACAGGATGGCGCTACGTACCATACAGGGACGTCAATTGTGGAGGGGCAGGGGGGGCATTTTCCCCCCCTGAATTTTGAATTTTTATATATTATATATAACATACGAGTATGTATATTTATATATAAAATATATACATACATAACATCTTGCCCCCCCCCCTAGAAAAATCCGAAATGACGTCCCTGGTACCATACGGCGACGACAACCATCGGCTTATTGAATTCAAAATTTGGCGATAATTTGATTTCTATTTTCCAAGGTCGTGCGATTTGACACCTCGATTATTTCCCGTGGGCTATGTGAAGTCACTGATAAACCAGTAACAATTGACGCCTTGGAGGCCGACATTATTCGTTTTATTCGTATGTCAGCCAGCAGTGATGAAGTGGCCCAAAATTGAACGTCCAAAATACGAAAAAGGGGTACATATGCTCTTACGAATTTCGTCATATCTCTTAGGCCTTATGAAATATTGAATTAATTTTACTGCTGGGAGTTCTTCAGATAAACGTATACAAGCTGTTTTCAGATTTTTTTTAAATTCAACACCTATGGGGGTGGGGGGTTGCATACATTTTTTACGAATTGCTTCATATCCCTAAGGTTTGACTAGATATTGTATTGGTTTTTGCTTCCACGAACTTTCTGAACAATCGCCTAAAACCGTTTCCAGGGTTTTTTACTATTCGAAAACCGAGGGTCCAGAAAATCTGAATTGTAACTGCGTTATTTGGGGGATGATATAACTGATTTGCCTGACGATTGACTCCAAGACATGTGGTTGTTACGGGCATCGCTGCTGGAGTAGCAGCTGGGAGAGCTGTCTGTATCTGTATCTCTACTATCTGTATCTCTACTACGTAAGCGCTCATTGGCGGATTCGGGGGGGGGGGGGGGCGGAGGGGGCTGGCAGCCCCCCCCCCCCCCCCCCCAAGAGCAATTCTGAATTTTCTAAACATACATACCTACTTCAACCGTTCTCCGATTTTACTTTATTATTTCAATAATACAGTATTGTTATCGATTTTTAAAAAAAAAAAATTTGCTACTCTCAAAATTTTTTTTTTTACGTTTCATAACGAGTAGACACGAAAAAAGCAAAAAAAAATTTCAGTCCGTCTGTCCGCCGTACGCCGTACGCCGTACGCCGTACGTCTACCGGTGTACGCAAAATTGTTTGAAGGCTCCTAACACCCAAACCCTTTGAGCTATTTAGTTGAATTTTTTTTCGTGGGTAGAGTGGGCAGTCCCCTTAAAGTGGCCAAATTTGGAGGGGTGGGGGTGTGAGGGGGGAGGAGGGGGAAGTGTTTTAGACGGAAAATTTTGGTTTCTAGATCTCAGCAACCGCTTATGCTAGAAAGCTGAAATTTGGAATTTACATAGAACTTCAGTAGTGGACCCATTTGCAAAAAAATTGCTGATATAGGTGAAGGGGTTTGGGAGTGGCGGGAAAAATAATGCGTCCGAAACGCAAAAAAGGTGAGATCGACACTTTCTAAAATCCATATCTCCTAAACGGTTAATGTCACATAATGGAAACTTAATAAATATCTGTAGGTATACTAGGAGAATAGATCAGAAACAAAAATTTGAGTGAAAGCTGTGACGTGCGGGAGTGGGGGGTGAAAAACTTTAGATTACGATATCTCACGAACCAATTGCACTAGACAAATAAAATTTGGTTTGTGTATAAAGGTTAACAAATGAAGTTTGCTGAAGGCAAAATTTTTTAAGGGGGCGGTGAAGCATGAAAGTGGAGGGGATAAGAATTTTTTTAAAAAATCACGTCTCATATCTCAAGAACCGTGTAAGATAGATGCTTAAAATTTTTACCAGAAGTAGACCTAATAGACCCCTAGCAGAAAACAAAATTTTGGAAATAAGGGTGTAGAGGGTGAGGGTGGGGGAGGGTGGAAAGGAAAAGGTTCCGATTTTAATATCTCGACAACCTATAATGATATAAAGCTGAAACTTGATATTTAGATAGAGCTATATTAGTAGCATCTTGGAAAAATATAATTTTTTATAGGGGTAGTATGGTACGGGGGTGGGGGGAGTTTTTCCTATCTTTAGAACGGCTTATGCTGCAAAGTTGAAACTCGGTACGTTTATGTAAATCAACTAGAAAACTAATTTAGATAAAAAAAAAATTCAAATATCCATTGGCGTTCGGAGGGGGGGCAAAAAAAATTATCAGTGGAAATGGAATGCATATATTTTCACGGTTTTCGTCATATCTATTAGGTCTTCCCAAATATTAAATTCATTTTTATTCTACGGTTTCTTCATATAAATACCTAGAAAGTGTTTTCAGGATTTTTTAAAATTCGACCCCTAAGGGGATGCAAAGTGGGTTGTAAACTTTTTCACAAATTCTACTATATCCCCAGGTCTTATCAGATATCGAATATCTTTTCACTTTCACGTGCTTGCGTAATAATCGCTTAAAACTTGTTCTTAAGTTTTTTCCTTTTTCAGCCCCTAAGAGGGTATAAAAGGGTTGAACACGTTTTCATGAGTTCCGTCATTTCTTTTAGAAGTGATAAGAAATTGAATTGATTCCTACTTTCTCGTGCCGTCTTCATATTTATTTATTAACTCCTTTCAGAATTTTTGGACATTCAACCCCCAAGTGGGTGCAAGGAGGTTGCATATTTGGTGATATATTATATTCACTTTTACTTCCCAAGGTTTCCTATATAAAAAAGACAAAAAATCAATTTCAGTATTATAGATATTCAATCCTAATGGGTGTAAGGGGGTTGTATGCTTTTCAAAGTTTCGACATATTTCTTAGGTTCGATGAGATATTAGATCGATTTTCATTTCCACAGACTTTTTATATAATCGCCTACAAATCCATTTCTCAATTTTTTGATATTCAACCCCCAAGGGTTTGTATATGTTTTCACAATTTTTGCCATTCCTTAGTTCTGATGAGATGTAAAATTAATTATTACGGCCAACCAATTCACGATTTTTCGAATTTCCAGAACAAAGGAGATGTGAAGGGTTTGCTTACGATTTCAGAAATTTTTCAAAATCCGTCTTGTCTCATGAGATATCAGGTTGCTTCTTATGAAATCGTCTAAAAACCTGTTTCACAATTTTTTCGAAATTCAAACCCCAAGTGGAAGTAATGGGTTTGTATACGTTTTAACAATTGGTCATATCTCTTAATTCTGATAAGGCAACAAATTCGTTTTTGCTTCTATGGGCTTTTAGTGTACATAATATACCGAAATTCGAATAGTCTACACGGACTTTTTCAATGTTTAATCGGCTAAAAATCTCTATTTTAAATATTTTTATATTAAGAACAAAATTAATTTTCCATAAGAAATCTAAAAATCTCGAAGCAACTTATGATACACTCCGACTTTTACCGCTCCCGAACTTTGACCCTAAAAATAATAAAGTTTCGCCCAGACTATTGGCAGATTTTTTTATACTCCACTGCAATGTGGACTGTAATTGGCATTTACTGTAGTTCTGCGGTGCAATGCAAAGCACAGAACAGAACCATGATGGTGGATTTACACTCAACGTTTGAGGCGCGCCTCTATCCCCACCATAAAATCAACCAATCAGATGGCTCGTGCAGTCGCAAGAGTCTAACATTCTTTCAACTTTTTCTCCGACGCACGCTTCCATATGTGTACACACATCCAATGAACTGTGGTACCACACAATTCGCAGCTCATCGTATTTCTGTCGTTTCGCACTTATGGGCAAGTTGCGCCGCAAAGGCATGTTGAGTGTAAATTGCTTTCAACACAGCAAAGAACACAGCCGACGAAAACCGGTTTGCAATGCCCTGATGGGAATAGAGGCTCGCCTCGAGGCGAGCCTCAAGGGTGTGTGTAAAGGCACCATGATAAAAAGCTACAAGACAACAAGAACCGCCAAGAATGACGAAATTTGCGACCTTACCATCTCCGATTCTTTTGAAAATTTTTGTACTTTAAGAATTAGTGAAAAAAATAATTGGAATACAATTTTTAGTTTCTATTTTTTGTTAGTTGTAGTATGTTAAAGTTTTCGCAAAAATGGTGTCCGAGTCCCCTTTGAAAATGAATATCTTTGGTAATTTTTATCCTGGAATGTCGCAATAAAAATTATCCTTGAAATTTTTTTCCTTTATCCCTGAATATCTCAAAACGGGTTTTTTTTTATTTTTTTATATTTTTTAGGCTATACTGTTTTTCAAAACATACCAAAAAATTAACTCTGGATTTCAATGGGATCGGGGTCAAAAAAATCGAAGAACATTATAGTGGTTCTCAATTATTTTATAGAAAAAGGGTCATTTAATCAAGAATCGCCAAAAGTGTGACCTTATCATCGCCGATTCTTTTGAAAATTTGTGTACTCGAAGAATTAGTGAAAAAAAAATATGATTTCAAGTTTTTGTTTCTATCTCATTTTTTTGTTAGTTATAGTATTGTTACGTGTAAGCCTGGCAACCGCGCAACCGTGCAACTCGATCGTTTCACATAATGAAAAACAACAACAACCGAATACCTAGTTGCAAAATAACCCAATCAGAAACCTAGCTGAAGATAAGGCGAGACAACACGATTCTATCTCCCTTCTTTACCGTTTGCTCTCCAATGTACTAGAACCCTGTACATGAACCACCAAAGTCGAAAGATCTCAAGCTCACTTGAATCTTCTGCACACACCACTGAACGATGATCGAAATCGAAGGCTCTGAAGCTTTCGAGAAGATTCCAGAACTGAACGTTCAAGCACATCCTAGACTGCAACCGGGTAGTATATAAGCAGGTGAAGCATTCAGCTAAGGGACAGTAATTTTGATTACGCGACTGCGATAGCCAGCGAGTATACGCGACCGTGTGGAAAGAGAACGAAAGTGAACGAGTTAAGCGATATATGGTATAAGCGGGCGGTACTGCCATACAGTGCGAATTATTGTGCGAATATAGTTCTGTGAATTTAAAGTGCGATTAATAAATAATTACTTATTTTTATTTTAACCGAATTGTGTTTCACTTGAAATCCCGGCGAACCCCTAGCTCGCAACAGTATGTTAAAGGTTTTCAAAAAAGATGTCCGAGTCCTCTTTGAAAATTCATATCTCTGGTAATTTTTATCCTTGAATAATAAAGTAGGGCTTATTTTAAAGATTGTTGTTGTTTTTATTAGTTAAAAAATGAGATAGAAACAAAAACTTGAATTTCAATTAATTTTTTCACTAGTTCTTCAAGTACAAACATTTTCAAAAGAATCAGAAATGGTAAGGTCACAACTTTGGCGATTCATGATGGAATGACCCATAATAAGATGAAAACAATATGATCCCGTTTTTGCTAAGTGCAGTCTATGTAGCTAAATTCATACAGAACTTGATCAAACAAAATAGCCAAATCAAAAAAATTTCCGCCCCCCCCAACAGCAAAGTCTGGATCCGCCACTGTAAACGCTTGCATCTGAATGCATCTTGTTCGGGTGAAATCAGTCAGCGTAGTATCTGGTACGCCCTTCTAGTCCCTCCATGTGCTGCCAATGGAGATGTGAGTCGGGATGGCTGGAGTGTTGGTCCTTTCTGGATACCGGGTACAATTTGCAATATTTTCATAGGAGTTGGTGAGTGTTGCTCTATCTATCCACGATATTCTGGTAGCTTGATGAGAAGAGCGGACGTCCAGGATTGTTTTCGTCGCTTTAAAGATGATGCCACTGATCTGATCAATTCCGGCTTCAACGAGTAGGGCGCTAGGGAATTATAGCAGCTCACAAAACTTCGTAGCCATTAGGCTATCCCCACTTTTTTTTAATTTGTTTCCGAGGTTCGGGCTAAAGCACGAGAACTGGCGGTTTGCTGATGGGGAGAGACAATTTGGCATCATGTCTGTACAGTAGTCCCGAATCGTTCTGTACAAGTCTTACAGATTACTGTTTGTAGTAGTAGTGTTGTCCATGTTAATGTAGTGTGTTCTGTCGGGAAGGTAGGAAAGGAATAGAGTTAGAGAGTGTACATTGAAGAGGTCCAGCAAATGCGGAGAGCTCTGAGGTAAGCCGTTTACTTGAAATAATGTCGAGTGGAAAGAGAGGATGGAGATACACGTCCGGCCTAAAACCATTTTGCTCGATTGACAGAACATTTTCCAGGAGGATGTCAAAGTCTTTTCCCAAAATATTTTCAAAGAGTCGGGGGAGCAGCGAAATAGATCCCTGGGTGTGAAAGCCGTAGCAGATTGCCCAGGGGTCGTATGATATAACGAATGTTGCAACGTTCGAATCGACAGCGTCGACGAATGTCGCAACGTTCAATTTGGGAATCTGTAACTATGTCGTTCATACGTGCACTGTTTAAGTTGAAACTGGTCTAAGAATCGGACGAATTAACGAACTGTCAACTGATAAAAAGTGAACAAAACTTCAAAACCTATTATTTTCAAGATTATCGTTTCGTTGTCTGAACATGTTTCATTCCATATTTGGTTACAGTAATGAGGTCCGTGTGTTGAGCCATGTACTCCGATTTTTGGACAAACTTTCAATGCAAATGCGACTTGCGCTTATATGAAACGTCAGATGAAAACCTTCGGTCAAAATAAAGCTAAATAACAATTTTTGGGTAACATATATCACTGCTTTGAAAGCATAAAATGCTCAAAACATACGTTTTCAACCATGAAACTATTTTTAATTACATTTTTATTATTTTTCCGCCGATATTTCAATTAGAGCAAACCAACGTCGGTTTCAACGTCCGGCCTACACGGCGTCGTACAAATGACTGTCGTTGAATCGTAAAAAATGCGACAATTACTACGTTTACATGGAGGATTGAATCCGGATTCAACCCTCTAAAATCTCATGTAAACAGATCGGATTGGAATGAATTCGACTCGATCCGAACGAACTTCTCGACCTGGATCGAGTCGAAATCGGATCGAACTTCTTATGTAAACGCGGATTGAAAGATCGAAAGTTCGATCGTCGCAAATTCATTAACAATAAAAATTGATTTTCCATCATTTTCATAGTATTAGCACACAAAACTACTAAATTTGACATTTTTTTGCACTGCACTTCGACTTGTACGATTAAAGAAAGATTTCAGGTAATGTTACTTGTTATTTCGATCTTATTTCGATCTTCCCATGTTTCGATCTTTCGATCCGGTGTAGTCATATATGCGATTCAAATTTGGATCTTTCGATCTTTCGATCCTCCATGTAAACGTAGTAAATGTCAGTGAAGTTGGCAGCAGACGACGAGCGACGGAATAGATCATATGGCCCAAACTTCATGCGAAACGTCACCAGTATAACCTTGTACCACATATGGAAAAGATAACGCTGATTGTCGAAATCCACAAAGCTAAGTTTCAGGTATGAAGGTAACACCTTGGTGCTGACACTTTAATGGAACTATGTACCGAACGTAGCTTATCAAGGGAAATCGGGTAGACAATTACTCGGTCCGGGTCTGGAGAGTGGACTGTTCAGAAAATTGGACCATTTCAGTGTTCGTAGGCACTAGTCTAATCAGTCATTGGGAGTCATATTCTCAGCTGTGTCGCGAGACAGTTGTTAATGGTCCGTCGAGCTGGATCAATTTGGCTTTTTTTTCTTTCAACGCGAACTAAAATGATTCCGGCATGTGGACGGCGAACTCTTTAAGCCCCATATTATACGGGGCTTAAAATGTTATTAATTAAATTCTACAGATGCCTAAACACCGCGTGACGAGGTTATTAAAAATAGTATGCCGTCTGAATTTTCTATTGTGAATTAAATCACAGTACTTATGGCGTACTTAGTATCTGGTATTTTTTTTTTATTTTCGTAATTGGCATGTAATTAATTAAGAAAAATAACAACATTTAAAACGTTAATGGCGATAGTCTCTAGGACAGATTTATGCCGGGTGTACGAGTATGTGTTTCTTATGGTTACGGATTGAAAAAAAACAATGTTATGAATGAAAACTAACAAGAATAGCGATAAAAACAAATTCAGCCATAAGCAAATTGATTTGGAAGAGTGTGCAACGTGTGGAGCGAGTTCGAATTTGAATTGCTTTTCTCGGTTGAAATAGCTAGAAAAATGCTTGCTTGAAGCAATAATATCTTAGCCAATAAAAAGGCGGGAGAGCGAGGTATTCATGTGAGTTAGACATGTGGTAAAGATGTATTCTGACTTTTCTGATTCAAGGCACGTTCAATGTGCGATCGCGAAATTAAGCTACGACAATTCAGAGGAGGTGAATATTTTGCCAGTTTTCGTATGATTATTTTATAATAAAGTAGAAACAAAGTCCTGTTGCTATTGCAGTATGTGATCATCCCAAGGAGTTCTCTTATTCAAGAACTGATCACGCCCAGTTGATGATCGCACTTAGCATGTGATCATATCCTGAGATCAGGGTGATCGTAGCCAACAACTGATCATGTCCCGGGATCAGGAATGATTGAAACTAGCCAATTGATCATGTCCCGGTAGCAAAGATGATCGAAACCAGCAAGCGATCGTAACCGTAATGTGATCGTGTCGAATTCACCAAATTAAGAGGTCACAAGAAAATCATCGTGTCCAGCCTGAAAATGATAAGTGGGTGATCCGATCAGAACTGATCGTTTCCCAAAGTTGATCAAATTCAATCTATTTATATTTGATATGAAATCAAAAGAAAGTAAAGCAAAACCGCAGAGACAAGCAATTTGTAAGAAATATTGAAGGTGATCCTATTCCTCTTCGGAAACGGCGAACAATCTCAATGATCAAAAACCTTTTTCTTCCAAGACATTAAGTAATAATAAAAAAATCATGCTCTCAAGATGCTTTAATATTTGATGAGAAGAAGAATGAAAATAAACAGACGTGCAAAATATTATTATGGAGGCGATCGCGAAAAAAAAATTCCAAGATTATGATAAATAACTTTCTCCGTGCAGGTTATGTCCGCATTTTCGCGCTAACTCTGATGACTATTACAAAATCAGTCGGTAATAGTTTTGTTAATTTTGCTTCGATTTTTTTTTCTGCGTACCGCTCGGTCTTAATTGTTTTAAGGAAGGGTCAATCAACCCATGCTTTATGGTATTTAAACGATCTACCTTTAAAAAAATAGGAAGCTATTCGTGGTGCAAAGAAACACGATCACGATTGGCAGGCCATGTTGTGCCAGACCTTATCGAACGCTTTTGTAACACAGATGAGTATATCGTGAAGTGGCGGGTTGATTGGGGCGGCAGAAGAAAATATATGCTGTAGACTGCAAACTTGACTCATCACTTCTATTTCCTTATGAATACGCTGGAGTTTTTTTTCCAGTGTGCTGCAAATATGAGATTTGAATCTGATGGATGTGGTGGTCAATCCATCACCGTCCCAGCAAGGAGGATATAACTAAATCCACTACCCCCTAGACGAGCCATCCAGCTTACGAAAATTTTAAGTTGGTGTTCTGCGTCGTAAGGTATGCAGCGAGGTTAATTCAGTAGTTATAACGGGTATATTTACTTGTAATATTCCAGGTAGTTTAGTAGTCAACTATCGGGCATCGTTAACGAGTGAAAAAGATGATATTGACGGAAAGACGTTGGGAATCACACGCATGTACACCGAGAGAAGTATTAAAGTGGATTTCGTCTCGTGGTGAATATGTTTTAACTGAAAGATTAACCGTGAATGACGTACGGAGGTGCGCTCATAGCGAATCTGTAAACGCGAAATGTGACATTTGGCAGCGTGGCCCCATGCTGGAGAAGCATAATATATGGCTGGCCTTATGATGATCTTGTAGAGAAGCAATTTACTGCGAGGAGAAAGTTTGCTTCGTTTGGTGGCCGAGTTTGACTTGTCCAAAATAGGTTGGCCGAAAGTCAGTTGCTTGTCTAATTTAACCCCAAGATACTTGACTGGCTTCCAAGGAATTTCATCCCCGTAGATAGATACGTGTGAATGAGGTGGTTTAGTCCGTTTCGCAAAGAGCATGGCCACACTCTTGGTGGGATTAACTTTAATTCTTCACAGTTTAAACCAGTATTCAACTTTCGTTTGTAATTCTTTTGTAAGTACAGTCGCGCTTCAGGACTGACACATAAATGAAGTGTCGTCTGTGTAAAATGCAGAGACAGTGCGATCCGTTCCTGGTACGTTTGCCATTAACAGGGGCGGAGGTTCCATAGGAGCAAGTGGAGCAACTGCGCCGGGCGCCAAATTTGTAGGGCGCCGCACCTACTGTTCCACCTACCTACACAATTGGTCGGTCATGTATTATACAATCATGCAATTATCACTAAATTCACTGATTGAAAATTTTGCAATTCTAAAACACGGAATCCTACTTACATATATTTTTCCATATCCATCCAAATACAATTTAACAACACGTCGTACACCTAAATTTTTGTTTCATTCTCCTAAATATTAGGGCTGCGACATCGACATCGATGTTTCTAAAACATCGATGTTTTGCAAAAACATCGAGTACTTTTTACATCGATGTTTTGGTTTCGATGTTTTTTGTACATCGATGTTTTATAATAACATCGAACACAACATAATCATTAAGGGGGTCATCCCGTGTGACTGGTCAAAAAATCGATTTTTTTTGCATTAATTGCATTCAAATATAGTCTAGAATATTTGGGCGAAGTGAATTTCCGATATTCGAAGCCGTTCGGAAGTTACAGGCCTTAATATTCTCTAAACTCCTTTGTTGTTTCGAATATAATGGTCAGTTTAGTCGCGTTTTTCTCAAAACGGTATTTTCCAAATCGGTAGACACGATATCTCGAAATGTATCGAACGAATTCCTTTGAAATTTGGTGAACTTATTCAGTACTCATGTAGACACTTTACAAACTAGAATAATTGTGATTCAGCCGTTTTTTTTTGTCGAGCATAAGAAGTCGTAAAAAAATACCAAAATTGACGATAAAGAGTTCAAAAAGTTGCCAAAAATTTACTTTTCAATATTTTTTGATAATTCTAGTTCCGAAACTAGTTTAAACTTCACAGAATTAAATGCCGTTTGATTTTTTTTATTTGAGATAAACAGAACGCCCGCAATCGGTCTATCGAAAAAAAGGTTTTTTGAAAATGAGTGGCTAGGTTGCCATATACTTCAGCAATGAGCGGAAATTTCGGACTGAAAAAAGTGTGCTCAAAATATGCATAAATATGTGGAAAAAATTGCACAGTTGTATCTTTATTTGATTCGCCAAAAAAAATTCACAAAAAAAGCGTAAAAAAAGAGCACACGGGATGACCCCCTTAAGTACCTAAAATAAATTATAATTTACTTATTAAATTTTAATTTTTAAATAATATCTCAATCAATATTTTGTTCTTTCCGTGCAACGACAATATCAGTCATCAGCTCAGCTAATCGCCGTAAATATTCTACGTCTAGTGCTCTTCTAAACTATACGTATAGACTTACACAGCGGACGCGGACATCGTACCATAGAATTCTACGGTCTTTATTATTAAAAATTTAGAAAAACTAGAATTTATTTTTAATAGCATAAATAAATTTGTTTGTTTTAACAAGCCTGTACCTATATTTCTTGCTCCTGAATGTTTTTTACTGGTTTTTTATCGGCATCGCTTTTGTTCGAAACATCGATGTTGTAAAACATCGATGTTTTGAGGTCGATGTCGCAGCCCTACTAAATATACGGTTGCGCTTTGATCTTATTATATAAATATACACGTTCATATCACCCTCATCAAACAAGTTTACACAGTTTTGTATTATCAACATGATTTTCCTACACTGATCCGACACGTCTCCACGCATTGTTCGATCATACATGTGCGAATCTATTGACTTACTCATTAGCGCAAACATTTCATCCGCACCATTGTTCGACATACAACACACACGGAACAGTGAACGTTCAACGTTTTTATGCGCGACGGCATGCGTTGTATTGCGCTGAGTGCATATGTATTCATGGTATCTGACGCAGTTTATAAAAGTGCGCCATATGAATGCATTGGGACCTCAGACACCCCAGGCGCATGCGCGGTGCCAGTGCTCCAGATCTTTATGCACACTATCTTTTATATCAATTCCGATGGGCTTTTAATTTTCTCTAGGTATGTTTTTTAAATATATAGGGAATTAAACTCTCATGACGTGATCACCACTATACGAATGCAATTATGAAGTGTTATCTAATAATTGAACGAAAATACCGATACATTTGTTCTAATGTTATCGAGAAAATTGAAATATTTAGAATTTTCACGAGTTGGAAGCACTGTTTGACAACCAAAGAAAATGTGATATTTTTCTTGCTAGGTTTTAATGTAGAAAAAAAGTGCTAAAATCTAATACGTTTCAAAGGCTACTTTAAAATGTCTCGTTATGTCGATTCAGCCTTCAAACTTAATTACTTAAAATACATTTAAAATAGGATTAAAGTCTCACAGTTTCTAAAAAATTATTTAAATTCAAAAATTCTTGCATACGGCTATCATTGAAAATGTGTGGATAATATAGCATCGGAGAGCCATAGGGAACATAGCTAAAAAATTCAATATTATTGTCAAAAATCGCCAGGACATTCATTGTGCTCAAAGAAATCACAATTGAATGCATATTTTACTTCTTTGGTTACTAGGAAAGGATCCTTAACAATTTGTGTCTTCAATATCAGATGCCGAATAAAGAGACGTAATATGGGGTGGGTGGTCAATTCTAGAACCGTGACTTTTTGATTTTTTCAAGAAAGACTATTTTCAAAGTAGTTGAAAAAATGTACGTACTCCTTGAACTGTGTGTGCGCGCATGTATACACTACATATCTTAATATCGACACAAATGATTTAAATGAAGTGAAAAAGATCTTGCCTGCTGGGTAAAACTTAAATGACGTCCCTGGTCGAATTGTATTCAGTCGAAGAAGCCTTATTTTCGCCACTTTCAGTACTGATCTTTTCATCATCCTGTATCACATCCACAGTCTTGACCACGGCTACGTTTCGCTCATTGAGATCTTTTGTTATCTTTCATTGATTCTTAAAGGATGCACCTTTGAAGACAATCACAGATGTTGGTGGAATAAATTTTGCATATCTTGCGGAAGCTATGCGATCCGTCGTACGAATAAGCAATGTACTTCATTTTTGTTCTGTGGTGTTTATCTGTTACATATTAGAAATCCCGATATGTATCACAAACCATAAATGATATTATGAATAATTAGAAATAATTAAGGGGCCAAATTAACAGCAGGGGTCACTTTACCACCCTCTTCTCTAGTTATATCATGCAAAATCTTGAAAATCACCTTTGATTTTTCGAAACAAAATATAAAATGTTGGGCACCAAAACATAGAAAGTGCGCCGGGCGCCAAAACTATCAGCACCGCCACTGGCCATTAAGACAGAGAACAGCAGGTGGGACAAAGTCGAGTCTTGAGGCATACCAGCTTCAATGGCCTTTAGTGTCGACCTCTTCCCGTTCAGCAATACCTTGAACGACCTTTCGTTCAAATAGGAGCTCACTAATCGCACCAATTTGATTGGAAAATGATGTTCAATGAGGTTGACAGTAGTCCATTATGCCAGACTTTATAGAAGGCCTGTTCGACATCCGGGAAAATTGCCCCCGTATAGCGGTTTTTGTTAAATCGTTAAGTGTTCGTCAACCCGGACCAGTTGGGCTGTTGTCGAGTGGTCGGCTCGAAAGGCGAATTGCTCATCAGCCAATCGGGCGATGATTTTATGGAAAGAGCTGCTCTAACCAGGCTTTAGAATCAGTACCACATCTGCAATTTTCCACACAGTAGGAAAGTAACTAAAGCGGAGAATGGCATTTATAATTGCCACCAGCTGTATGACGGATGAGCAACTTGCAAGAGAATATGCAATCAATTTTTTGTGTGGGGGTGTTTAAACCCCCAAAACTCCCTCCCCCCTCCCCTTGCGCATGGGCCTGTCTTCATAACTTCTCGGCTTTACCAGGTCACGCTTCTGAGGGTTGTGAAAGTTGAGAAGGTAATTTGTCTATGCATTTTGTGACAAACGTCACATTTTTTTTTTTGGTTTTTATTAATTCGGGTTTCTTTTCGGGATAGTTCTTGCGAGAGGGTGTGATGGAGTGGTGCCGCCAACAAACCATCGACCTCAACATCCGCTACAATTGTTGCCGTATTTTCCTCCATTGTTACCGGAAATAAGTAAATAGGAAACACACGCACACATCGGCTGCATATCTCTTGCTGTTACTATTTTCCCATTCCTCTAGACTGGCCGCACTTGCTGTTCAATTCGAGACGCAATTATCGCATTTAAGTTGCTATTAGTGTGATTTTTTTTCCCAGTTCTTCAGCCTCTAGTTTCGCGCCCAAATAACGATTAAATCCAATTGAGTGTAATTTCGGTGAAGATCTCGTCCGATTGATGCTACTTAAATGGTCGGACCCTTTTATGTTTTTGAGATTTCAAAGTGCACCCTCCCGCCCCGAGTTTATGGGCGGCGGTCAAGTGGTCAGATCTTCAAGTTTTCAAATTGATTTCATGGTCCTAGGGAGGCTTCGTCATCTTTTTTTTTTAATTCGAGGATACTTCAATGTATATGTTGGCCTCAGATTAGATATCTTAGCACAAATCCGGAATGGAATTAAATTAGTAATTCCGAGAGATTCATGGATGCGGGACCGCGCCAACTAAAAACGTGCTTCAAATGCATTCAATTTAGGGGACGGGAAAGATTTTTTCTTTTTTTTTCAAACTTGAAGAGCCCACGAAAAACTACATAGGCTAAGTGATTCAATTGTAGTACAGTTGACAAATATTGAAGCAATTATTGACCTAAATTTTTCTTTGAGAACTATGAAGCCCATGTGGTAACCTTCTATACAAGAGTGCCTGTGTAACTATTTACACGGCTGTATTGTGTAGGCTTTTTTTGTTTATACGGCAAAGTTGCCGTATAGTTTGCTTTGCAACTATTTATACAGCTGAATTATGCAGCTAATATACATTTTTCGCTTATATGGCAAATATGGAGTATAAATTGCTCTACAAGTATTAAGAAGGCCGAATTCTGTAGCCTTTATACGCTTTAACTTTTTGGGTACATGCCTTGTGCTTTTACCCAGCTTATTTATTAAGATGGCCCATTATGATGCTGAATAATTTGAATTTTACTTTATTATTTTTTAATAATAAAGTATTGTAATCGACCTGAAATTTCCAAAAAATTTGATACCCTGAAATTTTGTATTTCACGTTTTAGGACTAGTAAACCCCAAAAAAGCAAAAAAAAAAAAATGTCCATCTGTCCGCCGTAGACGCCGTACGCCGTCCGCCGTACGTCGTACGCAAAATCGTTTGAAGACGCGTAGCTCCCAAACCCGTTGAGATATTATATTGAAATTTTGTTGGTGGGTAGATTGGGTAAACCCCTACGACTGGTATATTTTCGAGGGGTGGGGGTATGAGGGGAGAGGAGAGGAGAGCGTTTTAGACGAAATATTTTGGTTTCTAGATCTCAGGAACCACTTATGCTAGGAGGCTGAAACTTGGAACTTATGTAGTACTATGACAGTGGACTCAATTGCAAAAAAATGGTCGATAGTGGTTAAGGGGTGTCGAAGTGGGGGGGGGGGGGGGGAAACAATGAGTCTTAAACGCATAAGAGCCGGGATTGAAACATTCTAAAATCGATATCTCCTGAACAATTGATGTCAGAAGATTGAAACTTTGTTGTTGTCCTTAGGGATACTTCAAGATTTGGCAAGGGCTAAACTTTTTAAGAGGAGTGGTGGGGTGTGGGGGTGGGCGGTGAAAAACTTTGGATTACAATATCTTACGAACCAATTACAGCAGGAAGATAAAATTTAGTTTCTGTATATGGGATCACTAGAGGATTCTACTGAAACTAAATTTTTTGTGGGAAGAGGTGGAGCACAAAAGTGGGGGGAGAGCAATTTTTCTAAAAATGTAACTTTTATATCTCAGAAACCGATGATCTTAAAAATTTTACAGGAGTTGGGGTCGGTAAACTTCTAGTAGAGTAGGTGGTGTTGGTGTTGGGGGTAATGGTGAAAGGGGGTAGAAAGAAAAAAATTTTGATTTTTATTTCTCGAAAACCATAATGAATAGAAAGCTAACAATTTAGGATTATATAGAGCCACTATGGAGACATCCTAGAAAAATAAAATTTTTGATAGGGGTATCAAGATACGGGGGAGAGGGGTGATTTTTTATATCTCAGAAACGGATTATGCTAGAAAGTTGAAACTTGGTACGTATATGTAGATGTGCTATTAGAGTTATTAAAGCAAAAAAAAAGTTCAGATTTTCATTGGCGTTCAGAGGTTGAGTAAAAAAAAATGTGCGTGAATCCACATTTTCACAAATTTCGTTAAAACTTTTAGACATGTCGAACTAACAAAGCAATTTTACTTGATGCCAACAGTCTGGGCGCAACTTTAGTATTTTATGGGTAGAAGTCCGAAACGTGTTTGATGATGAGATGCGGTGTTGGGTACTATGCGACTGACAACCTAAGAAATAACCAGGAGGCTATTTGGAACGTTATTTTTTAGGTTGTCAGTCCCATAGTCACCTACGCCGTATCTCATCATTAAAAACGTTTCGGACTTCTACCCATAAAATAATAAAGTTGCGCCCAGACTGTTGGCAGATTTTTTGAATATTGCCGATTATACAGCGCTGTCAAAATCGCACAAGATTACTCGTTCGGTGCTCAAAAAAATTGAAACAATTGATCAACACCTTGACCGAGAAAAATTTATTGCCGGAGGATCATCCCGGATATACAGCTCAGTTTGCCGCCTGGGCGTTCTTCAACAGATGTTCGGCGGGTGTTGTTACTTAGATTACTTCTCAAGTAAGGTTTAAGTTGTGAACGTATTAATTTTTCAGAGAGATCGAGTAGGACCAGGACCTGAACGGAAGTCAACTGATGCCCTAAGCACTTTTTTCTGACCATGCCCCTCCCCATAATGAATACTGTGTTCAAGGTTACTCCGACGATATAACCATCCTAGTTCAAGGCACGTTCGAGGACACTATCTCAAACACACTGCAGGGAGAACTAGACAAGGGATCACTCTGGTGCACAGAAAGGGTTAAGCGTCAATCCAAAAAAGACAGCAATCGTTGCTTTCACGAAAAGAAAGAATCGGAGAAAACTCAAAAGCCCAACGCTTTCCGGTGAAAGGATTGAATTTTCCAGAGAGTTCAAATATCTGGGGGTAACCCTGGATGCTAAGATGAACTGAAATGCTCACATTTAACGCACTACTGAGAAAGCTCTTTGGACCTGTAGAAGCCTATTTGGTAAAAGTTGGGCTGTAAAACCCAATATTGCTCACTGGATGTATACGGCAATAGGGAGACCAGTAATAACATATGCGTCATCTGTATGGTGGCATGTAAAGACCTTACAGATAACTACACAAACCCAACTAAGCAAACTGCAGAGGTTAATTGTCACTGGGGCAATGCAAACCACTCCTACTGCGGAACTGGAGGTGTTCTTCACCTCTACGCTTGTAAAAAGAAGCTCATGACGTACCGACTTCTAACTTCTGGAGATACGAAAACAGCCTTCACAGACCTTATGGGAAAGTTTGAAACCGACCCTATTCTCGGCACTCTGCTTTCGGATAATATCATACTTAGATAAACTTTGAAATACCATTCAAAGTAGTGTTCCCACCACACAAAGACTGGGAAACACATAGACCTGAATTTGAAAAGGGAACTTATCTGGAATACAGATGGCTCCGAGACAAATGAGGGAGTTGGAGCAGGGGTGTATGGACACAGGCGAAGGGTCGACATACACGCCAGCCTCGACAAGTCAAATACGATCTTCCAAGCAGATATTCATGCAATTGAACTATGCATTGGGGAAAACATTAGAAGACGGTACGTTCAAGAATCACATTCTCTCTGGCAGCGGAGCACCACTACTTGCTCTTCAAGAAAGTTGCTTTAGATCCCATCTGGCATGGGATTGCTTACAAGAACTCAAAAGCCAGCGAACTCAAACACAGTTGTACTGGTATAGGTTCTTGGACACAGTGATACTGCAGACCAGTTAGTGAAATAAGGAGCTGACTTAAAGTTCACAGAACCAGTGCCCTTTATAAAATAATGCGTACGAGACGCTCGAAAGCCCAGATTGACACATTCTAAAATCCATATCTCCTAAACGGATAATGTCACGAAATTAAAACTTAACGAACATCTGTAGGTATACTAGGAGAGTAGATCGGAAACAAATTTTTTAGTGCGGGCAGTGGCATACGGGGGTGGGGGGTAAAAAATTTTAGATTACGATATCTCTCGAGCCAATTGCACTAGAAAAATAAAATTCGGTTTCTGTATAACGGTTGACAAAAAAGAACAGTGTAAGATAGATGCTTACAATTTTTACCAGAAGTAGGCCTAATAGACCCCTATCTGGAAAAAAAAGTTCTGTGATGGGGGTGTAGAGGGTGAAAGTGGGGAAGAGTGAATAAGAAAAAGTTTCGATTTTTATATCTCGAGAACCGATATAGATATAAAACTGAAACTTGGTATTTGGATAGACATGTAGTAGTAGCATGTTGGAAAAATAGAATTTTTTATAAGGATAGTATGGTACGGGGTGGGGGGTGTTTTTCCTATCTATAGAACGGCTTATGCTTCAAAGTTGAAACTTGGTACGTATATGTAAATCAACTAGAAAATTAGTTTAAATGAAAAAAATTTTCAAATATCCGTTGGCGTTTGGAAGGGGGGCGAAAAAAATGATCAGTGCAAATGGAATGCATATATTTTCACGATTTTCGTCATATCTAGTAGGTCTTCCCAAATATTGAATTAATTTTTATTCTACAGCTTCTTCATCTAATTACCTAAGTCTTTTCAGGATTTTTTGATTTTGAAATTCGACCCCTAAGGGGGTGTAAAGGGGTTGTATACTTTTTCACGAATTATGCCGTATCCCCCAGGTCTGATCGATATCGAATATGTTTTCACTTTCATGGGCTTGCGTAATAATCGCCTAAAACATGTTTTTAAGTTTTTTCCATTTTCAGCCCGTAAGAGGATATAAATGGGTTGAACACGTTTTCACAAATTTCTACATATCTTTTAGAATTGAAAAGAAATTGAATTGGTTTTTATTTTCTCGTGCTGTCTTCATATTTATTTATTAACTCCTTTCACAATTTTTGGATATTCAACCCCTAAGTGGGTGTAAGGAGGTTGCATATGTTTTCACAGATTCCTACATATTGCTTAGATCTGATGATATATCGAATTCATTTTTACTTCTTAAGGTTTCCTATGTCAATTTCAGTATTTTTAGATATTCAATCCTAGGGGGTGTAAAGGTGTTGTATGCTTTTCAAAGCTTCGACATATTTCTTCGGTTTGATGAAATATTAGATCGCTTTTCACTTCCACAGACTTTTTATATAATCGCCTACAAACCCATTTCTCAATTTTTGAATATTCAACCAGCAAGGGTTTGCATATGTTTTCACAATTTTTGCCATCCCTTAGTTCTGATGAGATATAAAATTGGTTATTACGGTATTTGATGTAATGACCTAAAAACCAATTTCACGATTTTTCGAATTTCAAGAACCAAGGAGGTGTAAAGGGTTTGCTTACATTTTTACAAATTTATCAAAATGTCTCGTATCTCTTGAGATATCAAGTTGCTTCTTATGAAATCGTTTAAAAACCTGTTTCACAATTTTCTCGAAATTCAAACACCAAGTAGAAGTAATGAGTTTGCATACGTTTTAACAACTCTTCACATCTCTTAAGTCTGATAAGGCAGCAAATTCGTTCGTTTTACTTCTATGGGCTTTTAGTGTACATAATATACCGAAATTCGAATAGTCTACACGGGCTTTTTTAATGTTTAATCGGCTAAAAATTTCTATTTTAAATATTTTATTTTAAGAACAAAAATTAACTTTCCAAGAAACGTCATAATCATGAAACAACTGATGATAGACTCCGACTTTGACTGCTCCCGAACTTTGACCCGAAAAATAATAATGTTTCGCCCAGACCATTGGCAGATTTTTTCTTCTAGAGTAATTTCGGTATTCGGTCTCGATTTCTTTTTAAGCTGTTCAATTAGTGACAGATGTAAGTTTATTAAATGCTACTCCATCTGTATGCTTTCCATAATTCTACTTTATTATTTTTTAATAATAAAGTATTGTGATCGACCTGAAATTTCAAAAAAGTTTGCTACCCTGAAATTTTGTATTTTCACGTTTTAGGACTAGTAAACCCCAAAAAAGCAAAAAAAAAAACTTTGGATTACAATATCTTCCGAACCAATTACACCAGGAAGATAAAATTTAGTTTCTGTATATGGGATCACAAGAGGAGTCTACCAAAACCAAATTTTTTGAGGGGTGAGGTGGAGCACGAAAGTGGGGGGATAGCAATTTCTCAAAAAATTTAATTTTTATATCTCAGGAACCGTATCAGATATGATCTTGAAAATTTTACAGGAGTTGGGGTCGGTAAACTTCTAGTAGGAAAAAAAATTTTGGTGGTGTGGGTGTTGGGGGTGATGGTGAAAGGGGGTAGAAAGGAAAACACTCTGATTTTTATTTCTCAAAAACCATAATGAATAGAAAGCTAAAAATTTAGGATTATATAGAGCCACTATGGAGACATCCTAGAAAAATGACAACCTAAAAAATAACCAGGAGGCCATTTGGAACGTTATTTTTTAGTTTGTCAGTCGCATAGTACCCAACACCGTATCTCATCATTAAACACGTTTCGGACTTCTACCCATAAAATAATAAAGTTGCGCCCAGACTGTTGGCAGATTTTTTTGGATAAGTAAAGCACAAATGAAACCATAACAAGAAAAAATTTATTCAGATAGAAGAACAACACAGAGCGTTGCACACAAGAAGAAGTGTCCTGGGATGACAAAAAAATGGAAGTGGTGCCACAATACATAAGTGTGGTCAACCACGGCAAATGGCAATATTTCCAACATAAAGTTAGAAGTGCAAGCCAACCCTTTTCTTTCCTCTCCCGGAAATACGGATGGATTGGCTTCATAATCAACTAATAACTATACAAAAGAAGCGGCCCCTTGTCATAATTTCTGTTGTCGACCTGTCAAAACTTCATTTAATGCGACAGTCAGTATTTTGCGTAAGGGAGCAAGAGAGATGAAATGTTTGAGCAGAACTGCGTTTTTCGACAAATTTGTGAAAAATCTATAGAAAAACATCTCGCAGTCACGCAGTTCGTATGCGCATGACTGTGCATTCTTTCTTAATTTAATCCGTTTACCAAGTGGTGTTATAGTGTCATGCTGTTATGACACTGGCTATTTTCCTCGCTAGAAAAAAGTACAATAATAGCCAATCGTGCGACAAGGCGAACAACATTAAAAGAAAGAGATACCGCTCTTTCCGACGCTAGCAGCATCTAGTAAACGAAATTAACAACTGGTTTGTTAAGAAATATACCGGTTCTGGCGCGTTTCATAACACCACATGGCACTTTCCATAATTTATACGTACCAAACTGTCAACAACAAGTCTGTAGCGGCTGGAAAATCTAGCCAACAGTGGATTTTTCTTGGATTAACTGCTAGAATGTTGCGAAACACTGCTCGAATGCGCTTTGTTGACCCTTTTTTTGACAGTTATGGATTGTTTTTTGACAGTTACTCATAGTTTTGCTGTTCGGACTGTCTCTCTCACACCAATGTCTAAATTGTATGTTAAAGTCTCTATCCCTCTCCATTTGGATTTTCTAGCCGCTTTAAAGCCGCAAAAATAGCCAGTGTCATAACAGCATCAGTCACAAAACTGTCAATAACTGTCAATCAGTTCAGTTCTTAATACCATTTTCATTACCAAATTTAAAAACAACTGAATTTTCAGGCACAGCGAAATGAACCAGAGCTTAAAGATAAATTGAATAGGATATACAGTGCTGGGAAAAAATTACTTCGTATCTTGCAAAAATTCTTGAAGTAACTAATGTCCCATGGTTTTATTGGCTCAGGTAGTAACAAATTATGTGCATCCTGCCTATAAATAGCGAGAACTTTCGCAAAGAAATTCATTCAGTTGGTGATAATACTTGAATAAGCAACAAGGTGCAATTTGTGTGGAAAAATGGGAAAAGTTAGTGCAGAAAACAAACGAAATCTTTTGGTTTTGGCGGAAGAAGATTTAACTACTCGCAAAATAGGTGTAAGACTGGATATTGATCAGCGTACTGTGGCATGGTACTTGAATAAGTTTCGAGAAACGAGTACCACCGAGCAGAAGTAAGGCTCTGTTTGGCCAAGAAAAACTACGTCATTGGAAGAGAACTTCTTAATTTTACAAAGCCATCGGAACCGTTTCAAAACTTCTTCTGACATTAGAAACGATCTAGTTCGAGCAACGGGTAAGGAAATGCCATCAATGATACCAGTGCATAAGCCAGACTTTCGGTTTTGAGCCCGGCAACGTTTGTAGTGGGCTCAGGAGTATGTTGCTTGGACTGAGGAGATGTGGAACAATATCAACTTTTCGGACGAGTCAAAATTTAAGCTACATATTGACGAAGGAAGAGTACTTGTACGGCAGGAACCTCGAGTAAAGCTCAGCAATGAATGGCTTGGAGGACACTCTCCGAAATGTGAAGGAGTTATGGTGTGAGAATGTTTTCCCGGTCATAAAAGGAGTCGAATATGCTTTCTTACTTCAGAAGTAACAGCAGCGGTTATTTGCAAGTCCTGGAAAAATAATTAGAACCTTGTGCGTTGGAACTTTTTGGCGATACTTGTCGATTTGTGCTTCAACAGGACAATGTAATTTAAAGTATAATGAATCTTAAAGTGACTAGGAAACGCCCAGACTCAATACAGGCTTAAAGAAATTTATTAACGACTACATGGGCAGCCATTTTTACCACGAGGTATGAATCGGAGTCCATGAACCGAAGATGTGTAGCCGTAATAAAAGCCAAGAGAGGCGCAACTAAATACAAATAAATTTCTAGAAACCGTTTTCCGGGTTTAAATTTAAGGGTGTGTAATGGGGGGGGAGGGGTGTAAAAACCACGGGCTGTCGATTTTAGGATGTTTTGCAGTTTATTTACTTCAATGTTTGTACAATGAACTACTGATGAATTTTGAAAGGTTTTTCCTATAAGGAATGATAGTGAATCCTTACCGGGCTTGCCTTAATGCGGCTTTCAGTTGCCTCAAAAAGTTTAAAGCTCTCTAGGATTACAGAGATAATTTGGAGTTAGGTTGACTTCTAAGCTCGATGCAAAATTTGAAGTTGTTCTGATTCACATCTAGGATTGTCAATACAAAGCTGGGCGAGTCCTCTGCTCGAAGGTTTGTCAGTAAGGGTGCACCGGGTACTCTCCCCTTTTCTTTGGAATGTAGTGGTCAACAAACTACTATTGAACATGGAAGGTGCGTCTGTAGAGTGATTGCTTATGCAGACTACGTTGCAATTGCTATCTGAAGTCCTCTTCACCAGAAAATACAAAATTCCTCACGATGACCCTCCATCTCTGGATGGTACTAGTCTAGTTTTCACCGATAGTGCAAAATATTTCGGTCTTGTTTTGGACAGGAAGCTACACTTGAGACCTAACATCCAGAGACGAGTCAGGAAAGCAACAGTTGCGCTTTTAGTTTTTAGTTTTAGTTTTAGGAAGGGGCGCCACGCTGAGCCGCAGCGCACACTAGGAACCAAAAGAGGGCCCATAGTGATCACTTCGGAAATATCGTGGAACAAACTAATCACCCCCAAAACATCCTAGATCGGTTATAAATTTGACCAACTTGTCATGCTCTATCAACCTCAGATCTTCCAAATTGTCGAAAAAAAGACTGCCCAACCACTTCAAGTGCCTCCTTGCAACCGCCTGACATTCACACAAAATGTGGGTAATGTCCTCCGCAGCATATAGGTCAAGGCAGTACCTTCATACGTCAGAGTCAGCTATCCCCATACGCATAGTATGCTTCCCTAGCAAGCAGTGCCACGTCAGTATTCCGATGAGTAACCGCAATCTCTCCCTATTCCATGTCAATATTTCTCTAGACTTTAGTCTGTCCAGCCTTGGCCAGAATGCCCTAGAGATCCTACAGCTTGAGTTAGCCGCGTGCGTGCGCTTTACTCGTGCAAAACGGCCATTGGCAAAAAATGGGGTATGCAATAGTTCATTGGCTCTACGTGTCCGTCATCAGACCGATACTTACATATGTACGGTGTTATTGTCTGGTGGACGGCTTAGACAAAGCGGTTAACCGCACCACTCTAGAGAAGGTGCATATGCATCAGCGGAGCTCTGAGAACAACTTCCTCTGCGGCATTAGACATGCTATTCAATCTACCACCCCTAGACATTTCTGACAAGCAAATGGCAGCCAGAACAGCCCTTCAGAGCATCTCCACAGTGGACGAGCATATGTGCAGCTCACTCAACAATTTTGAATCACTTCAATAACATCCCGAAAACACCGACTGCACCCCTCCCAATTTTGATTTCGTTAAAAAAAACTTTTCAACAACTATCGCAGCCCGTCTAGAATGGGAAAAGGATTCAGTACGGAGGGAAGAGTCCGTCCGCATATATCCGGATGCACGGGTGGCACCAAAGCTGCAGACGGAGCTCAAATTATCAATGGTTCAAATTATCAATGGTTTTTACTTTATTATTTCAATAATACAGTATTTTTATCGATTTTTAAAAAAAAAAATTTGCTACCCTCAAACTTTTTTTTCTTTACGTTTCATAACTAGTAGACACGAAAAAAGCAAAAAAAAATTTCAGTCCGTCTGTCCGCCGTACGTCGACTGCTGTACGCAAAATCGTTTGAAGGCTCGTAGCTTCCAAACCCTTTGATGTATTAAATTGAAATTTTGTTTATAAATAGAATGGGTATGCCCCTTGAAGTGACCAAATTTTTTAGTTTGGTGGTGTGAGGGGGGAAGTAGGAGAAGCGTTTTAGACGGAATATTTTGGTTTCTAGATCTCAGCAACCGCTTATGCTAGGATGCTGAAATTTGGAATTTATATAGAGCTTCGATCGTGGACCCATTTTGCAAAAAAAATGCGAATATAGGTGAAGGGGTGTGGGAGTGGGGGGAAAAATAATGCGGCTGAAACGCAAAAAAGGCGAGATCGACACATTCTAAAATTCATATCTCCTAAACGGATAATGTCACGAAATTAAAACTTAACGAACATCTGTAGGTATACTAGGAGAGTAGATTGGAAACAAATTTTTGAGTGGGGGCAGTGGCGTACGGAAGTCGAGGGGTGAAAAATTTTAGATTACGATATCTCAAGAACCGATTACACAAGACAAATAAAATTCGGTTTCTGTATAAAGGTTGAGAAATGAAGTTTGATGAAAGCAAACTTTTTTAAGAGGGCGGTGGAGCATGACAGTGGAGGGGATACGAATTTTTCTAAAAAATCACGTCTCATCTCAAGAACAGTGTAAGATAGATGCTTACAATTATTACCAGATGTAGGCCTAATAGAGCCCTAGCAGGAAACACAATTTTGGAAGTGAGGGTGTAGAGGTGAAAAGGAAAAAGTTCGGATTTTTATATCTCGTGAACCTATAATGATATAAAGCTGAAACTTGGTATTTAGGGTAGTATGGTACGGGGGTGGGGGGTGTTTTTCCTATCTATAGAACGGCTTATGCTACGAAGTTGAAACTCGGTATGTTTATGTAAATCAACTTGAAAAGTAATTTAGATAAAAAAAAATTTCAAATATCCATTGGCGTTCGGAGGGGGGGCAAAAAAAATTAGCAGTGAAAATGGAATGCATATATTTTCACGGTTTTCATCATATCTATTAGGTCTTTCCAAATATTGAATTCATTTTTATTGTTTATTCATATAAATACCTAGAAAGAGTTTTCAGGATTTTTTGAAATTCGACCCCTAACGGGGGCAAAGAGGGTTGTACACTTTTTCTCGTATTCTGCCATATCCCCCAGGTCTGATCAGATATCGAATATCTTTTCACTTGCGTAATAATCGCCTAAAACTTGTTTTTAAGTTTTTTCTTTTTCCATCAAATCTTTTAGAAGTGATAAGAAATTGAATTGGTTCCTACTTTCTCGTGTTGCCTTCATATTTATTTATTAGCTCCTTTCAGGATTTTTGGATATTCAACCCCCAAGTGGGTGTAAGGAGGCTGCATATCTGATGATATATCGAATTCATTTTTACTTCCTAAGGTTTCCTATATAAAAAAGCCAAAAAGTCAATTTCAGTATTTTAGATATTCAATCCTAATGGGTGTAGGGGGTTGTATGCTTCTCAAAGCTTCGACATATTTCTTAGGTTTGATGAAATATTAGATCGCTTTTCACTTCCACAGACTTTTTATATAATCGCCTACAAACCCATTTCTCAATTTTTCGATATTCAACCCCCAAGGGTTTGTATATGTTTTCACAATTTTTGCCATCCCTTAGTTCTGATGAGATATAAAATTGATTATTACGGCCAACCAATTCACGATTTTTCGAATTTCCAGAACCAAGGGGGTGTGAAGGGTTTGCTTACGTTTTCACAAATTTTTCAAAATCCCTCGTGTCTTATGAGATATCAAGTTGCTTCTTACGAAATCGTTTAAAAACCTGTTTCACAATTTTTTCGAAATTCAAACCCCAAGTGGAAGTAATGGGTTTGTATACGTTTTAACAATTCGTCATATCTCTTAAGTCTGATAAGGCAACAAATTCGTTTTTACTTCTATGGGCTTTTAATGTACATAATAAACCGAAATTCGAATAGTCTACACGGGCTTTTCCAATGTTTAATCGGCTAAAAATCTCTATTTTAAATATTTTTATTTTAATAAGAAAATCAATTTTCCAATAAATCTAATATTCTCGAAGCAACTCATGATATACTCCGACTTTGACCGGTCCCGAACCTTGACCCGAAAAATAATAAAGTTTCGCCCAGACCATTGGCAGATTTTTTTAAATGAATTCTGATTAATTGAACTTCATTACGCGGGTAGCGAAAACAAAACGTGTAAAATGTCGCGTTAATTCCTAACTAGTGTAATTTTACACGAAACAAATCGTACTCGGATTACGGAACAATTTGTACGATAAAAAAAAAATTTCACAGTACGGCTGAAAGTGCATATGCGGATAGTAGACCGTTTGTGATCGCGGGAAGGCGGGCTGAACTCGCCGAATAATAATTCAAACTTAGAGCGTCCGAAATATCGCGCAATTACCCGGTATTTGTGATTTGTGTAAAGGTGGGAATCTTTCGTAACATCATTATCATAATTATGTTGTCCGAATTGTTGTTGCTGCCACACTTTGTTAATGTCGTAATAGAATTTCTTTCGACACACAAATACCAACGAACAATAGTCACACACACCACGAAGCCACGTTATGCATCCGCACGCGATTAAAGCGCACAGTCGGCACTTTCTTTCACCTGGATTTTTAATGTTATGTTATGCCGCGAAAAATTCAAAACGGGGAGACGGGGGTCTTTCCTTCACTGTCTTTTTTTGCTTTAATACCGCCGCCGCCGCCGTGATACGGTCTGTTTTTTTTGGTTTTTTAACGCCTGGAGGCCTGTTTTATTTTTGGATCATGGCTTCATATGATAGGGTCCGCATAATATACCTAATTGCATACCTGTGACGAAAAGGTGGCGTTGTAAAGGTATGTGTGTTATGTTGGGAGGTTGGTTGTGCACGAGTATAGCGCGCGCGCACTATATGCCGTCAATCGCACTGAAACGGTATTTGAAGAAAGTTTCGGTATCGGGGAAGAAAGTGAAAAAAAATGTGATGGTATGATGAAGGTAGTTAGTTGATTGAATTTTTTTTTGTCTTCATTTCGACGTGAAGATGGCAAATTTTCGAAGCAGTGGCGAACTTCAATCGGGGGCCGGCACTGTGTGTTTATCGTGTCACCACACGATAGAAGAAGATAGAGCACATCGCCGTGCCAAGGGGAAAGGATCGTGCCTGGCCGAAACCATCGAAACGATATCCTTACGTCGAGTTTGACATTTTCATGGAACGGTTGAACGCCATTAACGGCAGTAGCTTCGAAACAGCCGACAGGAAGGTTTAAGTTAATTTCGTTTTCGTCGTAACAAGGACGAAATAATGATAATAATAGCAAACCACAGTCGTTTATATTGTCGATCAGTTTGATGAAGGACACAGTCTAGTCTGAAACGTCACACAAAATAAAAATAAACACAGTTTTTACACGGAAAACCTTATTCCAGGGATAGATTTTGTAACGTCCTCGAAAGGTTGGTATCCAGGTAGAGTGGACTGGGAGAACAATAGGAGGGGGAATCTTCGTATATACGGATGGATCGAAAATAGAATGCGGCACTGTCGCAGGTGTCTTTTCTGAGCAGGGAAGTCGTTCAGGCTGCCAGGTGTATGCAGTGTTTTCCAAGCAGAGATTCTGATTGTGTTATAGGCAGTAAACATCCTGTTAATGGCGGAGATATGCACTCAGGATATCTCACTCTACATTGACAGCCACGCGGCCATAAAGGCGCTGGGTTCGATCAATATTAAATCCCAGCTAGTAAAGCGTTGTCGAGAAGTGCTAAGTCAGAACAGAGTACTGATTTGCTGGGTACCAGGGCATAGTAATATACTAGGGAACGAAATGGCGGATGAATTGGCTTGAGCTGGATCAGCATCAAACGGTTGGGTTGAGGAGGATGTCAGTCCACCGATATGCGGCATCAAAGCGCTAATTGGTGAACGTTCTAAAGAGGTGGCAAGGTGCAAGGATTTCTAGGGTTTTGTGGCCCAAGCCGGATAGTCAAAAGACTGGGAATATATCTGTGGTCACAGTGAATAACTTGGTAAGTCGAAAAACGAAACTTTTCAGGGCAGCACTTTGTTACTATTGAACTATTCCTGTAAATCCAGTTTTTTGAAAAAATTAATTTTGTTGACATCAATGTGACCAAATAACGTTCGAAATCTAGTGGTTTGAAAATTATTAATTTGCTTAAAAATATTTTTAGGATTTACGTTTAGCTACCTGATTTTTCACCAGATCATCCCAACTTTTTCACCTGATTATTCCCCATACTTGTTATATTAATAATATTAAGTTTCTTTGCTGTTATTTCTCATTTATTTTGTCAATTAGGTGTACTTTCATTTAGTTAACAAAAATACCAATGAAACAAAACGTTACAGTTGAGAAAACTTTTATTACGAAACAATAGCAAAAAACAACGTAAGCATAATATCCACTACAATTGGTACAAAAATATAAGCTACAAATAGAAAAATCTGCCAATGGTCTGGGCGAAACTTTATTATTTTTCGGGTCAAAGCTCGGGAGCGGTCAAAGTCGGAGTGTATCATGAGTTGCTTCGAGATTATTAGATTTCTTGGAAAATTAATTTTGTTCTTAAAATAAAAATATTTAAAATAGCGATTTTTAGCCGATTAAACATTGGAAAATTTCTTTCTTCTTATCATTTATACTCTCTTAGGAGCTGAAAAAGGAAAAAACTTAAAAACAAGTTTTAGGCGATTATTACGCAAGCACGTGAAAGTGAAGAGATATTTGATATCTGATAAGACCAGGGGATATAGTAGAATTCGTGAAAAAGTTTACAACACCCTTTGCACCCCCTTAGGGGTCGAATTTAAAAAAAACCTGAAAACACTTTCTAGGTATTTATATGAAGAAGATGTACAATAAAAATGAATTCAATATTTGGGAAAACCTAATAGATATGACGAAAACCGTGAAAATATATGCATTCCATTTTAACTAATATTTTTTTTTGCCCCCCCCTCTGAACGCCAATGGATATTTGAAATTTTTTTTTATCTAAATTAGTTTTCTAGTTGATCTACATAAACTTACCGAGTTTCAACTTTGAAGCATAAGCCGTTCTATAGATAGGAAAAACACCCCCCACTCCCGTACCATACTGCCCCTATAAAAAATTATATTTTTCCAACATGCTACTAATATAGATCTATCCAAATACTAAGTTTCAGCTTTATATCATTATAGGTTCTCGAGATATAAAAATCGAAACTTTTTCCTTTTCACCCTCCCCCACCCTCACCCTCTACACCCACACTTCCAAAATTTTGTTTTCTGCTAGGGGTTTATTAGGGCCACTTCAGGTAAAAATTTTAAGCATCTATCTTACACCGTTCTTGAGATATGAGACGTGATTTTTTAAAAAAATTCTTATCCCTCCACTTTCATGATCCACCGCCCTCTTAAAAAATTTTACTTTCAGCAAACTTCATTTGTCAACCTTTATACAAAAACTAAATTTTATTTGGCTAGTGTAATTGGTTCGTGAGGTATCGTAATCTAAAGTTTTTCACCCCCCACCCCCGTACGCCACTGCCCCCACTCAAAAATTTGTTTTCGATCTATTCTCCTAGTATTCCTACATATATTTGTTAAGTTTCAATTTTGGGACATTAACTGTTTAGGAGACATAGAATTTAGAATGTGTCAATCTCGCCTTTTTTGCGTTTCGTACGCATTATTTTTCCCCCCACTCCCAAACCCCTTCACTTATATCGGCAATTTTCTTGCAAATGAATCCACTACCAAAGTTCTATATAATTTCCAAATTTCAGCTTCCTAGCATAAGCGGTTGCTGAGATCTAGAAACCAAAATTTTCCGTCTAAAACACTTCCCCCTCCTCCCCCCTAACACCCCCACCCCTCCAAATTTGGTCACTAGAGGGAACCTACCCACTCTATCCACGAAAAAAATTTAACTAAATAGCTCAAAGGGTTTGGGTGCTACGAGCCTTCAAACAATTTTGCGTACACCGGTAGACGTACGGCGTACGGCGTACGGCGTACGGGGTACGGCGTACGGCGGACAGACGGACTGAAATTTTTTTTTGCTTTTTTCGTGTCTACTCGTTATGAAACGCAAAAAAAAAATTTTGAGGGTAGCAAATTTTTTTTATTAAAAATCGATAACAATACTGTATTATTGAAATAATAAAGTAAAATGAATGGAAAAATGCATAAACAATGAATACAAATGAATCCCTAAAATGAAGTTCCAAAAGGAACTTAGGTAATTATTATTACCTAAGATTAAAATTACCCCTTGAGAGTAATCGTCAATCTCATCCTGTTCGATTTGAAACAAATCTATAGAGAATGTGTTTTTTCTTTTCTAAACTGATGAGGTCCCTTGGTCCGAGTGAAACCAAGGGAAGGTGATCAAAATTACAATGTTTTCCCTTTTTTCTAAAATTTATCATTTTGAATGGTTAATTATTTTTAAGGGTATGTTAAAAAACTACATTTCCCGGTCCTTGACGGTATTGCAACCACTGCACTGGTTTCCATAAAAATTTTTAATTTTCGGCATCCTGTTTTTTTCATAATGAAATGACCGCCTTTTTTAGCATAGCCATGCATAGAAACAATACACTTCACTTGGAATAATCTGGCACGATGAATAAATGGATAAATGCAGTTGACAATACAGATACACAGCGAAAAACTAGGTAATTCGACTTATCTGGTTTTTCCCGTGAATGATAACTCGGAAAAAATTATGGTAAGTCGACTTAGAAGATAACAAACACAATTTTACCACTTACCAAGAAACCCCCACCCTTATAACTCAAAAACCATTACGGTTGTGAGTTGCTAACTTCCTCACAGTGCGTATAAGGCTTGGAAGATGACCACAGTACACTTATCCCATTTTGGCCATTTTTCGACTTACCAAGTTATTCACTGTGACCACAGATATTAACTTGAGAGAGAGGAAAATTGCGGTTGGTCATCGGAACACTGACGGGTCACTGTCACTATTGTTGAGAAAACATGACATGCGTTTATGGTTAGCTGAGACGAACATGTGCAGGTACTGCCATCATCTGTACGCTGTACAGGACATCACTCACATCTTGTGTGAATGCCCAAGGGTTACCAGAAGGCGAATGAGATGGGTGGGTAGTCAACATCGAGGATTTAAGGTCGTTAGGGCATGGCAAACTGATCAGTGGATATAGAGTGTTTTTGAGGGGGATTAGTTGTTTTGAAGGGATCACTATGGGCCCTTATGGTGCCAAGTGGGCGTGTCGGTTCTTAACGCTGAGTCCCTTCTTGAACTGAACTGAACTACACGGAAAACTAGCTTTTTCAGTTTAAAAATGTACTGTGAAAACGTTCACCAAACCAACATATGTAATAAGGCACTAACCAATATCTTGGGGTGGGAAAAGAGCAATATAATCTATTTTATAGCATTTAAATTTGAGAGTTAATGAATACATACTACATAATGATCCAGTGAAGTACAGTCTTAACCTTAGCCTTTGTTGTTTTGTTTAAACTAAATAAAGTAAAAGCAGGGTCGGAAACACCGTTCTGTGGTTATGAGCCTGCTATAGGAACGTCCTGCGCGGTTATTAAATCAGACAGGAAGCTCACTCAATGGCACAAAGGGCATATGAATAATCTGAGCCACTGTGTATAATCAGAAATGTTGCTAACTGGCCAGATTCTAGAAGAATCAAGTTTCTTCTTCGCTAACATAGTTACTACGCCACTGTAGGCTGAAAGAAGGATGGAGTATGGATGTGTGACCAATGCTGTGAAAAGGAGGAGTCCGCATAACTTTTTGTGTGAATACGACTGGCCACATTGGGTTCTAACTAGAGATGGGCCGTTCACGAGTGAACTACTCTAAAAGAACGTTGAAGTGAGTAAGTGAATTAACTCAGCCATTTTGATGAACTGCAGTTCAATCGATAGGTAAATTAAAACGAATAAAGGGAGAGCGAAGCCTAACAGAGCGAACTGTACGGTGGGAAGAGAGACAGACAACCAACCAATGTTTTCGTTTCGTTCATCTTCGTGTCTGAATTCTTCACAAAGTAACAGCTCTTCTCGCTCAGTGGCTATTTCATTCATATGCATTGCTGGAATGTGTATACGCGGTGCGAGAAGAATCCCATGACATTCCATTATAAGACAGAGTAGCTACACATGTATACATCGCTCCCAACCCTCAAGCACAACTGGACTGAGTAGTGAACGGCTGTTTAGAGAAGCCAATCCACACAACCAGCACAATTGTACGTCTGACTGACTGGTGAGTGACTACTGAACGCCTGATTGAAGAAGAGGATAGAGCAAGTGAACAGTTCAATTGAAAGAGTAGTGACTAGTTACTACTGAACGGCTCGTGAAATAAATTTAAGTACTTCACTCAAATTTTTTTTAAGGATACCGAACTGGACCTTTAATACACAGTAGTGTACAGTCCTGTCGGCTTAGGGATGGGAAATCGGGCCGGGTATGGCAATGTACTAGTACGTGTTACTACTTATTAGTTCTGTTGGCTGTGAGACAATCTGCCAGAACAGCAAAGTTGCCTTAAATCAAATTAACTACGGTCTGGTAGCTCTGATGGTATTTGTGAATCTGATGAGAATGTAAACATAAACTCATTTGCTCAGTGTTGAATCCATTTCGCACTGTTCAATATTTATATAAATAAATGAACTAGGTGATAAACTTCAGAAAGAAGTCGAACCGGCAAGTGACACTTAAGACGCAATTTTAACGACCATTAAATCGTTAATGTTCCTTAATCCTGGGTCGCCACTGGCAATGGCAATGTTGAGAGCAATATTGCCATATGACTTTCATGTGTCAATTTGAGTATGGCAACATTGCATTGTCAGATTAATTGCCAGTGTAGACGCAGGGTAAGATTCGGTGTATCAAGTCACTACTTTACTTTATTATTTCAAAAATAATGTTTTGAGATAGTCGTAAATGAGTCCGCCGTACGCAAATGCGTTTGCAGCCTGTAACTATTAAGTCCAAATTTTTTAAGTAAGGACCCCTTTAAGTGGTAACCTTTTGGAGTATGAGGGTTTTATGACGGAGCTGGGGAATTTTTATTTTTATATCTCAGGAACCACTTAGGCTAAGAAGTTAAACCGTGGAGTTTATATAGAGCTATGACACTGAAGACATCTCCAAGTAGTCCGCCGTACGCAAATGCGTTTGCAGCCTGTAACTATTAAGTCCAAATTTTTTAAGTGAGGACCCCCTTAAGTGGTAACCTTTTGGAGTATGAGGGTTTTATGACGGAGCTGAGGAATTTTTATTTTTATATCTCAGGAACCACTTAGGCTAAGAAGTTGAAACGTGGAGTTTATATAGAGCTATGACACTGAAGACATCTCCAAAAATTGTGGTGCGCGGGAGCAGGCCAAATAATGCGTCAGAAACGCTTTGAATCTTGAATATTGAAACATTCTATAAATGCATATCTCCTGAACGGTTTATGCCACTATGCTGAGATTTTGTAACAGGTTGTTGGCAAACTAGAGAGCATCATCAATGGCGCGACAGCCCAAATCGGTCCGATGGGGCGGTTGAGCATGGATGGAGGAGAATAGGATTTTTTTAAAAGAAAAAAGTACGTTTCGTACTTCAAGAAGTTGAAGAACCCCATAATTTTGGAGATGATTGCGAAATTAGTATTATTGGAGTTCGGTGTAAAGAAGTAAAAGGACAATTGATACATATGATGAACAGCTGAAACTTGAAATTTACGTAGAGTTGAAGCGGTGCCACGTTCTGAAAAAAATATATATTTTGAATGGGGGTAGTACCCTGGGTTTTTTCTTATCTCAAAATCGGATTAAGTTAGAAACTTCAATCTTGTTGCGTGGACTAGTAATTAAGTTAAAAAAATTTCATATATTTTCATTTACGGTAGGAGGTGAGACAAACCAAATGATCAGTGCAGATATTTTTACGAATTTCGCCATGTCTTTTAGGTCTTCTGAAATGCGGAATTAATTCAACTTCTAAGAGCTCTTCAGATAAATGCCTACAAAAGGTTTTCCGAATTTTTAATTCTACACCAAAGGTTGTGTAAAGCGGTTGCACACGATTTTACGAATTTCGCCGTATCCCTTACGTCTCATTAGAATTCGAAGAACCTTGCACTTTCGCTGACTTTTATTTAATCGTCTGAAATCGGTCAAGACTTTTGAATATTATACTCCTAAGAATATCAAAAAGGGTTGTATACATTTTCACGAATTCCGTCGTATCTCTTAGGTCTGGTTGCTTCGTCGGGCTTTTTATGTAATCGCTGGGGGCTTAGTCTTAAGGTTCAATTTGTTTTGAACCTTCGAACAACTGCCGCAAAACAGTTTAGACTACGTCAATTTCAGTTCAACTTTCTAACGATGAATCGCAAGAAAATTAAGAATGAGTCAGAAAAATTAACAAAAATTATCGATTTAATGCTGATAAGTTTTTCGATCAACTTTTTTCCCGCTTATTACCTTTTCAATTAGTTTCCAGAAGGTGTCGGCAACTTTCTAATTGGCAACTAAAGTTTAATTGAGAATTAGTAAATTGCCAATTTATGTGACCACTGTGTATCTTTTCAAAAATCGTTATAACTTTTAACAAAATCGATAAGTACCTGTACGAAAATAATATAAACATAATAACAAAAAAAAACAAATTATTAATTAAAACACCGCACAAATCATTTTCATTTTCTATCCAGTCTTTATTTTTTTTCATTTTTAATTAAAGACTAGCCTCAATATGGATTATGTTAGATGTGTGGCTGTGTGATTCAATATTAAATAATAATAAAAAATTATTTCGTAATATGAATTTGCAATAAAATCGTTATAATTGTTGAAAAAAAAATTGCAACTTACCGGTTATTTTTTTTTTTGCTGTTATTCTCTCTCTGCCTTTGTATAACTAAAATGTTTCTTTGTTGATTGTTGCTGTTTTTTTAGTTTATATTTGGTATGGATTACGTTCGCTGTAGTCGTTTTTTCTTTTGTTTAAAAAGTAACGTAGATTTATTAACAATTTTCTTGACACAAAGTTGATTTTTTACCTTTTTTGCACTTGTATTTCGATGCTTTCAATTGTTCTTGTTTTTTCTGCCTAGTTATTGTTTTCTTAACAATAAATAAATATTAATTTCGATTTTTCGACGGAACTATTGTCGATATCACTGTTTATTGTTGAATTTACAGGCGAATTTATCAGAATGGATTTTGATCTCTTTTAATGTAATAAAAAAGCAACATGTTGTTTGCGCGAGCACTTTTATTGTTTGTTGTTATTTTTGTTTTTTTATTGTTTAATGTTTTTCTCTAAAATCTATGATTTTTCAAGCTGTAGATTCTGTGGGATATTTGCGTTAATGTTGTTAAACAAATATTTGAATTTGTGGTATAGATAACATTTTTATTATATATCGCTTTTTTTAGTTCAGTGCATTTTATTTGTTAAAAATTAACTTGTTAACAAAGAAACAAAGAAGAATTAAAAAAAAAATTCAAGATGTTATTAAAACGAACAATTTTCCTAAATTGACGAAAAAGACAGAAACTTTTTTTGTTTAAATGTCTTATCTTTTAGTTTGTTTTAAAAATTTCACAAAATTAAATTTAGTGGAATGCTTTAACTTGATCAGCATTTTGCAATGAGAAAACCTTGACAAAAAAGAAAAACTTACCTAAATTTAAATAAAACAAAAAAGCGCCAAAAGTATCTTACAACTATTTCGAACTTCTTTTTGTTCTGAATAAATTCAAACGAATATCGTGGAAACAAAATGGAAGCAATTTTCCGCGGAAAGTGCAAAAGAAAATCGCGTAGAAATCGTCAAACACAAAGAAAATTGGACAGAAATAATTGAATAATTTTCGCGGAAAATGCTAAGAAAAAATCCAAGAAAACTGTAATTTTAATTTTTGGGCAAAGTGCAAATAAAAATATAATTTTCGCAGAAAATGCAAAGAGAAAGTTAAGGTTTTTTTTTCCGCGGAAAGTGCAGCAAATTGTGGCAAAAAAATAAGGTTTTTGTTTAGGAGAAATAATTTTTTTACGGCAATTTAAAATTTACTTTATTATTTTTCAATAATAAAGTATTTCTGTTAGCTTTTTCGATCACTCTTAAATCCAAACTTTACCAGTTTTCTAGCAAAAGTTGTAACAAATCTCTAGCAGAAAATTTCTGGTACTGACAAAATTCTACTAGAGAATTAATTCAGTACTGAACAGAGATACCGTTTCAGTATTACAAGTTCAAATACCGTATTAATACAGTGGTGTTTAATAATTAAATGAAATTTTTTCCTAATGTTGTTTTCATTTGGTTTGGTTATCTTTCTCTTCTCTTGGTTTTCACTGTGTATAATGATGGTAGAACAATAAATATATAATATGGTGTTAACAATTGTTAACAATTAGTATCAACTGGGATTTGAACCGGGGATTGCACCTCAACCATAAGGTTTCAATCTCTATCTGCAATTCGTATTAATACAGTACTGCTGCAGTACTAATTTACGGAATTCGAAAACTTCAATAAGACAAGACAAAATTAGAAAAATACTAAAGATTTTCTAGAGTTTCATTAAAATTTCTTGGTTAATTCCATTTTTTTATTGCTATTAATAGAATTCTATTTTCATTTGGAACTTAATAAATACGTATTATAGCAGTGATCACAATTTTATGTCATTTAATTATTTATACATTTTTTTTAATACTTCTAATTGAATAGTATGAAACATAAAAATGTGACAAACTCCAAAGCATCGCGAGTTCCCAGCTTCCGATCGAGTACTCATAGCCTGGCTGAGCAGCACTTCCATTCTTATAAAGATGCCAAAAAATGACTCGATTCGTGGATAACCTCAAAAGATGATTCGTTCTTTTCAGATGCTGCCAGAAAGATGGGAGAAAGTAGCTGTGTAACGATTTGGTCCGCAGAACGTCCAGTTGGCAATCGTCATTACCGAAATGATGATGACTTTCAGTCCGCCAGGTTTTCGTCCAAAATTTCGGTAATGATGATGGAAGTTCTGCGAACCAAATCGTTACAGTCGCTAGCGATGGACAATACTTTCAATGTTCTTTACTATTTTTTTGTTAAAAGCATTAATTTTCGTGAAAAAAACGACAGGAACTTATTCATATTCCTAATAATAAAAACAAATTACTTTCAAGAAAATTGAGATGTCGAAAATTCACTCCCATTTTCAGAACGTTAGAAAAAAAATTATTTAAATAAAAATAGTGTTTAGTTAATTTGAAGCTTTTGAAAAAAATATTGCTCATTATTTTGTGCAACGGGACTGCCGATTTATAATCAATTTTTGTAACATTCCAGTGTATTGTTATTTCGTATTTCTCCGAAGAAAATATTCAAGTTGAAATTTAATTTGATAATTGTTTTAATCCAGATTAAAACAAACTTCAAACTCTATTTTCGATATTTTTTAAATTTAAAACGGCACACTTTCAGGTTACACTAAAAAAGTGTAGGCAATAGAACTACAGAAGGGTATTAAATGCACTTTATTAAAAAAAAGAATTGCCGAACTGATACTTTACTGAAAAAAGGAATTAATGAAGTGTGATAAAGTGATAAAATAGTCTTTGTTTATATGAAAACAAGTTCTAACGTAGTTATGCTACTGCACTAATCCCATGAAATTACCATAATTTTTTTTTTCTGTATTTATTCACATCTTTAATAATTGAAAAAAAAATTAAAAATTTTGTATTGCTTTCCATTAAAAGTCATAAAACATTTCGTGAATTTTATTTTGTTAAAAGCGAAATTAAAAAACAAAATTAAATCATTTTGTTTAAATGTGAAATTACAAAAATAAAATCAAATCATTTTATGATTTTAAATAAAAGTTTAAATTAAAATGTTTAATTGCAAAATAAAAAATAAATAAAAGAAAACATATTTAAATCATTTCGATTTAAATCACGAAACTGAATAAAAGCAAAAAAACTTAAAAAAAAACTAATAAATTCGTAAATTTAAAGAAAAATGCTTAAAAACAAAATTAAAAAAAAAAACACAATCAAAATATTTCGTGAATTTAAATTGAAGCGCTTAAAAACAAAATTTATAAAAGAGCAAATTATTTCGCGAATTAAGTAGAAGATTAAATTAAAATTTTATTTTATGAATTTCAATTAGAGTATTTAAAAACAAATTTAAAAAGAAAAACCAAACCAAAATGAAATCAATGGGACTCTACAATTGCGAAATTAAATGTTATTACTATTTTCTTTTTAATATTTAATGTTTTGTTTCCCACAAATTCGTTTTAAATAATGTTTTCTTAACGAAGTTAAAGTAAAATTTAAAAAATAAAATTGTTATATGGTATTTAATCGAAATTGGAAACATAGTTTTTTTTTAAAAAATAAATTGTAGAATTCGAAAAGTAAAGATGAGGGGCTGAATCATATTTCAAATCTTTTTTCTACAATTTATGTAGAATATCCCAAAAAAAAAATTTGTATCAATTTAATTAATAGTAATAAAAACTTAAAAGCTTATGTTTTTTAAAAAAAATTATTTCTAACTATCAAAAATGGAGTTAAGTGTTCCAATTTATTTCGGTAAATGCCTTTTTTTAAAATAGTAAAAAATTGAATTTATTTATTAAATGCATTTTTGATATTGGAGAAAACAAACGCATAATTTGTCAATAATTTCTTTTTAAATTTTAAAACACTCCGAAAAAATTTTGTACGTTGATTTTTTTTTTTAGCATTTATTTATTGAATTCATTTGTAATTTTGTAAAAAATATGCCAACAGTCTGGGCGAAACTTTATTATTTTTCGGGTCAAAGTTCGGGAAGCGGCTAAAATTGGTTCACGACAGGCTTACGCCACTGCGACAGATAAAAAACGTAATTGTGTCAGTATATAAAAACTCCGTTGAAGTTAAAGTTAATTTGATTGCTCATCACCTTAGAGATTTGACGAAAATTTTGAAAACGTATTCAACCCCCTTACACTTGAGGGTTGAATATCCGAAAATGCTGAAAGAAGTTTTTAGATAAAAATAAAGAAGGTCTGAGGAAGTAAAATAATTCGATATCTTATCACTCCTAAGAGATATGACGGGATTCGTGAAAGCGTGTTCAACCCTTTTATACCCTCTTAAGGGTTCAAAGTGAAAAAAAATTTAAAGACGGGTTTTTAGGCGATTATAAAACAAACCCGTGGAAGTGAAAAGTTATTCGATATCTAATCAGTCCTGAGGGATATGACTGAATTCGTGAAAATGTATTATATAACCCCTGTACACCTCGAATTTCAAAAAATCCTATGCTTTCTAGGCATTTATGTGAAGAATCAGTAGATGAAAACTAATTCAATTTTTCCGAAAACCTAAGAGATTTGACGAAATTCGTGAAAATATATTTTCACTGAACATTTTATGCTCCCCATCCGTACGTTGATGGATATTTGAATTTTTTTCAACTAGATTATTTTTCTAGTAGATCTACATTTATTCACCAGGTTTCAGCTTTCTAGCAGAAGAGCCGATAAATAGGAAAAACACCTCCCACCACCGTATCATACTATCCCTAATAAAAGTTTTATTTTTTCAATATGTCTTCACTGCTATAGCTCTATCTGAATAACAACTTCCAGCTCTTCATCATTCTGGGCTCTCGAAATATAAAAATTTTCGTTTTCACCCTCCCCCACTCTCACCCTCTACACCCACACCGCCAAAAAATTTCCCTACTAGGGGTCTATTAGACCTACTTCCCGTAAAAATTCTAACCATCTGGTTTAATCTGTTCTTGTGATATGAGACGTAACTTTTTAGAAAAATTCTTATTCCCTACACTTCTCTGCCCCACTGCCCCCCTAAAAAGCTTCATTTGTCCGCCTTTATGCACAAACCGAATTTTATTTTTCTAGTGCAATTGGTTCGTGAGATATTGTAATCTAAAGTTTTTTACCCTCCACCCCGCGCGCCACTGACCACCCGCAAAATTTTGTATCCAGACTATTCTCCTAGTAAATCTACAGAGAATTCTTCTATTTCGTGCCGTTTAGGAGATTTTAGAATGTCTTAATATCGGCTCTCGAACGATTCGGACGCATTGTTACCACCTCCACCTACTCCCACCCCTTCACCCATATCGACAATTTCTTAGCAAATGGGTGCACTATCAAAGCTCTATATAAATTTCAAGTTTCAGCTTTATGGCGAAGCGGTTGCTGAGAACTAGAACCAAAATTTTCCGTCTGAAACGCTCCCCCACACCTCCTCCCTCACACCACCATCCCTCATCCCCTGGTCAATTTAAAGGTGCCTTTCCAGTCTATTCATAAAAAAATCAATTTAATAGCTCAAAGGGTATGTGAGCTACGAGCCTACTAACGATTTTGTGTACTGCGTACAGATGGACCGAATTTTTTTTTTATTTCCTAGTCATGAAACGAGGAAATAATTTCAGGGTAGCAAATTTAAAAAAAAAAATCAATAAATATACTTTATTATTAAAAAAAAAAAGTAAAAATATATTCAGAAAATACCGCTTAAAAATAGTTTGTAGTTTATTTTTTTATTATGAAAATTGTTCACATTTTTGCTAAGAATTTGTTTTTAATACAGAAAAAGCTTGTCATTAAATAAGCAAAATTAAAAAATAAAATTATTTTTCGAATTTGTATTTTTTATTGCAAGAAAAAGGAAAAAAATCGTTTAGTTTTTTGTTTTTATTCTCTAAAATTAAAAATTTTCGATTTTCTTTAATTTTTTTTTTAAATCAAATCGTAAAACTTACAAACAAAAAAAAGTGGTGGAAAAATTTTTCAAGGTTTCCTTTTTTTTCTAGAATTAAAAAAAAAATTCTATATCTTAGAATTTATCTTGTAATTTTCGTGGTTCATTTCCTTTTTTCTTCTGTTTGTATTTATTTTAACATTTTATTTTTAAAATCGAAAAAAAAAATTATTTGTAATTTTGGGAGAAAAAATTTTTCAAGTTCTCCATATTCAGAGAATGTTCATAGTTCATTTTTTATTTATAAACTTTATCTGCAGCAACTTTACTTGTAACATTGGGGGGAAAAAACCATTTTTCCCCGGTTTTCGCTAGAAATTGTGAAATTATTCATTTTTTTCTCCTTTTTTTGTTGAAAAACACAAAAAAAAATTGCCATTAAATAGTCAAAATTAAAATATAAAACCCTTCAGCAATTTTTTATTTGCGATATTCTATTTAAAGGGGAAAACAAAAACATGAAATTCTTCAACTTTTCGGTTTTTTGTCTAAAATTTAACTTTTTTTCTAATTGAATCGTGGAGTTAACGGAAAAAATAGATTGCACGGCATAGAACTATGTTTTAAACACCTTTTACCACAGTTTAGAATAAACGGCAAAATTTTCGTAGTTTAGTTTTTAACAGACTATTTTTGTAATGTTTCAAAAACCAAAAAAAAAAAAATTTATTTAGGAAATAGTGTTTTAAAATTCGCTTATTTTATTTTTCTTTTTGTTTGTATAAAACTTGTGGGGGGGAAACAGGTTTTCGCTAAAATCCCGGGCGTTTTTACTAATTTTCCAAATTTTTTTCTTAATTTTCTTAATTTATAAAGTCGAAAAAAATGCATTCAGTGGTTCGCACTATTTCAGAAAATACAGTCTTAAAATTTTTGGTAGCTTATTTTTAAATTGCAGGTTTTCACTAAAACTTTGTTAAATATTCGAATCTTTTTTTTTTATTAAATCATTGAATACTTCGAGAAAATTTTATCGCAGAATATCCCGAGAATCTTGTGTAGTTTTTTTTATTACATATTCATAAATTTTATTTTATTAGTAACTAAAAAAAACCCTTAAAAACCCTTAAAAAAATTTAAAACCGCAGTTTAATTGTTTCTATTTATAAAATTTTTGTAAATATTTTGTACACTTTGTTTAGGTTTTTGCTAAAAATTTGTAAATTTCTATTAATCGCAGAATGCTCCCGAAAAACCATCGCAGTTTTTTTTTTTTTTTTAATTTATAAGCTTAATTTTTAATATAAAAAAAAAAATATATAAATTCAGTTGTTCGCTTTATTCCGGATAGAAAACTGTTTCAAATTTTTTTTTAAAATTTATTTGTAGATTTTAAAGAAAAAAAAATTTCCCAGATTTTCACTAAAACTTTGTTAAATATTTGTTTGTTTTTTTAGGATTAAAATTTTCTGATAAATTTTCGCAATTTATTTTTCGCTGGTTTTTAAAAAATAAAAATTCGTTGGAATTAACACATTATCGAAAAACACTAATTAAATCGAGAAACACTAAAAAAAGGAATCAAAACCACCCCGAAATTATGTTATTTATTTATTTAATTTTTTTTTACTTATTTTTTTTTGCTTTAATGTTTAAATCGACGATTTTACGAATTGGTCGTATGAAGTTTCCGATAAAAACCGTTTAAAGCGACTAAATCACGACACAAACTCAAGAGTTGGTGGTTAAAACTTTTTAATGTTGTTGTTGATTTTTTTTGTCGTATTGTTTGATTTTTAATAAAACTTTTTCGCACACAAACACATTCACGAAACTTTTCACAAGTAGGTAGGCAGTCGGGGGGCGGAGGGGGGGTGGTTGGTCAGGTAGCTCAGGTGGTTTTTAAGTCTCTTAGATTTTACGAAAATGAATTTTCCCCACCAGGTGTAGTGTATGTGACGATCGTCGTCGGGTTTTTTTTCTTCTTTCTTCGAGAGATAATTGCACCTCTTTCGTTTGGTTAATCGCGCGCGGAAACTATATCACAATCGCGCGCACAGGTAACGTAAGAAGCGTGGTGATATCTACCTGTTGGGATTGATCGATTTTTTTTCTTTCTTATGATCACATGAAGAATGTGTAGTTCTGTGTGTTGCGAAGAAGACAAATTGGTGAAGATTTGTGAATGAATTTTGTCCGCACCCCTCTCTTTTTTACGTTTTCCTACCCCTCTCCCAGGCAACTTACTACGAAGAGAGTAGGAAAAGCAGAAAAAAAACAGCACACATATTACGGTTGGCCGTTATTCAAGATAATGACCAAATGACCAGAAAGAAAGATTTTCCTTCTCGTTTACGATCTCACGCGTCTTATATCTTTGCCGTGTAACCGATCAACTTCTTATTTCATAAATTTCAAAAAGACTTTCCATTTTCATGAGCTTTTTTTCTCCGATTTTATATTGCGTATTTATTGATATAATCGGGCGCTTAGACGGAGTTTTTTTTTTCTTTAAATTATTATATTAAAATTAAAAAAAAATTACCGATCGTGGTTAAAACACACACACCTCTCTCTACTTTCGTCAATTTCGGTATTTAGTTAAAAATTTACAATCACAGGGCGAATAAATTCGATTTTATCTCGTTGTTTTTTGGGGTTTTCGTTTGCTTCCTTAAACTTCTGTAAAAATTGAAAGAAAAAAAACGTTTTTCTAGACACGCTGAGGACACCGCAAACGAACGCAGCGCTTCGGTGATAGTACGCACGAATCTTTACACTTTCCCGGGAAAATTTGAACGTTAAAAAAGAACGTTTTTTTTCCAATATTTCCGAAAAGAAGAATAAGAAAATACGAAAGAAATAAGAGAAAAAAGAAAGGAAAAAAAAGAAAAAAAAAAGAAAAATTTAAAGGAAGAAGTCGATGAATATATGTTGGGGTCTCTCCATGGATCGAACGGTCGGTGTACGCGCCACGAATAACTCTTACAAAATGCGGTTTAATGAGCGTAATGACGAGTATTACAATCCGATGGGTCCGAATGGCAGGTTATTGTTGTTGTTGCTGCTGGTGCGCTGGTCAGTCGGTAGGCTTGGCCCCCACATCGTAGCATATTTCTTTTTCCCGTTTACCAACTACTTGCTGTTGCTGTAGTCATCATTTTTTTTTCTGTCCATCGTATGTGACGATATCCAGTGTCCAAGTTGCTCACATAAGCCCGGGCTGCATCACCATTAAAAAAAAAACAGGCAAAAAAAAGTAGCGACATATCAGGAAGTATCGCGCTCGAGACCACGTACCCAGAAACGAAAGATTTTTTTTAGACAGCAAAGATCCTGTCTGCCGTTGAACCTATGAAATGCATTTTAGATGCACAGGGTGGACGAAAAGTATTGAGAAAAAGGTTCAAATTTCTATACCCACATCTCGCTTTTAACGACCACCTAAGACCCAGTAGGTATTTTTATACTCTAGATGAAATCACATAGAGTATTACAGTGAAACTTCTATTACCGGACACCTCCGAAAACCGGACACCTCCCTATAGAGGACAGTTCTTTATTCCCCAATGAATTAGGTATTAAACTCAATACCCCCGAAAAGCGGACACCTCTTTATAGCGGACACTTTTGAATTCCCCAAAGGTGTCCGCTATAGAGAAGTTTTACTGTATAAGTTTAATCCAGCCCAAAAGTTTGTAACGCATAGAACCAAGCCTCGGACGAGAAAAAGTTATATATTATTTTTTGTTTATTTGTGGCCAAAAACCTCAAATCCGCTTGACGTCCGTCCGTCCGTCTGTCCGTGAACACGATAACTCAAGAACGCCTTCACCTAGGATATTGAAATTTTCAATCTGGATGTTTGGTTGAATTTGTAAGGCTAAGTTCGTTAACGGGCAGAATCGTCCTACTCCTTCGGGTAGCTGCCATACAAAATGTCCTTAAAACACGTGTTCAAGAATATTGGTCGATAACTTCAGAAGGGTTTAAGGTACGACATTGAAATTTTGTATGTGTTATTTTTCCAATAGTTGGAGCTAAATATATAACCATGAAGAAAATCCTATTAGTCCTTCGTGTAGCTGCCATACAAATATCCTGTTAAAATGTATTCACTTAATTTACGAAACTCACTATAACTCAAGTAATCTTTTAGCTATTAATTGGAAATCTTGTACAAATTAGTTTTGAGTAAAAATAAAGCACGAGTTTACTAATCAGAGAAATCCTTTTACTCCTTCTGGTAGCTGCCATACAAAATGTCCTTAAAACACGTGTTTAAGAATATTGGCCGATAACTTCAGAAGGGTTTAAGCTACGTCTTTGAAATTTTGTATGTGTTATTTTTTCAATAGTTGGAGCTAAATGTATGATTATGAAAAAAATCCTATTAGTCCTTCGTGTAGCTGCCATACAAATATCCTGTCAAAACGTCTTCACTTAATTTACGGAACTTACTATAACTCAAGTAATCTTTTAGCTATGAATTGGAAATTTTGTACAAATTAGTTTTGAGTAAAAACAAAGTTTGAGTTTACTAATCAGCGAAATCCTTTTACTCCTTCGGGTAGCTGCCATACAAAATGTCCTTAAAACACGTGTTCAACAATATTTTTCGATAACTTTTGAACGCTTCAAGCTACAAATTTGAAATTTTGTACACGTTCATTTTTAAATGGTTCCAAGGAAAAGGATAAACATGTAAAAAATCGAGTGAGTCCTTCCTGCACCTCCCATGTGAAAGTTCTTCAAAAAGGACATTTTTTTCGATGACTTACCCAGTTCAAGATATGAAATTTAACACTGAATATTGTCTTTTAGTTTTGAGTAGCAATCTAATGGCAGTCCTTAAGAAAGGACATACAACATGCACACACGTAATTCTACTTTATCCCCAACTACAATATAAATCGGAGTTCAGTATTCATCTAGAGTATTATACGATTGGCTTGCAGCGGATCGTGACTGCAGTATGTTTTTTCTTCATATGAAGCACAAAATTATTTGTTTCTTCTTTAAAAAATTTACGGACTCATAACGTGCTACCGATACTCAGAAATTTCAGTTTTGGTGCGATATACAGGTATACACAAAATTCTTCGTACACCAAGAAAAAAAATCTGCCAACAGTCTGGGCGCAACTTTATTATTTTATGGGTAGAAGTCCGAAACGTGTTTAATGATGAGATACGGTGTTGGGTACTATGCGACTGACAACCTAAAAAATACCGTTCCAAATAGCCTCCTGGTTATTTTTTAGGTTGTCAGTCGCATAGTACCCAACACCGTATCTCATCATTAAACACGTTTCGGACTTCTACCCATAAAATAATAAAGTTGCGCCCAGACTGTTGGCAGATTTTTTTTATTTATTTACGTATTTTTTTTATCAATAGAATAATTCATAGTAGTAAAAGCGAATTCGATCACATTAAACCTAAGAGATTTTCGGAATCAGTGAAATCTTGAACAATACCCCCATTGGGTTTAATAGAGAAAAATACTTAAATCGGTTTTTCCCCGACTACGTTTAAAGCTTATAGAAGTAAATGTAAATTCCAAGTCTCAATATACCTTAGGAATATATCAGAATTCGTGAATATGTACACAACCACTTACACCCTCTTAGGGTTTGGATATCGAAAAATTTTGAAGATTGTTATTAGGCGCTTATATAAATAGCCCGCAGAAGTAAAATTGCTTTGATAGCTCGACATGTCTAAAAGTTTTAACGAAATTTGTGAAAATGTGGATTCACGGACATTTTTTTTACTCAACCTCTGAACGCCAATAAAAACCTGAACTTTTTTTTGCTTTAATTACTCTAATAGTACATCTACATATACGTAAAAAGTTTCAACTTTCTAGCATAAGCCGGTTCTGAGATATAAGAAATCACCCCTCTCCCCCGTACCTTGATACCCCTATCAAACATTTTATTTTTCTAGGATGTCTCCATAGTGGCTCTATATAATCCTAAATTGTTAGCTTTCTATTCATTATGGTTTTCGAAAAATAAAAATCAGAATGTTTTCCTTTCTACCCCCTTTCACCATCACCCCCAACACACACACCATCAACATTTTTTTCCCTACTAGAAGTTTACCGACCCCAACTCCTGTAAAATTTTCAAGATCATATCTGATACGGTTTCTGAGATATAAAAATTACAAATTTTGAAAAATTGCTGTCCCCCACTTTCGTGCTTCACCTCCCCCCTCAAAAAATTTAGTTTTGGTAGACTCCTCTTGTGATCCCATATACAGAAACTAAATTTTATCTTCCTGGTGTAATTGGTTCGGAAGATATTGTAATCCAAAGTTTTTTACCCAACACCTCCACACCCCACCACCCCTCTTAACAATTTTAGCTCTTGTCTGATCCTAAAGTATCCCTAAGGACAACAACAAAGTTTCAATCTTCTGACATCAATGGTTCAGGAGATATCGATTTTAGAATGTTTTAATCCCGGCTTTCATGCGTTAAAGACTCATTGTTTTCCCCCCCACTTCCACACCCCTTAACCAATATCGACCATTTTTTGGTAATTGAGTCCATTATCATAGTACTACATAAGTTCCAAGTTTCAGCCTCCTAGCATAAGTGGTTCCTGAGATCTAGAAACCAAAATTTTTCGTCTAAAACGCTCCCCTCTCCTCTCTCCTTGTACCCCCACCCCTCAAAAATATACCAGTCGTAGGGGTTCACCCAATCTGCACACCATAAAAATTTCAATTTAATATCTCAACGGGCTTGGGAGCTACGCGTCTTCAAACGATTTTGCGTACGGCGTACGGCGGACGGGGTACGGCGTACGGCGTACGGCGTCTACGGCGGACAGACGGACATTTTTTTTTTTTGCTTTTTTGGGGTTTACTAGTCCTAAAACGTGCAAATACAAAATTTCAGGGTAGCAAAATTTTTTGAAATTTCAGGTCGATCACAATACTTTATTATTAAAAAATAATAAAGTAAAAATCTGCCAATGGTCTGGGCGAAACTTTATTATTTTTCGGGTCAAAGTTCGGGAGCGGTCAAAGTCGAAGCATATCATCAGTTGTTTCGAAGTTATGAGGAAAGGAAAGGTTATTTTGTGCTTAAAATGAAAATATTTAAAATAGAGATTTTTAGCCAATTAAACATTGAAAAAGCCCCTGTAGGCTATACGAATTTCGGTATATTATGTACACTAAAAGTCCATAGAAGTAAAAACGAATTTATTGTCTTACCAGACTTAAGAGATATGACGAATTGTTAAAACGTATACAAACCCATTACTTCCACTTGGGGTTTGAATTTCGAAAAAATTGTGAAACTGGTTTTTAAACGATTTCATAAGAACCAACTTGATATCTCATAAGACACGAGGGATTTTGAAAAATTTGTGAAAACGTAAGCAAACCCTTCACACCCACTTGGTTCTTGAAATTCGAAAAATCGTGAAATTGGTTTTTAGGTCATTACATCAAATGCCGTAATATCCAATTTTATATCTCATCAGAACTAAGGGATGAAATTGTGAAAACATATGCAAACCCTTGCTGGTTGAATATTCAAAAATTGAGAAATGGGTTTGTAGGCGATTATATAAAAAGTCTGTGGAAGTGAAAAGCGATCTAATATTTCATCAAACCTAAGAAATATATCGAAGCTTTGAAAAGCATACAACCCTCTACACCCATTAGGATTGAATATCTAAAATACTGAAATTGACTTTTTGGCTTTTTTATATAAGAAACCTTAGGAAGTAAAAATGAATTCGATATATCATCAGATCTAAGCAATATGTAGGAATCTGTGAAAACATATGCAACCTCCTTACACCTACTTGGGGGTTGAATATCCAAAAATCCTGAAAGGAGTTAATAGATAAATATGAAGACAGCACGAGAAAGTAAAAACAATTGAATTACTTATCACTTCTAAAGGATATGACGGAATTTGTGAAAACTTGTTCAACCCTTTTATATCTCCTTAGGGGCTGAAAAAGGAAGAAACTTAAAAACAAGTTTTTGGCGATTATTACGCAAGCCCGTGAAAGTGAAAAGATATTCGATATTTGATCATACCTGGGGGATATAGCATAATTCGTGAATAAGTATACAACCCCTTTACACCCCCTTAGGTGTCGAATTTCAAAAAATCCTGAAAACGCTTTCTAGGTATTTATATGAAGAAGCCGCAGAATAAAAATGAATTAAATATTTGGGAAGAAATCGTGAAAATATATGCATTCCATTTTCACTGAAAAATTTGTTCGCCCCCCCTTCCAAACGCCAATGGATATTTGAAATTTTTTTTAATCTAAATTACTTTTCTAGTTACTTTACATATAAGTACCAAGTTTCAACTTTGTACCATAAGTCGCTCTATAGATAGGAAAAGCATCCCCCACCCCCGTACCATACCACCCCTATAAAAAATTATAGTGCCATATGCCCTAGATGGTTTGGCCGAAATTCGGTGGGCCTCTTATTGTATAAGAGGCTTCACTCCTTTAAATAAATAAAATTAAATAAATAAAAAATTATATTTTTCCAAGATGCTACTACTATAGCTCTATCCAAATACCAAGTTTCAGCTTGATATCATAATAGGTTTTTGAGATATAAAAATCGGAACTTTTTCCTTTTCACCCTCCCCCAGCCTCACCCTCTACGCCATCACACCCAACATTTTTTTTGCTGTGATAGGGGTCTATTAGACCTACTTCTGGTAAAAATTTTAAGCATCTAACTCACACTGTTCTTGAGATATGAGACGCGATTTTTTAGAAAAATTCTTATCCCCTCCACTTTCATGATCCACCGCCCCCTTAAAAAATTTTACTTTCAGCAAACTTCCTTTACCAACCTTTATACACAAACCGAATTTTATTTGTTTAGTGCAATTGGTTCGTGAGATATATATATAATCTAAATTTTTTACCCCTCCACCCTCGTACGCCACTGCCCCCACTAAAAAATTTGTTTGCGATCTATGCTCCTAGTATACCTACAGATATTTACTAAGTTTCAATTATGTAACTTTAACCGTTTAGGAGATATGGATTTTAGAATGTATTGATCTCGGCTTTTTTGCGTTTCGGACGCATTATTTTCCCCCACTCCCACACCCCTTTACTCATATTGACAATTTTTATGCAAATGTACCCACTACCGAAATTCTATATAAATTCCAAATTTCAGCATCCTAGCATAAGCGGCTGCGGAGATCTAAAAACCAAACTGTTCTGTCAAAAACGCTTCCCCCCCAGAATTCGGTCACTTCAAGGGGCCTACCCAGTCTATTCTTAAAAAAAAAATGCAATTTAATATCTCAAACCGTTTGGGAGCTACGAGCCTTCAAACGATTTTGCGTACGGCGTACGGCGGACAGACGGACTGAAATTTTTTTTTGCTTTTTTCGTGTCTACGAGTCATGAAACGCGAAAAAAAAATGTTCAGGGTAGCAAATTTTTTTTTTTAAAATCGATCACAATACTGTATTATTAGAAAATAATAAAGTTAAAAATTTATAAAGTCAGTAAGGCAATAGGATTTATGAAAATGAAAATTCTTTAGTAATATTTGGAAACTGTGTATTATGCTCTTTACGATAAACATTTTTAAAATAAACATTTTCGTGAATATTTAATAGGAATTTGGATACAAAAACATATTCTTATAAAATATTACTCAACAAAATTATTCGTACACTTTAATGAATTTACAATATAAGTTAGAAATACAATTATTTTTTAAATTTTAGTACTTCGTTGGAAAGCCTTTAGCATCTAATACTGCTTTTAATCGCCTTGGCATTGATTCCACGAGTCTCTGGGTCACTGATAACAGTATTGTCTCCCATTCTCGAATAATATGCCAAACTTTTCCAGAAATACTTTTTTTCATCAACTGACCTCTCAAATGTGCTAACAAACGTTGAGTTGGGTTGAGGTCCGTCGATTGAGGTGGCGTACGTAATTGATTTCTTACATTATAAAGTAACCATTCTTTAAAAACAATCGCTGTGTGTTTGGGATCGTTATCCTGTTCAAAGAAATAATCGGTTTCTATCCCAATATCTCGCGCAGTTTGTTTTAAGTTTCTTTTCAAAATATTTAAATACATAATTTTATCCATTGCCATGTCAATAAATTCCATCTTGCCCACACCAGCGGCTGACATACTCGTACTGCCCCCAAATCATCACATTACCATCGCCATGCTTTACTGTTGAGCACAAATTTCCTTTTTGCATTTCCGTATTATGCCTCCTTCACACAAATTGCCTTCCATCAGGACCAAAAACATTAAATTTACTTTCGTCTGGGAAAATAACTTTTTGCCAAAAGTCAGTACCTTTATTTAAATATTTTTTGGCAAATTCAATCCTCTTTTTCCTATTGGCCTTCGATACAAATTTCTTCTGGCGAGCTACTCGACCATTTAAGCCAAACTTCCTCAATTTCCTTTTTACAGTTTCAGACCAAATAGGTTTTTGTATTATTTGGGCCATATCTTCAGTAAGATTCCTAATATTTAGACTCAGATTTTCTTTCACTTTTCGTACTATAACTAGTTCATTATGGTCCGAAAGTATTTTTTTTCTTCCACGACCTTCTTTATTTAGGAGTGTTCCTTTATGTTTTTATTTATTTTCAATACTTTGAATTGTTGTATGATTCCTACCTACAGTACGCCCTATTTTTTGCAAAAATGTTCCTTCACAAATAAGCTGAATTATTATTTTTCGCTCAGAAGTTGAAGTTTCAGTTGATTTTCGACCCATTCTTTAAAAAGTTGTTTTAGAAAACGATAAAAATACTTCTTTCACTTTAAATATGGACTGCAAACGTTCACTGCACTGTAAACTGATAGAGAAGTAAAATAATTTCATATCCCGTTATCATTGCGTTCATAGGTAAATTCGTGCTGCCAGGTGTACGCGAGTATATGTCAAATATTATTTTTATTGAAAATTTCATTAAAAGACATAAGGGAAGCTTTTGAAATGTTTAATCATAATTAATTATTTTTTTTAAATACCACATTTACACTGTTTTGAATAAAATTTTGAATGATGTACGAATAAATTTGTGTATAGCTGTATTTGGATATTGATATGAAAAATTGGTTGGAAGTAATTAAATCTTCCTGTTTCCGCATTAGACTATTTCCGACCTTTTTTTATTATTTGGGACCGTATAGGTTCCAGCCGAATGCTTTATGTAAAAAAAATTTGTTAAAAACATGCCATTGAAAGCATTGTCCATCGCTTGCGACTACTTTCTCCCATCTTTCTGACAACATCTGAAAAGAACGACTCATCTTTTGAGGTTATCGAGCCATTTTTGGCATCTTCATAAGAATGGAAGTGCTGCTCAGCCAGGCCATGATCGATCGGAACATGTGGTAATCGGAAGGAGCAATGTCTGGTGAATACGGCGGATTTCCCATTTAAGTTTTTCCAAGTAGGTTTTGACCGGTTTTGCAACATGTGGTCGAGCGTTGTCATGCTCCAAAATTACTTTTTTTTTTGATGCAACTCAAAGTTGAGAAATTCTCCATTTGGTACACTTTCTCAGCTTAAAGAACTGGTGACCATACTGTCTCCTTGTTCAATGACCTGGAAAAATTTTCACCGTATCGAGATACTCATGCATGTATGCCGACATTGGGCTCAATGTCTATTAAATCTATGCCATAACCCGGAAGTACTCCCCAGACAGCACAACGCCCTGGTATAAGGGGTAGTACCGTGATATAAGCTCAAGAATGGTATTATACGAGTTTATCTATTTCGTTAATCAGAAGAAGAGAAAGAAAATGTAAAAAAAATAAAAAGAGTTGGTAATTACTAATAAATACAATCAAAATGTAGTCAGAGAAAAGAAAAAGAAAAATGAGAAGAAAAGAAAAGTTTAATATTTAAAATACGTAAAACATGCAGCAATAACACAACACAAGCCATAACCATTCTCTAGAATCGTCGAGAGTGTCATAAATTCGCCAGAATAATTATCTGTTTCTAGGTAGGGATGTTGAAATCGAAAAAAAATATCGATATATCGATATTGAAAAGAATATCAATATCGGCTGGTGATATATCGAAGAAAAATATCGAATATTTTTTCCAATGAAAAATAAATTCATATCTTCTTTCCCGCATCAAAGTTAACTTTAAGGGGAGCATATCGCAAAGGCTTTTCAGTGTAAATTTTATGGCCCATTTTCTCAGAAACCACTCGAATGAAATTTTGGACAATTATTATATTGCACATCTAATTTTTGACGAACAGAAAGCGTCAAGTCAGTCCCATATTACATTATTAAATAATTAAATATTTATATTTCCTTCTACTCTATCTGACAGCAGAGGTGTCATGAATGGTTCTTCCGAAAATGGATCAAACGTAAAAAAAAACTCTTCAAGAGAGGCACTTCTTGATCTCGTGGAATCTTGCAGTTTAAACAGTTTTACCCAGAATTGAGTCTAAAATAAGAATTTAAAAAAAAAATTTTTTACGCCAAAAGCGACATGCTCTCCTTAAGATTACGGCCGTGTGCGGCTTTTAAATCGAAATTTAAAATTGTTCTTCACTTGACTAAATTTTCACAATAAAAAACAAGGCTAAATGCACTTTCGAAGTGATTATAAAAATATACGAAAAAAGGATGTGACGCAGAATAGTTATGGTTTGCTGTGACTCTTTAATACAAACATATTGTTGCGAGCTAGGGGTTCGCCGGGATTTCAAGTAAAACACAATTCGGTTAAAATAAAAATAAGTGATTATTTATTAATCGCACTATAAATTCTATTCGCACAATAATTCGCACTGTATGGCAATACCGCCCGCTTATACCATATATCGCTTGACTCGTTCACTTTCGCTCTCTACCAACACGGTCGCGTATACACGCTGGCTGTCACAGTCGACGTAATCAAAATTACTGTATCTTCGCTGAAAGCTTCACCTGCTTATATACTAGCCGGTTGCAGTCTAGGATGTACTTGAATGTTCACTCGGTGATGTGGATGTTTCTCGAAAGCTTTAGAGCCTTCGATTTTGATCTTCGTTCGGTGGTTTATGTACAGGGTTCTAGTACATTGGAGAGCATTCGATAAGAAGGGAGATACAATCGTGTTGTTTCGCCTTATTTACTTAGGTTTCTGATTGGGTTATTTTGCAACTAGGTATTCGGTTGTTGATGTGAAACGATCGAGTTGCGCGGTTGCCAGGTTTACACGTTACAATATTACTTTCCTCCTGGGTTTTTAAATCCCTTCTATTTGAAAGAACAAGATTAAGAAAAAAACATATCGCAGTCACGATCGGCTGCAAGCCAATCGTATGATACTCTAGATGAAATACTGAACTCCGATTTCTATTTAAGTTGGGAATATATCAAAAGAATGAGGAGTGCACATACAATTATTGCATGACCTTTTATTTACAGGTAGAAACTATTGTATAGTGGCTACTTGATGGATGGTTAAACGATTTCTTGAGTTATAGTCAGTTCCATAAATTGAGTTGGGACATTTTTACAGAATTTTTGTATGGTAACTACATGAAGGACTTACGGGATATTTTCCATATTAATACCTTCAGCTGCGACTATTATAAAATCAACGTATACAAAATTTCAAAATCGTAACTTAAAGCGTTCTAAAGTTATCATTCAATATTGGTGAGCACGTGTTTTAAGAACTTTTGTATGACAGCTACCCGAAGGAGTTGATGGATTGCGCTAATTAATGAACTCAGTCTTGCTTTTGATATAAAACTAATTCCTGTAAAATTTTGAATCCCTGCTTTAACTCGTACTAGAGTTATAGTGGATTCTGTAACTTGTATAAATTTTTGAAGGACTTTTGTAGGCTGCTACACGAAGGGCTCATTCTATTTGCATCATATTCGGAATTTTCGTTTCAAACATTGTAAACTTTAAGTATTCAAAATTTCAAGCTCCTAACTTGAAGCATTTGAGCAATAATTGTGAATAAGTGTTTTAAGGACTCTTGTATGGGAGGTACCCAAAGGAGTAGAAGGATATTGCCCATTAACGAACTTAGCCTTACTTTTTCCATTTTACAGGTGGTGACCAAATTTCAACTTCCTAGGCCAACACGTTCTTGAGTTATCGTGCAAACGGACGGACGGACGGACGGACGGACGGACAGCAAACGGATTTGGGGTTTTTGGCCACAACTAAACACCAAATTTTTCTACAACTTTTTTTCGTCCGAGGCTCAGTTCTATGCGTTACAAACTTTTCGGGTTGGATTAAACTTATAATACTCTATATGATTTCATCTAGAGTATAATAAGAACAAGGTATTGAGCGGATAGATCCCTGCGCACAGGATAGTTGCCTGGTTGGCCCCACCTACAGAAACAACGCGTCTTGCATCTTTATCAGAAATAGGCTTTCCGTGATCGAAAAACAGTTTTCTAGTTTCAACCTTTCTAGCATCCCTCCTACACATTATTATATTAGATTTTCGTGTAGGAGTTGGTTTGGTCACCTCTGTCATGGAAGCCTCAATTCGGCCTATTGCGACGTTACTCTGGATTATCTATGGTTCCTCTTGCGCTTTCAATGAAGCTTAGTATTTTTCGAAGAGGAATAGCCAGGAATTCCGATGGGTTCATGAAACCCTAAGTGATGTTATGAAGTCTTTTATGAGCAAGTCCTTCACATTCACAGAGAATGTGCTCTAGTGTTTCGTCTTTATCATAGCGAATTCTGCATATTTTACTATCAGAGAGGCTAATCCTATGGAGATGCTTCCTCATGTGACAATGTCCAGTCAGAGCTCTCATTAGGTTACGGGTCAGATGTTTACTTAATTGAGCCATTTATTTTTAAAGTGGCATAAGTCACTTTGTTTTTAAATCGAGATATTTAATGGTTTGCGTTTTAACATGTTTAAAAATATTGATGCCCAGATTCGGGAAGATTTACTTGTATTTGCTAAAACTGAGATGAAACAATTACATCAAGAGTTTCTCAGGAAGTTGCTTCGTGTAGTATGAAACATCTTCAGAATGTCACAACAAATTTTTTTCTAAGAAGTGACTTATGCCACTTTCAAAATCAACGGCTCAATTTTAGATATTCAGACGTTCTGTTTTCCGAATGCTTCGGCGCTAGTAACTAGAAGATTGCCAAGTAAAATATCAACTAGAAATAGCTAAGTTTGCGGCCAAGGCATGAGTAGGTACATACAAGTACACACAAAAATAAGCAGAAATCAAAAATGCCGTTCTAGATCTAAAATATGCTATACTTAACAAAAAATATAGTGTCCGATAGTGGGATTTCAATATCGATATATCGCTTTAAAAAATATCGGCCGATATTATCGATATATCGTTTTAAAAATATAGCAATTTCGATATATCGATATTTTTTCAACATCCCTATTTCTAGGTCGATTTTATTTGCAACTATGCGTAATACTGTTCCTAGGTACGACTTAGAAGATGCTTCTTTGTAAGTTGTTTCAGCTGAAACACATTCTTTGCCATTTGTATGTTTGTCGGTAAGGCTCGTATTGCCTCAAATACGGGATCCTTTCTAAGTCGGTCTGTCCGGGGAAAATGTTGCTGTCTAATAGAATCCGCACTCCTTGTATTATAGTTGTGTACTTCTTGATTGTTGATCAATTTGATGGAGGATTTACGTTTCTTGTGCTTGATATTGTAAATTAGTTTTATGCGTTCCAGGCTTATGAGCTGATGTATGGTTAGTTTACCATAATTAGAATAAAGTTCCTCCGATGGTGTTAATTGAGGTAAGTTATGTATGGCTTTGATGCCCTTATTCATAAGTCTCGCAATATTGCCCAAGTTTCTTTTCGCGGTTTGGCTCCATATAAGAAGACCGTAACTTATGTTGGATATGATGAAAGCATTGTATAGCAAATTCTTTATAGGGACTTGTAGGTAATCGTTACGTCTTAGTACTCCAATAATCGGGGCAATTTTATTTCTTAGTTTAGTTATGTGAGGATTCCAAGTCAGTTTGTCGTCAATTGTTAATCCTAAGTATTTCGTTTCCTGTGCTCTCGTTAGCTGTATTCCATCTACTTCTAGCTTCAAATCAATGTCCAATTTGTTCGTTTGCCTCAGGGACCTGGTAATATAGATGGACTACCTATTTCGCTATCACATGTGGGACAAGTTTTCTGTTTTGAAGTTTCGAAAAAGTTGTACGTGATTAGTCGTGTTTTGCACTTCTTGAACTTTTTTTTTATATATATAAGCAAGATATCGTTCTAAAATTGTAAATGAACATAACATAATTTCTGATAATAACTTTTATTGTAGTTTCATTCAGAAATACCATTTTTTACTTGATTTTAGGTCGCTTATGGAACTTCGAATGCTAAGGGACATAATTTGGGTAATTTAATTTCCTTATTGAGCGGGACAGAGATAAATACATTCAGATCGTGGGAATTAGAAGAAGATGGAGTGTGCTGTTTTCGAACTTGGGAAGTGAAATTTTGCTGTCAGCTGTGATTTGACCGTTGCATTCGCAAATCAAAACCGTTATAAATATTTATAATATTAAATTTTCTATTTTCTAATTGAAATTGGCAGATGGTAGAATTGTGTTTTGATACATCAAATAAATAAACTGTTATTGATACAGTTAAATAAAAAAAATGTTGTACAAGTACTGTTTTTTTTGTAAGATAGTTCCTGTAAAATATACGAATTTCCAAAAAGAGTATTGAGAAAAATTGCGTGTATTTTTGTAGGTAAAGTCTCTTAATGATATTAATAAATTGAACACGAACCGCAATGGATTTAAGTTTCCTTTTGGAAATTTTAGTTCGATCAAATTTTAAAAAATAATAAAGAACAATGTATTTTTATTAGGTGTCGTATTATTATTATGTTATCGTAATGTTGCATCATGGGTTGAAAACAAAATTATTGAAATCTATTAAGAATTGAAAACGGTTCAACCGTGCTACATAGTTTTCGCGGCAAATTTGTTTACACACAAAGAACTGCAAGAATTCACTGACTGAGGGGTACTAGGGGTTCAGGTAGATAATTTGCCAATGTCATTATACATATATGCATGTGTATATTGATATGATGAAAGTTTTCCAGCTCATGGAATTGAGTATTGTCTCCAGGAGCTGAGAAAGTGTTCCCGCAATGCAGCAAATCTTGTCCATTTCACTCAGTTAAGGGGCTCCTTTCCAAAAGAAGTGCGCAATTGTAAGGAATATCCGTTTAGCAATTCGTAAATCTCTACAAATCCGCTAAGTTGACGGATTCCACTTCTTCCGTCGCTCGTCGTCCGCTGCCAACGACACTGACGTTGCCGCTATTTTGATGTGATATAAACAGAAGTGTCTTCGTTTTTGGTATTTTAACGACGCACAATGTACGCGCGAACGACATAGTTACGGATTGCCAAACCGGACGTTCATCGACGATGTTGATGCGAACGTTGCGACGTTCTTTACATCATACGGCTCCAGGATTCATACCTACAGTTCGAAACTGTATACAATTTTGATTTTGAAACCGAATCAAATACACATGTAGAATACAGCTGCAGAAAACTCAATTAAAATTTCGGTACAACGGTAGCTTATCCATAAACTTTCTTTATTAAAATAAAAAAAAAGGTGATTAACAAAAAATATTTTAATATTATAATAAAAATAAGAACACAATTAGATTTGATAATTATTCAAATTGATCTGCGTACAACCTTCTTAACTTCTTGCAGTCTTTTAGAAGACGTCTATCAACGCTTTTAGTATCCCATGTTTTACGCAAGTGGTGGAAACGCAATCCATCGAAGGAGAGCTCCCCACTAACAACGTGATTACCTATTCCCACGGCTCGAAATACTCGCTTAACATAAGTCCAGACTGATGGAAATAAAAAGGCGATTCGAGCATCTCGTCCAGAGATTCTGGTAACAATATAATCCGATACTAATATTTGTGGAGAGTCGTCGATACTATTATTCGATTCTGATTCATTTAGGCTCTCGTCACCACTATTATCCAATACAAAATTATATAGATAGTCGTTAACGGTTCTGTAGGACAATAGGATACAATCGGCTTCTTTTACTGTTATTTGTTTTAGCTACAAAAATTAAATTTTGTTTAAATCGATTAATTTATTGTAAGTTTGCCATTTCTACTTCTACACTCACCTCACAGAGATAGAACAAGGTCAAAACTTCCAATAAGTTTTCTGGTGGCAATTTTTGTACTACAGCTGAGTTAAGTCCCTTGGACAGTGCGTCATGCTATCAAATAAAACATATTATCCGGTACTTCCAATAACGGAATCCAAGAAAGCGCACAGGGACAATAAGCTGCGAATATAAAAAACTAATATACGACTAAAATTAAAAATTTATCAATATACCCTTTTTTCCAAAAGCGATTTTTGCTTCAGCGATCGTTCTTGTTCATCATTCTTCGCTGCCCGGCGGCCCGCAAATCGTTAAAACTCGATGGCTACTGCGCGTGTACTTCCTTTCGTAACGTCGCACCATTTGCTATAGAAAAATTTTACTTTAATATAAAGTTTATCACATAAATATTAAATTAAAAACTAAAAACATTTACTTACCTGATTTATTGTGACAGTTCTCAACTATGAATTTGCTTTTGTCACTTTGAAGTTTCGAAACTTTTCGAAAATTCAAAATCCGCACAACAACAACACCGTGTAATTGAGCGGGAAAGAGAGGGCAATGTTTTTTGTCCCATCGTTGTCTCGGATATTGTATGGGAAAATCTGATATGGGTAGTCCATTTATATTACCAGGTCCCTGGTTTGCCTAAAGACCATGTAGCTTGTTTTCGCAATGTTTAATGTTAATAAATTGCCCAGAAGCCAGTTCTTGAAAAGTTTCAGGTCAGCGTTGATCAACAACTCCAGTTGTTCAGAATTGTTCTTTGTCGCGTCTCTCCTCGTATTGCGGCCGTTTTTCTTTGAATGGTCGACTGAAACGCATTAAGTGTAGTCGATAGCGATCCCCCCCCCCCCCCCCCCCCTGATGGTTTCGCTGCGTTCGAGGAGCTCATAATACACTATACCCAGCTAATCCCAACAAATACAGAGCATGAGTTTGGAACCATGAATGTTGATGCATGGCCGGGCTTACTCCACGATTTTCTACGCTTTGGGTTATCGAAGTATATCCACTTTTCATCACTAGTAACGATACGATGTAAAAACCTTTCCTTTTCGGCCGGTGGAGCAGCTGTTTACATGCCGGTCGACGTCTCTCGGCTTCAATTCGGCATCCAATTTCCTTGCTTTTGAATCATTCCTAATCCTTTTAGACGTTTGGCAACTATTCTGTCATGCACTCCTAATGATTCTGCAAGCTTATTTTGCGTCTGACATGCTTCATGCTTCCAATTCGTCGTCTTCAAACTTTTTCAGTGCGCCAGAGCGATCTTTATCTTCAACATCAAAATAAATTTACTTTATTATTTCAATAATACAGTATTGTTATCGATTTTAAAAAAAAAAAAATTTGCTACCCTCAAAATTTTTTTTTTCACGTTTCATGACGAGTAGACACCAAAAAAGCAAAAAAAAATTTCAGCCCGTCTGTCCGCCGTACGCCGTACGTCTACCGGTGTACGCAAAATTCTTTGAAGGCTCGTAGCACCCAAACCCTACAAGCTATTTAGTTGAATTTTTTCGTGGGTAAAGTGCGTAGGCCCCCTGAAGTGACCAAATTTGGGGTGGTGCGGGTGTGAGGGGGGAGAACGGGGGAGTGTTTTAGACGGTAAATTTTGGTTTCTAGATCTCAGCAACCGCTTATGCTAGGAGGCTGAAATTTGGAATTTATATAGAGCTTCGGTAGTGGACCCATTTGCAAAAAATTTGCCGATATAGGTGAAGGGGTTTGGGAGTGGGGGGGAAAATAATGCGTCCGAAACGCAAAAAAGGTGAGATCGACACTTTCTAAAATCCATATCTCCTAAACGGTCAATGTCACAAAATTGAAACTTAATGAATATCTGTAGGTATACTAGGAGAATAGATAGGAGACAACAATTTGAGTGGGGTCAGTGGCGTACGGGGGTGGGGGGTGAAAACTTTAGATTACGATATCTCATGAACCAATTGCACTAGATAAATAAAATTTGCTTTGTGTATAAAGGTTGACAAATGAAGTTTGCTGAAAGCCAAATTTTTTAAGGGGGCGGTGCAGCATGAAAGTGGAGGGGATAAGAATTTTTCAAAAAAATCACGTCTCATATCTCAAGAACAGTGCGAGATAGATGCTTAAAATTTTTACCAAAAGTATGCCTAATAGACCCCTAGCACAGCAAAAAAAATGTTGGGTGTGATGGCGTAGAGGGTGAGGCTGGGGTAGGGTGAAAAGGAAAAAATTCCGATTTTTATATCTCAAAAATCTATAATGATATAAAGCTGAAACTTGGTATTTGGATAGAGCTATATCAGTAGCATCTTGGAAAAATATAATTTTTTATAGGGGTAGTATGATACAGGGGTGGGGGTGTTTTTCCTATCAATAGAACGGCTGTTTTTACAAAGTTGAAACTCGGTACTGTAGCGAAACTACCTTTTCGGCCACTAAGCAGCCTCGGTAGGGCTCCAGATTTATAAGGAGGCTCTTCGGATCAGTACAGCACATTTCTGCCGGCTAATCAGGAGCGTGTGGGGGGGGGGTGAATTTGGACCCGAAGAGCACTCCTCCTTGTATGTGCTGAAATTAATGAAATTAAGAATGAGCTGGTTGGAAGGTGAAAAGGAATTCAACGAAAGTGGCTACATGTTGTGGAAGCCCCTGGCATGCTCACGGAGCGTCACTACTCCATCTGAAAATTATTAACTAAGAAGAAAAAAAAAACCCGACATCTACAGTCCTGGTAATCCTAACGCTGAAACCAAAATATGAAATACAAATAAAATAAATAAAATAACGTAAGTTTAACTTAATGAAATGTAATTATTATTAAGCTGGCAAAAAGAAATTACTTTGATCGATAAATGGTTGAAATATGAAATGGTGAATTTTACGCTGGGGCTTGATGCTGCGCCCGTATTGATCCGAATGTCGGGAGGCCTTTTTGTTCCTTGGGGCCACTATCGTCGTTGCAGGCTACAGGGGTTGCGGCACCGGTGTTTAAGTCGTGAGTTTTTTGTAACTTTAGTTTGAGTTTCATTTATTGTTCCGCACTTCAATTACTTGATTAGTTTATTAGGTTATTAACTTTTATAGTTCGTTGCACTGATTTTTTTTTTCTCTGTGGTGCACCACTTCACACCCGTAACTTTTGATTCTTGTCCACTTAATGTATTTTTTTTGTTTTTTTAATGTACTATATTTAATGTTGCGTATTATATTTTAAAGAAATTTTTTTTCGTTTTTTTTTGCACAGCGCACAACCTGCTTCACCTCGTTCTCCCAATCGAATCCTCGTGTTTCTTTTTCTTCCTCCTGATTTTTCCGCCTTTTTCCCCTTGTGAAAAAAAACGGTTTTTTCCCTTGGTGCTTTACGCGGGAACAAACATTGGCGCGTTTTCGAATCTCGCCACTGTACGGCGCGAAGGTTGAGCCCGGGTCTTTCAAAATTTCTTTCGTTGAGTTTTTACATGTTTATTTATTGTTTTTTTTCTTTTAAGCTCTGGTACGTTGTACACATATCAATAAATGAGAAAATATAATATTTAATAGTTAGATTCCCTTGACTGTAGCGAGAAAAGAAGAGGAAGAAGAAAAGAAAAAAACTACGCAAGAAAGAGACTGCAATTCATATTGTTTTTATATTTTTTTTTTTTTTTAATTCATTAAGGTTGGATAATTTCCTCTTTCCGCCACGCACTAGGACGCGACTCGCAACAGTACGTTTATGTAAATCAACTAGAAAACTAATTTAAAAAAAAAAATTTTAAATTTCCATTGGCGTTCAGAGGGGGGGCAAAATAAATGATCAGTGAAAATGGAATGCATATCTTTTCACGGTTTTCGTCATATCTATTAGGTCTTCCCAAATATTGAATTCATTTTTATTCTACGCTTCTTCATATAAATACCTAGAAAGTGTTTTCAGGATTTTTTTAAATTCGACCCCTAAGGGGGTGCGAAGGGGGTTGTAAACTTGTTCACGAATTCTACTATATCCCCACGTCTTATCAGATATCGAATATCTTTTCACTTTCACGTGCTTGCGTAATAATCGCCTAAAACTTGCTTTTCAGTTTTTTCCTTTTTCAGCCCCTAAGAGGGTATAAACGGGTTGAACACGTTTTCACGAATTCCGTCATTTCTTTTAGAAGTGATAAGAAATTGAATTGGTTCCTACTTTCTCGTGCTGTCTTCATATTTATTTATTAACTCCTTTCAGGATTTTTGGATATTCAACCCCCAAGTGGGTGTAAGGAGGTTGCATATGTTTTCACGGATTCCTACATATTGCTTAGATCTGATGATATATCGAATTCATTTTTACTTCCTAAGGTTTCCCATATAAGAGCCAAAAAGTCAATATCAGTATTTTCAGAAATTCAATCTTAAGGGGTGTAAGGGGTTGTATGCTTTTCAAAGCTTTGACATATTTTCAGGTTTGAAGAGATATTAGATCGCTTTTCATTTACACAGACTTTTTATATAATCGCCTACAAACCCATTTCTCAATTTTTCGATATTCAACCCCCAAGGGCTTGTATATGTTTTCACAATTTTTGCCATCCCTTAGTTTTGATGAGATATAAAATTTATTATTACGGCCATCCAATTCACGATTTTTCGAATTTCCAGAACCAAAGAGCTGTGAAGGGTTTGCTTACGTTTTCACAAATTTTTCAAAATCCGTCATGTCTCATGAGATATCAAGTTGCTTCTTATGAAATCGTCTAAAAACAATTTTTTCGAAATTTAAACCCCAAGTGGAAGTAATGGGTTTGTATACGTTTTAACAATTCGTCATATCTCTTAATTCTGATAAGGCATCAAATTCGTTTTTGCTTCTATGGGCTCTTAGAGTACATAATATACCGAAATTCGAATAGTCTTTCAATGTTTAATCGGCTAAAAATCTCTATTTTAAATATTTTTATATTAAGAACAAAAATAATTTTCCAAGAAATCTAATAATCTCGAAGCAACTCATGATACACTCCGACTTTGACCGCTCGCGAACTTTGACCCGAAAAATAATAAAGTTTCGCCCAGACCATTGGCAGATTTTTTTTAAAGCGTCGAAACTAATTTCTCCATGTTGTTTCTGACAGAGCCTGATCGCCGTAAATCTCCTTAACAGTTCTATGTGCTTCAGCTGCTGCTTTTATTTGAAAAAAATAAAAGTAATATTCCCCGCAGATACTTTTTTTGGTTAAACTCGACATGTTTAACGCTACGAAAAAAAATGTTGTTTACACTTTAGCGGAATAAAATATACTGTCACTGCAAGCCTAACGGTGGAGATTCACGAAGAAGTTGGCTCCGGTATTGCCCGATGGAAAGACGCTATGATAACACCATCTGTCGGAAAACAGCGAGAGTTACTATATCTACGGATTCTTCATGTAAATGCCTCGAAAGAGTTTTCAGGGTTTCTTTTTAAATTCAACCCCTCAGGAGGTGAAAGGGGTTGTATACATTTTCACGAATTCAGCCATATCCCTCAGGTCTGATTAGATATCTAATCACTTTTCATTTCCACGGGCTTGTTTATATTCGACTAAAGCTCGTTTTTAGGATTTTTCCCCTTTTAACCCCTAATAGGGTATAAAAGAATTAAACATGTTTTCAAGAGCTACGTGTTTCACGATTATTGGCTGAATGCTTTAAGTTAAGATCTGAAAATGTTGGCACACATCATCAACAATGGCGGGACAGCCCAAATCGGACCCTGGCACCCTGAAAGCTCAAGCCTCCAACCATCTCGATCCAAAGACCGCATGCTCCAGCTACCAATTTTACTTTATTATTTCAATAATACAGAATTGTTTTCGAATTTTTAAAAAAAAAAAATTTGCTACCCTCAAAATTTTTTTTTTCACGTTTCATGACGAGTAGACACGAAAAAAGCAAAAAAAAATTTCAGTCCGTCTGTCCGCCGTACGCCGTACGCCGTACGCCGTACGTCTACCGGTGTACGCAAAATTGTTTGAAGGCTCGTAGCACCCAAACCCTTTGAGCTATTTAGTTGAATTTTTTTTCGTGGATAGAGTGGGTAGGCCCCCTAAAGTGACCAAATTTGGAGGGGTGGGGGTGTGAGGGGAAAGGAGGGGGAAGCGTTTTAGACGGAAAATTTTGGTTTCTAGATCTCAGCAACCGCTTATGCTAGGAGGCTGAAATTTGGAATTTATATAGAACTTCGGTAGTGGACCCATTTGCAAAAAAATTGCCGATATAGGTGAAGGGGTTCGGGAGTGGGGGGTAAAATAATGCGTCCGAAACGCAAAAAAGGTGAGATCGACACATTCTAAAATCCATATCTCCTAAACGGTCAATGTCACAAAATTGAAACTTAATGAATATCTGTAGGTATACCAGGAGAATAGATCGGAACCAAAAATTTGAGTAGGGGAAGTGGCGTACGGGGGTGGGGGGTGAAAAACTTTAGATTACGATATCTCAAGAACCAATTGCACTAGACAAATAAAATTTGGTTTGTGTATAAAGGTTGACAAATGAAGTTTGATAAAAGTAAAATTTTTTAAGGGGGCGGTGGAGCATGAAAGTGGAGGGGATAAGAATTTTTCAAAAAAATCACGTATCATATCTCAAGAACAGTGTAAGATAGATGCTTAAAATTTTTACCAGAAGTAGTCCTAATAGACCCCTAGCGGAAAACAAAATTTTGGAAGTGTGGGTGTAGAGGGTGAGGGTGGGAGAGGGTGAAAAGGAAAAAGTTTCGATTTTAATATCTCAACAACCTATAATGATATAAAGCTGAAACTTGGTATTTGGATAGAGCTATATTAGTAGCACTTTGGAAAAATATAATTTTTTATAGGGGTAGTATGGTACGGGGGTGGGGGGTGTTTTTCCTATCTATAGAACGGCTTATGCTACAAAGTTGAAACTCGGTATGTTTATGTAGTTCAACTAGAAAACTAATTTAGATAAAAAAAAATTCAAATATCCATTGGCGTTCGGAGGGGGGGCAAAAAAAATTATCAGTGAAAATGAAATGCATATATTTCCACGGTTTTCGTCATATCTATTAGGTCTTTCCAAATATTGAGTTCATTTTTATTCTACGGCTTCTTCATGTAAATACCTAGAAAGTGATTTCAGGATTTTTTAAAATTCGACCCCTAAGGGGGTGCAAAGGGGGCTGTAAAATGTTTCACGAATTCTACTATATCCCCACGTCTTATCAGATATCGAATATCTTTTCACTTTCACGTGCTTGCGTAATAATCGCCTAAAACTTGTTTTTAAGTTTTTTCAACCCCTAAGAGGGTATAAACGGGTTGAACACGTTTTCACGAGTTCCGTCATTTCTTTTAGAAGTGATAAGAAATTGAATTGGTTCCTACTTTCTCGTGCTGTCTTCATATTTATTTATTAACTCCTTTCAGGATTTTTGGATATTCAACCCCCAAGTGAGTGTAAGGAGGTTGCATATCTGATAATATATCGAATTCATTTTTACTTCCCAAGGTTTCCTATATAAAAAAGCCAAAAAGTCTAGTATGCTTTTCAAAGTTTCGACATATTTCTTAGGTTCGATGAGATATTAGATCGCTTTTCATTTCCACAGACTTTTTATATAATCGCCTACAAACCCATTTCTCGATTTTTGGATATTCAGCCCCCAAGGGTTTGCATATGTTTTCACAAATTTTGCCATCCCTTAGTTCTGATGAGATATAAAATTGGTTGTTACGGCATTTGATGTAATGACCTTAAAACCAATTTCACGATTTTTCGAATTTCAAGAACCAAGGGGGTGTGAAGAGTTTGCTTACGTTTCCACAAATTTTTCAAAATCCGTCTTGTCTCATGAGATATCAAGTTGCTTCTTATGAAATCGTCTAAAAACCTGTTTCACAATTTTTTTTAAATTCAAACCCCAAGTGGAAGTAATGGGTTTGTATACGTTTTAACAATTCGACTATCTAATTCTGATAAGGCAACAAATTCGTTTTTACTTCTAATGGCTTTTAGTGTACATAATATACTGAAATTCGAATAGTCTACACGGACTTTTTCAATGTTTAATCGGCTAAAAATCTCTATTTTAAATACTTTTATATTAAGAACAAAAATAATTTTCCAAGAAATCTAATAATCTCGGAGCAACTCATGATACACTCCGACTTTGACCGCTCCCGAACTTTGACCCAAAAAATAATAAAGTTTCGCCCAGACCATTGGCAGATTTTTTAAGATGGCTTTGCTATCCAATATTTGTAGTTAAAACTTCGGATATAATGCAAATGGAATAGATCCTTCGTGTAGCAGCCTCAGAACTCCATCTGCTGATGCGTACGCTCAGAATCTGCAAAAATATTGGAGAAAATCTCCAAATTGCGGTCTGAAGAGCCAAATGGAAATTCAGTTCTTTTATCCCGGCCTCGAGCAACCCAAGAACGGTTCTGAAAATTCTGAAAAAATAACAGGCGCCCAAAACTTCATTTTCAGCCGCCATTTGCGCATTTTTGATCCAATTTGCATTGTCTTTCCTATAACCTTTTGGAGCTTATTCTTTGTGAAAATTCAAGAAGAGGAATTTCCCGAAAAAACCACGAGCAAATTTTCAATTCTCAAAATTCTACCATGAAAGCTGCAGATGCGTACGTTGGGAATACAGCCAAAGAGCCAAAAGAAAATTACCCGAGAAATCCGAGCTTTGAAAATTCTTCAAAAAATAACAGGCGCCCGTAACTACCAGCAAGCAAATTTAGCGCTTCATTCTTAAGCCACCATTCACTCGCTTTTAAGTAGATTTGCATTTTCTTTGGTTTACCTGGTGGCAGTAATGGTGCCATTTGGGAAAAGTCTAGAACTTTTCAGCACATGTGTAGTACCAATATTCGATCCTTTCCTCCTTTCAAATTTAGTCAGTCCCTACTGAAAACATTCAGCTGGAGTTTTGCTTGTTTTCGATCACTGGAAGGACAAAAGAGTACCGCTCGAATTCCGCTTAAGTTCCGATTCCGTTATTATGGCATACCGTTGAAAGTTTTTCACCGTTGTCATACTCAATTTGCATTGAATCGGTTTGCTACTCGACTGAATAGTAATGTCTTCCATTAGTCGCAGAGTTACGGGCGGCAGAGCTGTAATAACCTTGTCGTGAATACGCACCAACTATTTCCAAATTGATTTCACCTATTCCGCGGAAATTTTTAAGCGTTCGGAATGCATGACGGGTCTTTAATGAGCTTGTGGCGCAATCTGTTATTGAATTTACTAATCGCGCTCATGAAATACAGTGGTAAAATTAACGACTTGATTTTTTTTTCTTTTGTTTTTATTTTTTTGTTATCTGTGAAAGTCATTAAAAGTAAATTAGTCTACCGTTGGAAGCAAAGGTAAACCTTGAATATTCTCAGGGTTTGGTTTTTTTACGAAATCAATACCCGTAAAGAAAATTCGAAAGAGAAAATCTTCCAACAGTCTGGGCGCAACTTTATTATTAATCAGGAAAAGTCCTGGACTGGGTTAAAGTCGAAACTGACACTCCGAGAACATCAATCAAAAGTTTGAGTCATGATGGTCTGTCGCAACTATTACAGATCTCAGTAACGCTGTACTGTAGCATCTATTGCCTATCGACCTGCATGTCAAAAGTACTGCGTCATGCAGCGCTGTCAGACTCAAAGAATTTGGGTGGTGGCATGCGAAACCATACGGCCCAGTAAGATGCTAGAATCGTTACCAAGGAAAAAGGTTAAATCGCCGACCGACTACATTGCCCGAAACTGAACTTCAAGAAGGATTTCATTGTGGGTTGCCCAACCAGGGTGGATGGAAGAATCAAAGATGAGCTGCAGAGTTGGAGCGGGTATATTCTCAGACACAAACAATGTCGCAAAGTCTTATCACTTACCGGACTATGACAGCGTTATCCACGCGGAGATACTGGGGATCCGGGAGGCCTGCCAGACTTTGAAGCAAGACTCTACGTTTGTAATCCTCACTGGCAGTTAAGCCGCAATCTGTAGTGTCATCTGTGAGAATTGGTGTGGACCAATTAATGCAGTGGCATTACTTTGATCCACACCAATTCCACAAAAAAAAACAATCAGTTCAGTGGTTGGGGTTTTTTTAGGGAGAGTTTCTGACAGCTGGCGAGAGAAAGGAGGTTAAGTTTTTTTTGGCGCGTACGAAAGTCGGTTTTTCTGAGCGCGAAAAAAAGTTTTTTTTGTAGATCGAAATTAGGAAGTTAAGTGAAGATTTTTGGCGCAAAGAATCAGTTCAGTGACGGGCGAAAATTAATTTTTAGCGCACGGGCCGAAAATAATATTGGGAAGTTAAGTTTAGTGACGGGCGGAAAAAAAACAAAAAAAAAATAAAGAAAGTAGGAGAAAAATTGAGTATTCGCAATTTTTCGTAATGTAAAGTGTTTTTAATGCAAATTTCGTACAACTACGTGCTGTGTAATCAATTCAATGACGTCGCATGATAGCTAAAGGAAACGGTGTAATCTGTTTCACTTCTATGCTTTTACAAGCAAGACAAACCAAAGTCCGAAAAAACTGGTCGCCACAATGGCTCGCATAAGTTTTCGGCCACCGTGTCCAATTAAAAGTAAATATTCAAAACAAAGCAAATAAATAAAAAAAAAAAAAAAAATCATGAATTAAAAATAAGATGGAATAAATATAAATAAATAAGCAAAAAAAAGTAGAAGCAAAATAAAAATAAATTAAAATTAAATTAAAAATTAAATTAGATTTAAAAATAAAATAAATTAAAAAAAAATAAATATAACATGACAACGAATGGACAGAAACTGACCGGACTGACATAAATAAAAAAAAAAAAAAAAAAAAAAATTATAATAAAATTTAAACAAGAAAACAAAATATGCGGTAGCCAACAACAAGGTAATTTTTTTATTATTTTTTTTTTCTCTTCAGTAAATTTCTTTGTATGATTTGTTTTGTTTTTTTTTTGTATTGGAGTTTTTTTTTTGAAATGGTAAAATAGACGGCCATTAGGATGGATCTTCTCGGTTGAAGACCTTCCGCCCCCTCATTCCTCTCTTTAGGGGCCATACGCATAAGATTCTTTTGAGGACAAGTATGGCTAAGGTAGGGTGGGCTAGACGGCGCACAACAGCAGCGCCAGTCGAGTTGAAGGGAGTTTTCTCGGTCTCTCATGACCGATTGGGAATCTTATCCCAATTTTATCACCCGGGTAAGTCGGCGTGAAATTTTTGTTGTATAGGCCATGGGTTTTATGGTCTGGAATACGAACAACGTACCCCCCCACAGCCGCAGCTAGCCCGGAAGCCAGCAAGCACGTCGCTCCAGTTCGTATTTCAGCCACCAATTCGGACGTAGGCGGAATTGGACCCCTGTTTCCCGATCCCAACCTTCCCTTCGGTTATTTTGACTTTTTTAAGTCGAAATAACCACTCCAAGGCCTCCGAACACAACAAAATGGCGCCCAACGTGGGGCTAGCCAAACCAGCGCGTAGTTCACAACGCGTGATGGGACAATATGCGAGAGTCGGAAAAATGCCGCATAAAAGTTGTCACATCGAACTGACTTAAAATTTGTCTGGTAGCGACTTAAAATAACGCTTAAACAGCACCTACAAGTCAAGTGAACAAGCTCTTTTGTTACTTCACTTACTTCTAGTGTGGTTCGAATTTACAGCTGGACATTGTGAAACCTTCATATTGACAGTTTTCTGTTGGCAACCTTTAGGCGCCATCAGAATTCCATATGAAGGGGCAGCCTTTTCTATCTGTGGGTTCGAATTGGACTTGTTGTGGGTTAAGTAGGGTCTTCAAGACCCGTCTAACTGATGTATTGTAGGTACCCTTTTGAAAGCTGGGCTTGCCTTGACTTAGCGGGCAAGTCGTCAGACGATTGGGCAGACTACCTGCAATATATGTTTTAGATTAGTGAGGAGAAGACAATACAGGAGTCTTCAAAAGAGTTCCTTATTTCCTTATTCCATCCTTTTAGAGTTCCTATAACGTAAAATTGAATTAAATTATGTAGTATATTTTTTTTTTAAATTTTAAGTCTTAGGACAATTTATTTTTCATATTAGCATTTTATTTTATTTTTCTTTTGTTTTATCCCATTTTTTTTTATATTTTCTCGATTCCAATTTTCCCAGGAAGTTGAAGGGGCTGAGATTTGCCTTTTAACTCGACCTAGCAGGAGAGAGGATGAGGTTTGGGAGGTGGATAGCGAGAAGATCCATCACGTTTTGATTTTTATTTTGTTGCTTTAATGGAGCTTTCTTTTGCTTTGATTTTTTTTTTTGATTTTGATTTTTGCATTTGCTGGTTGCTTTGCTTTACGTTTTTTTGCGATTTTCTTTAATTTCGAAGAGACGAATTTTGAGCCTTATATATTTAAAAATTTGCATGATTTTTTTTTTTTTTTTTTGCTTTTGTTTATTTGTTATAATTTTTTTGATTGCGATATTTATATATATTTATTTTTCTGTTGCTATCAAATTTTGATTTGATAGTCGCGGTTATTTAATTTGCTTAGTATTCGAATTCGATTGCTTCGCTACATTTGACGCAAAATAATCTTCTTTTCTTTTGGTTTATTTTTTTTTAATCCTTAGTTTGAGGAATGTTCATGTAGTTAAAATATTTCCCTATGTAACTATTTATTTATTATAGGCGTTTTTTTTTTATTTTTGCATGTTAGGCTATATATTATTTTTGTACTTTAGTTATTTATTCTTTTCGCATGGTTTTGTATGATTAGTTATTTATTTCCTTGTTTATTATATATATATATATTCATCATTATTGGAATTTAGGAAATTATTATATTTTTGCATAGTTTTTTTGTTAAGTTTATCGTAGTTTTCGTAGTTTAAATTTTTAGATTTAGTTGCGGAATTTATTTTTTTTTTGTTTGCTTAGGCTAATTTTTCTTAGATTTAGTTGTTATTTTGTTAAGTTAGTTAGTTTAGTTAGTTTATTTCTTTGGTTATGGTAGTTTAATTTATTATGTAGGTAGTTATTAGATTTTTTTTGTATTATTATTTTTGTAGTTTATAATTTATTTTTAGAACATTTATTTTAGTGTTGTTAGTTTTAGTAATCTACACATATTTTGAAGTTGAGTTTATTTTTTTCTTGTTTCACTTTTTTACTTATATTTATGTGGGATATTTAGTTTAGTAGTGTAGATTATTTATTAGATTTATTTTTTTTTGTTTAAACTTCTTTCTTTTGTCCTTTTTTTTTTCTTCTACCATGCCATTGTCACGCACGCCAGAAAACAGGGGCGAAGATGTTCTATGCACTGTCTGCCAGGAGTGGTTGGAATCGGAGGATGAGGCAGTCACTAAATGTGGGCACCGGTTCCATGAGAGGTGCATAGAGCAGTGGGTAGGAGTTAAGCAGAGCTGTCCCACTTGCCGGAATCATCTGGGCAAGTCGGACTACTGGTCTTTCCGGGGAGTAGAGGGAGCGATAGCCGCCCCTGGACCGTTGACAAGAAGCAGGGCTCAGTTAACGGTCCCACAGCTTTCAAGAGATGGAGTTTCTCTCCTTAGGGAGTCAAATTTGGATCCTCCACACGAGCTGGGCGGCGGTCAAGCCTTCTACGCTCCGGACGGAACAGTGGTCACCGACCAAGGGAGGGGAGTAAGCCTACCACCACTACCTTCGGAAAACCTGCCACAACCACCACAACTACAACCACCACAACTACAACTACCACTACAACCGATGACGACAACAGAGGCACGTGTGAATCTTGGAGTTGATGAGATCGCTCAACTGATTCGCACTGTGCTGAGGGAGGAGCGATCTCGTCAATTCCAAGAGTCGCACAGTGATCGTTCTCGTACAACGAACCACACCTCCAGAGCTACAAGTACTGCTCGAGCACCTGAGAGGGCTCAGCCACCACAATATCCGGTCGCTCAGTTCGCTGATCGTAGGAGCACCGGACCGAATTATAGACGCCGCAACACCACAAGTCCCATACGGACATGGCGTCTAAAATTTAATGGAGACGCTAAGGTGTTGCGAGCCGAAGAACTTATATATCGCGCCGAGGCTCTTGCGACCAGCGAGCTGAACGCGGATATGGACTTGCTCGCACGCAGCTTCTACATGCTGCTTGACGGCCGTCCAAACAGTTGGTTCTGGACCTGGCACAGGTCCAATCCAATGCCAACTTGGGCGGTTTTAAAACCTGCATTTTTGCAGACATGGGGTGTGCGAGCGAGTGACTGGGACATTAGACGGCAAATGTTAGCCAGACGTCAGGTCCCAAGCGAGTCCTATCAGATGTTCGAGCAGGACTTGTGTGAGCTCCGAACGTTGCTATCAAATCCGATGCACGACGGAGAGTTCGTGGAGCTGGTGCGGGGAAATTTGTTGCCAAATACGCAGCAACAAATTTGCCTGCAACAAATTTGGTCGCTTGACCATCTTCGACAGATAGTCACAAGAGTCGAAGATATTAGACGGTCCACAAGATACGGCTACTCGAGTCATACCCGAGTTGCTGAGGTCGTGGAGCCTCCTACAGAGGTTTGTGATGAGCGCAATGGTTCCGAAGCCATGGCAACAATTACATCTGGGGCTCCACTAAAATGTTGGAACTGTGAGCGATTAGGTCACGGTTACCGACTATGTGCAGAAGCTCCCAGGGGTATTTTCTGCTATGGCTGCGGAACAAAAGACGTTTTGCGACCGCATTGTGCTCGTTGCAATCGGGAAAACTCCGGAACGGAACGAACCACTTCGGCAAATTCTCGTCCTTTTCGGAGCAACCCACAGCAGCCACCCAAAACGTAGGAGACTCTTCGATCTCCGCAACTTGTGGTGATGATGACGCATCACCAGTCAGGTCGAATACACCGGACCTGACCAAACCATCGGATTTGACAAATGCCACGACTGAGTCTCATTCAGTCGTAATTCTTAAAAATTCCTTACCTCCTGTTCGCAAAGCGCCTGTACCTCGGAAGCCTTACCATGTAAGACTGAAGGAGTACATGGAGGCACGCGACAGGATTTTTAACGATTCTAAATCCCCTTTTGTTAGTATTTCATCTTGTTCCCCATTTCAACCTTCCCCTGATCCAACTCCCAAAAAGGCGATTTTACGTTTACGCGCATTTTGGCGTAAAGTTCGAGAGAGAAAGAAGGCAGTAATGTCGACTATTATCTCCGAACCTTTTGATGTACGTCCCTATGCTATGGTCTCCCTGTTCAATGTAAACGTTAAAGGTCTTTTAGACAGTGGTGCGAGCATTAGTTGCCTAGGAGCCAATGCACTAGAACGCCTTGAGCGAGCGCAAGTGCATTGGAAGCCGATTTGCCACGAGGTGAAGACAGCTGATGGTGCTTCACAGAGGGTAGTGGGAAGTGTGACGACCGAAATTCAATTTCGTGGAGTTACACAACCTATTACTCTTTACATCGTGCCGAGTTTATCTCAGGATTTATATCTTGGGGTAGACTTCTGGCGAGCCTTTCATCTTGCTCCATCCATCATCAGCTGTGTCAACACACAAACCACCTCTTCGCAACATGATGCTACTGCGATGCACTCTTTAACGAGTAAAGATGTTGAACGTTTAGAGAACGTTAAGTCTAAGTTCCCTTCTTTCGAACTTCACGGTTTGGGAAAGACTAACGTTCTCGAACACGAAATCGACGTAGGAGAAGCGCGCCCCATCAAACAAAGACACTACCCAGTATCGCCTGCGATTCAAAACCTCATGTATGGCGAGGTCGATCGTATGCTGGCAATGGGAGTGATAGAGGTTAGTTTGAGTGCGTGGAGTTCGCCGGTAGTGCTCGTGAGGAAACCAGGGAAAGTCAGGTTGTGTTTGGATTCTCGAAAGGTGAATAATGTGACGAAAAAGGATGCATATCCACTTCCACATATCGACGGAATCCTTAGTCGATTACCACGAGCCAACTACATAACCAGTCTTGACCTGAAGGACGCCTTTTGCCAGATTCCTCTCGAGGCTAAGTCCCGTGAAATGACGGCGTTTACCATTCCCGGACGACCCCTCTATCATTTTACCCGGATGCCATTTGGGTTGTGCAATGCACCCCAACGTATGTGCCGTTTGATGGATCGTGTTATCCTACCCGAACTGAAGGACCAAGTATTTGTTTACTTGGACGATCTATTGTTGATCTCGGAGGATTTCAATTCTCACTTGGTTTTGTTGGCGGAAGTTGCCGAATGCCTAAGGAAGGCTGGACTTACAATCAATGTGAGAAAAAGTAAGTTCTGTCTGAGGGAAGTGAATTACCTCGGATACATTGTTGGAGATGGAGGCCTGAAGACAGATCCGAAAAAAGTCTCGGCCATGGTCGATTACCCTTCGCCGAAATCCGCACGTCAGGTTAGACGCTTTCTTGGTATGGCTGGATGGTATCGACGATTCATTTTCAACTTTGCAGCTGTGGTCTCACCAATCTCAGACACGCTGAAAAAGGCCGACAAATTTACTTGGACTTCAGAGGCGGAAACTGCGTTTCAGTCTGTGAAGGCCATGTTAACTGCGGCCCCTGTATTGGTAAATCCAGACTTCACTAGACCATTCGTGATTCAATGCGATGCTAGCAAATCTGGAGTGGGGAGTGTTCTTTTCCAAGAGAACAATGATGGATCGGAATCTCCTATTGCATTTATGTCCCAAAAGCTCAATTCCGCTCAACGCAATTACAGTGTTACAGAGCTTGAATGCTACGCCGCTGTGTTGAGCGTGAAAAAATTCAGAGCGTACGTGGAAGGGACATCGTTTAAGATTATAACGGACCATGCGAGTCTCAAATGGCTGATGTCTCAAAAGGATCTCAGTGGACGTTTGGCTCGCTGGAGTTTGAAGTTGCAAGGCTTCGACTTCGTGATCGAACATCGTCGTGGGAGCCTGAATATTGTTCCCGACGCCCTCTCTCGCGTATACGAAGACGGATTAAATGCGCTGATCGACGTTGCACCCATGGTTGACTTGAGCTCTTCAGAATTTCAGAATACGGAATATGAGGATCTGAAGGCAACTGTGGAGGCAAACGCCCCTCGGCTTCCTGACGTATGCGTTAGAGATGGCTACGTGTACAAGCGTACAGAGCCCTATAACGGTGACCCAATCACAGAAGATCGTGCTTGGAAACTTTGGATTCCATCGAGCTTGGCGCCTACTGCGATCGCTCAGGCCCATGAAGCGGATACCATGGTTCACGGTGGGTTCGCCAAAACGCTAGAGCGCATTAGGCGATACTTGTATTGGCCTGGTATGTCTACACAAGTCCGCGATTTCGTTCTTTCGTGTCAGACTTGTAAAGAAACTAAGTCCCCGAATCGTCCGCTTAGAGCTGCAATGGGAGAGGCCTTCAAAACGCAGAAGCCCTTTCAACATCTGTACATTGATGTATTAGGACCATACCCTAGGACCAAAAGTGGGAAAATCGCTATCCTTGTTGTCCTTGACCATCTGTCAAAATTTCCCATCCTTCATCCCCTAAGAAGAGTTACGGCGGGTGAGATCACGACGTTTTTGGAGAGGGATGTCTTCCATATGTTTGGTACCCCCGAGACAATTCTCTCCGACAATGGGTCTCAGTTCAAGTCGGCGACATTTAACTCCATGCTTTCCAAGTATGGGGTTAAACACCTTTATACCCCGAAATACTCGCCTCAAGCGAATGCTTCAGAGCGAGTCAACCGTTCTGTTTTAGCTGGACTCCGTGCGTTCATCGTGGAGGACCAGACTCGATGGGACGAAAACTTAAGCAAAATAGGATTTTCTCTTAGGAGTTCAATTCACCAAGCCACTAAGTTTTCGCCCTATCAGGTTTTGTTTGGGACTCACATGATGTCGCATGGGGATGACTACGCTCTGTTGCATCGTTTGAAAGCACTAGGTGATGTAGACTTGCAACTGGGTCCCAGAGAAGGTACTCCTATCGTGAGGCAACTGGCACAGGCGAATATTCAGGTCGCACACGAGAACAGCAGTAGGCGTTATAATATGCGTGCGGCTCAAACTCAGTTTAGAGAAGGACAGGAAGTGTACAGAAGAAACTTTTCCCTGTCCACAGCAGCACAAAATTATAACGCCAAACTTGCCAAGAAGTTCTTGAAGTGCAGGATTCGTCGTGTGCTAGGCAACTCGCGATATGAGCTAGAAGATCTCGGAGGCAAACGTGTGGGAGTGTACCACTCCAAAGACCTTCGTCAGTGACTGGAGCGAGTGACATACTCCGAGAGTGCCCGGTCACTGCAGTCGTGAGCATGAGACGCAGACGGAGCTCACAGCTGCCTTTTTCAGCCTGTTCGGCGTTGTAGACAACGGCGAGCAGTCTGTGTTGTAGTGTCATCTGTGAGAATTGGTGTGGACCAATTAATGCAGTGGCATTACTTTGATCCACACCAATTCCACAAAAAAAAACAATCAGTTCAGTGGTTGGGGTTTTTTTAGGGAGAGTTTCTGACAGCTGGCGAGAGAAAGGAGGTTAAGTTTTTTTTGGCGCGTACGAAAGTCGGTTTTTCTGAGCGCGAAAAAAAGTTTTTTTTGTAGATCGAAATTAGGAAGTTAAGTGAAGATTTTTGGCGCAAAGAATCAGTTCAGTGACGGGCGAAAATTAATTTTTAGCGCACGGGCCGAAAATAATATTGGGAAGTTAAGTTTAGTGACGGGCGGAAAAAAAACAAAAAAAAAATAAAGAAAGTAGGAGAAAAATTGAGTATTCGCAATTTTTCGTAATGTAAAGTGTTTTTAATGCAAATTTCGTACAACTACGTGCTGTGTAATCAATTCAATGACGTCGCATGATAGCTAAAGGAAACGGTGTAATCTGTTTCACTTCTATGCTTTTACAAGCAAGACAAACCAAAGTCCGAAAAAACTGGTCGCCACAATGGCTCGCATAAGTTTTCGGCCACCGTGTCCAATTAAAAGTAAATATTCAAAACAAAGCAAATAAATAAAAAAAAAAAAAAAAATCATGAATTAAAAATAAGATGGAATAAATATAAATAAATAAGCAAAAAAAAGTAGAAGCAAAATAAAAATAAATTAAAATTAAATTAAAAATTAAATTAGATTTAAAAATAAAATAAATTAAAAAAAAATAAATATAACATGACAACGAATGGACAGAAACTGACCGGACTGACATAAATAAAAAAAAAAAAAAAAAAAAAAATTATAATAAAATTTAAACAAGAAAACAAAATATGCGGTAGCCAACAACAAGGTAATTTTTTTATTATTTTTTTTTTCTCTTCAGTAAATTTCTTTGTATGATTTGTTTTGTTTTTTTTTTGTATTGGAGTTTTTTTTTTGAAATGGTAAAATAGACGGCCATTAGGATGGATCTTCTCGGTTGAAGACCTTCCGCCCCCTCATTCCTCTCTTTAGGGGCCATACGCATAAGATTCTTTTGAGGACAAGTATGGCTAAGGTAGGGTGGGCTAGACGGCGCACAACAGCAGCGCCAGTCGAGTTGAAGGGAGTTTTCTCGGTCTCTCATGACCGATTGGGAATCTTATCCCAATTTTATCACCCGGGTAAGTCGGCGTGAAATTTTTGTTGTATAGGCCATGGGTTTTATGGTCTGGAATACGAACAACGTACCCCCCCACAGCCGCAGCTAGCCCGGAAGCCAGCAAGCACGTCGCTCCAGTTCGTATTTCAGCCACCAATTCGGACGTAGGTGGAATTGGACCCCTGTTTCCCGATCCCAACCTTCCCTTCGGTTATTTTGACTTTTTTAAGTCGAAATAACCACTCCAAGGCCTCCAATCACAACAAATCTAGGCCTTAGATTCGGCTACCATATCCACTCAACTCGTCGAACTGTGCCGAGAGGAGCTAGCCTACTTAGGAAATCTGCTCGAAGTAGCCCTGCTTTGGGTTCCAGGCCACAGCAACATAAAGAGTAACGAGCGGGCAGACGAATTAGCTAGGAAAGGTTCTGCTTTTCAGGGCTATCTCGCGAAATCTGTATAAGTCCCACTAGGAACTGTTAAGCAAACGCGAACTGTAGGTGGAGAGGACTGACCTAGGAAGACATGGCCATCCAACTACCGAAGGAGAACAGATGAACTCTCTAGCAGTAACCGCGTAGACGTGTCCAGAGTCAAGGCGGTCAGCACGTGTCACATTGGCCAATCGGAGAGTACGCGTCCAGGCTGAGTATTTCAGTATTTCAGACTGTTATTCATCTTCTTGGCGGGTGTCCGGCTCTAGCCAGAGCCAGACTTCGAGCATTAGGCTAACCTTTCTTTAATAACTTTGATGAGATCTCGAGCAGAACTGATTCCCTTTTTAAGCAGCTCCGGATCGATATGATAGTCCATTCTAGCTCTAGGTCTCTGTGAAACTTCGTATCTACCTTATCAGCCTTCAACGACCAGGTTAAAAGAGTTGTGGTAACAAAACGACGCTTTCTGTGCTAATTGGACCCTGTTCGACTGACGTAAACCAAACAACGGATATCAATTCCAAGTTTCAACTTCCCAGCCTAAGCGGTTCCTCAGATATAAAAACCAAAATATTTCGTCTAAAATGCTCCTCCAGCTCCTTCTGAACCCAACAATGTTTTCTTCTTATTGCGATTGTTCGCAGCTTTTCCTACGTGGAAAATCAAATAAGAAAATCTTATACCGGAAGCATTTAAAATTCATTCTTAGATCAGCTACAGCTCGACTGATTAATTCAAACACTAGTTTCGAAAAATTCACTCAAGTTTCGCAAATTGTTTATTTGTTGTTTGCTCGGCTCCCATTCATCCGCACCACCCCCTCTTCGAATGGAAATGCCACCGTCAAGTTATCTAATGGTCTCGGTATAAAATCGGGTCTGATGAGTGTGTGGATACGCGGAGTTGATAGACGCAGCGAGTGCGCGCCGTACATGCCTTGCATACGGGAAATATTTCGCATGTCGCTCTAAACGACTTTTAAATGAAAATAAAGCGGTTTTCATCTGTCCAATCGATCGGTCTCGCTTTAAAGTACGAGACGCACCCATCGGACAACATGCCACCCTGTGCAAATAGCGGGGCGCGTTAAGCGCGGTAAGACGACAAACTTGACGGTAATTAGCCAACTGTAGTACAGAGTCTGCGGTATGTTGTACCTGTGGACATACCTGGCCAATTTGCGACCGATTGAAATTCATTCCGCATGTATCAACAAGCAGCTGGCCGAGTGATCAACTCGAGACTCGATGGGAAACAGTCTAGTATGTTATGGAAAATTGGGCGGCTTTAATCATTGGCTTCTTCTATGGCGCTACAATCCAAATGGGTCGCACAAAATCGGAAAAGATCGCGCAAAATTCACCCCAAACTTTAGCATAACCTACTAATTTTATTTCAGAAGTTCTTGGATTCCATAGGATATCTATTTACTTCAAAAGTGATTACCAAAAATACCACAGGTAACAGGACGGAAACTGCGAAGTGCAAAGATGACCATGTCAGAGATATCAGCTCTCAACCAAGACCATCCCAACTAGCAGTGAAAGCAGATGTCCTGAGCAGAGAAAGTAACCTTCAAACTTCAAACTGTAACATGACAAGCTCCTATACACATGGATGAAGAGTCTTCAATTGATAGAAACGTTTAGGACAACTACAGCACGCCCCAATCCGGACCGTCACAAGGTCCCTTGGATTGGAAAAGAGCCCAACGCTGAGTTAAACCTCAAACTTGTTCTTTTAAAGGCCCAACATTTAGTGCAAAAGCTGTAACGAAAAAACCACAGTGCAGCACACCCAACGATTTTAAAACCGGACCGAAGTCGTCCGCTAAAAGCTCAGAGCCAGAAGTATCGGCATTGCAGAAGCGAATCCAGAACATCAGAGATGCTGCTCAACGAGATAACTCTGACAGGGTCAAGCCATTTGCCAAGTAATGCCCGCTTTCAGGTGCCTTCAAGTGAAGCTGCAACATACGAAAGCAGTCCTCTCCAGCAGGTTCACTGAAGCTCACCATAACGGTCGCTCTTATCCAAGAGTCATATTTTCCGGAAAACCAGGAGGCTTGATAGTGGGTGCACTCTTGTTTGACTATACCAATGCCGGTAGACCCAGATCATCTTTGCTTTTCAGAAATAACACTGGAGACATGAAGTCTTTAAAATTAATTGCACAAAGCAGGGATGAATCCCTTCTGATTAGCCGCGGAAGTGATTGCCCAGTTCTAAAGAATAAAAAAACACAGAGACTGGTTGCTGCAATGAGGAAATTGCAGAGCTATCCCCTTCGTCACCTTCCGGCGACGACATTATTATTGACCATGTGGTTCCGGCAATGAGGATGTTATGGAACAGCCGAGAAGTTCATCACCAGGGTCCGAAAAAATTATTCTTCAAGATCCTTCAAGCCGTTGAAAAGCCGACGATACTTTTCGTATCACGAAGGATGAGTTTTGCTGGCAATGGAAATTCTCGTGTGGCTTCTGCCTATGTCCTGTTTTAAAAATGTTGTAGAAATTGGAAATTCTCCGCTGGGTAATTGATATTCCAGAAGCTAACACCATCGCGTTGCTCTGCATTGCGCTAGCCTTTAGCGGCAAAAGACTTTATATCATCGCGATGTACATCATTTCGTGTGCGTTATCTACAATATTTGGAATTCAACCAAATCGTTGATGCGTCGTTTGACGACGACTTGATATATCTGAAAATTTTGAAAACGAAAGCATGGAAGACATATTGTCTCTCAAAGATTGATTCGGACTACGTTTCCTATTCAAACTTACGCGACCTGTTTGTTAACCGGTCTAGAGTGGCGTATACCTCGTACACAGTAAGCCTTTTTTAACTAGACTCGTAAGAAAACTAAACGAGAGTGAAACATCTAGCCAAACTAGTTAAAAATCTTGCTAAAATAACCTTACTGATATTGCAGTATAGGGTGTTTCAGTCGGAACGCTCGAAATTTGTTAGGTTATAGCGACCATGTTGTTAAAGCAACATCCGTCGAATTTGTTGTGAATTGTTCAATAGTGAATGGCAAATCACCATGGAAGCAACAACGATATTCTCCCGTTAACAAACACAGTAAAAATTATTTGTAATTTTACAACATTTAATGTAATAAAATTATCCCCATATCATAGTTAAAATTATCTAATTCATGTATAAACGCTATTACCATTATGTAATTCAGTTGTTTACGTGAAATGTTATGTAAAATTACAAAGAAATAAAAATTACAATAACTCGTATGGAAAACTACATTTCAAAACATGGATAAATAAAATGATTCCATGTAAAAAAAAATCTGCCAATGGTCTGGGCGAAACTTTATTATTTTTCGGGTCAATGTTCGGGAGCGGTCAAAGTCGGAGTGAATCATGAGTTGTTTCGAGATTATTAGATTTCTTGGAAAATTAATTTTGTTCTTAAATTAAAAATATGTAAAATAGAGATTTTCAGCCGATTAAACATTGGAAAAGACCGTGTGGACTACTCGAATTTCGGTATATTATGTACACTAAAAGCCCATAGAAGAAAAACGAATTTGCTGCCTTATCAGACTTAAGAGATATGACGAATTGTTAAAACGTATACAAACCCATTACTTCCTCTTAGGGTTTGAATTTCGAAAAAATTGTGAAACAGGTTTTTAGACGATTTAATAAGAAGCAACTTGATATCTCATGAGAGACGAAGGCTTTTGAAAAATTTGCGAAAACGTAAGCCAACTCTTCACACCCCTTGGTTCTGGAAATTCGAAAAATTGTGAATTGGTTGGCAAAAATTACATATTACAAAACATATACAAACCCTTGGGGATTAAATATCGAAAAATTGAGAAATGGGTTTGTAGGCGATTATATAAAAAGCCTGAGGAAGTGAAAAGCGATCTAATATCTCATCGAACCTAAGAAATATATAGAAGCTTTGAAAAGCATACAACCCCCTTACACCCATTAGGATTGAATATCTAAAATACTAAAATTGACTTTTTAGCTTTTTTGTATAGGAAACCTTAGGAAGTAAAAGTTAATTCGATATATCATCAGATATACAACCTAGTTACACCCACTTGGGGGTTGAATATCCAAAAATCGTGAAAGGAGTTAATAAATAAATATGAAGACAGCACGAGTAAGTAGGAACCAATTCAATTTCTTATCACTTCTAAAAGAAATGACGGAGTTCGTGAAAAGGTGTTCAGCCCGTTTATACCCTCTTAGGAGCTGAAAAAGGAAAAAACTTAGAAACAAGTTTTAGGCGATTATTACGCAAGCACGTGAAAGTAAAAAGATATTTGATATCTGATAAGACCTGTGGATATAGTAGAATTCATGAAAAAGTTTACAACCCCCTTTGCACCCACTTAGGGGTCGAATATTAAAAAATCCTGAAAACACTTTCTAGGTATTTATATGCAGAAGTCGTACAATAAAAATGAATTCAATATTTGGGAAGACCTAATAGATATGACGAAAAACGTGAAAATATTTGCATTCTATTTCCACTGATCATTATTTTTGCCCCCCCCCCCTCCGAACGCTTATGGATATTTGAATTTTGTTTATCTAAATTACTTTTCTAGTTGATTTACATACACATACCAAGTATCAACTTTGTAGCATTAGCCGTTCTATAGATAGGAAAAACACCCCCCACCCCCGTACCATACTACCCTTATAAAAAATTATATTTTTCCGACATGCTACTAATATAGCTCTATATAAATACCAAGTTTCAGTTTTATATCATTATCGGTTCTTGAGATATAAAAATCGGAACTTTTTCCTCTTCATCCTCCCCCACCGTCGCCCTCTACACCCACACTTCCAAAATTTTGTTTTCTGCTAGGGTTTTCTGAGACCTACGTCTGGTAAAATTTCTAAACATCTATCTTATACTGTTCTTGAGATATGAGACGTAATTTTTTAGAAAAATTCTATTCCCCTCCACTATCATGCTCCACCGCCCCCTTAAAAAATTTTACTTTCAGCAGACTTCATTTCTCAACCTTTATACACATACCAAATTTTATTTATCTAGGGCAATCGGTTCGTGAGATATCGTTATCTAAAGTTTTTCACCCCCCACCGCCGTACGCCACTGTCCCCACTCAAAAATTTGTTTCCGATCAGTTCTCCTAGTATACCTACAGATACTCATAAAGTTTCAATTTTGCGACATTAACCGTTTAAAAGATATAGATTTTAGAATATCTTGATCTCGCCTTTTTTGCGTTTCGGACACATTATTTTTCCCCCCACTCCCTAACCCCTTCACCTATATCGGCAATTTTTTTGCATTATGCTGGGGATGATTGTAATTCTAAGTTTATAGGTTATATAACATACCATTGGAAATACCATCTAATGAGAAAGTGAAGTTTTTCATATTCAATCGGTTTCCACCGTATTTTGATAATGGTTAATAACCCGAAGTTAGTATTGTCGGCAAAAATATCTGATTTCTAATGCTCAATATTAAAAAAGAGAAAGAGAAAGAGAAAACGGTTCAGAAAGTCCTTCACCAAGTATGAAATTAAAACTATGACTGATTAGTGATTAAATGTTAAAAATCATCTTTTTCGTTCTTGCTGAAGGACCCTTTTTTTCTTTTTTTCATAATATTCATAAGCTGGGAAAAAATTCAAAATTTTTAAATTGACTGAGATTTCAAATTCAACCAAATGTGGGAAATGTATTAGAATTTGATAGAATCTTATCGAAATCTCGACATTTCGGCAAATCGAGTTTTAAATGTTTGGATATAAATCAGTTATTAATATGCGGAGTAGTAGTAGTTACTGGAAATACTCATAATTAAGTTCTTATAGCTGACTACAACGCAATATTTCAAACTGGATTTGCAGAAAATTCGTGATTTTGACAAAAATATTAAGATCTACTGGATTACCCATAAATTTGAATAAGTTTGATACCTGTTCTGTTGACTAGATTTTGTGAAAACATAGTTCAAAATCCTCTCAAAACGACCTTCTATACAGCACCTATAACGACAGCAATGATATTGTGTTTCACTGCATTTACCACAATTTACGTCTTAATTTAGGATTAGGATGCACATAATGAAAATTGTCCAAGCATGATCCAAATCTAAATTTTTCAAAATTAGTTTCAAACAGTAAAAGCTACTTCCATAACATAACACACCACAACCCAAAGATTGATTATAATTCCAAATTTTATTGCTTTTCGATTGAAATATTTTTAATTAGTACAGTCTTCTTTTCAATCAGGAGACAAAAGAAGGATTAAAGAAAGACATAAGGGGAAATCAGATTTAATTGCATTATACTTTATTAAGTGTATCTATTAATCTAATGGTCTCAAATAATTTGTCTTTAAAGCAGACGTGATAAAGTCATCATGGGTGACGAATTTGTCAGGGGGGGGGCCATGGCCCCCATGGCCCCCCCCCAATACCGCCACTGGATACAGAGTGGTTAAGGAAAGTGTTTTTGACCGGTACCCTCACTCACTTAAAACGTTAAATCTTGAAAACGAATAATCACAAGGCAAAGTGTTATAACTCGTTTTTTAGGGAAGCGAATTACCTTTCATTTGATGTAACAGTCTAAATTGTAACTGCACCCAATCTTGAGATATTTACTCGAAAACACAGATTTTTGCTACGTCAACCCTAAAAATTCAGTGATCAATGTAGTTTTTCTCAGAAAACCCCATTATAAAAATGTCATTTAAATTTTATTTTTGTATGAGCCGTATTATTACCTACAAAAGCTGCATACATATGAGTTACGATTAACATTTTGGAAGTAACAGGTAAAAATACATATCGCATAAAAATTAAATATTTAAAAGTCAGTGCCATAAAGTGGACCTTGTCCAAGAATCTGTTTAATTTGTCGGTAGTACTGAAGTATTTTTATTGCACATTTATTACTATTTAAAGTATGAAGGAAAACAATGAAATGTAAGTGAGTTTCAACATAATTGATGCTTTTACCTGGACGTGGTAGGTACTCTAGATGCGGTACTATGCCTTTTTTAATAGGGTGTCTTACAAAATAAAAAGCCTATAAAAGCAAAATTTCATATTTTTCTCAGTTTTAGTTACGTTGCTAAGAGAAGAAGGTGTCAGTAGAATTTAAAAAATTATTTCAAAATGTCTGAGTACTCCAATGAAGAATATGATAAATGAATATGAATATGACATGATGTTAATTTATGGAGAGTGTGACCAAAATGCACGAGCCGCGCGATGGCTTTACCACCAGAGACATCCTCATCGACGGACACCTAGCAGGAGAGTATTTCAAGACGTTTACAGGAGAATTAGGGAAACTGGCAGCGTTAGAACAAGGAGAGTAAATGCAAATCCTGCGCCTATAATCGCTGTTCAGATTGATGAAAGAATACTGCAAGCAGTGCAAAATGATCCATCGATCAGTATCCGACGCTTGGCATTGCAGTTTAACATATTGTTGCGAGCTAGGGGTTCGCCGGGATTTCAAGTAAAACACAATTCGGTTAAAATAAAAATAAGTGATAATTTATTTATCCGCACTTTAATTCACAGACTTATATTCGCACAATAATTCGCACTGTATGGCAATACCGCACGCTTATACCATATATCGCTTAACTCGTTCGCTTTCGTTCTCTTTCCACACGGTCGCGTATACTCGCTGGCTATCGCAGTCGCGTAATCAAAATTACTGTCAGTTTGCTGAATGCTTCACCTGCTTATATACTACCCGGTTGCAGTCTAGGATGTGCTTGAACGTTCGTTCAGTTCTGGAATCTTCTCGAAAGCTTCAGAGCCTTCGATTTCGATCATCGTTCAGTGGTGTGTGCAGAAGATTCAAGTGAGCTTGAGATCTTTCGACTTTGGTGGTTCATGTACAGGGTTCTAGTACATTGGAGAGCATTCGATAAAGAAGGGAGATAGAATCGTGTTGTCTCGCCTTATCTTCAGCTAGGTTTCTGATTGGGTTATTTTGCCACTAGGTATTCGGTTGTTGTTGTTTTCATTATGTGAAACGATCGAGTTGCACGGTTGCGGGGTTGCCAGGCTTACATGTAACATTACTCCCTCCTTAGTTTCTGTTCGTCCCGAACAGAGTAGCTCCCCCCGTCAGTGACGTCATTTTTCATTTTGGTCCGTGGTACTCCCTCCTTTAGTTGCGTGCTGACCCGATGCCATCCTTTACCGTTGCACTGATGTTTTGACGATGTTTCCCTCTGTCTTCGAGTGCTGTGTAACAATACTAGATCGCCATCTCTGTAGCTGGAAGATTTCGCTCGTTGACAACGCTCTGCATTCTGGTGATTATTTGTTGAACAGATTTTGTCCCGAGTTTGGTAATGTTTTGCCTGCTGTCGATCACAAACTTTTAATCGTCGCAAGTTCCCCACGACCTCTTTGTCTTGTTGACTATTCTGCATCACAATATGTTGATGTTGATTTCGCCAGCCAATTTCCGTCTCTTCTAATTGGCTCTGTAGCTTTGCGCCTCTGGTACTCCTTTGTTCGGCAGTACAATCCGAACAATAATTCGTTGTTCTCTTCGGATTTCGACAATCAAACCTTAAGTGTCCTTCTTGTCCACAGTTCCAACATCGCATCGCTCCGCGATGCTTTCGGTTCTTTCGGTTCCTTTCCACCAGCAATCGGTGTCAACAGTTCTTTCCCGCTCATTACAGCTATTGCATAGTGGTTGTTTCGAAGTGTGCTCATCGTAATTATTCCTGTTTCTTCTTAGATGCCAACAATCACGCCGTAAATGCCCGTCCTGTCCGCAATGCCAACATCGGAGAACGCTGAGCCTAGCGTGTTCCAATCTCCGACTCACGTAAGATTGACTTGTGTTTTCATTGCGGCAATGGTGGGGTATCGCTCTTCCAGTGTAATCCGCTGATCTGCAATCCCGACTTAAGTGTCCCGCCTTTCCGCAATTCCAGCATCGGGGGCCACCAGATCCTACGCTCGGCTTGGTGTACTCTGCTCTCTCGCATACACACTTTTCTGTTATTTTTCGGACTCGGTAGTTACTCCACGAGCTTTGCTTGGCAGCTTCGAACGTAAGCCCATATACTAAGGCTTCGCCAATCGTGTTCTTTCCTGCCAATTTTAATGACAACTGTAGTTCTTCATCCTGTACGGCATTATTAAATGTGAACACAGCCAAATCACTGCGATGTTCGCTTTGCACATTAGGGAATGAAAGCAACGTAAGTCGTTCTATATCGAGCGCTAGCTCTTGCAATGTTTCGCCATCCTTTTGACTTCGGTTGTGGAGTTGCATCTTGTAGATCTCTCGCATGTGGTCACTACCATAATAAAGATCCAAGGTCTGTACCAACGTCGAATAATCTTGCTGTTGCTTCTGCGGAATTGTTTGGAGAACTTCTGCTGGTGGACCTCTTAGCGCCAATATCAAAGCCGTTCCTCGTTCCAAATCATTCCAATGATTATTTCTCGCGGCAGCCTCAAATTGGGTCTTATAGATAGCCCACGGTGTTTGTCCATCGAAAATCGAAGCTTTGAGATCTTTGTGCGTAACGTGTTCTGTCTTGATGACCCCAGTTGCTTTCACGTTATCAAAGTCCCTTTTAAGGCGTTCAACTTCTTCCACAATCTCTGATGTCTTTTCCGTAATTTGCTCTCTGAAAGTCTGAAGTTTCTTCTCTACATTTTCTTCGATGGTCTTACCTATGGTGTCCATCGACTGGCTCAGATCTTTAATTTTATTATTTAAATCTTCTTTTAGCTCTTTCGTCTGTTCGCTTTGCTGTTCCAATTTTTGGTTGAGGTCTATTGATAGTTGATTGTGTTGTTGAGTTTGGTGGTCCAGTTTCTGATTGAGGTCTGTTGATGTCTGATCTAACTTGTTATTAAGGTCTGCTGATAGTTGACTTTGGTGGTCCATTTTCTGGCTGAGGTCTGCTGAGAGGTCTGCTGAAAGCTGCCTTTGTTGCTCTAATTTCTGGCTGAGATCCGTTGATTGTTGGTCTAATTTGTTCATCATTTGCTGCATTAACTGCGTCAGAGAATCTGATGTACCAAAACCCTCCTCACCACTTCGAGCTTCTTCGATTGGGAACTCGAAACTGTCTGCGTCCTTACCCTCAGCCTCAAGTATCTCGATCATACGGCTGACAAGTTCAGACTTATTCCCTGTTGTAGATAACTCGCGTCTACCGAGCTCTTCCTTCAGCTCCATTAGTTTTAAGTCTTTTAAATAACGCGGCATTTTTACTATCGATTTTTCGTCCGTTACAAATTTTCCCGAAACAAATTCACTCAAATTCTCTTTTTGTCCGTACGAGAATTTTCCACTTCACTAATTCAATTACCGCTCACTAGAGCACTCTAGATTGTTCGATTTCACAAAATTCTCCCTGTCCGTTCGAGAATTTTCACTTAACTTCACAGTTTGAAAACTTAATTCGCGTACCAAAATTCTCACTTTGTCCGTTCGAGAATTTTAAATTCACTTTTTTTTTTTTTTTCACTCGCGATTCTAACCCGAATTAATCCTTGAAATCCCACTTCTGACACCAATTGTTGCGAGCTAGGGGTTCGCCGGGATTTCAAGTAAAACACAATTCGGTTAAAATAAAAATAAGTGATAATTTATTTATCCGCACTTTAATTCACAGACTTATATTCGCACAATAATTCGCACTGTATGGCAATACCGCACGCTTATACCATATATCGCTTAACTCGTTCGCTTTCGTTCTCTTTCCACACGGTCGCGTATACTCGCTGGCTATCGCAGTCGCGTAATCAAAATTACTGTCAGTTTGCTGAATGCTTCACCTGCTTATATACTACCCGGTTGCAGTCTAGGATGTGCTTGAACGTTCGTTCAGTTCTGGAATCTTCTCGAAAGCTTCAGAGCCTTCGATTTCGATCATCGTTCAGTGGTGTGTGCAGAAGATTCAAGTGAGCTTGAGATCTTTCGACTTTGGTGGTTCATGTACAGGGTTCTAGTACATTGGAGAGCATTCGATAAAGAAGGGAGATAGAATCGTGTTGTCTCGCCTTATCTTCAGCTAGGTTTCTGATTGGGTTATTTTGCCACTAGGTATTCGGTTGTTGTTGTTTTCATTATGTGAAACGATCGAGTTGCACGGTTGCGGGGTTGCCAGGCTTACATGTAACAATATCTACTTGGAAGGTTTGGAGTATTTTAAAAGTAGAACGCTTCCATGCCTACCAGTACAGGAGCTGCTACCCATTGATTTCCCCAAACGGATGGAGTTTTGCAATTGGCTTCTTGAACGACAAATAGATGACGACAATTTTTTCAACAATATTCTGTGCACGGATGAGTCCCAATTTACCAGAGACGGTATCACAAACTTCCACAACCTACACTGAAAGAAATGCTGTTAACTTATGAACTAAACATAAATAGATAATATTAATTTAGAAAATTTTACAAAATATATAATTTAGTTTCCCAAAATTTTAGTAAGAAAATAGTTTTCGTTTTTATGATAATGCTATTCTACTTTAGATGATTAAGATTAGATGATTATTAATCAATCCAACTAGTTTAATTGTCAGTGAACAATTTGATTAGCTTTGAATCTGCTATTTCGATGGAATATTTTTCCAATTATAAAACCACCTAATTAAAATGGTTAAACTTACAATTAATAACATTATTAAATAGAAGAATCAAATAATTTCAGTTGACTCTTTAGCTAATAATTTGACGATCGCAAACCAATTCGATATTCTGCAGAAAAACAACAGAATCGAGCAAGTAAAAACAAATTTATATTTCGCATGAATAATGACGAAATATTTTATTCGTTTGGCATAGTGCAACAAGTGAGGTGGTGTTGTGTTTGCAAGTTCATAATTATTGTGAAGTGAAAATAATAATAAAAACCGAGATTTAAGGTGATTTTTGAACATGGAGTGCCTACCTAATTCGGATATCATAATTGAAATTCCGAGCGAGGTTAGAGTTAGCGACTCCTTTGTGTCTCTTCTTTCATTCTTGGGGCCTGACATCTTTAATTGCTGATTTAGCAAGTAACTCACCAAGTGATAATTAAATTATATGTAACCGCAATTTAATTTGATCTTATAGATAAGTCAGTTTGTATAGAAGCCCTCAAGTGCCTTACTATTGCCGATATTGACCTGTTGATTCCGGATGGAAAGTTCGGCCTTAAAACTCGATTTCGCAAAAAAAGCTTGGAATGGAGAAATGAAAACGTAAAGAACTTCTCATGAGTGTTACCTGCACATCAAATAATTAATGTAATTTTTGTATTAGGTATTTTCTACTCCTTTGCCGGAAACACTGTCATTGAACAGCTTGAGCTCAGTAAACAAATGGATTAGAACCCATCAATCGACACCAGAAACACCGAGCAGCCAGAAAATTCATCCAATCATTTTGTAAGTAGATATTCAGAATGGTCACACGGAATCAAGTTAACATGTTCATTCAGCTTACTGTCATATAAAAAAAATATATATATATTTTTTACAGAACCAGGTACAAATACTTTTCGCAATCGTACCTGGAAAAAGTGCTCTAATAGCGGTCAAGGAGAATGGAATTTTTACAAAAAAAATAGGCAACAAATTTTTAACTACATTTGATAACATTGGATACACACCGAGTTACATGTAAGGGAGACAGATTATCTGCAAACTGTCGATCAAATTGTTTAATTTTTTCCAAAAGAGAGCAAAGTAAGTTATTGCATTATTAACTTTTACAATTGTCTTTTTATTCATTATTTTATTTATCCTTATATTTTACTTATGTTGACTTCAAAATATTCACAGGAATGTTACCTTGGAATAAAATCAAAAAGAGACAAATTAGCTGAAAAATATTACTCTTAATGCAAGATATATCAAAAAAATGGCCTTATTAAAAATCGATATAATTTAAAAAGGAAAAGTGATGTTAGTGCAAAAGAGACGGCTACAAGTGGAAAGCTATACATATTGTTACATGTAAACCTGGCAACCGCGCAACCGTGCAACTCGATCGTTTCACATAATGAAAACAACAACAACCCAATACCTAGTTGCAAAATAACCCAATCAGAAACCTAGCTGAAGATAAGGCGAAACAACACGATTGTATCTCCCTTCTTATCGAATGCTCTCCAATGTACTAGAACCCTGTACATAAACCACCGAACGAAGATCAAAATCGAAAGCTCTAAAGCTTTCGAGAAACATCCACATCACCGAGCGAACATTCAAGTACATCCTAGACTGCAACCGGCTAGTATATAAGCAGGTGAAGCTTTCAGCGAAGATACAGTAATTTTTATTACGTCGACTGTGACAGCCAGCGTGTATACGCGACCGTGTTGAGAAAGAACGAAAGTGAACGAGTCAAGCGATATATGGTATAAGCGGGCGGTATTGCCATACAGTGCGAATTATTGTGCGAATAGAATTTAAAGTGCGATTAATAAATAATCACTTATTTTTATTTTAACCGAATTGTGTTTTACTTGAAAGCCCGGCGAACCCCTAGCTCGTAACAATATAATAAGGAATCAGCCATACGAATGAAGGTACCATTTAAATGAAGCTATTTGTTTCAATTTCATATTTGTAAAACATTTTGTGCTTTATATTTATACTCTAGATGAAATCATATAGAGTATTATAAGTTTAATCCAGCCCAAAAGTTTGTAACGCATAGAACCAAGCCTCGGACGAAAAAAAGTTATATATTATTTTTTGTTTATTTGTGGCCAAAAACCTCAAATCCGCCTGACGTCCGTCCGTCCGTCCGTCCGTCCGTCCGTCCGTCCGTCTGTCCGTGAACACGATAACTCAAGAACGCCTTCACCTAGGATCATGAAATTTTGAATCTGGATGTTTGGTTGAATTTGTAAGGCTAAGTTCGTTAACGGGCAAAATCGTCCTACTCCTTCGGGTAGCTGCCATACAAAATGTCCTTAAAACACGTGTTCAAGAATGTCTTTGAAATTTTGTATGTGTTATTTTTCAAATAGTTGGAGCTAAATATATGATTATGAAGAAAATCCTGTTAGTCCTTCGTGTAGCTGCCATACAAATATCCTGTCAAAATGTATTCACTTAATTTACAAAACTCACAATAACTCAAGTAATCTTTTAGCGACGAATTCGGAATTTTGTACAGGTTAGTTTTGAGTGAAAAGGAAGTCGGAGTTTACTAATCAGCGAAATCCTTTTACTCCTTCTGGTAGCTGCCATACAAAATGTCCTTAAAGCACGTCTTCAAGAATATTGGTCGATAGCTTCAGAAGGGTTTAAGCTACGTCATTGAAATTTTGTATGTGTTATTTTTCCAATAGGTGGAGCTAAATATATGATTATGAAGAAAATCCTGTTAGTCCTTCGTGTAGCTGTCATACAAATATACTGTCAAAATGTATTCACTTAATTTACGAAACTCACAATAACTCAAGTAATCTTTTAGCTACGAATTCGGAATTTTGTACAAGTTAGTTTTGAGTGAAAAGGAAGTTCGAGTTTACTAATTAGCGAAATCCTTTTACTGCTTCTGGTAGCTGCCATACAAAATATCCTTAAAACACGTGTTCATCAATATTTTCCAATAACTTTTGAACGCTTCAAGCTACGAATTTGAAATTTTGTACACGTTTATTTTTGAATGGTTCCAAGGAAAAGGATAAATATGTAAGAAATCGAGTGAGTCCTTCCTGCACCTCCCATGTGAAAGTCCTTCAAAAAGGACATTTTTTTTCGATGACTTACCCAGTTCAAGATATGAAATTAAACACTGAATATTGTCTTTTAGGTTTGAGTAGCAATCTAATGGCAGTCCTTAATAAAGGACATACAACATGCACACACGTAATTCTACTTTATACCCAACTACAATATAAATCGGAGTTCAGTATTCATCTAGAGTATTATACAATTGGCTTGCAGCCGATCGTGACTGCAGTATGTTTTTCCTTTTACTTCTAAACACTTTGAAGAAACCTATAAAGTACAATAAATTAAGAATATACATGTTTGTAAATGTCATTACTTTTATAAAAATTAATTAATAAACATCTTAACAAAAAACTATATAATCACTTTCATTAATCACCCTGTAAGAATCATCATCGAGCTGTTATTATTATAGATTTGATAAATTTTCCAAAACAATTATTTATTTAATGAATTATTAATTGAATCATAAAATACTGCCTGGCTACCACGCAACCGTGCAACTCGATCGTTTCACATAATGAAAACAACAACAACCGAATACCTAGTTGCAAAATAACCCAATCGGAAGCCTAGTAAATAAGAGAGCGAAACAACACGACTATATTTCCCCTCTAATCGAATGCGCTCGAATGTATTAGAACAGCCTAGAAGATCACATGGAATGCTCTCAAGCTTTCCAGAGTATTCTACACACACCACCGAACGAAGATTCAAGAACAGTCTCGACCACAGACAAGTGGTATAAAAACAGATAAAGCTTTCAGCGAGGGACATAGTAATTTTTATTACGTCGACTGTGACAGCGAGCGTGTATACGCGACCGTGTTGGTAGAGAGCGAAAGTGATCGAGTCAAGCGATATATGGAATAAGCGGGCAGTGCTGCCATACAGTGCGAATTATTGTGCGAATATAATTCTGTGAAATAAAAGTGCGGATAAATAAATTATCACTTATTTTTATTTTAACCGAATTGTGTTTTATTTGAAATCCCGGCGAACCCCTAGCTCGCAACAATACTTTCGTTAGAAAAAAATATGGATTTAGTTGTTTTTCCTACAATTTCTAGTTAATTCTTGTAAAGATTAGAAAACTTGTATAATGGTTTAGGTTGATTGATCCAAATATATAGATAACTCATATAGTGAATATAGACAATTCTACAAAATAAGTAGATATTTTAAATAGTTTATTATTTAATGTTTACATAGCAACGTAGTCGCGTTTGCTTAACAATTTGCTAGTTCTGCTAAAATAATTGAAATTTCTATAAATTTCAAAAATTTTAACTTCATCCATTATTAAATAGTTGATGCAAATAAATAAATTAATAGACTGAAAATCGATCATTTTTTCTATATGATTTAGGCTATTTATTTCAATAAATTTTCTAATCATTTCTTTCAGTGTACATACGTGGGCTCAGAGCAATCCACACACAAGAAGAGCGGCATCATTTCAGCACAGATTCAGTGTCAATTTATGGGCTGGTGTGATTGGTGACGATTTACTTGGACCTATTAGGCTTCCGCGTACTCTAAATAGCTCCAATTACTTACAGTTTTTATCAAATGATCTACAGGACTTGTTGGATGATATTCCACTGGTTCGATTGGCTTCCATGTTTTACCAACACGATGGTGCTCCTGCTCATTACGGCCGACAGACCACAGATTAGTTAAATTCCAATTATAACAATCGCTGGATCGGTAGAAATGGACCGATACACTGGCCTGCAAGATCTCCTGATCTTACTATTATGGATTTCTTTGTATGGGGACGGATGAAGGACCTTGTCTACGCAACGTCAGTAGAAACATTGGAAGATCTAAATATCAGAATCGATGCGGCAGCAATAGAAGTAAGGCAGCAGTTGAGGAATATGAATACCAAGAGAACACTCGCCAAACGAGCTTTAGCGTGCATTCAAAATGAAAGTGGCCATTTTGAACATTTATTATAATAAAAATATTTGAAATAAAAATATTTGAAATAAAAACCATTCTTAAATTCTTTCAATTCAAGCAAGTAGCGTAGATCAACATGCACATGCACTGATTTTTTAAATATTTAATTTTTATGCGATACGTATTTTTACCTATTACTTCCAAAATGTTAATCGTAACTCATACATATGTATGCAGCTCTTGTAGGTAATAATACGGCTCATAAAAAAATAAAATTAAAATGACATTTTTATAATGGGGTTTTCTGAGAAAAACTACATTGATCACTGAATTTTTAGGGTTGACGTAGCAAAAATCTGTGTTTTCGAGTAAATATCTCAAGATTGGGTGCAGTTACAATTTAGACTGTTACATCAAATGAAAGGTAATTCGATTGCCGAGTTATAACACTTTGCCTTGTGATTATTCGTTTTCAAGATATAACGTTTTAAGTGAGTGAGGGTACCGGTCAAAAACACTTTTCTTAACCACCCTGTATCTCCACTAATATTGAAAATTGACCCAATTTTTTTCTCCAAATATATCAAGGAATAACCCCTTACAAGGTGGCACACGGAGTGCCAAACACCCTGTATAATAGTTACTAGAACGAAGAAAATCTCATATCTAAGCTAATCAATGACCGCACGTAAAATCAAATTAATTTAAATGTCCGAGAATGAAAAAATTATTTTTAGACATAATGCAGTCACGATCGGCTGCTAGCCAATCGTATGATAGGAGAGACTAGGTAGAAATGCACCATTTTACTTTGTTATTTTTTAATAATAAAGTATTGTGATCGACCTGAAATTACAAAAAAATTTGCTACCCTGAAATTTTGTATTTTCACGTTTTAGGACTAGTAGACTCCAAAAAAGCAAAAAAAAAATGTCTATCTCTCCGCCGTAGACGCCGTACGCCGTATGCAAAACCGTTTGAAGGCACATAGCTCACAAACAGGTTGAGATATTAAATTGAAATTTTTATGGTAAGTAGATTGGGTGAGCCCCTACGATTGGTATCTTTTTGAAGGGTTGCGGTATAAGGGAGGAAGAGGGGGCGCGTTTTAGACGAAAAATTTTGGTTTCTAGATCTCAGGAACTGCTTATGGTAGGAGGCTGAAATTTGGAACTTAATAGTACTATGATAGTGGACCTATTTGCAAAAAAATTGGTGATAAGTGTTGAGGGGTGTGGGAGTGGGGGGAAAAACAATGTGTCCGAAACATTCGAAAGCTGGGATTGAAGCATTCTAAAATCCATATCTCCTGAACCGTTGATCTCAGACGGTTCAAACTTTGTAGTTATCTTAAGGGATACTAGGAGAGTAGACAAGAGCTAAAATTTTTAAAAGGGGAAGTGGAGTGTCGGGGTGGGCGGTGAAAAACTTTAGATTACAATATCTTCCGAACGAATTGTACCAGGAAGATGAAATTTGGTTTCTGTATACAAGATCACAAGTGGAGTCTACTGAATGTAAAACTTTTGAGAGGGGAGGTGGAGTACGAAAGTGGGCGAATAACCATTTTTCCAAAAATTTAATTTTTATATCTCAAGAACCGTACCAGATATGATCTTAGAAATTTTACAGGAGTTAGGCCCAGTAGACTTCTAGCAAGAAAAAAAATTTTGGCGGTGCTGGAGAAGGGGTGACGGTGGGAGGGGGTGGAACGAAAAGAATTTTGATTTTTTTTCTTGAAAACCGCAAAGCATAGAAAGCTAAAAATTGACGGCTATATAGAGTCACTGTAGAAGTATCCTAGAAAATAAAATTTCTGATAGGGGTAGCAAGGTACGGGGGTGGGGGTGGTTTTTCATATCTCAGAGACAGCGTATGCTAGAAGGTTGAAACTTAGTATGTATATGTAGAAGTACTACAAGAGTAATTAAAGCAAAAGAAAAGTTCAAAATTTTATTTATGTACAGAGTGCGGTGTAGGTCACTATCATACTGATAACCTAAAGAATAACCAGGAAGCTATTTGGAACGTTATTTTTTAGGTAATCAGTCGCATAGTGACCTACGCCGCATCTCAGTATTAAACACGTTTCGGAGCTCTTCCCAAAAAATAATAAAGTTACGCCCAGACCGTTGGCAGATTTTTTCCTTTCTACTTATGGTCAATGTGTTCCATCCTATCACAATTTAATAAGAAAGAGTATTACATCAATAAGATAAAGGTGTGGTTACTTTTAAATTAATAGTTTTTTAATGTTACGTTAATACTTTTTCATATTATTTTTACAATGTATCACATTAAAACTAACGACAGTGAAATTAACTTAAGAGGACTGTCCTATTTTAACTAAAGTATATATTATATATCTCTTGGCATTTATTGTTAATCTGTATTGATCAATCTATGTTAACAATAATAAAAAAATCTGCCAATAGTCTGGACGAAACTTTATTATTTTTCGGGTCAAAGTTCGGGAGCGGTTAAAGTCGGAGTATATCATCAGTTGTTTCTTGGAAAGTTAGTTTTGTTCTTAAAAAAAAATATTTAAAAATGAGATTTTTAGCCGATTAAACATTGAAAAACCACCTGTAGACTATTCGAATTTTGATGTATTATGTACACTAAAAGCCCATAGAAGTAAAAACGAATTTGTTGCCTTATCAGACTTAAGAGATATGACGAATTGTTAAAACGTATACAAACCCATTACTTCCACTTCGGGTTTGTATTTCGAAAAAATTGTGAAACAGGTTTTTAAACGATTTCATAAGAACCAACTTGATATCTCAAGACAGACGTGGGACTTTGAAAAATTTGTGAAAACGTAAGCAAACCCTTCACACCCCTTGGTTCTTGAAATTCGATAAATCGGGAAATTGGTCTTTAGGTCATTACATCAAATGCCGTAATAACCAATTTTATATCTCATCAGAACTAAGGGATGGCAAAAATTGTGAAAACATATGCAAAACCCTTGGGATTGAATATCGAAAAATTGAGAAATGTGTTTGTAGGCGACTATATGTACAAAAAGTCTGTGGAAGTGAAAATCGATCTTATATCTCATCAAACCTAAGAAATATGTCTAAGCTTTGAAAGCATACAACCCCCTTACAAGCCTTAGGATTGAATATCTAAAAATACTGAAATTGACTTTTTGGCGATAACATATGTTAGGAAACCTTAAGAAATAAAAATGAATTCGATATATCATCAGATATGCAACCTCCTTACACCCAACCCAGTTGGGGGTTAAATATCCAAAAATCCTGAAAGGAGGTTATAAATAAATATGAAGACAACACGAGAAAGTAAAAACCAATTCAATTTCTTATCACTTCTAAAAGATACGACGGATTTCGTGAAAACGTATTCAACCCTTTTATACCCTCTTAGGGGCTGAAAAAGGAAAAAACTTAAAAACAAGTTTTAGGCGATTATTACGCAAGCCCGTGAAAGCGAAAAGATATTCGATATCTGATCAGACCAGAGGGATATGGCAGAATTCGTGAAAAAGTATACAACCCCCTTTCCACGCCCTTAGAGGTCGAATTGCAAATAATCCTGAAAACTCTTTCAAGGTATTTATATAAAGAAGCCGTGGAATAAAAATTAATTCAATATTTGCGAAGACCTAATTTTCACTGATCATTTTTTTTGCCCCCCTTCCGAACACCAATAGAAATTTTAAATTTTTTTTCATCTAAATTACTTTTATAGTTGATTTACATAATCACACTAAGTTTCAACTTTGTAGCATAAGCCGTTCTATAGATAGGAACAACACCCCCCCCCCCCCACCCCCCACCCCCGTACCATACTACCCCTTTAAAAAATTATATTTTTCCAAGATGCTACTACTATAGCTCTATCTAAATACCAAGTTTCAGTTTTATATCATTATAGGTTCTCGAGATATAAAAATCTGAACTTTTCCTTTTTCACCCTCTCCCACCCTCATCCTCTACACCCTCAACCAGCAAACTTTTTTTCCGAAAGGGGTATAATTCTTAGTATCTATCTTACTCTGTTCTTGAGATATGAGAAGTGATTTTCTCGAAAAATTCTTATCTCCTCAACTTTCATGCTCCACCTCCCTCTTAAAAAATTTTACTTTCTTCAAACTTCATTTGTCAACCTTAATACACGTAATACTGGTTCCGATAAGGGAGCCCGAAGGGCTCCGTCGACAATGAGATGAGTCGCTGACTCCTTCATCTAAATTTCCCAACTATGGGTAGTTTTAGTTTTAGTTTTAAGAAGGGGCGAAGAGCTGAGCCACCGCGCACACTAGGCACCAAAAGGGTCCATAGCGATCCCTTCAGAACCTCGTAGGTCACTAAACATCCCCTAAACAACCCAGATCCCTAACGAACTTGACTAGCTTATCATGCCCTATTGACCTCAGGTCCTCCAAATTGTCAAAGAAAAGACTTCCCAGCCACCTCAGTCGCCTCCTTGCAACCGCCTGACACTCACACAAAATGTGGGTGATGTCCTCCTCAGCACATATGTCCAGGCAATACCTGCACACGTCAGAGTCAGCGATCCTCATACGCATAGCGTGCTTCCCTAGCAAGCAGTGCCCTGTCAGTATTCCGACAAGTAGCCGCAGACTTCCCCTACTCCATGTTAATATCTCCCTAGTCTTTCGTCTGTCCAACCTTGGCCAGAGTGCCCTAGAGGTCCTACAGCTCGTTAGCGCCTCCCATCTAGAGTTCGCTGCGTCCACTGCACAATCCCTGATACGTGCTTTAATTCCATTTAAAGGTGAATTAACCACCTCCTCTACCATCCCGTCCGACGCCGATCCTAGTCTCGCCAGCTCATCGGCCTGTTCGTTGCCTGGTACGTCACTATGCCCTGGTACCCAGCATAGTCGTACTTTATTCTGACTACAAAGTACCTTGAGCACTTCTCGACAGCGCTTTACTAGCTGGGATTTAATAGTCCCTGATTCCAATGCATTCAAAGCCGCCTGGCTGTCAATGTAGAGTGAGATATCCCGACCGAATAACCCCTCCATCAACATGATGTTACCTGCCTGGAGCACTGCCAGAATTTCCGCTTGGAATACACTACAGAACTATGGGTAACGGAATGTTAAAAAGAAAATCGTATAAATAATCGTATAAGTAAATTAATGACTGGAGAAGCCAGACATTAAGTTAAGAATCTACTGATTGTTAATGAAATAAGAAAACGGTTAAATGGAATTTATCGAGTGAATGTAGCTAGCCAGAATCTACCCAGCCGATTCCCAGGCGAGCTAAGACAGTCTGAAAAGATCGTCTCAACCCACGAGGGTCGCAACCAAGCAGGGCCAGCAGCTCATCCAAGGTATTGTCCAGTCGTGGCAGGCGCAGAGCAGGGAGATCGAAGAATGCCAAGATGAAAACCAAAAAGAAAGCAAAAGCTGAAAAGAAAAGAACAAAAAGAAATTGATATTGTTACATGTAAACCTGCATCCGCGCAACCGCGCAACTCGATCGATTACGAATAAGGGAAACAGTAGCAACCGAATACCTAGTTGCAAAATAACCCAATCAGAAACGTAGTTGAAAGTATATAAGGAGAAACAACACGACTATATTTCCCCTCTAATCGAATGCGATCGAATCTACGAATAAGAATATAAGGAAATGAAATGGGTCGAGACAAGACCACCTATACTTCCAGGCCATGAAGTAAAGTTTTGCGCATGTATGGAGTAGTCTGAAATTTCTGAGATCTGACAAGTGACTTGGACTACTCCAAACTGCAATCGCGATCGACTGTAACTCGCCGCGCCATTTCAATTGGTAAAATAATTAAATTACTTTTTTCGGATAGTGTTTTATGTTGTTTTTAAAGTACCTACATAATTGTTTTGCAGGAAAAAAGTTGGAAGTGTTAAACATATGTAAATAGTTTTTATTAACACAAAAAAACAAGTGCCGCATCGTGATTGAGGTGACAAGTGAATTTTTTTGGGTGAAGTTTCATTGAAATATAGAAGTTTTTTTTTAGAGAATATGCTCGGAGAAATGGAAATATGGATCAAATGGACCCACGAACATCATTAAGGTATGTAAATATTAGAATAATCTATAGCGCGAAATACCAGTTCGTACTTCAGTTCTGTACCTTTGAGGCCCGTTTCTACGATCGTCAGTTACGTTCTAACTGGAACTTTAACTGACATATTTTCATACAAAACGTGCAGTTAAAGTTCCGGTTAGAATTTAATTGACGATCGTAGGAACGGGCCTGAGAATGGCACAGCGTATCAGTACCTTTTTGCCGGGATGTTTTTATACCTCTAGAATCTTTCACAATTTTGTGTTTCCATGTAACTCTTACATGACTTACCACACTTTCCTTTCGGATTCTAATCAAGAACATATTTGGAGATGTTTTGATAGATCTTGCTAACGGTATGGGCACTTCATTGTCACTTTTCGCTCTGAATTTGCATTTCTACCACCCTATTACTTCGAAGAGGTGAAGTAGGAACTGAAGAAGAACTGGTTGCTGACAAGATTAAATGCATTTTTTAAATAATTTAAAACTTATTATAGTATGTACATAAAGGAAATGGCGCTGTAAGCCCTCTTGGTTATAGCCACTGCTAATTCAGCTGCAGGATTTTTTCCAAATTGGACAAAGGTTGTACCTTTTCATTTTGTTTAAATTATTTTTAAAAACTTTTCCCAATTTAAATAATCGTTATGCCTCGTCATTGCTGTGTTCCGGGTTGTCGTAGTAATTACGATAAAACTAGGAAAGATGTAGAAGCTGAGGTACATTCGACTTTTGCTTTCCCTAAAGATGAGGCAATGCGGAAAAAATGGATGATTGCTATTCCTCGCAAAGACTGGCAACCTACTAAATATTCTTCCGTTTGCGAACTTCATTTTCGAACGGATTGTTTTTACAAACCGCAAATTGGCCCTCCACCGAAATATAAAAAAATACTTCCACATGCTGTTCCATCTCTATTTCCCAATCTTCCGTCGTACCTCACTATTTCTACACCTTCAGTAAGGACTGACCCAACTGTTCGACAAGAAAAACTTCTTACCCACAACGAAAATTTGTGCGACAATTTTCTGAGATCCGATATTATTGATAATTTCGAAGAATTTGAGAAAAATTTTCAACTAAAGCTAGATTTGACCAACTTTTTTGTCTTCAAAACTCCGAAACAAGTAGTATTTTTTAAAGTTCAGGAACACGAAACTTCGAGCTGTGAAATGGCTCTTAAAATTTCGATAAGCAATACTTTACATGTGAAAATTCATGTACTAGATTGCGAAATATCACCAACTGAGTTAAACTGGATTCTGCCTAAAAGTCTTAAGGTAACTTTGTGGTCTCAAATAATAAACCTTGTATCTCACTACAGAAATGTAAAAGAACAAAATACTATTTCACATCCATATTGTTTTGAAAAGGCTTTGCAATATTTGAATAAAATTAATGAAGATGATGAATACGAAAATAACTCTAAACTGAAAATTATCATTAGCCAACTTAAACTTTTTATGACTAAAAAACCTCATTATGATACTTCTATTATTATTTTCTCTTTTGTAATTTATTCCCAATCCACGGCAACGTACGAATTGTTACGAAAATTTTTAATATTACCAACTAAACGACATTTGCAAAGCATTTCATCTTCCTTCAATATTTCCCCAAACTATAAACAACCCAGCAATGACGAGCATTATTTACGGGAGATATCCAAAAACCTTAGTGCTCGCGAAAAATATGTTTCATTACTTATAGACGAAATTTATATCGAAAAAGGACTGCAATATAAATCAAGTACAATTGTGGGATTTGCAGAAAATAATCCGAATGAATTGGCCCGAACTGTGGAATCATTCATGATCAAATCTATTTTTGGTCCATTTAAAGAAATTGTAAAACTTATACCGGTTATTTCTCCAACCGGAGAGCAAATGTGCGCTATTACAATGAACATTATTCATTTTATCCAGCAAATGGGATTTCAAGTTTTAGTAATTATAACAGATAATAATAGAGTAAATCAGCACATGTTTAAACAACTTAGCTCTCCAAATTTAAATTATTTTCCAAATCCAGATTTTCCTTTACAAAAAATTTATTTGCAATATGACACCGTTCACTTATTTAAAAACTTTCGAAATAATTGGATTAATTTAAAAAATTTAAGGCGCACATTTTGCTTTTCGGATTTTGAAACTGGGGAGATTAAAAAAGCTAGCTTCAATGATTTAGTTGAACTCTATAACAAGGAAAGTACACTCCAAATAAAAAAAGCGTATAAATTAAATTTTAAATCAATTCATCCTAGCACTACAGAAAGACAAAATGTTCAGTTAGTCAATAATATATTTCATGAGTCCACCATTGCATCTTTGAAAGAATCCGAATCTACTATTCAAACAAGCGAATTTTGTGAAATAATTCGAAAATGGTGGAATATTGTAAACGTAAAGAATATAACCCGTGGAATCTGTAAACGAGATGAATGGAGCCTGCCGTTTCGAAGCCCATCCGATCCAAGAGTAGACTTTCTTAAACAATTTATTGAATGGCTTAAAATTTGGAATCTTTCAGAAAATAATAATGGAACTTTGACTTTAGACACTTTTAATGCAGCTATTTTGACAACGACTACAGTTATTGAATTAATTGAATTTTCGCTTTTGACCTTAGAAATGCCATATATTTTAACAGGAAAGCTTCAGACTGATGATCTGAAGGGCAGGTTTCGTCTATATCGCACTTTAGCCGGATCATCGTATAGAATTTCCTACTCAGAACTAATAGAATCAGAAAAAAAAATTAGAATACATAATATATTTAATCATGATGTAGATCATCAAGATTTTAATTCATCTCGGGACAAATGTAATATTGACACTTCTGCCTATGAGCTAATTTTTACCTCCCAATATTTAGAGAAAGCTGTCATTGAAGAAGGTCCTCATTTATATGTAGCTGGCTATGCTTCTTTAAGTGTGATGAAAGAAATCAAATGCAGTCTTTGCAAATCTTGTATTGTTCAAGACAAGGGTTCAATAACTGAAAACAACTATTTCGATTCCATTCAAAGAGGTGGTTTGATTATTCCCACATCGGAAGTAAAAATTCTTTTATTTCACATGACAGCAATATTCCAGGAAATTTTACGCGATGACAATAATTATAAACAATTATTTTTTAATTGTGAAAACCAAAACCAACTGCTTCGATTATTGACTATACAAAGCATTTTGTCTGATAATTTTTATGCCGATTTAGATCGTGAATGCTTTTGTGGTTTGACGAACATGCAACTCTTTGACAAAATTTGTAAGCGTTTTGCAAATATTTTGTTAAACAACCACACAAAGAGTATCAATGATTTTGCGCACAAAAGTTCTCAAAATAACCGTAACACTCGAACATTGTCTAAATTTAAATGAAATTGGGAATTGTTTTAAATATTTTTAATTAATTTTTTATACTGAAATTTATTATGCAAGTAAATACATTCAAATTTTTTTTCTATGTTGGATATCTGCTAAGTCCACTTCGAGCATACCGGCATCACCATTTCCAGCATCATCCTTCGTCATCCCAAAACGGACATACATCGTCTCCAGGATATACATAGTTCAACTCTTCTGTGCAATTTTATTTTTGTGTTATTTATTGTATCCTTATTTGGATTTTTTTATTTATTTTTAGTGAAGTAGAATTATTTATTTTGGACTGAATAGTCATTTAATTTTATTTATGTATATTTTGTGATCTACAACTATTAATTTTGTTATGCAAAGAATGTTATTGTTTTATTAACTGTTCTAAAAGAGAAATATATTTTTACTTTATTTTTTCATATATTATGTTATACATAGATACAATGTGGTATTACATTTGAAATTAATAAAAGCTTAAAACATTTGTTGTTAAACCTTGCGTTAATCATATTAGTAAACAGAAACAACATTGCTGTTATATATTATAACTCATTAATCAAATCCAAAGTGTTGCATTTTTTTTACCTATCCGAACCAGACTATTCGAAGGAAAAAAAATTTCAGACTACTTCAGCGCTTGAATGTATGTGTGCGAGTTGCTACTTCATGGCCTGGAAGTATAGGTGGTCTTGTCTCAAGCTTTCCAGCATATTCTACACACACCATCGAACGAAGATTCAAGAACAGTCTCGACCACAGACAAATGGTATAAAAGCAGATAAAGCTTTCAGCGAGGGACATAGTAATTTTTCTTACGTCGGCTGTGACAGCCAGCGTGTATACGCGACCGTGTTGGTAAAGAGCGAAAGCGATCGATTGCGTGTGATCGAATCAAGCGATATAAATAAGCGGGCAGTGCTGCCATACAGTGCGAATTATTATGCGAATTTAATTCTGTGAATTAAAAGTGCGGATCAATAAATTATCACTTATTTTTATTTTAACCGAATTGTGTTTTACTTGAAATCCCGGCGAACCCCTAGCTCGCAACAATATATTAAAATAATATATCTGAATAATTTGCGTTCATGGCCGACTTTAAAAAGCATTGAAATTCATCCAAGCCCACGGGAAACCATGGAAAACCCGTGAGAATGCCTATCAGCGAAAAGAAATCACTGTGAAACTATAGCCGATGCAAACTAAGTCCGTGAAGGACAACAGATTACATCGACCATACTGATTAAGTTCGAAATATGCCTTAGTTGCTGAGGAGCGCCGATTTAGGGCGTCTATACTTACGTTGAAGAGTCTCGTCATAGTCAACACTATCACGGACTAACGCATTACTATGTGAAGAGAACGCAGAGAAATGCTTCAAGGCCCGTTCCGTGATGAATTTCGTAATTGAGAGGAGATCTGCATCCCTATGCAGCTGATTGTTCCTAACGAACCAAGGGGCAACCATTGCCGCTGTAAGGCAGACATTTTGCTTCCTTTGAAGACGAAGAATGTGCGTTTGAGCTAGGTGACCCCAAGCAGGAGAAGCGTAGCAGAGGATGGGACGAACTACAGTCTTATAAAATAGCAATTTGCTACGACGGGAAAGTTTACTGCAATGATTGGTCATCGGATTTAACATAGCCGATGACCCACATGCTTTACTTACAGCTGCCTGCATATGAGGACCGAAATACAGTCCTTTATCTAACCGAACACCGAGGTACTTGACAACGGGCTTCCAGGGAATCTCATCATCGAAAATGGAAACATGGCCACTATGGGGCTTACCCCTCCTCGCAAAGAAGATGGCTTCGCTTTTATTACGATTCACGTTGATCCTCCAGAGCTTAAACCAGTCTTCCATGTTGTCTGCAGCCTCCTGCAAACACCTGGTGATCTTAACTGGGCTCCATGAGCTGCACAGGAAAGCTGTATCATCTGCGCAAAAAGAGGTTTTGACGTTGTCAGTTCTTGGTGCGTCTGCTATATAAATAGCCAACAGCAAGGGTGATAGAGTCGACCCTAGTGGTACACCAGCCTCGATGGGTTTCAAGAAGATCTCTCCCTATTGATCTTAACCCTGAAGGTCCTATCACTAAGGAAAGAGCTAATTAGACCTTAATACAGAAACCGAATTTTATTTTTCTACACTCAGAGAAAAACCTTGGTAGTATTGACAAAAATTCAGTTCAATTCGACAAAACTACGGTCAATATACGTCCAACAAAATACTTTGTCGTATTGACAAATTTCATATATTCTTTGACAAAAACTCACTGTCTAGATAACAAAGGAATTTGTTGAATTGAGAAAAAATTGATCAGTAAAAATTTTTTAATTTTTGTATTTATGACAAAAATAAATTATCAAATCAACAATTTTTTTGTATTTGTAACAAAAGAATATTATCAAATACACCAATCACTTTATTCAAGATGAAAGTCTTTTGTTGTTTATTTTGTCAAATTGACAATGGTTTTATTGAATACGCTCACGTTTGTATGGTGCTATACGGTTTCCAGTCTTGCTTTTAGTTTTGCTCACCGTTGCTTCGTCGCTCTTCTCCTATTGTGCGCGTTGCTACGTTTGCTCCCATTGCTTCGTTGCTCCTGTTGCTTCCGTTGTTCGATTTTGTCAGACGTGGTCACTTATATACTGTAACCACACGAACTGTCGCTAATCGATGTCGTGCGCCACCTATTGTTGAATACTTTTACTAAAGTGAAACCCTTTCGGTTGTGCGCTCAACAAATCAACAAGTTTCATAGCAATCGGATGAATGGCATAGGGACAAACAAATAGACAGTTTGAGCACCAGGGTACTAAAATAGCGAAAAAATTTGAAATATGTCGAAAAAAAGAATTGTTTTTGATTCGATTGGCACGAAACTTCACAGGAACCATCCCGGGACTTTTTTGCATGTTCCCTGGAAATTTGATCAAAATGGGTTGAACGGTTTATGAGTATATAGTGAACATATATACATACATCCTCTTTTATATACCATATATGGTATATATACGAGTATATAGAAGATTACAGGTAAATTTTGTCAAATCTATGAGAAGAAAAATACAAATTTTTTAATTATCACTTTCAAGTTCACTACATATTAAGCTTACGAAAGGATGACTTTTATCGTAAGCCGTCACAATACAGTGCAGTATAAATGCAGTTATACCGAATGTAATGGTACGTCTGAAACATATTGTTTTAAACTTTCCTAAATTCTTTAAATAGATAAATAATTTGAAAAACTTACCTTCCAGATGACAATAAGACCTTGTGTCAAGTTCCAGATATTTTATGAAGTAAATTTAAACTTAATTTTCACTATACAAAGGCCACTATTACATTTAACCAGTCGGTCACGAATGTCGCAATCGAACTAGAACTCTGAGCACTGCGATTCCCAATGTGCGGTATGGAATCGTGTTCATCTTTCTTACAAAAATTTTTGTTGATTTAATAAATAGTTTTGTGAATATAACAAAATCTTGCAGTTTACTTTTGGTCACTCTGACAAAATTTTTATCAGAAGCCGTTTCTTCCAATACAACAAAAAAAAATCTGCCAATGGTCTGGGCGAAACTTTATTATTTTTCGGGTCAAAGTTCGGGAGTGGTTAATGTCGAGATGCATGAAGCCCCAAACACAATGCTCCCGTTCCGTTCCGTTCCGTCACGACAAGTGAGGTTATGTGATCCGTAAAAGTTGAATTTTGGTCAACTTTTCCGATCCGTTCCGTTACGACCGTTGTGTGCATTTACATGGTCAGCCCATAAGGTCTACTTTGACAGCTGAACGGAACGGAACGGAACGGGAGCATTGTGTTCGGGGCTTGAAAAGTATCGACGCTTCAAATACCCTTAGAACACCCATTACGATTTTGGCTCATAGCCAAAGATGTGTGAAATGTAACATTACTTGTTTCGAGACAAGGAGGTTTATTTAGAAAGCTAGATTTATCATCAGAATAGCTTTTTATTAGAAAAAAATTTCAACATTCAATATTGGTTCCTCATATAGAATACTAAGAGCGAAAAAAGTCATAAACTATTAAGTTAAAGTAACTATATTAAAGAAATAAGTTAATAATACACATACAAAAAAGTATTATGGTTTTAAAGTACAGGATTTCCACGCGACCCAAGAGGTACCTGAACAAAGCGCGTTACTCCCATCTGGTTGGAGTTCGCCAAGAGCCATATCACACCATAAGAACCTAAAATCGACAGTGTTAGAATCCTGAGACTCGTAACTGGTTTAGCATTTGAGCAATTCAACCATCGAAACGCACTAAGTATCTTACTGCAGATAAGCGACTTAAAATTGCAATGGAAAATGGGGAGACGAGGAAGCTGTGTTAGAATCCAGAGACACGTAATTCAACCATCGAAACGCACTAATGGCTGGTTTCACAGTCGAAGTTTAAACGAAAAATATTGTTTAAACTTAGGAAAAAACGAATAAGTTCCTAAGTTTAAACTAAATTTTTGGTTTAAACTTCGACTGTGAAACCGGCCCTAAGTATCTTACTACAGATAAGCGACTTAAAATTGCAAAGGAAAATGAGCAGACGAAGAAGCAGTGTTAGAATCCAGAGACACGTAACAACACAAGAAAGTGAAAACCAATTTAATTTCTTATCACTTCTAAAAGAAATTACGGAATTCGTGAAAACGTGTTCAACCCTTTTATACCCTCTTAGGGCTGAAAAACGCAAAAACTATAAAACAAGTTTTAACCGATTATTACGCAAACCGTGAAAGTGAAGAGATATTCGATATCTTATCAGGCCTGTGGGATATGACAGAATTCGTAAAAAAGTATACAACCCCCTTGAACCTCTTAGGGGTAGAAATTCAAAAAATCCTAAAAACACTGGAAAAAATTCGTTGTACTCCAAAATTTTTTTTTTTTTTTCCTCTTATAGATTTGGCATTTTTAAACCAATTTCCATTGGTTTCAATTCCGGGTCGATCTGAAATTAGAAGATATTGGCATTTAAAAATTGTGAATTTTCAAACTTTTCCCGCCATTCAATATTTTTCTTTATGCTGTTATGACACTGGCTATTTCTTCGCTAGAAAAAAGTACAATAATAGCCAATCGTGCGACAAGGCGAACAACAATAAAAAGACAGAGATACCGCCCTTTCCGACGCTAGCGGCATCTAGTAAACGAAATTAACAACTGGTTTGTTAAGAAAACTACCGGTTCTGGCGCGTTTCATAACAGAACATGACACTTTCCATAATTTATACGTACCGAACTGTCAAATACTAGTCGGTAGCGGCTGGAAAATCTAGCCGCCAGTGGATTTTTCTTGGATTAACTGCTAGAATGTTGCGAAACACTGCTCGAATGCGCTTTGTTGCCGCTTTTTTTTTGACAGTTATGGATTGTTTTTTGACAGTTACCCATAGTTTGCTGTTCGGACTGTCTCTCTCACACCAATGCCGAAATTGTATGTTAAAGTCTCTATCCCTCTCCATTTGTATTGTCTAGCCGCTTTAAAGCCGCAAAAATAGCCAGTGTCATAACAGCATTAGCAATTTTGATGTGGAACAAATACCACAAAACTTTTGGATATGGCAATTCTGGTGTCATGCGAAATGTCATAGTGAAGTCCAGCTGACACCATTTGACATCAAAAAGGTGAGAAAATTCACAATTTTTAAATGCCAATATCTTCTAATTTCAGATCGACCCGGAATTGAAACCAACGGAAATTGGTTTAAAAATGCCGAATCCGTTGAAGAAAAATAAAAGAAAAAATTTTGGAGTTCCCATTATAAAACGAACCTTTACCAAAACACTTTCTAGATATTTCTATGGAAAAGCCGTAGAATAAAAATGAATTCAATATTTGAAAAGACCTAATAGATATGATGAAAATCGTGAAAATATATTCATTCCATTAATGTTCGGAAGGGGGTCGAAAAAAATGATCAGTGAACATTTTTTTTCGACCCCCTTCCAAACAGTAATGGATATTTTAAACTTTTTTTATATCTAAATTACTCTTCTAGTTGATTTACATACAGATACCGAGTTTCAACTTTCTAGCATAAGCCGTACTATAGTTAGGAAAAACATCCCCCACCCCCGTACCATACTACCCCTATAAAAAATTATATTTTTCCAAAATGCTACTACTTTAGCTCTATCTAAATAATAATATTTCAGCTTTTTATCATTAAAAGTTCTCGAGATATAAAAATCACCCTCCCCCACCCTCACTCTCTGCACCCTCACCCACAAAATTTTTTTTTCTGCTAGGGATCTATTAGGTCTACTTCCGGTAAAAATTCTAAGCATCTATCTTATACTGTTCTTGAAATATGAGACGTGAATTTTTAGAAAAATTCGCATCCCCTCCACTTTCATGCTTTACCGCGGCCTTGAAAAATTTTGCTTTCAGCAAACTTCATTTATTAACCTTTATACAGAAACCGAATTTTATTTATCTAGTGCAATTGGTTCGTGAGATATCGTAATCTAAAGTTTTTCACCCCCCACCGCCGTACGCCACTGTCACCACTAAAAAATTTGATTCTGATCTATTGTCCTAGTATATCTAGAGATGTTTCTTAAGTTTTAACTTCGTGACATTAACCGTTTAGGAGATATGGATTTTAGAATGTCACAATCCCCCTTTTTTGCGTTTTGGACGCATTCTTTTTCCCCGCACTCCTTCACCCCTTCACCAATATCGGTTATTTTGCAAATGGGTCTACTATTGAAGGTCTATATAAATTCCAAGTTTCAGCTTCCTAGCACAAGTGGTTGATGAGATCTAGAAATCAAAATTTTCTGTCTAAAACGCTTCCTCCACCTCACCCTTCACACCCCCACCCCTCAAAAAATGTTCACTTAAAGGGGTGTACCCACTCTATCCACCAAAAAAAATTCAATTGAATAGCTCAAAGGGTTTGGGTGCTACGAGCCTTCGAACAATTTTGCGTACACCAGTGGACTTACGGCGTACGGCGGACAGACGGACTGAAATTTTTTTGCTTTGTTCATATCTACTAGTCATGGAACGTAAAAAAAAAAAATTTTTAGGGTAGTAAATTTTTTTTTTTAAATTTGATTATTGAAATATTAAAGTAAAAGGTATTGTAAATTATACCTATTACCAGCTCTTGGCCTCAAAGTAAAGATGCACATCTTTCGAAATAAAACCAAGTTGATAAATGCAAAAATGCACTTGTTTGTAGTAAACTTGACACTTCCAACAAACTATGCGCCACATATTTCACTCAAGAATAACGAATTTGCTTAAAATGGTGGAACACTTGCACTTGCACTTGTTGAGATTTATAATCAAAATGCATAGATGCCGAGAACTACCCCAATACAGGTAAAATAAACTACAACCTTAAGTTATCGCAAAAAGTGCAAGCGCCAGGGGAGACGAGAAGAGCATTCATCCCCAGCCTCGGACCGAAAGACCGGCGATATCCCACAAAGCGATTCCTGCGCACGCACTGCCGCCCAACATCCCTTCTTGTACCACGTTCGAGCACTTTCAAAGGGATGAACAACCATCAAGGTTTTTGAGTTCGACAGCAGCGTTGCCGCACGTCATTAATTAAAAGGACCACATTTTCACGAAAATGGTCTAATATGGAAAATAAAGGACCATCGAATTTATTCAAAACATTTATGTGTATTTTAAAAAATCTGCCAATGGTCTGGGCGAAACTTCATTATTTTTCGGGACAAAGTTCGGGAGCGATCAAAGTCGGAGTATATCATCAGTTGTTACGAGATTATGACGTTTCTTGGAAAGTTAATTTTGTTCTTAAAATAAAGATTTTTAGCCGATTAAACATTAAAAAGCCCGTGTAGACTATTCGAATTTCGGTATATTATGTAGACTAAAAGCCCAAAGAAGTAAAAACAAATTTGTTGCCTTATCAGACTTAAGAGAAGATATGGCGAATTGTTAAAACGTATACAAACCCATTACTTCCACTTGAGGTTTGAATTTCGAAAACATTGTGAAACAGGTTTTTAGACGATTTCATAAGAAGCAACTCATGAGACACCAGGGATTTTGAAAAATTTGTGAAAACGTAAGCAAACCCTTCACACCCCCTTGGCTTTTGAAATTCGAAAAATCGTGAAATTGGTTTTTAGGTCATTACATCAAATGCCGTAATAACCAATTTTATATCTCATCAGAACTAAGGGATGGCAAAATTTGTGAAAACATATGCAAACCCTTGGGGGTTCAATATCCAAAAATTGAGAAATGGGTTTGTAGGCGATTATATATAAAGTCTGTGGAAATGAAAAGCGATCTAATATCTCATCAAACCTAAGAAATATGTCGAAGCATACTACCCCCTTACACCCCTTAGGATTGAATATCTGAAAATACTAAAATTGACTTTTTGGCTCTTATATGCGAAACCTTAGGAAGTAAAAATGAATTCGATATATCATCAGATCTAAGCAATATGTAGGAATCTGTGAAAACATATGCAACCTCCTTACACCCAGTTGGGGGCTGAATATACAAAAATCCTGAAAGGAGTTAATAGATAAATATGAAGACAACACGAGAAAGTAAAAACTATTGAATTACTTATCACTTCTAAAGGATATGTCGGAATTTGTGAAAACTTGTTCAACCCTTTTATATCCTCTTAGGGGCTGAAAAAGGAAAAAACTTGAAAACAAGTTTTTGGCGATTATTACGCAAGCCCATGAAAGTGAAAAGATATTCGATATTTGATCAGACCTGGAGGATATGGTATAATTTGTGAATAAGTATACAACCCCTTTACACCCTCTTAAGGATCGAATTTCAAAAAATCTTGAAATCGCTTTCTAGGTATTTATATGAAGAAGACGTAAAATAAAAATGAATTAAATATTTGGGAAGACCTAATAGATATGAAAATCGTGAAAATATATGCATTCCATTTTTACTGATAGATTTTTTTGCCCCCCCTTCCGAACGCCAATGGATATTTGAAATTTTTTTTTATCTAAATTACTTTTCTAGTTGATTTACATATACATGTTAGAACAACAACAAAGAACACATACACACACATCCAACGATGCAGCATCACCCCTACCTAAAACCAAGACTTATAAAATTGCAATATAAATAAAACTGCCAACGATCATTCGGGGCATTCGATACTGAACTTTTGTTTCAATAACAGCTCTATCATCAGAAGTGGGATACGGTAGGTAGTACAAAGCACCTGCTGATCAAGGACAAGTTGTAGTAAATGAATTACAAATCAGAATGAGTAAAGGAATTACAAATCAAAAAAGGTAAAAGAATTACAAATCAAAAAGAGTAAACGAATTGAAAATCAAAGAGTAAACGAAAGAAGCCGTGCGAAATCAAATAAAAAAAACAAGAAAATAAATAATAGCAGTGAAGTGTTAAACAAAGATAACAATAAGTGAGTGGAAACTGAATGTGAACGGAACATTTTTTCGGAGTAAGCACTTTTAAGCTATAGATTGAACAATGAGTGATTGCGATCATGAGGGTGAGGCAGAACCACTTTTGGTGCCAAGTGGTGATACAAATGAGACAGTAAGTCTTAACATGTTAAAAACTATTATGGGTATGATGGGTAACCAACCGAAATCGACTCCATCGCGTGACGCAGCGGTTTTTGCTATTTTCCACCCTGACCATTCTCGATATTCAATACAGCAATGGTGCGAAGAGGTTGACAGTTGTATCAAGCGATTCGGTCTTTTGGATTTTGATATTTTCGCTAGGGTCGAATCGGCGTTAAAAGGTCCAGCTCGCGACTGGTATAGACAAGTTGGCGGTCACACTAACACTTGGAAAGAATTGAAGCAACGCCTCATTGACAATTTTTCAGGTGAGGAAAATCTCTCCAAACTATTTAAAAGTGCCGCTAATTATGAAAGCTGTAACGCTAGTGATTATAAAGAATACGTCTTGGAAAAATTGTCCCGGTTGCCTTTCGTGCTGACCGAAAGTCATTTAGTTCGCCTAACAGTCGGATCAATAACTGATTCCAGTTTCCGAAATGCATACGAGGCTGCGTTGCCTAATAGTACTGTTGACTTGATGCGAAAATTGTCAGCTAGTCGTGCTCCTACTAGACCTCAGATTGATGGAAAACGGAATCTAATTGATCGACGTACATTTGGTCAAGGTGCCAGCTACATTGAGCACCAATTGACAAAGAAATTTAGAAGATCAGAACAAAATTCGCTACGAAAGCCCAACAATGATTTTTGTCCCCGATGCTCAACGACAGGACACCATATTAGAGATTGTCCAACAAGTTTTCAAAAAAAAGAAGAAGTTCGTTCTACTGTCGCCAATACTAATACGATGCATTGCGGGTATTGCGGGAAAAAAAGGTCATGTAGAAAGTAACTGCTGGATAAAGGAAAGAACAGAAGTTAAGAAAATAAATTTTTGTAATTCTCACGGGAATTCTTGCATCACGACTGTACTTATTGATAGCAAATCTTTCAAATGTTTACTTGACACTGGTTCCGAATGTTCTTTGGTCAGCTCCAGAGTAATTCGTCAGTTAGGACGGTCTACGATTCCATGCTCAATTGCTCTAAGGGGCATTGGGAATAACACAGTTATTTCTCGTGAAAAAGTAGTATTAATAATCGAATTCCAAGACATAGCTCTAGAACTTACCTTATTGGTAATCGATACGATGGATAGCAATACTGATGCCATTATTGGGTCAGACATTCTTGCTGATCGTACTCTTCAAATTATTGCCGATCAAAACGGTGGAGCCCGAATTCGTCGCATAACTAATGAACCCTGTGTTAATTTCGTTACTAAATCAAAAACATCTAATATTGACCCAATTGAACATTTAAATGAAAGTGAAAATTATGCATTACAAACAATTATTAATAAGTTCGCGATTTCGACAGAAATTAACAAGAAGTGTATAGTGAAAACTGGTGAATTAGATATTAAATTAAAAACGGATTGCTTAATAAACTATAGACCATACAGATTGGCATTTTCTGAACGCGAAATTGTTAAAGAAATGGTTAATGAGTTAAACATACAGGGTGTAATTCGTGAAAGCAGTTCTCCATTCGCGAGTCCAATAATCCTTGTTAAGAAGAAAAATGGTCAAAATAGACTTTGTGTGGATTACAGAGCACTTAATAGACAAACAATAAAGGATAGGTATCCGTTACCACGTATTGACGATCAATTGGATCAGCTGGCCGGTAATATATACTTTACAACATTGGATATGACTTCTGGTTTTCATCAAATACCTATCGCACAAGATTCTATAGAAAAGACTGCCTTCGTCACACCCGATGGTCACTACGAGTACCTAAGGATGCCTTTTGGATTAGCAAACGCTCCAGCAGTTTTTCAGCGTGCTATCAACAAGGCGCTTGGAAGTTTACGCGATAATATTGCGTTGGTCTATCTTGATGATGTACTAATTCCATCAAAATCTGTTGAAGAAGGATTAGAACGACTGGAGCTTGTTATGAGAGCACTTTCAAACGCAGGATTTTTATTTAACCTTAAAAAGTGTAAATTTCTTCAAATCAGCATTGAATATTTAGGGCGTGAGGTATCCAAAGACGGAATACGACCGGCCGAAGCTAAAATTGAGGCGCTCATGAAACAGCCAGCACCAACTAATGTTAAACAAGTTCGACAGTTCATGGGTCTGGCGAATTATTTTCGAAAGTTTATCCCTGACTTCGCATCAAAGACCAGTGCTATCACCTATTTGACACGGAATAACGTATCTTGGCATTGGGGAATGGAGCAAGAAGATGCTCGACAGTTTATCTTACAGCAGCTAATAACAAGACCTTTACTAGCATATTTTCAACCTGAACTTAAAACAGAATTACACACAGATGCTAGTTCAATTGGATATGGTGCAATACTGTTTCAACACCATGGAAATATCATGAAAGTAATTGGCTACTTCAGCAAAGCAACTAGACCAGAAGAATCCAGGTATCATAGCTACGAGCTTGAAACCTTGGCAGTAGTTAACTCTCTTAAATATTTTCGAACATATCTTCTTGGCGTGCAGTTTTCCCTAGTTACTGACTGCAATGCTATCAAAGCCACTCAATATAAACGAGACATCGTACCAAGAATTGCTAGGTGGTGGATCTACCTACAAGATTTCGATTTCACTATAGAATATCGCAAAGGAAAACAAGTTCAACATGTAGATTATCTCAGCCGCAACATTCCAGTTAAAATCGTCGCACATGTAACTCGAGTAACCGATAACTGGTTGCTGATAGAACAAAACCAGGATGAAGAAACCAATGATATTTTAAAACGACTTAGTCAGGATACCCGAGAAGAAGGTATACGTGGTGAATACCTCACAAACAAAGGATTGTTGTACAAGAAGACCTCAGGAGGAAATAAGTTGTTTGTGCCAAGGACATGCCGTTTGACAATCATACGTAGAGTTCACGAAGAAAACAATCATGTTGGCTGGGAAAAAGTATTACATAAGCTTCAACAAAATTTCTGGATGCCATCCATGAGCAGAAATGTTCGGAAATTTATCGACAATTGCCTGGTCGCTAAACGACACTCGGGGAAAAAACAGGTGGCTTTGCATTCAATAGAAAAAACAGCCGTTCCCTTCCATACTATTCATCTAGACTGTGTGGGTCCATTTTATCGAAATAGTAATAGTGAGACCCATTATGTACTCGTTATTGTGGATGGATTTACCAAATTCTTGATATTAAAACCGCTAACAACGTTAAGAGCGGAAGAAACAGTGAAAGCATTTAGCAGTTACATCATGCTTCTTGGAGTACCTGTGCGTATCATTACAGACTCGGGAACTAATTTCACAAGTTCCGCATTTAAAGATCTCACCACGGCTTTTGGAATAGAACATCACATCATTGCTCCGGGCATTTGTCGTGCAAACGGACAAGCTGAACGGTATGTAGATACTGTAACTAATCTGCTGCGGACTAATATCGACCAGATAACTGAATGGACAAAGTATTTAGATAGAATACAGTTGTCCTTAAATACAACCATAAACAAAAGCACAGGGCTGTCTCCTCTGAAGGTTCTTACTGGTGTTGACGTTCGAACACCCGAGATTAGTGCTCTTTTAATGGATTTAGAAATAGAACCACAATTCGACGATATAAAAGAAATACGTCTGTTAGCTGAGAAACGTTTGCAGGAAAATGCAACTAAACAAAAACGACGTTTCGATAGCAGTAAAAAGACTCCCTCGAAGTTAATAATTGGTACTCGCGTACTGTATAAAAGTAATCAGATACGAAATTCAAAATTAAATGCTCACTTTCAAGGGCCTTACACAATTATTGGTATTTTACCACACGATAGGTATAAACTAAAACAGGATCATTCCAGAAAATCTACAATAGCAGCCCGTGAATCCTTAAGAGTTATTCCTGATGACGATTGCGCAGTAGATACACTGGGGCCATCTAATTCAATCTAAAAGGTAAATATGAATATTTCATTAACTATATTATTGTGCACGAAATTTTGGCGATCCCCTCTAATGCCTCTGAGTGGATCTGACAAGCTTACAAAGCCTCTGAGCAGACCGACAAGCAAACATTTAAGTTCATCTTTAATAACGTATCTGACAAGCTTACAAAGCCTCTGAGCAGACCGACAAGCAAACATTTAAGTTCATCTTTAATAACGTATCTGACAAGCTTACAAAGCCTCTGAGCAGACCGATGAGCACATATTTAATGTAATTAATATATCATACCTTGCATGTAGCTAACAAATGCAAAAGCAACTAAGCTTATACACTTAATACGTACTAACAATAAAACGAAGTATATTTACAGATTTTTAATATAACTGTCTCGAGAGCGAGGACTTCATCAGGCTGGCCGTGTTAGAACAACAACAAAGAACACATACACACACATCCAACGATGCAGCATCACCCCTACCTAAAACCAAGACTTATAAAATTGCAATATAAATAAAACTGCCAACGATCATTCGGGGCATTCGATACTGAACTTTTGTTTCAATAACAGCTCTATCAATACATATTGACAATTTTTATGCAAATGGGTACACTACTGAAGTTCTATATATATTCCAAATTTCAGCCTCCTAGCATAAGCGGTTGCTGAGATCTAAAAACCAAAATTTTCCGTCTAAAGCGCTTCCCCCTCCTCCCCCGTCACACCCTCACCACTCAGAGTTTGGTAGCTTCAAGGGGCCTACCCATTCATAAAAAAAATTCAATTTAATAGTTCATAGTTCATAGTTCATATATTTTATTCTTATTATAGTTACATTGCTGATATACAAAATTCATATTCATAGTTTAGAGATTAGGCTGATCTAAAGCCTTTACAACTAAGGTTTGTTTTGGTTGATGCACTTGGCAGTAAGATGTTTGATATTATTCGTGAATTAAGGAAAATTAATGTAAAAAAACCTTATGTATATAATTAACCTAACTTAACCTATCGTATAACTAACTAAATAATAATAAAACGTAATATAATAAAAGAAAAGAAATAAGGAGAAAATAATAATAATAAGGATAATAATAATAATAATAAACTATGTGAGGCATGCAACCAGTGGATTTGATATATATTGGCATCTGCTGATAAATGTAGATTTAGCTCTATTGGCCATTACTTCAATCATTGAAACTTCCGCATTTTCGTGTAGACGTATTGTAGGGTAATAAAAGGGCTTGTTCAGGATTAGTTTCAAACATTTATTTTGCATAGTTTGCAGTTTTTTCTTATGAATGTTAGCACAATCATTCCATACCGGAGCACCGTATAAAATAATAGGCTGCATTACCATTTTGTATATTAATAATTTGTTTACATTAGATAACTGAGATCTTCTATTAATGAGTGGATACAACGAATGGATACAACGAGAGATTTTGGAGCATGTACTTTCGATGTGTGCGTGGAATGTTAGTTTTTTGTCCAAAATGAGACCTAGATACGAAACTGTGCTGGACCATTCAATTGATTGGCCATGAAAGTTTAAAGGCTGGTTTGGGAGATTTCTTCTATGGCGTTTCCTTGTAAAGAAGATTGATTGGGTCTTGTCAGGGTTAACTTTGATTTTCCATTTGTGGTAATACTCGTAGAGTGCATGTAGTTGTTCTTCAATGTTACAAGTTATGTCCGACCGATTTTCCGAACTTGAGAAAACACTGATATCGTCCGCGAATATTGCCATTTCACAATTGTCGTTCAGGGGTAAATCTGCGGTGTATATATTATAGAGGGTGGGGCTGAGACAGGATCCCTGGGGTACGCCGGCAGGGATTTGACGAGTGGCAGAAATCGTGGATTTAACTTTCACAGCGAAAGTTCTTTGGATGAGAAACGATTTAATTAGCTTGATAATATACACTGGAAAGGAGAAGGTGTGGAGTTTGTGCAATAGAGCTTCATGCCAAACTGTATCAAATGCTTTCTCTATATCGAGAACCACCATACCGGTAGATTCTTTGCGTGAAAGAGAGTTTTTAATAGATCTTGTAACTCGATACAGCTGGTGAATAGTTGAATGACCGGGTCTGAAACCAAATTGAATATTAGGTAAAATGTCAGTATTACACAGGAATTCCTGAATACGATTTAGGATGATACGTTCGAAGATTTTACCTAGTACGGGGAGTAAGCTGATCGGTCGGTAGCTCTTGGGAGAGGAAGAGTCTTTTCGTGGTTTGAGAATGGGTATTACAATAGCCTTTTTCCATTGACCGTGAAAATGACCCAATTTTAAGCACGAATTAAATATATGTGTTAAATAAATAACGACCTTTTTAGGTTGGTTTTTGAATATAATATTGGGTAACAGGTCGAATCCAGGCGCTTTATTCGATTTTAATCGTTTAAGAACTAGAAATAGTTCCCGAGGAGTAACGTAATCGCTTGGTGTTAAGTTGGCGTCCAAGGAATCGATAGTTTTAACCATAGTTTTAACTGTAAGATTAGTGGTTGGATTACCAAGATTTTCGGAAGCATGGTGAGCGGCAAGAAAATTTTCAGCGATCAGTTCGGCTTTGTCAAGATCGGTGATTTTAAGATGGTGACCGGGGACTAAGAGAGGAGGGATTTGCTGTCAATTTAATATCGCAGACCGTTTGGGAGCTACGAGCCTTCAAACGATTTTGCCTACGGCGGACGACGTACGTCGGACGACGGACGGTGTACGGCGGACGGCGTACAGCGGACAGACGGACTGACTTTTTTTTGCTTTTTTCGTGTCTACGAGTCATGAAACGTGAAAAAAAAATTTTCAGGGTAGCAAATTTTTTTTTTTTAAAAATCGATCACAATACTGTATTATTAGAAAATAATAAAGTAAAATTGCTAATTTGATAGAAATGTTGATAAATATAAAGAAAATTTTGTCATTTCGATAGTACATGTTTTGTTAAAAGAACGAACTGGAATTTCGCCGAATTTTTATCAATTCGACAAAAATTTATCAAACTGAATAATTTTTATTTGTTATGCTGACATATTATTATCATTATGACAAAACTGCATTGTTGAAATTCAACAAATACTTTTTGTTAATGTTACCAAGGATTTTTCTTTGAGTGTAGTGCAATTAGTTCGTGAGATATCGTAGTCTCAAGTTTTTCATCCCCCACCCCCGTACGCCACTGCCCCCACTCAAAAATTTGTTTCCGATCTATTCTCCTAGTATACCTACAGATGTTCATTAAGTTTTAATTTCGTGACAGTAACAGTTTAGGAGATATAATTTTTAGAATGTCTCAATCTCGGCTTTCGAGCGTCTCGGAAGCATTATTTCCCCCCCCCCCACTCCTTCACCCCTTCACCTATATCGGAAATTTTTTTGCAAATGGGTCCACTATTGAAGCCCAATATAAATTCCAAGTTTCAGCTTCGTAGCATAAGCGGTTGCTGAGATCTAGAAACCAAAATTTTCCGTCTAAAACGCTTCCCCCAGCTCCCCCCCTTACACCCACACCCCTCAGAATTTGATCACTTTTCCACTCTACTCATGAAAAAAAATTCAACTAAATAGCTAAAAGGGTTTGGGTGCTACGAGCCTTCAAACAATTTTGCGTACACCGGTCGACGTACGGCGTATGGCGTACGGCGTACGGCGGACAGACGGACTAAAAACTTTTTTTTTGCTTTTTTCGTGTCTACTAGTCATGAAACGTGAAAAAAAAGTTTTCAGGGTAGCACATTTTTTTTTTAAATCGATCGCAATACTGTATTATTGAAATAATAAAGTAAAAATCCATAAGATACGAGTTTATTTATTTATTTATTTTATTTTTAAAAGCCATTGAGACAAAATACAATGATTTTACTAATACAATAGCTTAGAAATTAAAAATTGACAAAAGAAAAAACTAGTTTGTAAAAAGCGCATGTTTCAATTTAATAATAAAAGAGGTATAAGAGGTGGACAGAGATCCGAGTTGTAGAGTGTCATGTGTTCTCTGAAGTCTTACCAGTGGCGAAAAGAAGTAAACATCCAAAAAAGCGCGACGAGGATGAAAGATGTTACAGTTTCTGGATGGAACTGCACTTGTCCTGTATGATAACTCTTCAACTAGGAGAACTCCGGGAACATTATTCACGAGCTTGTATAAAAAACAAAGGTCAAGGTAAGAGCGACGCGTGATTAAAGGATGAAGGTGAAGTAATAACAGCCTTGAGTTGTAGTCAAGATACGGTATGTGATGACGATAGAAAAGAGATCGCGTAAATCTGCGTTGCACGCTTTCAATTAAATTAATAAGATAGTTATGATGCGGATTCCATACTAGAGAACAGTACTCTACGACACTACGAACAAGGGAGGAAAATAACAACAAAGCGGTACTAAGACGTCTAAAAGAGGACGATACACGTAGAACAAAACCCGAGAGACGGAAAGCTTTGTTTACAATATCAGTGATATGGTCAACAAATTTTAATTGGGGGTCAAATGTTACCTCTAGATCTTTCATAGTGGTGACAACGGAGAGTGGAGATTCATTTAGAGAATATGTAAAAACCGGGGGATTAATTTTCAAAGAAAAGTACATAGAAAAACATTTATTGATGTTTAGTGACATGTCATTAAGGTCGCTCCAGTGTGACAGATAGTTTAAATCTGATTGCAGACTTATACAGTCCTCAGTGGACCTTATTGCCCGAAATAACTTAAGGTCATCGGCATATAGAAGGCAATGAGACGAGATGTTAAGTGGAAGATCATTTATGAAGAGGTTAAATAGTAGTGGTCCCAAGATAGATCCCTGAGGAACACCTGATGTTGCATGAAACTCGTCTGAAAATTTACCTCTGAAAACAACACGCATCTTTCGGTCCGAGATATACGAAACTGGTACATTTAGTAGGGAACCAGATATACCGTACAACTGCAACTTCGCTAGAAGAATTTTATGATTGACAGTATCGAATGCCTTGGAGAAGTCGGTGTAGATAGTGTGGACCGTTAAGCGATTATCAAGTGATTTGGCAATGAAGTTAGTAAAGTCGCATAAGTTGGTAGCTGTGGAACGATTCCTAACGAAGCCATGCTGGTATGGAGAAATTAGAGGTTCAAATTGCTCCCAAATAACATTATGGATCAGCCGTTCGAAGATTTTGCTAAAGCAGCTTAGTGTGCATATCGGACAGTAGTTGGATACATCCGTAGCATCACCCTTCTTAAAAATTGGAATTACATTGGACAGTTTCCACATTGCAGGAAAGCAACCTTCATTTATTGCTTGGTTGAAAATAATTGAAAGTGGTAGTGAGATATCACAAGCAAGAGGTCTTATGAAGTAATTTGGCAAATCATCGGGTCCACCATTGATATTCGGATTAAGATTACTAACACATTGAAAAACATCATAGACTGAAAAGGAGACATTGCTTAGCATGCTATGCTATACAACAAAGTCATAGGACATAGTCTTATTTGATGTAGAATATACAGAGGCAAAAAATGTAGCGAAGAGATTGCACATTGATTGATGATCAGTGACAGAAGTATCTAGATGTTTTAGTACATTAGTTGTCAGCGAACTCTTTTTGGTCTTCTTTATATGAGCCCAAAAAGGCTTAGTTTCATTTCGAGCTAAGCACGTATCAATTGAAGACACGTATTTTGAGAGAGCAGAATTAATTTCTTTCCTTACTGAAATACGCTGAGATCTGAAATTTAAGTAGTCAGAAATTAACTTAGATTTCATGTCCCAAGTAACACAAAACAACTTCTTTTTCCATCGCAGAACTTTAATTGCTGTCATAACGTTGTGCCAACCATGAGAATGGATAAAAAAGTCACGATAACCAAAAGGTTAGAACTAAGAGTTGCTCCAACGTTGGCACAGAAGGCAAAATAACCAAATATCTGTATGACTTAATTTTCCATTTTTACAGAGTTTTAGTTGCGGTTATTTCTATGAAAATGGAAGGAGTTCGCATTTTAACAGAAGAATAGTTGTTACAACCAATCTTCTCTATTTACAACCTTTTCTCTGTAGCGACAGCTTTTAGGTCAACAATTACATTGCTTTGGCGATGTCGTGGGTTCAATTACCACTCAACGCATAAATTATTTATAAAAATTTTTCAGTTGCAATTGGATTCGAAATATTCGAAAGTTTAATATAAATAGTGAACAGTGCGGAATATTTAATAGCAATTAGTTCTGTAGCGATACTTTTCAGTTTAAGAAATTATTTTCTTTTAAACAGAAATAAAGTTGCGATGTTATTAATTACATCTTCATCTCTGTGACAGTACTTTTTTTTTTACTTCAATCTCATTTTAACAAAAATAAAGTTGTTGGTAGTCATAATATTGAGTTTATTAAGTGAATTTTCAAGCTGATGCGTGACGCAAAATTTAATATGGCTTTTACAAACAAAAACAAATACGGCTTTACTTTTTGTAGAAATGTTAATAAAAATTTCAAACGGATGTGTGAAGAATCAAGTCAAATTAATACGAGCACATCGGAAATGCTAAGTACGGGTATTGTTAATAGTACCACGACGTGTAAGTTTTAAAGAGAAGTGATGTTTTATATAAAAAAAATATCTTGTGAATAGTGATATGCTAACAGGTATATATTGAAAATTCCAGCGTCTTCAAGTCACAACAATAGCAATAAATTATCAATTCAACATATCGGCGTAACTTCAAATGACTGCAGAGCAAATGCATTTGAATCCCCTGAATTTTTATATAATATCTCATCAGAGGACGAAAATTGCGACGAAAATTCTGAGCACAATGACGTAGGGGACGTAGGGCACTAACCCACAATATTTCACATCTTGCACTCAAGGATCTTATTTCCATCATCAATACTTTTTTAGATTCAAAGTATAAGAAACTACCGAGAGACTCTCGAACTTTGTTGTCGACAACAAGACTCATGTTGACTACTCCAATGGGAACAGGAACTTATTGGCACCATGGCCTGAAAAATTGTCTTACGATGTTCTATGCTAATCTGCGAGAAGCGATACATATCAGCCTTAATTTTAACATTGATGGATTGCCAATATTTAACAGTTCAAAGCGTCAGTTCTGGCCTATAGTCTTTTCGATAAATGAAATAGAAAAATTTGATCTGATGGTTGTGGGAATATATTGCGGTGATACAAAGCCGCCAAGCGCAAAGGAGTATTTATCACAATTTGTAGTGGAATTAAATGATATATTAGATAAAGGAGTCCTAAGGAACGAATATAAAATTAATGTTAAAATAAGATGTTTCATATGCGATGCACCAGCAAGAAGTTTCCTGAAAGGTAATAATATAGATATTCAAATGAATTGCTTATTAAGACTAATAAAATGTTTTTATGTTGTTATAGGAACAGTTAATTTTAATGCTTATAGTGGATGCATGAAATGTGTAGTCGTTGGAGAATGGGATAAGAACGGTCGACACATGAGTTTTCCTCGAATAGACGCCGCAAAGAGAACTGATGAAAGATTTCGATATATGTCACACCGATCATCATAAAATTATAAAAGGCTGTCCAGTAGGCACTCCGCTACTAAGCCTTCCTATGGATTTGGTTCAAGATGTCATTGTGTATGAGATGCTGCATCAGCTGCACCAAGGAGTTATCAAAAAGATGATAACTGGATTCACTACCGGAAGTTACAATTTTCGAACAATTGTCGGAAATAAATACTCTGAATATCTACCAACCTAACAAAGTAATATTTTTTCCAAAACTAAAATTACAACATCGACGAATTTGCAATTTATTACCAGAATGCTCTGATTTTAATGAAATTGAGTTTCAGGAAGGCTACAAACTAACAAATCGCTATGGTAATAAATGGTTCTTAACTAAGGCCTCCCAAATTGTTGTAATGAAATATTGCACAATGTTTCAAAATACGTATTATATTATTGGATCAACTTTGAAGTATAAATATAAGTTTTTTGAGACCCCGATAAGGTCCTCATATTTGGAAGTATATGCTTCAAATGGTGAAGAAAGTGACAACTCCCTTTTTGTAAAAGATGATATTAAATGTAAACTTGTTGCATTGAAGTACCACAATGAATTGGTTTTTATCCCTTAAATGCACACATTATAAAAACAAACAAAATTTTATTATCAACGAAAAATATAATTATATTGCATCGAAATTGTTTTTTAATTTCAATGAAAACAGTGCAAGTGAAATTTTGATATAATTAATTTTTATTCGTTTGTACAAAGAGCCCGTAAATGTGAATAATATCGTGAGCGCGCTCAAATAAAACTAGTGGGATCTAAGGTGGTATTCATCAGCGTATACAACTCCTTTACAACTAAATATGGATGTAACCCCAACAAAAATAATAAAACTAATTTCTAAGCGATTATAAAAAAGTTGAAGTAAAAAAGAATTCGATATCTCATAAGAGCTAAGATATATTTCGGACTTTGTAAAAACGTACACCAAAACTGCATTCCCCTGAGGGGTTCAATCTCGAAAATTAAAAACTTATTCAATATCTAATCAGTTCTAAAAAAAAATTTTTTTGGAATTCATGAGAACGTGCGCACAACCATCTTTTAACCCTGTTGGGAATTGCACAGTTACACCGCTGTACCGCAAAGTAAATTTAAATTTTTCAAATATATGCGTTTAAGGACATTGTTGGATCAGAAGTTGGATCCAATTCAACTGTGCAGGTCGGATTTCTTTTCGGGTTCAGCTGATTCGACCTGGCTGCACTATTTTTCAACATTTTCTTAAAAAACTCCTCAGTGTCCCCTTTCGAAAACCGGGTGAGCAGATAATCACGTAAAATCAATGTTTTAAATATTACCACGGTGGCGCAACGGACTAGCGCATTGCGACTTGTACGTGTACGAAAATCCATTCAGAGGAGCCAGGTTTCGAACCCGCCGTCGATCGATGTTTCCAGAATAAAACTTTAGGTACTTAAAAATATATAACATTAAAAAAATTGATCTAAATTGTAGTAGAAAAAATAGCGCGCAGCGAGCGGAAAGTAAAAAAATTAATAAAAAAAGGTATGTAAGAGAGAAGAATTTTCTTTTTTATGTCGTTATTTTCGAAACTCATTCACAACTTTTTTGCTGTTTAAAAGAAAATTTAGTCAGGGCAACGTTTTTGCTGATTAAAAAAAAATTTAGTCAGGGCAACGTTTTTGCTGTTTAAAAGAAGATTTAGTCAGCGCAACTTATTTGCTGTTTTAAGGTTGTTCGTTGGTTTGCTACAACGTCCTCACAGCTGCATTCTATCTCCCACTTTTAACTTCACAACGGTGTAACAACGTTGCCATGTGGTTGTTTCACTATTCCATCGCAACCAAATTGCTGTTGAAAGTTCTGTAAAAACGTTGCAAGAACCCGGAAACAGAGATCTGTGTTACTTGGGGTACTTCTTACGTAGTTTTTTCTTGATACGCACAGCTTTAACAGTAGACCTAGAGAACCACACAGGGTATCGTCTTTTACAAGGAACATATTTTGGAACATGACGATTAATGAGATCTTGTAAGACATCATAAAATACTTTTAATGATTCCTCACACGTTTTTTCAGCAAACAGACCAATCCAATCCACATTAACGAGTTCTGATTGTATTGCAGAGAAATTACATTTTCGGAAATTGAATTTCCTAAAGTCTTCATTAGCAGTTGTGAAATTCCATGGAAGTTCTAGAAGTATTTGAATCGGAGGGTGATAGTTATCAGGTCGCACAAGCCCTAACGTAGGTTTAACTTGAATTTGTGTACTACCCGTATCGAGGTTAGAGAGGACGAGATCAAGTAGCTTATTTTGATGATTCACAACAGTGTTATGTTGCGAAATAGAGCAAAGATTCATAAAGGATGAAAGAGACATGGACAGGGGATCACTTCCATGAAGTGGATAGGTAAAATTAGAATTCCATTCAATTGATGGCAGGTTAAAATCCCCACACATGACGAAGTAAGAATTATGAGCCAACGAATTGACCAAAACCGAAACACGATCGAAAAAGTTGTCCAGTATAGTAGCATTACAAGCACAAGGAATATATACACAGCACACATACAGACACAGAGTGCCAGACAAGTTAATTTTAACAATAAGACTCTCTATAGGACAGGAATCCAGATCAATGTAACGAAAAGATATAAGAGATTTCTTTACTGCGATGAAGACACCACCACCATCCTTTTTTCCAGACCGCACTAAGTCACGATCACAGCGATAAATATCATACGTGTCCGTAAGTAGTTCCAGGCCTAGGACAGAGCAGTTCAACCAGGACTCAGTAACACAAATTACATCAGAATTATTCTCAAGAACAGATAATTGAAATTCCACCAACTTAGATCTGAGTCCACGCACATTTTGGTACATTAATGTCAGTAATTTTGGCAATATAACATTGAAATTATTAGAATTATTATTAGAAACATAACTATTCGGAACATTATTTGCTGAAGGCATAGAAATTAAGTGAGAGCTTCCTTCAATTCTAGTGCGCGAAAATTTTTCCGAGATCTCGAATAGAATTCTTTAATTCAATATAAAATCAATATTTTCCGATAAGTTTTGAACGCTTCAAGCTAGGAATTTGAAATTTTGTTCACATTAATTTTTAAATCGTTCCAATGAAGAAGAAATCGAGTGAGTCCACCTCATGTGGAAGTCCTTGAAGAAGGAAAAAAATTTTCTCAGTGACTCGCTTAGTTCCAGATATTAAATTAAACACTGATGATATTGTCTTTCAGTTTTGAGTAGCAACCAAACAGGAGTTCTTAATAAAGGACAAACAACATGTGTACTCCTTATCCTACTTTATCCCAACTACAATATAAATCGAAGCTCAGTATTTCATCTAGAGTATCATATGATTGGCTTGCAGCCGAACGTGTCTACAGTATGTTTAATTATTTAATTTATCTATTTCTCAGTTGTTTGGTGCAAATATTAAACTATTTGAACATCCTATTTAAATTTAAATTGAAAGAATACCATTTTGATTATGCCAAATAGTTAATCCAACCAATGATATTTTTTTTCCGTGTAGGCTTTACGCGCCGATTTTCTGTATAATTGCCTGTGTAACTATTTACACGGCTAAGTTCACAGAGGTCTGTATTGTGTATGCTTTATATGTTTCTTGTTTATACGGCAAAGTTGCCGTATAGTTTGCCTAGCAACTATTTACACAGATGAATTATGCAGCTAATATACGTTTTTCGCTTATATGGCAAATGTGGAGTATAAATTGCTATACAAGTGTTAAGAAGGCTGAATTATGCAGCCTTTATACGCTTTCACTTTTTGGGTACATGTTTTATGCTTTTGCCCAGCTCACTTATTAAGATAGCCCATTATGATGCTGTGAAATGAAAGTGACGTCACGTAGATCGTTCTTCCGCACTGCAAAAAAAATATTCAAAAATGGTGGATATTCCAAAAGTACGAGTAGTGAAAATTGTGAAAGCAATTCCATCGAGATCCCGTATTCCACCGCCGTCTATTGCTGTCACACAGCCTATAGATGACGAAGATGATGTTGATATTCACGTCCTGGAAGATATTTTAGATTCGGAAGGCAAAGAACTAAATGGTCGTTTCAAGACAAATCTCTTTTTACTTATTGAAATCTAATATTTCGATTTATTATAAGCACCATTAGTAGTAGAAGAAGAATAGGTAGGTAGGTAGGTACGCATGGCTGCCCGTGAGAACACGGATACACTTAGACCTAAAAGGTCGTTGTGTTACCACAGGATCATCGAATCCGGTCCTACTCGTCGAACCATTTAGAGCTTGCGATGAAGCGTTGGATTCTCGCGACCTCCATTGAGGCAAGGTCACCGAGACAGTTGAAGAAGTAAGCTCCAAGATGAGCTTTCCTTCTGGCTGATAGAGCTGGACAGGTACAGAGAAGGTGAAGGACTGTCTCCTCCGCCTCCTCATCCAGGCAGCTTCTACAGAAGTCGTTTGAGAAGAGACCGAGTCTTTTAGCATGTCGACCTATAAGACAGTGTCCGGTCAGGACACCGACTGTGGTGCTGATATTCGCCCTTTTCAGCAAAGTCAGCTTTTTGGAGCGTTTTAGATCCAGCTCAGGCCAGATCTGTCTCGCAGTGTGACATGTAACACCGTCCGCCCATCTTGAGTTGGTTTTCTCAATTGAGTCCAATCCCAGTAGCAGTTTACATGTAGAGAGAGGCACACCCAGATTCCGGTGTTCCGGCATAATCTGAAGGGTAGTACCGCGTCGAGCGAGTTCGTCAGCCATGCAGTTCCCTGGAATATCCCTGTGTCCTGGCACCCAGCACAGAAGAATATTGAACTGTTCAGCCATCTCCTTAAGAGATGATCGACATTCTGCGGCGACCTTTGATATTGTCGAGGCCGATTCCAAGGATTTTATTGCCGCTTGGCTGTCTGTGAAAATGCTAATATCCCTAGTAGATATTACATTACACCTCACCCAAGGAGCACAAAGTCTCAGTAAAGTATTGACGTAGTCGTGACGACGTCCGTTTTACAACTATAAAGTCAACATACTTTGAGCAGTAGTAAATACGGCGTATTGACGTAATAGCGATTAGTTGGTATGTAATCATTACTAGCTACATTTTGAAGTCTTAACAACTTCTTTTACAACTCTTTATCGACCTTAGTTTGTATATTACTTATACTGACCAATGTACGACGTATTAGCGACCCCTGACTTTCTCGTCCTATCTCGTGTAATAGTGACTACATGATAACTGGATATATGATTTTAAAGTCATCGACGGTATCTAAAGTTGCAATAAAGTCGCAAAAACTCATTTTAATACTTCATAGTCGCAATAACTATGCTTGAAGTGTCAAACATGTCTAGAGAACTTAGAAGAAATATACGATAGAAATTTAAACACACAACGACATATTACAGAAAAGTGAAAAATTATTTAAACCATGTACGTCTGCATTCGGCTCAAGTAAAAAATCCTGTATTAAAGCCACACCTGCCCAGTTCTTTAATTAAGTGCGCATCGTCGAAATTTTCGTTTGACAATGCAAGTGCCAATGAAGAAAATTTGTCCAATTCGTGTGAAGATGATTATAACATTAGTACTTTATCGTACAAAGAAGAAATACAGCAGTGGGCTTTAAAGCATAAGATAAGTCATCGGATTTACTTAAAATATTAAATAAAAATGCTATGAACCTTCCAAACGATGCTCGCACCTTTTTAAGTACTTCAAGGAATATTCAAGTTGTTCCAATGGGAACCGGTGAATATTGGCATAATGGGATTAAAAACTGCTAACTTAAGGCCTATATTGTGCTCAATAGCAAACATGCCAAAACTGGAACCAATGGTTGTTGCAATTTATTATGGATAAATAACAGTTGAATTCATATTAAAAAAATGCCTTTATTTGCTATACTCCTGCCAGATCTTTCATCACAGGTATTCATATGCAATATTTCTAATATTGGAGATAATTCACTAATTTTTAATAAATCGATTAGGTGCCGTAAATTTCAACCATTACCACGGATGCTTGAAATGTACTACAGTTGGAGAATACTATAATAACGGTCATCTCATGACTTTTCCACGTTTAGACAACACATTACGAACTGATTTATCTTTTCGAACTAGAAGTGATGATGAGCATCATAAAGAATATTCTTCGCTGGAAAATCTTCCAATTGACATGGTACAGGATATCCCAATTGCTGATTCACTTCATTTGGTAGATTAAGGAATAATGAAAAAAATCTGCCAATGGTCTGGGCGAAACTTTATTATTTTTCGGGTCAAAGTTCGGGAGCGGTCAAAGTCGGAGTGTATCATGAGTTGCTTCGAGATTATTAGATTTCTTGGAAAATTATTTTTGTTCTTAATATAAAAATATTTAAAATAGAGATTTTTAGCCGATTAAACATTGAAAAAGTCCGTGTAGACTATTCGAATTTCAGTATATTATGTACACTAAAAGCCCATAGAAGCAAAAACGAATTTGTTGCCCTATCAGAATTAAGAGATATGTTAAAAATATTGTTAAAACGTATATAAACCCATTACTTCCACTTGGGGTTTGAATTTCGAAAAAATTGTGAAACAGGATTTTAAACGATTTCATAAGAAGCAACTTGATATCTCATGAGACAAGACGGATTTTGAAAAATTTTTGAAAACGTAAGCAAACCCTTCACACCTAATTGGTTCTGGAAATTCGAAAAATCGTGAATTGGTTGGCCGTAATAATCAATTTTATATCTCATCAGAACTAAGGGATGGCAAAAATTGTGAAAACATATACAAACCCTTGGGGGTTGAATATTGAAAAATTGAGAAATGGGTGTGTAGGCGATTATATAAAAAGTCTGTGGAAATGAAAAGCGATCTAATATCTCATCGAACCTAAGAAATATGTCGAAACTTTGAAAAGCATACAACCCCCTTACACCCATTAGGATTGATAATCTAAAATACTGAAATTGATTTTTTGGCTTTTTTATATAGGAAACCTTGGGAAGTAAAAGTGAATTCGATATATCACCAAATATGCAACCTCCTTGCACCCACTTGGGGGTTGAATATCCAAAAATTCTGAAAGGAGTTAATAAATAAATATGAAGACAACACGAGAAAGTAGGAACCAATTCAATTTCTTATCACTTCTAAAAGAAATGACGGAACTCGTGAAAACGTGTTCAACCCTTTTATACCCTCTTAGGGGCTGAAAAAGGAAAAAACTTAAAAACAAGTTTTAAGCGATTATTACGCAAGCCCCTGAATGTGAAAAGATATTCGATATCTGATAAGACCTGGGGATATAGTAGAATTCGTGAAAAAGTTTACAACCCACTTTGCATCCCCTTAGGGGTCGAATTTTAAAAAATCCTGAAAACACTTTCTAGGTATTTATATGAAGAAACCGTAGAATAAAAATGAATTCAATATTTGGGAAGAAATCGTGAAAATATATGCATTCCATTTCCACTGATCATTTTTTTTGCCCCCCCTCCGAACGCCAATGGATATTTGAATTTTTTTTTTATCTAAATTCGTTTTCTAGTTGATTTACATAAACGTACCGAGTTTCAACTTTGCAACATAAGCCGTTCTAAAGATAGGAAAAACACCCCCCACCCCCGTACCATACTACCCCTATAAAAAATTATATTTTTCCAAGATGCTACTAATATAGCTCTATCTAAATACCAAGTTTCAGCTTTATATCATTATAGGTTGTCGAGATATTAAAATCGGAACCTTTTCCTTTTCACCCTCCCCCACCCTCACCCTCTACACCCTTATTTCCAAAATTTTTTTTTCTGCTAGGGGTCTATTAGGTCTACTTCTGGTAAAAATTTTAAGCATCTATCTTACACGGTTCTTGAGATATGAGACGTGATTTTTTAGAAAAATTCTTATCCCCTCCACTTTCATGCTCCACCGCCCCCTTAAAAAATTTTGCCTTCAGCAAACTTCATTTGTGAACCTTTATACACAAACCAAATTTTATTTGTCTAGTGCAATTGGTTCGTGAGATATCGTAATCTAAAGTTTTTCACCCCCCACCCCCGCACGCCACTGCTTCCACTCAAATTTTTGTTTCCGATCTATTCTCCTAGTATACCTACAGATATTTATTAAGTTTCAATTATGTGACATTAACCGTTTAGGAGATATGGATTTTAGAAAGTGTCGATCTCACCTTTTTTGCGTTTCGGACGCATTATTTTTCCCCCCACTCCCAAACCCCTTCACGTATATCGGCAATTTTTTTGCAAATGGGTCCACTACTGAAGCTCTATATAAATTCCAAATTTCAGCTTTCTAGCATAAGCGGTTGCTGAGATCTAGAAACCAAAATTTTCCGTCTAAAACACTTCCCCCTCCTCCCCCCTCACACCCACACCCCTCCAAATTTGGCCACTTTAAGGGGACTGCCCACTCTACCCACGAAAAAAAGTTCAACTAAATAGCTCAAAGGGTTTGGGTGCTACGAGCCTTCAAACAATTTTGAGTACACCGGTAGACGTACGGCGTACGGCGTACGGCGTACGGCGGACAGACGGACTGAAATTTTTTTTTGCTTTTTTCGTGTCTACTCGTTATGAAACGTAAAAAAAAAAATTTTGAGGGTAGCAAATTTTTTTTTTTAAAAATCGATAACAATACTGTATTATTGAAATAATAAAGTAAAATGCTTACTGAGATGGGTATACGGTAGTCATAACTTTAATACAAAGTTCAGAGCAAAAGAAATAGAAGATATATCAGATTTGTTAGAAGAATGCAATAAGACATTGCCATTTGAAATTCATCGCGCTGTGAGGGGATTAGATTACTTACAATTTTGGAAAGGTGTAGAATTTCGGACATTTCTACATTATTTGGGACCAGTTATTTTGAAAGAATACTTGCCTGCTACCGCCTATTATCATTTTCTATTACTATTTTGTGATGTAACAATATGCACAAGTCGTAATTATTTTAAATTTCTTAACGTCGCTGATGAATTGTTTCGAGATTATGTTGAAAATTATATTGATATTTACGGTGTTGATTCTATAAGCAGTAACGTACACAATCTAGTGCATTTGGTTGAGGATGTCAAAAGGTTTGGCGCTCTTCCCTGTATTAGTTCATATACTTTTGAAAATACGCTTCAACATATTAAAAGATTACTTCGACATGGAAATCGGCCTCTCGCACAAATTGCAAAGAAGATCGCTGAACTCTCATCACTTACAAATTTTCACCATGGAAATGGAATTGATTATCCCTCAGTTGCAAACGAAAAGCGTTTTGAAAAGCATTCGTTGCCTGGATGCATAGAGATATATATACTGGAGATGACAAGCAGCGATTGAGTTGAAGGCGGACGTCATCGCATTCACTTGCACGCAAAAACAACAACAATTGACATAACGAACCTGTTCTGTCTCACTCACTCTCACGCTAAAACAACAACAACGACCCTGTTTTGTCTCAGTTCTCATCGTGTTTTTGGCTTCAAAGCGCTTTATACAAAACCGGTGGCTTGTCGTCTCCATAGCTCTATGCCTGGATGTAACAAAATGTTTCATACTTTGTATTACTCAGATGGATTTATTATGAAAAAGGATGAAAAAAATAAATGGTTTTTGACAAAAGATAACGAGATTGTGGAAATGATAAATATTACTTACAGTGACTCCCAAAAAGATCCGCACAAGCTTGAAATTTCCCTTCTTTCTCAAATTATGCTTTCATCAATGACACGAAAAGAAAACTAAAAACTATTTATGGTACAAGACATCTACGTGATCATTTAACACAAAAAAATAGAAAATGTATCGCAAAACGAGAAGGAATAGGAAGGATAAAACAAAAAAACTTAAAAATCAGACGCCCCAAAAAGATCCGCACATCGATGAAACTTGGGCAAACGCGTGAATGTTTATGCAATATAAATGCGTGTGAGTGACTTGTTTATCTAATACTGCCTTCAGTGATAAAGTCGTCATAAATCCGGGCGCATCATATCTAATATTTTCTTGAAACCACGCGCTTTTGGTAGCTTCAAAAAACTTTGTCCTTGCATTAATGCAAAATGGGCAAATACACGTTCATAGACAAGATCCAGTTGGTGGTTTTTAATCATGAGGAAGGTAAAACTGTGGCAGAAATATGTTCGGTCCTCAACATGAAACGTAGAACTGTTTACGATATTCTCCAGAGGTATAAAGAGGAAGGCAGAATAAACTTGAAGCATAGTCCTGGCCGTCCAAAGGTTCTAACGACGCTTGAAGAATGCGCTATCGTCCGGAAAATCAAGAAAAACTCTAAATTGAGTGCTCCAAAAATTGTAAGTGAAGTTTTCGCAGCCTTTAAAAAAAAAGTGGGATGCGAAACAGTGCGCCGAGTTTTGAGAAATGCTCAATATAATGATCGTGTTGCACGCAAAAAAACCATTCATCAGCGATGTGAATAGAAAAAAACGATTAAATTTCGCTAATGAATATGTTTTGAAGAATGCGATTATTGGGATGACGTTATTTTTGCCGATGAAAGCAAATTCAATGTCTTTGGCTCGGATGGACGTGTTATGGTGTGGCGCAAGCCCAACGACGAATTGAGTCCGAAGAACCTCAGGCCTACAGTGAAGCACGGGGGCGGCAGTTTAATGGTTTGGGGATGCATATCTACTCGAGGTGTTGGCGAATTAGTATTTATTGATGGTATAATGGATTCCCGTCGATACTTACAACTCTTGAAAGACAATTTGCGAAAAAGTGCCGCGAAAATGGGCATTTTAGATACATTTAAATATTACGAAGACAATGACCCCAAACATAAGGCTCGCATTGTTCAAGAATGGCAGCTGTATAATTGCCCAAAATTGGTTCATCCTCCTCCCCAGTCACCAGATTGCAATCCCATTGAAAACCTCTGGGATGAATTGGACCGTAGAATTCATACCAAGCCGATTTCTTCTAAGGGGGAGCTCGAGACAAGGCTTCGCGAAGAATGGGTGAAAATGGATGTAGGATACTTGCGAAAAATCATCTCCAGTATGCCAAATCGTTTAAAATGTGTTATTGAACAAAATGTCCATGCAACAAGATACTAGTTTTATATAATTTTTGTTTATTTTTACAATTTAGCCTATGTGCGGATCTTTTTGAGAGGTGAAAGTTTTTGTTTCTTTTACGAAATTTCCTATTTTTTGGTATCTATAAAGTGAAAAATTTTTGTATTTATGTGATATGTAAGGCTATTATGTTCTGCTCATAATATGTATTTTTTTTAATTTTTTCCCGTTTTTTATTGACTTATAAAATGAGAAAAAAGGAACATTTCTTACTTGTGCGGATCTTTTTGGGAGTCACTGTATGTCAAAAAAAGTTTGCAAATCTTTGGAGCTAGCATTAAAAGGCAATTTGATTTTTTTCAACGACCAATAAACTCGTCACACTTAAACATTTATCAATCATTACACATTTTGAACGAAGCAAAATTATACAATTTAAGCGATGTAAAATGCAAATTAGTATCATTGAAATATAATGACTACCTTGTTTTTTTCCATTAATACATACATTGAATTACGATAACAATGTTTGATATCTTCATATTTTCCGCACGACCTAAAAGTAGTTCAGTACACACCTACAACCCGATTAGATATGACCGAAATAATTAAAGGAGTCCCTAGGACCATGCTCCCTTATGTAGCGAGTAATCTATTCGCGTCTTTCATTGGATCCTTGGAAGAAAAGCCAATAATTTTCTACACAGACGGCTCGAAATCAGTAGAGGGGACAGGTGGAGCTTTCTATCTTAATGAGTCCTGCCAAATGAGCTTCAAACTGCCAGAACCGGCATCAGTATTCTCGGCGGAAGCAATCGCTATATATACGGCGTGCCGCAATATTCAACTTTATCACTCCCCGGGAAACTACTTAATTTTATCCGACAGTCTGTCAACAATACTCGCTATAAGCAACATTGGCAAGTCTTCCCATACATACGTGTTCAAATGCAAGAAGGTCCTCTTACAACACGATAGTGTTGGATACAAAGTAACACTGGGCTGGGTTCCAGCACATTGTGGTATCCGAGGAAACGAACTAGTAGACAAGCTAGCGCGAGTTATGTAATCTCTTTCACATGCACCCAAATTATCACATTCTCACGCTTTTGCTTAAATTGCACATTATTCGTTCCCACATTTAGTCCACTAAATTCATTAACCTCAGATTACAGTTTTTCCAAAAAGCTTAGGTAGCTATTATAAATATTGTAGACGCTACCTAAGCATAAAATTTAATGAATAGCTTTCTTGGTTTCAAATAATAAGAATTGTATCAGTTGATTTTTGATAAGCGAATAAATGAGTTGAAATTATAAATTGTTTTTTTTAATTGAATTGTCCTCCGGTATCCTAATTGGCGCAGTCGGTAGGATAGGCATTCGGTTTAGTCCTTGTTCGAAATTTTTTTTACAAAAGTTAACGCGACGGAATATCGTAAAAAGTTTTGTGCTTATCGTCAAAGGAATATTGACGATTTTCGAACATATAAAACCGCTGGGTCTCAACCCTTTAGTGCCTATCGAAAAAGGATCAACCATCACCCGTGTGAAGCTTACCCGAAGGTACATCGGTACAGAAGTCAACACAGCAGAGGAAAGGACCAATCAATTCAAAAATTAAGATGTTAAATATCCTGCTAGTAATTGGGTACATGTAAGTCATTTTATTGAATATAAATCCTTCATTCCTATATTTTTTCAACTATATGCCTTTTTTAAAACCTAATAATAAGTCTCCGAGACCGGAACCATATACTCGTAATTTACCACTTCGCGTTTTAGCTACTTCCGATAGTGATATTAATAATTGTGAAAGTGAAAGTGTTTCTAATAATATTTTAAACCAAACTAAAAGTAATACGCGATTATCAAACCTCTCTTCAAGTATATCAGAATTCTTTGCTAAATATAAAAAAACCGATAAAAATCTTGTTAATCATAATCTAAGTGAATCTAATACTACAATGAATAGCGACGGAAATGAAACCGAACAAGTAGTTATTACAACTACAGACATTGCCAACTCCTTGAGAGTCCCTGACGCAATAAAGGATTTACCACGGTTTAATGGAAATCCTAGACTGCTTCACGACTTTCTTGGAAATGTCGATGAAATTCTTAGCCTTATTTCTGTAACTAATGGAACTCCTTATGGACAACTCCTGCTTCGAGCAATCAGAAATAAAATCGAAGGTCCGGCCAATGAAGTTCTCAATATGTATGGAACTGCATTGGACTGGAAAAAAATTAAAGAAAACCTAATATTACATTATTCTGATAAAAGAAACGAGACATCTCTAATTAGGGATCTCCATAATCTTAAACAAAATAATAAACCGGTAGAAAATTATTATAGTGAAATAGTGGAAACTTTAGCTAGTATGAATAATCATGTACAAATCCATGAGCTTGATGAAAATGTCGTAAAAGCCAAGAGAGAATTATATTCCGAAATGTGTCTGAATACATTCCTCTCAGGATTACGAGAGCCATTAGGATCAACGATACGCGCAATGAGACCTACAAGCTTAGCTATAGCATTCTCATATTGTATTAAAGAACAAAATATTTTCTATGTTAAGAATAATTACGAAACTATAAATAAAAGAAATCCAAAACCCATAGTTGTTTCAAATTTTAATCCACGAAAATTCAACCCACAATATCAATTCAATTCAAACTTTACCCCTAGAAATTCTAACTCAAACTATTACCAATCAAATTCGCATTTCATTCCCAGAAACTATAACGCACAGTATCAATCAAACCCAAATTTTGCACAACGAAATCTTTACCAACAACAACCATCAAATAATGCAAACTTTATTCCCTTTCCGGTAAACCAATTCCAACCCTCAGGTAGACAACAACAATATTCCCATGCATATGGTAGAGAGGAACAGTCAAACTTTCCGAAACCAGAGCCGATGGATACAAGCTCAGGAAATACTCACCTAAAGACCCAAACAAAATATACTACTCATAACAGACAACCTACAAATTACCATCAATCACGACCAACCAATTTCGTGAGCAAGGAACTGTTTAATATAAATGAAAATGATCCAAAAATTAATTGTCCCAACCAAACTGAAAATAACAATTCACAAACTATAGCCAACAACCACTATCAACAACAATTAGACCATTATTATCAATATAACGATGAAGATCCTTATTCGTATGAAACCCCAAATTGTAGTCCCCCAATGATAAACGAAATTGAAGACGCAAATTTTCCCGAACTAGCCTCGATGAGCCAGTCGGATACATAGACATTAGTAAACATGGATGCATTCTCCCATACATAAATATATCTTCTCCTTTTGGACGACCCTTAAAGTTCCTTATCGATACAGGAGCATCATCATCTTTTATCAACCCTGAATACGTAAGATCTCAAGACCTTAAGAAAACTAAACCAACTATCATAACGACAATATTAAACCAACATACTGTTACGTGTAAGCCCGGCAACCGCGCAACCGTGCACTCGATCGTTACACATAATGAAAACAACAACAACCAAATACCTAGTTGCAAGATAACCCAATCAGAAACCTAGCTGAAGATAAGGCGAAACAATCTCTCTTCTTATCGAATGCTCTCCAATATACTAGAATCCTCTGCACAAACCAAGATCGAAATCGAAGGCTCTGAAGCTTTCGAGAAGATTCCAGAACTGAACGAACGTTCAAGCACATCCTAGACTGCAACCGGGTAGTATATAAGCAGGTGATGCATTCAGCAAAGACAGTAATCTTGATTACGGCGACTGTGACAGACAGCGGGTACACGCGGCCGTGTTGAGAGAAAACGAAAGTGAACGAGTTAAGCGATATATGGTATAAGCGGGCGGTACTGCCATACAGTGCGAATTATTGTGCGATTATAATTCTGTGAATTAAAGTGCGGATAAATAAATTATCACTTATTTTTATTTTAACCGAATTGTGTTTTACTTGAAATCCCGGCGAACCCCTAGCTCGCAACAATACATTAGATAATGAAACTCATATCCCAAATTTCATAGAGTTTAATCAACCAGGTAAACCAGATTCCTTGTCTTTAAGTTCCATGGATACTTTGACGGATTATTAGGGCTAGATACACTCACTGCCCTAGGAGCTAAGGTTGACCTTGCGAATAAAATACTAATCACTAAAAATTCTAAAATTGCTTTAAACTATAAACCAAATTTCATGTCACAAAAATACGTTGTCCCTGCTAATTCCAAATTTATTGCCAAATTACCTGTAGACATCCAACAAGGCGATATTTATATTAAAGAAACAGAAATTTCTCAACAGTTATATATCCCAGAAGGTCTTTATCGGTCAAACGATTGGTACAGCTCTATAGAAGTTGTCAATCAATCCAACTATGACCAAAATCTCTTTTTAGAACAACCCTTAAAAGTAGCAACATTTTCTGCTTCTGATTATGCCGAAATAAATCACTTCGACATCAATTATGAAGACAAAAGTCGAACTAGTTTTCCTTTAAACGATATCACAAAATTAATACGAACAAACCATTTAAATAATGAAGAAAAAAAGAGTCTACTAAAGATTTGTAAAGAATACGAGGACATATTTTTTAAAGAAGGACAAGACCTCACCTTTACAAATGAAGTTAAACATTCCATATCAACGTACGACGATATCCCAATTCACACAAAGTCTTACAGATACCCTTACATCCATAAAGACGAAGTTCGACGTCAAATCAAAGACATGTTAAATCAAGGAATCATTCACCACAGTTATTCTCCATGGAGTTCGCCAGTCTGGATAGTCCCAAAGAAAAAGGATGCCAGCGGAAAGAACAAATGGCGTTTAGTCATCGATTATCGTAAACTAAACGAAAAAACCGTTAGCGACAAATACCCTTTACCAAACATAAATGAAATCCTAGACAAGTTAGGCAAATGTATGTACTTCTCTACTCTGGACCTCGCAAGCGGATTTCATCAGATAGAGATGCACCCAAAAGATATCCAGAAAACAGCATTTACTGTAGAAGGAGGACGTTACGAATATATTAGAATGCCCTTTGGCTTAAAAAATGCCCCGTCTACATTTCAACGAGTGATGGACAATGTCCTTAAAGATCTCATAGGCAAAAATTGTCTTGTTTATTTGGATGATATTATCGTCTTTTCCACATCTTTACAAGAACATACCGAAAATATAAGGAAAGTTTTTGAAAAACTACGTCGTGCAAATTTAAAAGTTCAGTTAGACAAATCGGAATTTTTGCACAAAGAAATAGCATTCTTAGGACATCTAATTACAACAGACGGTGTCAAACCCAATCCCGAAAAGGTTCAAGCTATAAAAAATTTTCCAATACCACGCACGGTCAAAGAAATAAAATCATTCCTCGGTTTGTTAGGATATTATCGGAAATTCATAAAGGATTTCGCAAAACTAACTAAACCCTTAACTGAGTGTCTTAAAAAAGGTAAGAAAATAGAGCTAAACGCTCGCTACATCCAAACTTTCGAAACATGCAAGGATATACTAATAAACGACCCGTTACTACAATATCCCGATTTTTCCAAGCCTTTTATACTAACAACAGACGCCAGCAACTATGCGATTGGTGCTGTTTTGTCCCAAGGTAACATAGGTAGTGACAAGCCCATCTGCTACGCAAGTAGAACTTTAACAAGCTCAGAGATCAATTATTCAACCATCGAAAAAGAGCTATTAGCTATAGTTTGGGCAACTAAATATTTTCGTCCATACTTATTTGGAAATAAATTCAAAATAGTCACTGATCATAGACCATTGACATGGATCATGAGTCTGAAAGAACCAAATTCTAAACTTATCAGATGGCGACTGAAATTAGAAGAATTCGATTATGAAATTGTCTATAAAAAGGGTTCACAAAACCTTAATGCAGATGCATTAAGCAGAATCAAATTAAACGATGAAACTCACCAAGATAAAATTGAACTGAATATTAATGAGTCAAGAACTCGCAGGACCAACACTTCAGTGCGAAGCACAAACGGTACCACCATCCACTCCGGTAACGAAAATTTAGATGACGGCATTCATATTTCTGAAAGACCACTAAACGAGTTTAATTTACAGCTTATCCTCGAAAAATCTGCTAAAAGACCCCCAATATCATTAGAAGCACCGTTTAAAAATAAGCAACGACGAACCTTTCGATTGCCCAGTTTCTCAGAAGAACAAATTATCGATATTTTCAAAAAATATCCTCCTGCAAACCGATTAACAGCTATTTACACCAGCGACGATATTTTCAAAACAATTCAGAAAGTCTATTCTGACTATTTTTCTCACTCAAAAACCTTCAAAATCATACGCTGTACAGAAAAGCTTGCAGATGTAATAAATAACGATGATCAGGATAAGTTAATTAATGATTACCACACAAAAAGTAACCACCGCGGAATCAACGAAACGTTAATGCACTTAAAGCGAACGCACTTTTTCCCCTACATGAAAACAAAAATTACCAAAATCATAAACAATTGCGAAGCTTGCCAAACTTTAAAATATGACAGAAATCCTCCAAAACCACAACTCCAAATTTCGGAAACCGCCCTAAAACCCTTAGATATTGTCCACATTGATATTTACGCAATTAATAATTAGCAAATGCTAACTGTTATCGACAAATTTTCTAAATTTGCCGCTGCTTACACATTAGTGGCCAGAAACAGCCTAATTATAATTAAATCTTTGAAACATTTTATGAGCCTTCACGGCATACCCAAAAAAACTTGTTACTGATCAAGGAACTGAATTTACTGCATTGATTTTCCGAGACTTCTGTAAACAATTCAACATTTCTCACCATATTACCTCATTCCAACAATCTACTAGCAACGCCCCAGTAGAAAGAATGCATTCTACATTAACGGAGATCTTCAGAATAATTTTAGATCACAAAAAGGACAAAGATCATGACGAGGCCCTAAATGAAACCCTTATTTCATATAATAACGCAATACACTCATCCACCAAACTAACACCTTACGAACTCTTTTATGGTCGAACATACAAGTTTGAAAACAACCTACAATACAAAGACGTACACGAATACTTACAGAAACTAAATGACTTCCAAACAAAATTATATCCTTCTATTAAAACCCAAATAGAGAAACAGTTAGAAGCAAATATCAATAAATTAAATGAATCTAAAGAACCGCCTGAAACCCATAATCCAGGATCTGTTATTTTTAGGAAAGAATGTAGAAGAAACAAAATTACACGCAGGTTTAGCAAACATAAAGTCAAGAAAAATAACAAAATTACTGTAATAACAAATAAAAATCAAAAAATACACAAATCAAAAATAAAGAAAAAACGCAAATTTCAGGTCAGCACTGACGACAGGACAGAAAGTGGAGGTACAGGACTTGAGCAACAGCCAGGGTCTACTTCCAATGAGACTAGGGACAGCTAGGACTAGACAGACTTACAACAACTTACTACACATTATACGACTAGACTCCTACGAACAAAACATTAATAAACTGACGGACACCATAACAACTTTCGACAACACAAACGAAATGGACAGCTCACTGACAGTAACGAAAATTAAACTAGGACAACTTAGACATAAACTTGAAACATTAATGCCCAAATTTAGAATTAAGAGAGGGCTCATTAATGGACTTGGTTCTTTAATAAAAAGTATTTCGGGAAATATGGACGCTAACGATGCTGCCCAAATCAATAAAGATATTGAATCAATAATAGCCAACCAATCGAACTTACAAAAAGATATAAACCAGCAAAATATTCTGAATTCCAAAATGGTAGAAAGGTTTGAAAATATAACGAGTCACATAAATTCACAACAAGAAATAATCACTAAATTCTTAAAAATTTCTCAAGAACAATTGAAAAATAAGATAAGAGCTGAGGATACCACCCTCAAATATATGCAATATATAAACGAGATAAACTATAATATAGATATTTTAAACGAACATCTGACTAATATAGCGGAAGCCGTGGTATTAGCTAGACTAAACATAATCTCAAAACAAATTTTAAGTCCTAAAGAACTTACGGAAATCCTTTACACTTTCAAAAATCAATCAATAGAAATAAAATCAAATGAACATATTTATGAACTTCTTGGTCTCCAGGCTTATTATAATAATTCAAACATCATCTTCAACATTCAAATCCCCGTTTTCTCCAATGAAATATATTCCTTTTTCCATGTTATTCCTTTACCCATAGCCAAAACTAAGAAAGTAATTTCAAAACCTTACATTATCCTAAACCAAAACTATATTCAATATTTTGATGAAACTTGTCCCAAGATAGAAGGAATATTTTATTGTAAGGAGTCAGCCTACAAACTACGATCTAACGAATCCAGCTGCATCGCGAGGCTCATAAACAACACTCCAGCAAATTGCACACTGGTCGAGGAAACAGAAACAACCGAAATCCTTCAGCCTGAACCGAACTACATATTATTAATTAATATACCTGAAACACAGATGAATTCATCTTGCGGAATCGGACCTCGAAAAATTCAAGGAACATCTCTAATCCACTTTGAAGGTTGCGAAATCACAATCAACGAAGTAACCTATGAAGGAAGAAGCAGCGCATACTGGGATGATATCCACATATATCCCGCTTTGTTCAACCAAATTAATTTCACAATAATTTCACCTAACCTAACATTACAGAAACTCCAAGGATATAATTTCGAAACCAGAAAAACCATTCAACTCCTTCAAACCCAGTCACAGAAAAAGGACTTCATCTCATATGGATGCATAACAATCCTCGGTTGCCTAGCACTTATCATAACCACATACATGCTGAGGCAAAAAGGATCATACTCACCTAACACCGATATTTCCGCTCCTGCCTTTGAAACTCCAAGGATGCAGTTCCTATGGCCATCGCTTCATTCTAAGGAGGGAGGAGTTATGTAATCTCTTTCACATGCACCCAAATTATCACATTCTCACGCTTTTGCTTAAATTGCACATTATTCGTTCCCACATTTAGTCCACTAAATTCATTAACCTCAGATTACAGTTTTTCCAAAAAGCTTAGGTAGCTATTATAAATATTGTAGACGCTACCTAAGCATAAAATTTAATGAATAGCTTTCTTGGTTTCAAATAATAAGAATTGTATCAGTTGATTTTTGATAAGCGAATAAATGAGTTGAAATTATAAATTGTTTTTTTTAATTGAATTGTCCTCCGGTATCCTAATTCGCGCGAAGGGGCGTCCTTACCTCTCACACAGACGCTCTTCTCGAATCCGCTTCAAGAAGACTTCATGACGACTCCGAAACAAAGACTTTTAGATAGGTGGCAAAAACATTGGCAAGAAGACGACATGGGTAGATACTGTCACTCCATAATTCCAATGATCTCAATACATGCATGGTTCCAAAGGCTGCTGGTAGAACCTAGCCGCTCAATGGTAACTCTTTTTTCTCGACTCATGGCTAATCACAATGGCCTCAACACCAACTTGAACCGACTAGGAATTAATGCAAGCCCACTGTGCGCCGATTGCAACCAATATGAGACTGCCGATCATGTCTTTTGGTCATGTTCCAAATACCCCTTTAGAACTACACTTCTTGCATCTCTGGCGACTTTAGGCTTTACTCCTCCTCTGTTTATACGGGACATCATCGCAGTCTCTATTATGCAAAATAACGACAAACCTCTTTTAGTGCTGTTTAACTTCGCTAAAACAAACAATATACGTTTTTAATATTATTTTAAATAAACTTTTCCACGGCTCCAATATGGCTACAGCCTCTGAGCCTCTTAATTTAAGGTTTAAAAAAAAAAAAAAAAAAAATCTTCATATTTTATTTTAACTTTATTATAAACTGTATTTTACATAATTATATTCATTAAAAAAAATAAATAAAGCGAATTCAATATATATACATTAAAAAAAAAATAAAGCGAATTCAACATACATATGTATATACATAAAATATCTAAAAGTTTAATTACTAAGGTCGACTGATGTGTTCAGCTCTGGTGATTCGATCACGGGATTATTAGTTAACGCTTCCATATTTTATTTTTTTGACGTACGCGGTTAAGACATACGTTGTGAAAGACAATGTACTGAGCGGGCATTGCTGTGCTTCAGTACTGAGTTTTTAAAAAACCGGTTCATTTTCTATTTCATTATACCGTGAATCAGCGGCAGCGGCGGATCCAGGAATTTTCAAAGGGAGGGGCGGTTCATTTATACTCATATATATATATGTATATATATATATATATTCTCGAACACGTGTTTAAAAAACTTTTTATATGGGAGCTACCCGAAGGACTTAAGGAATCTCTCTGAATTATAAACCGAAACTTTATCTTCTCTAACAACATTCTACAAAATTTTGATTTCGTTGCTAAGCGATTTCTCGAGTTATAGTGATTTTCGTCAATTGAGAGCATATCACGATGGACATTCTGCACGATCGATTTAAGGGCATCGTTATCTCGCACGGCGGCGACGTGAACTAGCCACCGTGACCGTGCGATTTAACGCCTTTAGACTTAAGTATTTCTTTGGGGCTATCTTAAATCGCAGGACGATGCGTATAATCTGCAAACAATTGATGACCTTTAAGTAAACATAACAAACGCCATCCAGCAAATTCAGCCAGATTTATGCGACAACGTCGTCGAAAATTTAACCTCTCGAATACGTGACACCAAGCAAAGCTGGGCGGACATTTGAACGACGTTATATTCCATAATTAATGTCATAAAATATTCTTTCAAATAAAAAAAGAATTGGGTGGAAATATCACACACAACTTTTTTTATTTACATTTAAAAATTGAACGTCCTTATTGAAAGACCCCATAGTTTCAATAAAACACGAATCTCATGATTTCAATTATTATATGCCAAAAAGACTTTAGAACATTAACCCATACAAATTTCTTGCTTAACACATGCGGCTTGATACCAGCATGTGCAGTTTTTATACTCTAGATGAAATCATATAGAGTATTATAAGTTTAATCCAGCCCAAAAGTTTGTAACGCATAGAACCAAGCCTCGGACGAAAAAAAGTTATGTATTATTTTTTGTTTATTTGTGGCCAAAAACCTCAAATCCGCTTGACGTCCGTCCGTCCGATCGTCCGTCCGTCCGTCCGTCCGTCTGTCCGTTAGCACGATAACTCAAGAACGCCTTCACCTAGGATATTGAAATTTTGAATCTGGATGTTTGTTTGAATTTGTAAGGCTAAGTTCGTTAACGGGCAAAATCGTCCTACTCCTTCGGGTAGCTGCCATACAAAATGTCCTTAAAACACGTGTTCAAGAATGTTGGTCGATAACTGCAGAAGGGTTTAAGCTACGACATTGAAATTTTGTATGTGTTATTTTTCCAATAGTTGGAGCTAAATATATGATTATGAAGAAAATCCTATTAGTCCTTCGTGTAGCGGCCATACAAATATCCTGTCAAAATGTTTTCACTTAATTTACGAATCTCACTATAACTCAAGTAATCTTTTAGCTACGAATTCGGAATTTTTTACAAATTAGTTTTGAGTGAAAACAAAGTTCGAGTTTACTAATCAGCGAAATCCTTTTACTCCTTCTGGTAGCTGCCATACAAAATGTCCTTAAGACACGTGTTCAACAATATTTTTCGATAACTTTTGAACGCTTCAAGCTACGAATTTGAAATTTTGTACACGTTCATTTTTAAATGGTTCCAAGGAAAAGGATAAATATGTAAGAAATCGAGTGAGTCCTTCCTGCACCTCCCATGTGCAAGTCCTTCAAAAAGGACTTTTTTTTCGATGACTTAACCAGTTCAAGATAAGAAATTAAACACTGAATATTGTCTTTTAGTTTTGAGTAGCAATCTAATGGCAGTCCTTAAGAAAGGACATACAACATGCACACACGCAATTCTACTTTATCCCCAACTACAATATAAATCGGAGTTCAGTATTCATCTAGAGTATTATACGATTGGCTTGCAGCCGATCGTGACTGCAGTATGTTTTACTTCTGGTTACTGTTACACTCACTAAAATTATGTAACTTTCAACAGCTGCACTATCTTTTCCCATTAACTTATTCGTCGGAGTGAGACAAAAATACGCCCAAAAATTCAAAAAAGAAAATTATTAAAAAAAAATTTTAAAAAAAAAGTATGTGTCAATCTATTGTAAATTGACTTCATTTGATTGTACCTCCAACCGTTTTTCATATAATACTTTAAAATTTTCATCAAATATTAGCAATCTAAATCAGCCAATCCTTCATACACAAAATAAAAAAATCGAACGAGATCCTCCGACAACACTTTGTAAATCCGTGAGCGGGGTATAGACCGATTTTCAAAATTCGAAAATTAAAGACGCTAAAATATTCTAAAGGGACTGCAATTGATTTTACCTTTAAGATATTTTAAGAAATCTTAATTTTTTCATCAAAAAATAACTATCTAAATCAGCCAATAAATCACCCTCAGAGTAAAAAAATTCGAACGACAACACTCTGTAAATCCGTGAGCGGAGTATAGGCCGATTTTCAAAATTCGAAAAACCAAAAACGCTAAAATATTCTAAAGATATTCTCCAGATTTTGCACTCTGTGACTTTTTATTACTTGAAAAAATGACTTGATGGAAAGAGATTTACCACGAATACTGACGTCATAAGTGAAACCATCGCCTATTTTGAAGGGTTGGACAAATCATATTGGTAGGGATCAAAAAATTGGAAAAACGCTGGACTAAGTATATCGAGCTAAAAGAAGACTACGTTAAAAAATAAAATAAATTTTTTTCCGAAAAAATTATGTTTTCTCGATTTTTGGACGTCATTATCAAACCGCCCTCGTAAATTTCGAATAAAATGATAAATACATCGAATTTTGTAAAACCGTCTTGTAATTTTTTAATAATAATTCCATAAACAAATCTAACAATTATTATTATACTCACAATTTAAAAGTAAAAAAAGTATATACAGTAAAGTAAAAGTATATATAGAACAAAATATAAAACAAAAAACTTGTAATAGCAACTTTCAAATTTATTCACTGATTCTTTCTTTCTGTCAATCTTGATCGAAATCTAAGTATTAGAATTTTTATGATTTTCAATCGCTCGCCTTTTATTTTGTTTGGAACGGATAAAGCACGAACAAAATTACATAGAGACAAAGACGAAAGACAATTGACTACAAAATTATACATACAGTGGTGGCCACGAATTTAGCACACTTGGTATTTGTAACTTTTAAAGGCAAATAATATTTATTGTTTTATGCCTTTCACTCCACTTTTGTTTCTTGAGTGTTGCCTATGATGCCGCATCATTGATGCGTTGATCATGTTCCGTTAATTTAGTCTGGTTCCTTTTCTACTCTATTCTCATTGAATTGCAAGTAGTACGTGATCTAAGCTGGTCCGAGGTTCAGTTCTATATGGTACAAACTTTTGAGCTGGATTAACCTTATAATACTCTCCGGTTTCATACAAGAAGTATACAAATTTGAGGAAAAATGGAAAATATTGTTTAGAAAGGGGGGGGCGGCCGCCCCCACCGCCCCTCCCCTGGATCCGCCAATGATCAGCGGCCGAAATTACAATAAATAAAAAGTTTATAATAGACTTATTCGCAGAAAAATTTCTTTTTTGTCGAAGTTTTAGAAATTCCTGTCCAGGTGTAAAGATTTAAAAATGTTCTCGAAAATATGAGATCCACTACTTTATAGGCGACAGTTCTTCCATTTGCGTTGCCAGAAGTTCCACAAATGGATTGACATTTTTTTAGCTGGAATAAAGACATTACACATAAGAAAAATACTTAAATTACATTAAAATTAAATTACCATTTTCTTTTGGAAAACTGGGCTTTTTAATCGTTGTTCGAAAGCATCTACTTCCTCGATATTTTGTAAGGGTAATGAAACATCTTCTTCATTTTCAGCGGTCAATAGAGTATTGGACAATACAGCAGCAGCTATTTTTTCCAATAACTCCAGACATCTATCAACCTTCACTTGCAGTCTACATGTCTCGGATTCTACTTGTTCCAATCTACACGAATCTAAAAATAAAATTTATTGACAAAATTTTATTCGTTAATAGAATTACTTTATTATTTAAAAATTTTAAAAAATAACTTACAGTTTGGAATGTCTTGAACGGCATACTGATTTATTTTTATATTGTAGTCCATATTGGCTTCCTTTCCTGGACTGCAGCTGGTGGTAACAGGATGTGCAATATTTTCATTTTCGATTATTAAATTGTAGTTTTTCTCTTGCATAATATCGTCCAGTTCGCCGGGATGTAGCCTGGAATTTTTTTTATGGATTTTGTAATTAAACGAAAGAAACGCAATTGAGTATTGAACTTTTTTCATAAGTGTACCTCTAACATGTACATATGGATTATCAAAACACTCACATTTCTTCGGAATCGGTATCCTCTATAGCAACTGCTTCCTTAAAATTGTCAATATTTACACTTTTAAAAACACATGGAATTGCACTCCAATTAACGCCCGGTGAACAGTTGCGATCTCTTCGTAACTTTTCGACCGCGAATTTGTTTAACTGTGATGGCCAATAAAGCACGCCATTCTTCACCCAATTCTGATGAACTGCATTTATAAAAATTTTCTCATCCTCCACGGTTTTTGCCACGCAAAACATGATTCAATGTCGGCTAATTGGTGTTCACTTTTCACAAAACACTTTTGACACGATCCGGAACAGAATTTCTATTAAATTTACTATTTAAAGAAATGGGTCTTAATCGGCGCAGCCATGACATTACATTGAGAAAACAAAATGATTTTCCTTCATATTCAGCTATATCACATGCTATTTTATTGAATGGTAATTCTGGTATTTCATGGCATATTAGTGGTTCTTTTGCAATTGAATTTTGAAATTCGTTACATTTAGTACATTTTGATACGGTGTTCTCAATATCATTATTCATTGAGGGCCAATAAAAGATTTGCTTAGCTCGAGTTTTTGATTTTGTAATACCCATGTGTGACTGGTGAAGTAATTCGAGCATTTCAGCTTGCAATGAACCTGGAATCATGATTCTTTCATGATAAAATAGAATACCATCATTTTCACAAATGTCTTGCTTCTTGTTGTAATAAAATTTTACATCATTGGGAACCTTAGATTTGTGGCTTGGCCAGTGGCGGAGCTAATGGTTTTGGCGCCCGGCGCACTTTCTACGTTTTGGTGCCCCAAATTTTATATTTTGTTTTCGAAAAATGAAGGATAGTTTTCAAGATTTAGCATGATATAAATAGAGAAGGTGGTAAAGTGACCCCCGCTCTTATTTCGGCCCCTTAATTATTTCTAATGATTCATAATACCATTTATGGTTTGTGTTACATATCAGAAAGCCCACCTCTAAAGGCACCATAGAACAAAATCGAAGTGCATTGCTTATTCATACGAAGGATCGCCTTGCTTTCGCAAGATTTACAAAAATTTTTCCATCAACTTCTGTGATTGTCTTTATAGCTGCATCTTATAAGAATCAACGGAAGAATATCAAAACATCTCAAGGAGCGAAACGCCGCGGCCAAGACTGAGGATGTGATACAGTATCATGAACACCTCAACCTGGATAAAAGTACTGAAAGTGGTGAAAATGAGGCTTCTTCGACTGAATACAATTCGAACAGGGACGTCATTTCAGTTTTACCCAGGGGGCAAGATTTTTTACCCTTGCTATAAATGAATGCATGTGCGTCGATATTAAGGCCGCGGTCCGAATTACGCTCATGATTCCTACATCACTAACAGTACTTACAATTGGTCTGAATTGTTGGTACGCTTATGTCGCTTTCAATTCGAACCGATCGTGTGCACACAGTGTACTCACAGTGCCTATCCTCGAAACCGTGAGCAGTTTAAGCGCCAGAAAACTACCCCTCCATGCAAATTGTATGCGTTGTGAACGCAATTCGGACCGAGCGTAAGAGCGCTAAAAATGCGGAAAGCGTAATTCGGACCGCGGCTTGACCGCACAGTCAAGCCGTACGTACATTTTTAAGCTCCTGTGAAAATAGGCTTTCTTGAAAAAATCAAAAAGTCACGGTTACCTTCAATTCTGAAATTTCACCCCCCCCCCCCCCCCCCCATGACGTCCCCGAATTCGACATCTGATATTGAATTTGTGAAGGACCCTTTCTAGTGACCAAAGAAGTGAAATGTGCATTAAATTGTGAATTTTTGAAGCACAATGAATCTCCTGAAGCAGAAGACGATATGCTATATTACCAATACAATTTCAGTGATAGCCGTATGCAAGAATTTATGAATTTAAATCATTTTTTAGAAACTGTCAACTGTTTCTCCATTCTGCAGTGATCTAATGTAAAATGTATTGTTAAATTTTCTACCATTTGTAAGGGGATATTTAAAATCACTAATTTGATGCGCTCCCTTTTCTACTATTCGTTCTATGAGTCGATCATTCAGAACTGGCCACAGCCCAGGATCTTCAAAATTATTGTTAGAATTAAGGACCTCAAAAGGCTGTTGATTGTGCACAGATAAACTTTGTTCATCAATTAGCAACGGAATTTCATGGTTTATCATTTCCACGGTGGAAGTGGAAGCTTCAGATAAGGATATGTTGCATGAATGCATTAAATTATTTTGCGTTGGAATGCAGTATCTTTCACGAATTTTTTAATTCCGCTTGATAACTTAGCATTTTCAGCTTGAGTAATCTGCCGCTTTTTTCGATATTGACTACCGGACAATTTTCTCGGATTAATCGACATTTTTATATATTAAAAATAAAATATAGAAGGTATGTATAACTTGCTAAAAGTTTATTTACACTTAAACACTTGAAAGGTATTACCTATTACCTATTAGCACTTGTTCTTTTTATACTCTAGATGAAATCATATAGAGTATTATAAGTTTAATCCAGCCGAAAAGTTTGTAACGCATAGAACCAAGCCTCGGACGAAAAAAAGTTATATATTATTTTTTGTTTATTTGTGCCCAAAAACCTCAAATCCGTCTGACGTCCGTCCGTCCGTCCGTCCGTCCGTCCGTCCGTCCGTCCGTCCGTCCGTCCGTCTGTCCGTGAACACGATAACTCAAGAACGCCTTCACCTAGGATCTTGAAATTTTGAATCTGAGTGTTTGGTTGAATTTGTAAGGCTAAGTTCGTTAACGGGCAAAATCGTCCTACTCCTTCGGGTAGCTGCCATACAAAATGTCCTTAAAACATGTGTGCGAGAATATTAGCAAATAACTTCGGAAGGGTTTAAGCTACCACTTTAAAATTTTGTGTGTGTTACTTTTTTAATAGTTGGAGCTAAATGTATGATTATGAAGAAAATCCTGTTAGTCCTTCGTGTAGCTGCCATACAAATATCCTGTCAAAATGTCTTCACTTAATTTACGAAACTCACTATAACTCAAGTAATATTTTAGCTACGAATTCGGAATTTTGTACAACTTAGTTTTGAGTAAAAACAAAGCTTGGGTTTACTTGTCAGCGAAATCCTTTTACTCCTTCTGGTAGGTGCCATACAAAATGTCCTTAAAATACGTGCTCAAGAATATTGGCCGATAACTTCAGAAGGGTTTAAGCTACGACTTTGACATTTCGTACGTATTATTTTTCCAATATTTGGAGCTAAATATATAATTATGAAGAAAATCCTGTTAGTCCTTCGTGTAGCTGCCATACAAATATCCTGTCAAAATGTCTTCACTTAATTTACGAAACTCACTATAACTCAAGTAATCTTTTAGCTACAAATTCGGAATTTTGTACAAATTAGTTTTGAGTGAAAACGAAGCTTGGGTTTACTTGTCAGCGAAATCCTTTTACTCCTTCTGGTACCTGCCACACAAAATGTTCTTAAGACACGTGTTCAACAATATTTTTCGATAACTTTTGAACGCTTCAAGCTACGAATTTGGAATTTTGTACACGTTCATTTTTAAATGGTTCCAAGGAAAAGGATAAATATGTAAGAAATCGAGTGAGTCCTTTCTGCACCTCCTATGTGAAAGTCCTTCAAAAATTACATTTTTTTTCGATGACTTACCCAGTTCAAGATATGAAATTAAACACTGAATATTGTCTTTTAGTTTTGAGTAGCAATCTAATGGGAGTCCTTAATAAAGGACATACAATATGCACACACGTTATTCTACTTTATCCCCAACTACAATATAAATCGGAGTTCAGTATTCATCTAGAGTATTATACGATTGGCTTGCAGCCGATCGTGACTGCAGTATGTTTTCCAATAAAACCTATCAAGAAAAATAACACATTTTCTTTGGCCATTAAACAGTGCTTCCAACTCGTGAAAATTCTAAATATTTATATTTTTTCGTTAACATTAGAACAAATGTACCTGTCTTGTCGTTTAATTATTAGATAAAACTTTTTAATTACATTCGTATAGTGATGATCACGTCATGAGAGTTTAATTCCCTATATATTTAAAAAACATACCTAGAGAAAATTAAAAAGCCCATCGGAATTGGAATGAAAAAATAGTGTGCGTGAAGAACTGAAGCACTGGCACTGCGCATGCGCCTGGGGCATCTGAGGTCCCATTTCATTCATATGGCGCACTTTTATAAACTGCGCCAAATACCATGAATACATATGCACTCAGCGGAATACAACGCATGCCGTCGCGCATAAAAACGTTGTACGTTCACTGTACCGTGCGTGTTGTATGTCGAACCATGGCGCGGATGAAATATTTGCGCCAAAGAGTAAGTCAATAGATTCGCACATGTATGATCGAACAGTACGTTGCAGACGTGTGGGATCAGTGTAGGAAAATGATGTTTATCATACAAAAAAACTAGTTGGAAGAGAGTGATATGAACATGTATATTTATATGATAAGATCAAACCGCAACCATATTTTTAGGGGAATGAAACACATATTTGGGTGTACGACGTGTTGTTAAATTGTAATTGGACGGTATATGTGGTAGGATGCCGTGTTTTAGAATTGCAAAATTTACAATCAGTGAATTTAGTGGTAATTGCAGGATTGTTCATTCAATTGTGTAGGTAGGTGAAACCGTAGGTGTGGCGCCCTAAAAATTTGGCGCCCGGCGCAGTTGCTCCACTTGCTCCTATGGAAGCTCCGCCCCTGGGCTTGGCCATCCAGTCTTATGGTATTTCATAACCCATTTTAAAATAGGATCTTTTTCAGTCTCTAATCTAAACTTTAATTCTTTTTCTTTACTCACATTGATAGAAAGAACCGCTTCTGATATATTTTCGTCTTCCTCACTATCCCATGATTTTATATAGTCTCTGGAAAGGTAATCAGCTATATACATATATTTTCCTGGTAAATATTCTACTTTTAAATCATAGTTTAATAATTTTACTCTCATTCTTTGAAGTTTTCCTGATGGGATTTTATGAATCTCTTTTTGCATTAAAGGAACTAGCGGCTGATGATCGCTTTTCACAATAACCGATCTGCCATATATGTAATTTCGAAATTTTTTACAACTATACACTATTGCTAGCATTTCTTTTTCAACCTGTCCGTAATTTTGTTCAGTTTCTGATAAACTTCTGGAGGCATAAGCTACAGGTAGCCCTTCCTGTAAAATGCAACATCCTAACCCAAACTGTGATGCGTCAGTTTGTATTATTATTTCTTTAGTTGAGTCGAAAGACCTTAAAATGTTTGGACTTGTCAGTATATCTTTGATTTTAGTTACTGTGTCCGAATGAACTTTAGTCCATAGAAAAATGTTGTCTTTCTTCAGCAATTCTCGTAATGGTGCTGTTATATCTGCTAAATTTTTAATAAAATTGCGAACGTAATTAATAATTCCCAGAAATTTTTGCAATTCCTTTTTTGTTTTGGGATCTTTTAGATTTTGAATAGCTACAATTCTGTCTTCACACGGTAATATACCCTCCTTTGAAAATGTATGTCAGTGGCGTGGCGTCCATGGAAGCAAGGGAAGCATTGCTTCCCTTACATTTTGCGGAAAAATATTATATCTAAAATGCGTTTTCTAAATCGCGCAGAAAAATCGCAAAAAAAATTTATGTTTCATACATTTTCTTGGACACAGTATAAATAAAAGTTCGCAAGAAACTACACGCGAATATCGCACACAGCCGATTTGGCAACACCACGAAAAAGCCAAGCGAAAAGAATCTAAGAAGAAGACACATGGAAGCAATTTCAAAGTTGCATCTATGAGCGTTCATTTCATTCCGTAGTAAGCCCACTGTGACGTCATGAAAAAAAAATTTCGTACACGCCACGGTGGATGCAACAAAATATTTGCTTCCACACATTCCTGGCTGCGGTGGTGAAGCTATCAGCAAGCAGAGATTTGATAAGAAATAAGTGCTACCAGAGTAGGATAGGAATTGAATTCTGATAGAAGTTTGGAATTGAATTGTGGTAAATAGTTGAATTATATTTAATTTGATTTTTAGATCTCAGGAACCATTTACGCTAGGAGACTGAAACTTGGAACTTATGTAGAACTATGATAGTGGACCTATTTGGAAAAAAATTGGCGATAAGTGTTGAGGAGTGTGGCAGTGGAGGGGAAAGCAATGTGTTCGAAGTGCTTGAAAGCTGGAGTTGAAACATTCTAAAATACATATCTCCTGAACGGTTGATGTCAGAAGATTGAAAGTCTGTAGTTGTCTTCAGGAATAATAGGAGATTAATCAAAAGCTACAATTTTTGAATCGGGAAGTGGTATGTAGGGGTTGGGGTAAAAAACTTTGGATTAGAATATTGTAACGAACGGCCTGCAATTACACGTCACCCGTCACACGTCATTCCTTGTTGGTAATATACACCAAATTTACCAAAATACACAGTATGTACACAAACGTACCAAAATACAACGAATGTACACCAAAACCTACAACGATACATCGAATGTAGGTAAAACTTACGTAAAATACATCGAATGTGTACGAAGTACACATTGTTTGCTGGGCAACGCTACACGCGCATGTGATGACATGCACTTTTAAATAAAAAGTCACGAAGGAATGCGTGAAAAAGGAGTGGACGGCTCATTGAGGCAATGCGCAGTGCGCAAATGACAGAAACAACAGACAGTCTGGAACCAGAACTCGACCGCGCTGGTCGTTTGTGAAATAAATTAAAATAAAAAAAAAAACGTGAAACCGTGAAGATTTTCCCTGAGAGATACCAGACCATTTTAGGGGCCCTGTATTAGGCACCCCGCAAGGAGCTACCGGCTGACGGACTGGAGGACGATTGGAAATAACAAAATGTAAGCTTACTATTTGTCGTGCGACTGATATCGGCCATAAATAAACCGAAGTTGTAGTGGATATCAGATTTTTTTTTTTTTGGTTTTATCATGTAAATTTCCTCACCTTTATATATCTATCTGAACAGTGTGTTTTCGGTGTTCGTTTTCTTTTGTTTTGTTTTTATGTGGTGCGTATTGAAATATTGTCTCTTGCCGAATCTCGTTTGACAACCCGTAACCGGCGTACTGTAGGCCTAGGAGCCCCATTGAGGCGCAGACGGTTAAACTATGTGTTAAATCGCCTTAATATGTGCCGAAAGATCGCGTACATGGCCTGCAAAAAAAAGTGTCAAGTGCAATAAATCCGCGTTTCAGGCGTAATTCAGCTAAGTTAGTTGCTTCATTGGCAATTTTCAAGCCACGCGGTAGATAAAATTCCGCTATTAGTACCGATAAAATTCCCCCAAGCGGGTATACAACCGTTGAGTCCGGACCAGGTACCGCTTAGCGCATACCGTTATGCGACGCTCAACCGCGTGTTCGTGACAAGTTTTTCGGTATTTTATCACGCGGCGTTTAAGAAATTTGGATACCTTTTCTCTTTTAGCCGGTCTGAACGTCCTTTTTGGGATTTCCTGGAAGACATAGGCGGAGAAACATTCGACATAAATGGGTAAATCTTTGGAGTTTAGGCATTGCAAGCCCACATCGTCTGGCTCTTTCGGTCCATTCTCTTTGTTTGTGCTTTTCGCGTTTTATAGCTTGGAAATTTAGGATCACGAGATGTTGCAGTAGTGAGATTACGCCGGCTGGATCAATGTTAGCCATCCGAAGAGTTTTTTTTTCCTTCTTGGTTTTTTTTTGTGCCGAAATACCCTCCTTTGTACAGGACAGGCATACGTTTCTTGCGGATAATATAATTCAACACAGGAAGAAAATTACTGGCAGGAGTTTATCCTTTGGAGGTTAGGTTACCTGAAAGCATGCTCTACCTGTAAAAGTAAACGCAGTTACGTCAAAATACGGACCCCAATTACCCTCCCAGGAGTATTTTCTACCCTTTTTTGGAATTTCAGCCCCCATATTAGGCAGCAGAAGGACCCACTCGGACCAACGGGATATATATTGGGCAACAGCATGGTCGAACACATGCCTTTCTTTTGTGTGAAGCACATTTTGGGGCTTACGTAGTTATCATTTTTTTTTGCATTTGTACCGTCCCCTTTTTTAAGGTAGCCGCATTTATTTCGGGAATTCTTAAGGCGGAATACCTCAGAGAAAATATTTTAGGAACCATGCTAATTGATAGAGTTGGTTTAGTTTTTTTTTGTGTTCCGTACAAAGCGAGAGTGATAGGGGGCCATTTATTGGAGACAGCATCGGTATGAGGGGTAAAACTCATGCATTCTATAGCCTATATAGACGTTGGGCCCGTTTATACGGCTCCTAACGCATGCCGAGTCACATGACGCTTATCAAACCTGATTGTAGGGCGTACATATATTTTTTTTTGTGCGCTAATTTATGGTGACCTTAGGTGGCACCATACAGTATATGGCACCCAACGATATGCTTTTGTTGCGTCAGAGGACGGCGCACTTTATAGGGCACCCAACGTTGTGTCGACAGAGCAGGGCGCCCGTTTTAAAGCGCTCTGTCGGTTGCATAGGGCCCATATTTTATGGTACCCAACGGCGTCTTTATCCAACGCCATCCATTAAATAAGGCCCACACGATTTTGGGATTAGGATTTATATTATATGGCGCTTGGAATTTTGTATTATACGACGTATAGGTACTATCAAGATCGAGTACAGGCATTTGTTAGGCCCTATTCGATGAGTCTTGTGGCTTTATTTACTTCAACTCTTTTGAGTTATTTTTACCATCTCAATGATATATGATTGAGTATGGCATCGGCCTTCCCGTCGGAAAGTCTATATTCCTGTGCTTTTCCACCTTCATTTCCTATCTTCTCATTTCCATTTTCATTTCCCCAGTCTGTTATTCCCCCCTTCCCTTTTCCTTCACCTTCCAGCCCGCTGAAGATAGAGTTCGAACTCCTCAATTCGAACTTTCAGCCCAAACCGTGCATAAATACGTTTTGTCCATGGTTAAAGGTAGCCACTCACGCCCCTTCCGACGAGCTATGCACGTGCTAGAGCTAGATGCACGCTACCTATCGGGAAACCATGGGACTAAAGTCACCCAACTGTGGCTTGGTCACCGGCTGACAATTGTCTTCGCGGCGTGTGTTTGTCCGGTCCAATTTTGGAATAGCTGATGACGGAGACAATCTCCCATCATTTGTTTTCAAAGTGGGCTGAGAGATGAATACATGCTGATGGTTAAGACGATTACTTGGGTAGTAATGTCGTTGATGGTTTGGTGGGACGGTTACTATGGCGTGATTTCGGTCATGTCATAAGCGCCTCAAATCTATTCAGCATTACTACGCCAAAAACATGCTTGTGTACATTACAATATCTTCCGAACCAATTATACCAGGAAGGTAAAATTTGGTTTGTGTATATAGGATTACAAGTGGAGCCCATTAAAATTTTTGAGGTGGGAGGTGGAGCACAAAAGTGGGGCGATAGCCATTTTTAATAAAATTTCATTTGTATGTATATCTCAAGAACCGTACCACATATGATCTTAGAAATTTTACAAGAGTTAGGCCCAGTAGACTTCTAACAGGGAAAAAATGTTGGAGGTACTGGTGAAGGGGCTGATGGTCCGAGGGGGTGGAAAGAAAATAATGTCGATTTTTATTTTTCAAAAACCACAAACCATAGAAAGTTTAAAATTGACTACATAAAGCCAATAAAGAGGTATCCTAGAAAGAATTTTTTTATATGGGCAAGGCAGTGGGTAGGTGGTGGTTTTTTAAATCTCAGAAACCGCTTATGAAGAAGAAAGTTGGAACTTAGTACGTATATGTACGTATGCTACTCAAGAAATTAAAGGAAAAAAATTCAGATTTTTAGGCAAAGAGGTTGAATAAAACAAATGTCCGTGAAAAGGGATTTTTCCACATTTTCACGATTTCGTTATATATATTGGACATGCCGATATAGATTTTATTTCTGCGGGTTCTTTATGTAAGCACCTAGAAATGTTTTTTTTTTCAACTTTTCGATATCCAACCCATTAGGGGGTGAAAAGTGGTTGTGTACATTTTCACGAATTTCCATATATTAGGTTTAATGAGATATTCAATTCACTTTTATTTCTAAAGGCCTTAAATTTAATTGAAGAAAAATCTGATGCAAGCATTTTTTGATATTAAACCCCTGGGGGTTTTCACGAATTCCGAAAAACTTTTATGGTTAATGAGATCGAATTCGGTTTTACTTTTATTTAATCTTCTATTCAGAAAAATACGTAAATAAATAAAAAAAAATGTGCCAATACTCTGGGCGAAACTTTATAATTTTTTTTATAGAAGTCCGGAACGCGTTTAATGATTAGATTAGGTGACTGCGACTGACAACCTTAAAAAATAACGTTCCAAGTAGCCTCCTGGTTCCCGTTCGTGATTGCTGGGTGCTTTTATATTAGTAATGTTAAAAGTAGCTAATGGAGGAGGTTCAATACGCAGCAAATTTGTAGGTAGAATAATAATAATAAATTTTGGATATTAACCAATTGCTTCCCCCTGTTGAATTATCACGCCACGCCACTGATTTATGTCCTAAATATTGAACTTCATTTTTTCTTAATTGAACCTTATTTGGATTGAATTTTATATTCAATTTTCTTGCTCTATCTACTACTTGTTCTAATGCCTTATCATGTTCTTTTATAGATTTTCCGAATACTAAAATATCATCTATATATATAACTACATTTGGAATGTCAGCAAAATTTTCTTCATTCTTCTTTTGAAATATTTCACCAGCTGTTGTTAGACCAAATGGTAGTCTATTAAATTGATAAATACCAAAAGGAGTGCTAAAGCTACACATTTTTCTAGATTCGTGATCAAGTTCCACCTGATAAAAACCTTCTTTTAGATCTAGAACTGAAAAATAGTTAGCTCCTGATAATTTTGCTGTGATATCGTCAAAGTGCGGAATTAAATACTGCTCCTTTTTCACGTATTTATTTAAATCCTTGGGATCTAAGCATAATCTTAAATTTCCGTCTCCTTTTTCTATTATTACTAAATTATTAACCCAATCCCGTGATCCATCGACCTTCGAAATAATGTCCTTTTTAACTAAACTGTCTATTGCATTCCTTAATTTTTCATATATTTTTAAAGGAACTCTTCGTGGTGGCTTCACCACAGGCTTAGCGTTATCCATTAATTTTATCTCATATGTAGTACTAAATTTCCCTGTACCCTTGAAAATATCTATATTTTTATTTATGAAGTCAATTTTATCATTTTCGTTGCAAATCTTTATGTTTGTTGACTTTTCAACCTGTGTCTGTCCAATGTCTACTTTTTTTAAAATTTTAAAATGTTCAATCGATTCCGAACCCAAAATTGGCAATAAATTTTCATGTATTGTAATAAATTTTTCTTTAAGAACTTTTCTCTTGTACTCACAGTTTAAATACGCTTCACCTTTAGGTATAATTGTTTGTCCTCCATATGCTCTCAGAATGGTTTTTGTGGGCATTATTTTGAAATTTTCTGTAGTTTCCTTTAACCACTGATATGGCAAAATATTACATGTACATCCAGTATCCAATTTAAGTTCAACCAATCTTCCATTAATCTTAACATTTTCGTACCAGTACTTGTTATCACTAAAATTTGAAAAATTATTAATTTCTTGACAATTATAATTTTGAAATATTATGTCTACAAAAATTTCATCCAAATGTTGTACATAGTTTGCAGAAACTAACTTATTTTCTTCTTTTGTTTTGCAAACGTTAGCAAAATGATTCATTTTATTACATTTGTTAAATTTTTTTCCAAAAGCGGGACATTGCTTAGATCTATGACTCAAATTACATCGAATACATTTTTTGAAATTTTCTACCTCGCTTTTTATTTTATTTTTATGATCATTGTTACAATTTGTGTTGTTAGAGTTATTACGGTTATGATGCACTTTATTAGAATTTGTATTAGTATTTTTAAATTTGAAACTTTGAAAATTTTTATACTTATCGCTGTTTTGTATGTAATAAACTGGTTTTTCCGTATTTTGTACCGCTTTCGTGTGATCGGATGATATTTCGGCTGCTTTGCATTTTTCTACCGCTTTGTCGAAATCGATGTCCGTTTCCAATAATTTTTCTTGTAGTTTTTTGTTGTTTGTTCCCAGGACAATTCTGTCCCTCATCAACGATTCCTTTTGATCGCCGAAATCACATGTTTTTGCCAGTTTTTTGATATCTATCAAAAAATTGTCAAATGGTTCCTTGTCCTTTTGGACTCGCGAAAAAAACTTGAAACGCTCATAGACAACACGTTTTTTGGGGCTACAAAATTGTTCGAAAGCCTCTTTCACTTTACTGAATTGTTTTTTTTCACTATCACTTAATGTGAATGTATTGAATAGATCTAGGGCTTCCTCCCCTACCGCATTTAGAAATGTGGCTATTCGTATGGCGTCCGGTTTTTCGTCCATGCCAATAACCGTTTCGAATATTTCATAATTTCTCGAAAATCTTGCCCAATTTTCGGCAACATTTCCTTCCAGGCTAAGATCTGCCACTTTTTTCACAAAATTTACGTTGTTCATTTTAATTGTTTCTGATTCACTTTCACTTTTAATAATTTTGTTCGATTCTTCACTTATAGCGTTATTTTCTGTTTTTTTTTAATCCGGTAATCATTTAGATTTGCTTAACTTAAGCCACCAAAAATACAAGTAATTCTATTTTTTTTTTTTACGTTTCCGTCGGCTGCGCCATGTTATAAATGTATTTATTAAAACGACCCGACTCTGGTTGTGTCTAGATGACGAGTCTCTATTTCATAACTTTTCTTATATACTATTTATAATGGACTTATATGTAAAGCTTATGACTAGTTGTACTTAGACTTACTGTAATTAGTTACAATGCGACATAAACTAACCACCTATACACTTACACTCGGTAATAGCATAGACTTACAACGGTTTAAATAAATGTCATTATTACTGATATACGACTGATATGGGAGTTCGAAGTCATGAGTCGTATATTGCACGCATATCAGTTAATGTCAAGTTAATTTTACTCAGCCTACGGTTATAAGTTGCATATTAGTAGCAACTACCGTAAGGTCGTACGGTGTGAAGACACCATTTAATGTTCAATATTTGTTTTTATAATGTTCAACTTTAAAAAGAAAACATTTTTTTTAATGGTTGAATATATCATTACAAGTAGAGAATAGATGAAATAGTTAAACCTTATACTATTAGAAGAAAACTTTATTTTAAATCTTTTAATTTAATCTAATTTTATATAAAAAGTAAAGAAATTTTTTTTTTTAAGGATCACGTTTTTAAGGCGCTCATTTTTTTGAGAGGTGAAAGTATGTTCACGATAAAGATCAATTTGTTTGAAAAATTGACCCATCGCATGAAATATAGATGACTTTTTATATTACGTATTATATTTCGTTTGCTATATTTGATGTTCCATCATTTTGGCAACTTGAAATTCTCAACTATTAAAGCAATTGTGGATCGATACAATTATAATAATATTGAATATGTATACACGCATATTAAAAAACTCGAATAAAAAAGTAAAGAAAATTTCCTACACACTATACCAATGACAGAAAGACGTATTGAAAGTCGCAATCAGTGGTAGCAATAGTTTATATACACCGTCGGCAGGACGTCGTTTATGAGTTATATAAACCTGTATACAACCCGATATGACGTCGTGTCGACTTCCAAATTTTTCCCCACGAGGTCGCTAAAGCAGTGGCGGTCATATTGCTTGTTCAAGGGGGGGGGCCATTGAAGTTCAGTAGATACTGTAGAGAAAATAGGTGAGGCAGCGTGGATGAAGGAATTTCAGAATATTAAAAAGTATTAACATTGCTCTGAAGGGATTTCTTTAACATCGCTCAATTTATCAACTGATTGTATGATATTAAAAATTTGAACCTGTGTTGTATGATTGTAAGTCCTTAAGCAATGGAAAATTGAATAGCACGGGTAGGAGCTAGAAAATAAAATTAATTGATTTCAAAGCCTGGTGAACATAATTTTCGATTTCAGTAGAAGTCGATGTCGATCTCAATTTCGGCAAAATTTAGAAGCCCAAACAGACTTCAAGATCTCTTACATGTATGAGAAAATTTCGAGACTTCGCCAAATCCAGTTTGAAATCTTTGGATGTAAATTAGCTGTTTTTTGAGACCACTAGAAAAGTAGTGTATTTAATTCTTATTGGTTCTACTATCATACATATTTGATGAAACTCAACATTGAGCATTAAAATCCGAACCCTATATCTCATAATCTAAAGACTTCAGGCCCGACGAAGAAGTGATCACCCCAATTATTAAGTTATCCTACAATACTTAAAATCTACGAAAGAAATATTTTATGTCAATGTTATTTATTAGGTATATATACATATTCACTGAGCCTGCTTATTGAGTCGATCTATAGTTAAGATGACTGCCACCATAACCTAACCTAACCTACTCTCTTAATTGAAAAATTTAAAAAACCAAACTCGGAAATTTTCTAAAACTATTTTCAATTATAATAACTTCATAAGCAGTATCTTATACCTGATTTACATCGCAAGATTTTGGCAAGTATTTTAGTATAGTATAGATTTTGAAATGTCGAAAAGTGTTTACAACGCTCTGAAGACATTTGTTTGACAACGACTTTGATCATAAAATTTTTAATTTATTTTGTTAGAGTTAACATTTGGAAACGAGGAAATTTAAATTGAATGAACAAGAGTCGAAAGCTTGCATTATCATGCAATTTGAAATTTTGTAATATTTTATACAGGTAGTTGTGGTTATAGTCACTGGATGAAGAAGTGACTATAGTTGTGGTGACAGACAATTTGAGGGCTGTTCAGTGACTATTCTTTGTATTGAGGATTTTTTTCCCAAAGATTTTTATCGCGGTACCTCTAATAATGATTCTAAATAGTGTAAAAAATATATGTTTTAAGTTTCACCCCGATCAGAAAAAAAAATTTAGATTCCGAAAAATGTGTCCCGATGTATTGACAAAACGGCCAAATAATATTATTCTATGGATGGTTGTAGTTTTAAATATATAGGTTATGTACCATCGGAAATACCATCTAGTGGTCGTAATGAGAAAGTGAAGTTTTTCATATTCAATCGGTTTCGACCGTATTTTTATAATGGTTAATAATACGAAGTTAGTATCGTCGGCAAAATGATCTGATTTTTAATGCTCAATATTATATTATACATAGAAAGAGAAAACGGTTCAGAAAGTCCTTCATCAAGTCCGAAATCAAAAACTTTGACGGATTAGTGATTAAATGTAAAACATCATCTTTTTCGTCCTTGCTGAAGGACTCTTTTTTTCATAACATTGAGCACTCTAAAAGACTTCGTATCGCTTACCGTTCCAAAGTTACGCTCTATTTTTTAAGAAAAACTTGTAGTGTCATCTGTGAGAATTGGTGTGGACCAATTAATGCAGTGGCATTACTTTGATCCACACCAATTCCACACCAAGAAGTCAGTTCAGTGGGTGGTTTGGGGTTTTTTTTGGAGGAGTTTTTCTGACAGCTGGGGAGAGTGAAGTTTTTTTTTTGGCGCGGACGAAAGTCGGTTTTTCTGAGCGCGAAAAAAGTTTTTTTTGCAGATCGAAATGAAAGAAGATAAAAGAAGTTTTGGCGCGCACGGGCGATAAAAGTTTAGAAAAAAAGTCGCGTAATGTTACTTTTTACTCGCGTCCTCATTGTTAGTAAATTCTTTTTACGAAAAATACAAAGCAGCAGTAGAGTTTGCAAAAACAGTGGTACGCAAAAGTTTTCGGCCACCCACATTTTATTTAAAAAATTAGTTATTAGCAAGCAAAGCAAAAGAGCTGAAAATCTTCGTATGCCAATGTGTTGAAAATTTCCGAGTGAAGCGAGCGGAGAGAAAAGTGGCTCCAAAAAGTTTTCGGCCACCGTATAAAAAAATTTAAAAAAAAAAAGGCAAAGCAATAAAAAGTCATAAAATGGAAGTTAAAATTAAAAATAAAGTAAAGTAAATTAAAAATAAAAAAAAAAAAAAAAACATAAAATAGGAATACAATTAAATTAAAAATGAAATAAATTAAATGGAGAATAAAGGAAATCATAATAAATTAAATTATAAATAAAAAACTAAATATGACAGACCAGGACAGAAATTGACATGGACAAACAATGAATAATGATAAAATATAATTTAAAATGATATAAAATTAAAAATAACACTTATTATTTATGCAGCGAAAAAAGGAAGAAAAAAGGTAATTTTTTTTTTTTTATTATTTTTTTTTAATTTTCGTATCAATTTTTTTTTTGTTTTGTAAAATGGTGAAGAAATAATGGCTAAATAAGAGAGCCATTAAGATGGATCTTCTTGTTTGAAGACCTTCCGCCCCCTCATTCCTCTCTTTAGGGGCCATACCATTAATATTCTTGAATGGACAAGTATGGCTATGGTAGGGTGGGCTAGACGGCGCACAACAGCAGCGCCAGTCGAGTTGAAGGGAGTTTTCTCGGTCTCTCATGACCGATTGGGAATCTTATCCCAATTTTATCACCCGGGTAAGTCGGCGTGAAAATTTTGTTGTACAGGCCATGGGTTTTATGGTCTGGAATACGAACAACGTACCCCCCCACAGCCGCAGCTAGCCCGGAAGTCAGCAAGCACGTCGCTCCAGTTCGTATTTCAGCCACCAATTCGGACGTAGGCGGAATTGGACCCCTGTTTCCCGATCCCAACATTCCCTTCGGTTATTTTGACTTTTTTTAGTCGAAATAACCACTCCAAGGCCTCCGAACACAACAAAATGGCGCCCAACGTGGGGCTAGCCAAACCAGCGCGTAGTTCACAACGCGTGATGGAACAATATGCGAGAGTCGGAAAAATGCCGCATAAAAGTTGTCACATCGAAAGGACTTCAAATTTGACTGGTAGCGACTCAAAATAACGCTTAAACAGCACCTACAAGTCAAGTGAACAAGCTCTTTTGTTACTTCACTTACTTCCAGTGCGGTTCGAATTTACAGCTGGACATTGTGAAACCTTCATATTGACAGTTTTCTGTTGGCAACCTTTAGGCGCCATCAGAATTCCATATGAAGGGGCAGCCTTTTCTATCTGTGGGTTCGAATTGGACTTGTTGTGGGTTAAGTAGGGTCTTCAAGACCCGTCTAAATGATGTATTGTAGGTACCCTTTTGAAAGCTGGGCTTGCCTTGACTTAGCGGGCAAGTCGTCAGACGATTGGGCAGACTACCTGCAATATATGTTTTAGATTAGTGAGGAGAAGACAATACTGAAGTCTTTAAAAGAGTTCCTTATTTCCTTATTCCATCCTTTTAGAGTTCCTATAACGTAAAATTAAATTAAATTATGTAGTATATTTTTTTTTAAATTTTAAGTCTTAGGACAATTTTTCAATTTATTTTTCATATTAGTATTTTTTTTCTTTTGTTTTATCCCATTTTTTTTATATTTTCTCGATTCCAATTTTCCCAGGAAGTTGAAGAGGCTGAGATTTGCCTTTTAACTCGACCTAGCAGGAGAGAGGATGAGGTTTGGGAGGAGGATAGCGGGAAGATCCATCACATGTTTGATTTGAATTCTGCCTTTTGATGGAATTTTGCTTTGCTTTGATTTTTTTTGTTTTGCTGTTAGCACTTACTAATTGATTTTAGTTTTGCTTTTTGTTTTTTTTTGTAGAGATTTTCTTCAATTTCGCAGATTCGAATTTTCTATTTGCTTATTTATTTAGATTTGCATGATTTTCTTTTGCTTTCGTTTATTTGTTATAATTTTTTTTTTATTGCTATATTTATATATATTTATTTTTCTGTTGCCATCAAATTTTGATTTAATAGTCGCGTGTATTTGATTTGCTTAGATTTCAAATTCCATTGCTTCACTACACCTAGATGTTTTGATTTGCACATCATCTTTTTCTTTTTGGTTTGATTGGCTTCATTTTTAGCTACCTTTTTATTTAGATCCTTAGTTTAGGGATATTTTTTTTTTGTTAATGTATTTACCTATGTAGATAATTATATTTTATAGTTTTTCTATTTTGCATGTTAGGCTATATATTCTTTTTTGGTACCTTAGTTAATTATTCCTTTTCTTTTCATATGGTATTATTAGTTAGTGAATTATTTATATATTATTATTTTCTTCCTTTTTTTTATTTGTGCATGGTTTTCTGGGTTTAGTTAGTTATTTCCATATTTATTATCCTACATTATATATTTATCATTATTGGAATTTAGAAAATTATTGTATTTTTGCATAGTTTTTTTTGTTAAGTTTATAGTAGTTTTCTTAGTTTAAATTTTTAGATTTAGTTGTTGAATTTATTTTTTTGTGGTTTAGTTTAATTTTTCTTAGATTTAGTTGTTATTTTGTTAAGTTTAAATTTAGTTGGTTTAGTTAGTTTTTTTTGGTTATGGTAGTTAAATTAATTATGTAGGTAGTTATTAGAACTTTTTTGTATTATTATTTTTGTAGTATATAATTTATTTTTAGAACATTTATTTTAGTCTTATTTTGGAGTTTGATTTATTTTGTTTTAGTTTTCTATTTATATTTAAATTGAATATTTATTTAGTGTAGGGTAGATTATTTGTTAGATTTATTTTCGCTTAACTTTCTGTTTTTTTTTGATCCCTTCATTTTTGCACCATGCCACTGTCACGAACGCCAGAAAAGAGGGTTGATGTGCTGTGCACAGTTTGCCAGGAGTGGGTGGAGTTAGAGAATGAGGCAGTAACGAAATGTGGCCACCAATTCCATGAGAATTGCCTAGACAAGTGGATGACGAAACAACAGATATGTCCCACTTGTAGTAAAGCTTTGGGCAAGTCGGACTACTGGTCTTTCCGGGGAGTAGAGGGAGCGATAGCCGCCCCTGGACCGTTGACAAGAAGCAGGGCTCAGTTAACGGTCCCACAGCTTGCAAGAGATGGAGTTTCTCTCCTTAGGGAGTCAAATTTGGATCCTCCACACGAGCTGGGCGGCGGTCAAGCCTTCTACGCTCCGGACGGAACAGTGGTCATCGACCAAGGGAGGGGTAAAGGCCTACCGACACCACCACGACTACCACAACCACCACACCTACAACTACCACTGCCTTCGGAAAACCTGCCACAACCACCACAACTACAACCACCACAACTACAACCCCCACAGCTACAACTGCCACTACAACCGAGGACGACACAAGAGGCACGTGTGAATCTTGGAGTTGATGAGATCACTCAACTGATTCGCACTGTGCTGAGGGAGGAGCGATCTCATCAATTCCAAGAGTCGCACAGTGATCGTTCTCGTACAACGAATCACACCTCCAGAGCTACAAGTGCTGCTCGAGCACCTGAGAGGGCTCAGCTACCACAATATCCGGTCGCTCAGTTCGCTGATCGTAGGAGCACCGGACCGAATTATAGACGCCGCAACACTACAAGTCCCATACGGACATGGCGTCTAAAATTTAATGGAGACGCTAAAGTGTTGCGAGCGGAAGAACTTATCTATCGCGCCGAAGCTCTTGCGACCAGCGAGCTGAACGCGGATATGGACTTGCTCGCACGCAGCTTTTACATGCTCCTTGACGGCCGTCCAAACAGTTGGTTCTGGACCTGGCACAGGTCCAACCCAATGCCAACTTGGGCGGTACTTAAACCTGCATTTTTGCAGACATGGGGTGTGCGAGCAAGTGACTGGGACATTAGACGGCAAATGTTAGCCAGACGTCAGGTCCCAAGAGAGTCCTATCAGATGTTCGAGCAGGACTTGTGTGAGCTCCGAACCTTGCTGTCAAATCCGATGCACGACGGAGAGTTCGTGGAGCTGGTGCGGGGAAATTTGTTGCCAAGCACGCAGCAACAAATTTGCCTGCAACAAATTTGGTCGCTTGACCATCTTCGACAGATCGTCTCAAGAGTCGAAGATATTAGACGGTCCACCAATTACGGCTACTCGAGTCACGCCCGAGTTGCTGAGGTCGTGGAGCCTCATACAGAGGTTTGTGATGAGCGCAATGGTTCCGAAGCCATGGCGGCAATTACATCTGGGGCTCCACTAAAATGTTGGAACTGTGAGCGATTAGGTCACAGTTACCGACTATGTGCAGAAGCTCCCAGGGGTATTTTCTGCTATGGCTGCGGAACAAAAGACGTTTTGCGACCGCATTGTGCTCGTTGCAATCGGGAAAACTCCGGAACGGAACGAACCACTTCGGCAAATTCTCGTCCTTTTCGGAGCAACCCACAGCAGCCACCCAAAACGTAGGAGACTCTTCGATCTCCGCAACTTGTGGTGATGATGACGCATCACCAGTCAGGTCGAATACACCGGACCTGACCAAACCATCGGATTTGACAAATGCCACGACTGAGTCTCATTCAGTCGTAATTCTTCAAAATTCTTTACCTCCTGTTCGCAAAGCGCCTGTGCCTCGGAAGCCTTACCATGTAAGACTGAAGGAGTACATGGAGGCCCGCGACAGGATTTTTAACAATTCTAAATCCCCTTTTGTTAGTATTTCATCTTGTTCCCCATTTCAACCTTCCCCTGATCCAACTCCTAAAAAGACGATTTTACGTTTACGCGCATTTTGGCGTAAAGTTCGTGAGAGAAAGAAGGCAGTAATGTCGACTATTATCTCCGAACCTTTTGACGTACGTCCCTATGCTATGGTCTCCCTTTTCAATGTAGGCGTTAAAGGTCTTTTAGACAGTGGTGCGAGCATTAGTTGCCTAGGAGCCAATGCACTAGAACGCCTTGAGCGAGCGCAAGTGCATTGGAAGCCGATTTGCCACGAGGTGAAGACAGCTGATGGTGCTTCACAGAGGGTAGTGGGAAGTGTGACGACCGAAATTCAATTTCGTGGAGTTACACAACCTATTACTCTTTACATCGTGCCGAGTTTATCTCAGGATTTATATCTTGGGGTAGACTTCTGGCGAGCCTTCCATCTTGCTCCATCCATCATCAGCTGTGTCAACACACAAACCACCTCTTCGCAACATGATGCTACTGCGATGCACTCTTTAACGAGCAAAGATGTTGAACGTTTAGAGAACGTTAAGTCCAAGTTCCCTTCTTTCGAACTTCACGGTTTGGGAAGGACTAACGTTCTCGAACACGAAATCGACGTAGGAGAAGCGCGCCCTATCAAACAGAGACACTACCCAGTATCGCCTGCGATTCAAAACCTCATGTATGGCGAGGTCGATCGTATGCTGGCAATGGGAGTGATAGAGGTAAGTTTGAGTGCGTGGAGTTCGCCGGTAGTGCTCGTGAGGAAACCAGGGAAAGTCCGGTTATGTTTGGATTCTCGAAAGGTGAATAATGTGACGAAAAAGGATGCATATCCACTTCCACATATCGACGGAATCCTTAGTCGATTACCACGAGCCAATTACATAACCAGTCTTGACCTGAAGGACGCCTTTTGGCAGATTCCTCTCGAGGCTAAGTCCCGTGAAATGACGGCGTTTACCATTCCCGGACGACCCCTCTATCATTTCACCCGGATGCCATTTGGGTTGTGCAATGCACCCCAACGTATGTGCCGTTTGATGGATCGTGTTATCCTACCCGAATTGAAGGACCAAGTATTTGTTTACTTGGACGATCTATTGTTGATCTCGGAGGATTTCAATTCTCACTTGGTTTTGTTGGCGGAAGTTGCCGAATGCCTAAGGAAGGCTAGACTTACAATCAATGTGAGAAAAAGTAAGTTCTGTCTGAGGGAAGTGAATTACCTCGGATACATTGTTGGAGATGGAGGCCTGAAGACAGACCCGAAAAAAGTCTCGGCCATGGTCGATTACCCTTCGCCGAAATCCGCACGTCAGGTTAGACGCTTTCTTGGTATGGCTGGATGGTATCGACGATTCATTTTCAACTTTGCAGCCGTGGTCTCACCGATCTCAGACACGCTGAAAAAGGCCGACAAATTTACTTGGACTTCAGAGGCGGAAACTGCGTTTCAGTCTGTGAAGGCCATGTTAACTGCGGCCCCTGTATTGGTAAATCCAGACTTCACTAGACCATTCGTGATTCAATGCGATGCTAGCAAATCTGGAGTGGGGAGTGTTCTTTTCCAAGAGAACAATGATGGATCGGAATCTCCTATTGCATTTATGTCCCAAAAGCTCAATTCCGCTCAACGCAATTACAGTGTTACAGAGCTTGAATGCTACGCCGCTGTGTTGAGCGTGAAAAAATTCAGAGCGTACGTGGAAGGGACATCGTTTAAGATTATAACGGACCATGCGAGTCTCAAATGGCTGATGTCTCAAAAGGATCTCAGTGGACGTTTGGCTCGCTGGAGTTTGAAGTTGCAAGGCTTCGACTTCGTGATCGAACATCGTCGTGGGAGCCTGAATATTGTTCCCGACGCCCTCTCTCGCGTATACGAAGACGGATTAAATGCGCTGATCGACGTTGCACCCATGGTTGACTTGAGCTCTTCAGAATTTCAGAATACGGAATATGAGGATCTGAAGGCAACTGTGGAGGCAAACGCCCCTCGGCTTCCTGATGTATGCGTTAGAGATGGCTACGTGTACAAGCGTACAGAGCCCTATAACGGTGACCCAATCACAGAAGATCGTGCCTGGAAACTTTGGATTCCATCGAGCTTGGCGCCTACTGCGATCGCTCAGGCCCATGAAGCGGATACTATGGTTCACGGTGGGTTCGCCAAAACGCTAGAGCGCATTAGGCGATACTTGTATTGGCCCGGTATGTCTACACAAGTCCGCGATTTCGTTCTTTCGTGTCAGACTTGTAAAGAAACGAAGTCCCCGAATCGTCCGCTTAGAGCTGCAATGGGAGAAGCCTTCAAAACGCAGAAGCCCTTTCAACATCTATACATTGATGTATTAGGACCATACCCTAGGACCAAAAGTGGGAAAATCGCTATCCTTGTTGTCCTTGACCATCTGTCAAAATTTCCCATCCTTCATCCCCTAAGAAGAGTTACGGCGGGTGAGATCACGACGTTTTTGGAGAGGGATGTCTTCCATATGTTTGGTACCCCCGAGACAATTCTCTCCGACAATGGGTCTCAGTTCAAGTCGGCGACATTTAACTCCATGCTTTCCAAGTATGGGGTTAAACACCTATACACCCCGAAATACTCGCCTCAAGCGAATGCTTCAGAGCGAGTCAACCGTTCAGTTTTAGCTGGACTCCGTGCGTTCATCGTGGAGGACCAGACTCGATGGGACGAAAACTTAAGCAAAATAGGATTTTCTCTTAGGAGTTCAATTCACCAAGCCACTAAGTTTTCGCCCTATCAGGTTTTGTTTGGGACTCACATGATGTCGCATGGGGATGACTACGCTCTGTTGCATCGTTTGAAAGCGCTAGGTGATGTAGACTTACAACTGGGTCCCAGAGAAGGTACTCCTATCGTGAGGCAACTGGCACAGGCGAATATACAGGTCGCACACGAGAGCAGCAGTAGGCGTTATAATATGCGTGCGGCTCAAACTCAGTTTAGAGAAGGACAGGAAGTGTACAGAAGAAACTTTACCCTATCCACAGCAGCACAAAATTATAACGCCAAACTGGCTAAAAAGTTCTTGAAGTGCAGGATTCGTCGTGTGCTAGGCAACTCGCGATATGAGCTAGAAGATCTCGGAGGCAAACGTGTGGGAGTGTACCACTCCAAAGACCTTCGTCAGTGACTGGAGCGAGTGACAAACTCCGAGAGTGCCCGGTCACTGCAGTCGTGAGCATGAGACGCAGACGGAGCTCACAGCTGCCTTTTTCAGCCTGTTCGGCGTTGTAGACAACGGCGAGCAGTCTGTGTTGTAGTGTCATCTGTGAGAATTGGTGTGGACCAATTAATGCAGTGGCATTACTTTGATCCACACCAATTCCACACCAAGAAGTCAGTTCAGTGGGTGGTTTGGGGTTTTTTTTGGAGGAGTTTTTCTGACAGCTGGGGAGAGTGAAGTTTTTTTTTTGGCGCGGACGAAAGTCGGTTTTTCTGAGCGCGAAAAAAGTTTTTTTTGCAGATCGAAATGAAAGAAGATAAAAGAAGTTTTGGCGCGCACGGGCGATAAAAGTTTAGAAAAAAAGTCGCGTAATGTTACTTTTTACTCGCGTCCTCATTGTTAGTAAATTCTTTTTACGAAAAATACAAAGCAGCAGTAGAGTTTGCAAAAACAGTGGTACGCAAAAGTTTTCGGCCACCCACATTTTATTTAAAAAATTAGTTATTAGCAAGCAAAGCAAAAGAGCTGAAAATCTTCGTATGCCAATGTGTTGAAAATTTCCGAGTGAAGCGAGCGGAGAGAAAAGTGGCTCCAAAAAGTTTTCGGCCACCGTATAAAAAAATTTAAAAAAAAAAAGGCAAAGCAATAAAAAGTCATAAAATGGAAGTTAAAATTAAAAATAAAGTAAAGTAAATTAAAAATAAAAAAAAAAAAAAAAACATAAAATAGGAATACAATTAAATTAAAAATGAAATAAATTAAATGGAGAATAAAGGAAATCATAATAAATTAAATTATAAATAAAAAACTAAATATGACAGACCAGGACAGAAATTGACATGGACAAACAATGAATAATGATAAAATATAATTTAAAATGATATAAAATTAAAAATAACACTTATTATTTATGCAGCGAAAAAAGGAAGAAAAAAGGTAATTTTTTTTTTTTTATTATTTTTTTTTAATTTTCGTATCAATTTTTTTTTTGTTTTGTAAAATGGTGAAGAAATAATGGCTAAATAAGAGAGCCATTAAGATGGATCTTCTTGTTTGAAGACCTTCCGCCCCCTCATTCCTCTCTTTAGGGGCCATACCATTAATATTCTTGAATGGACAAGTATGGCTATGGTAGGGTGGGCTAGACGGCGCACAACAGCAGCGCCAGTCGAGTTGAAGGGAGTTTTCTCGGTCTCTCATGACCGATTGGGAATCTTATCCCAATTTTATCACCCGGGTAAGTCGGCGTGAAAATTTTGTTGTACAGGCCATGGGTTTTATGGTCTGGAATACGAACAACGTACCCCCCCACAGCCGCAGCTAGCCCGGAAGTCAGCAAGCACGTCGCTCCAGTTCGTATTTCAGCCACCAATTCGGACGTAGGCGGAATTGGACCCCTGTTTCCCGATCCCAACATTCCCTTCGGTTATTTTGACTTTTTTTAGTCGAAATAACCACTCCAAGGCCTCCGAACACAACAAACTTCAATTGCTGAATTTAGGCACTAGATGGCATTTTCGATGGTACACCACCTATAAATATTTAGAGTTAGAATCACCCACTGAATGATCCTATGTCGATATCTTGGGAGTTTCCGGAATCTTATACAATTTTGGTTTCTTTAAGGTTTTTGAGGCACGTATTCCCCATATATTATCGACATGAAACTTAAAACGTATTTACGTTAGTTACTGTAAATATTCATAATTAAGTTCTTATAGCTGATTTCTCTCGTGATTTCAACAAAACTATTAAGATTACTGGATTACCGATAAATTTGAATAAGTTTTATATCTGCTCTGGTGAATAGGTTTTTTGAAAACATAGTTCAAAATTCACTCAAAACGATCTGGACAGCAATGACATTGTGTTTCGCTGCATTTACCACAACTTACGTTTTAATCTAGGATTAGGACGCACATAATGACAATTGTCCAAGCATAATCCAAATCCAAATTTTTCAAAATTAGTTTCAAACAGTAAAAGCTACTTCCTTAACAGAATACATCACAACCCAACGATTGATTATATATATATATTTATATTCGAAATTTTATTACTTTTCGATTGAAATATTTTTAATTAGACACAGTCTTCTTTTTAATCAGGAGACAAAGACAAAAGAAGAATTAAAGAAAGACATAAGGTGGAATCCGATTTAATTGCATTATACATTATTAAGCGCATTATATGATACTTTATTAAGTGTATCTATTAATCTTATAGTCTCATATAATTTTTCTTTAAAGCAGACGGGATAAAGTAATCACGGGTTACGAATTTGTTAGGGGGGGGCCATGGCCCCCCCCCCCTATGACCGCCACTGCGCTAAAGGGTCGTCCGCACGTCGTCAGTCCCACATATTGGGTAATTATGACAGTCACAAGTCATTACTTCAAGTCACGCCAACCGATAAATGTGGTAATAGCGACTATTTTGTGTTCCTTGGGACGTGAGTGTAAAGAACGGTTGAATTCTGTTGGCAGATTCCACGACTTAAAGCTCATATGGGTTGCAGGCCACCAGGGTGTAATTGACAATGAAATAGGTGATGCATTAGCAAAGGCTGAATCGGAGCCAGCCATGGTCGGACCAGAACCAGTTTTCGGTATGCCGGTTGCCTCTGTTAGGGCTGCCATTGCTGAGTGGGTGAGTAAATCACGCATTGAGAGATGGCGGCTTCTTCCGAGAATGCGGCAAACCAGAAACCTTGTTGAGGGACCAAGTGGACGAACCGCTGCTTTTCTTCTCAAATTGAGCAGAAAGGAATGTGGTAGTATGGTTGGTGTGATCACAGGGCAGAACTCGTGTGGCCTACACCTGGTCAGATTGAGAATCATTGACGACCCCATGTGCACTGCTTGCGTGGAGAGCGACGAACATTCCCTTCTCGAGTGTCCAGCTTAACCTTTGGCGTGAGGACAGCACGTATACGGCGTTGATGTTATGAGGATCGAAGAACTCCGTTCTCGCTCCCTACCTGTGCTCTTGAAATTCGTGAGGAAGACGAAGAAGTTCGGGTAGACTGGGGGATTCGAGTATAATGGGCCATGTTGGTCTGAATGCTCAAGATGCGCTATTTGTCTTCCCCCACACCAAACAACAACAACAACAACAACCTTTCTGCCTCGTCTGAAAAGCCAGGCCCCAAGGGGGCCATAAACGGCGCTTTGTGAAGACCCAAAATTAAAAATTCACTTAATTTAACAAAAATTTAATCAATTAGTAGTAGCATTATCGCATTGTTGTTACAGTAAACTGCAAAATCGAAAAAATTGAACACATAAAATCGGCCGCAACAATCCTAAACATGATCGACGCAAGACAAAAGCGCATCCCAATTGGTCTGCATGTTGAACACTTCCTCCTGGAGCCACAGTTCGTAGTTGGGCTTAAAGTCTTCGGTCAGTTCGATTTTACGATCCCAGCCACCATAGCCCGGTATATAGTCGCCGTTTCCAACGATTCCGCCACAAGCCAAACCGAACATCATGTCACCGATAAAGCCGACAGCTGTGCCCATTCCGCCTCCTCCAATACCGCCCACATTGCCGCCACCACCGCCTCTGCCAATCAAGTCGTTATCGTGACCATCGCCAATACCGCCACTCGCTTGTCCTACCGCATTACCATTCGTTCCGTTGTTCGTCGATGAACCGCCACCGCCGCCCGCAATCGATGTCTGACACTTTTGGATCGCTTCCGGATAACGGCGATTATTGAAACGATCGACGCACGTCCGAAGCGTACATTCTTCGGCCTGAAAGTCCCACGGACGCGATTCTAAATCGTTACCAAACGCCCAATCGTCGTTCAAACGATGACGAACCTTCGAATAGATCGCACTGATCGTTTTCATGTTCGACTTTCGCCACGGTCGTCCCAGATACTTTGTTTGCATTTTCAGCAATTTCAGAACGTACAGTTGCATCATGGCGTGACGAACTTTGAGCGTTTTCTTTAGAATCGGTGCCGATTTAAAGACAACAAGCATCATGACGCGCGAATGTTTCCACTTGATCAGCTTGTTGAGAATGCGCAGTAGGTTGATGCACGAGAAAACGTTTCGCCACGAGTACGGCGACGAATCGTCGAGAACGAGACTTTCCGATGCCAGTTCGGACTGTTCGCCGATAACGCACGACGGAAAATCAATGATTGGAATACTGAAATGAAAGCGCGATCGTGAATCAATGACGAATTGATTGTGCGCACGCGCGCGCCACTTACCCATTCTTAAAACCGACATATTCCAAAATGTTCTGATTGAAGAACTTCAAGACCAGCGGTATACAATTTGCGAAAACCAAGTGCTGCGACATAAATTCGAACTGGTAGACATGATTGATCTTGAAATGCTTCAAATAGAGCAGTAAAATGGCGGAGACAGCCTTAACGATGATTTCCTTGTGACGATTGACATCGATGCCGAGCTTGGTCGATTGCGAAGCGGTCATGCTACCCAGTCAAAAATTAGTGAAAAGACGACGAAGAAAAAACCAAACACAACTTACGGCATATCGCGCGGTAGAACGTCCGCCATTATATTAATGCTTTCCGTTTTCGATTTCGATGTTGGCGACGCCGCCAGCAAGACCTTGAGCAGCGCAATCATGTACTGCGGTAGATTCGGTAAGATCGCCTGATAGAGAATCTCTGCGGCCGTCATCCGGATCTCATTTTCGATCGTTGAAATCGGATTGCGTGCAATCTCCTCCTCTTTTTTGATTTGAATGTCCGACAAGCTGACGTACATGTGCTGAAAAGGGGCGGGAAAAAAACGAATCAATTGGGAGTAGCAAGCCACAGAAGAACGATGGAGAACCCTGGTCGTACCCGTTTCAGCGTTTTGATACCCTCGTGGATGGGTTGCGGCAGACCGGCTAAACTTTCGTGATCGTCGAGCAGTGTGTAGCCGATAAACTTGCTACGCGATATATCCAAAAACTGATCGATATCCTTCTGACGGACTTTCGGTGCCCACGGCAATCTTGTTACGTTGCGCATCATCGACATCGCGTTGTACATGGGCTGATCGTATTTTTGTCCTGCAAAAGTAATCCGGGGATTTTATCGTTTTGAAGGGCGTAAGGGCAGGAAAACGAACCGCGTGGACCCGGTGCCGATGAATTCATGCTGGGATCATCGTAAGGCCGATAATAGTCCGAAAGGTCTTCTTCGTTCTCAGCCGATTGTGCTTCCATCTCCATCGACATTTGCTCCTGTTCGTCTAGGGAGCTTTGCTTCATCAGGCTCTAGTATTGGTGTTGTGTTTTTGTTTGTTGATGTTTGTTTTGGTTTTTTTTTTATAATAAAGGATAGTGTGTGTATGAGGGAAAGTAAGCGAAAAACAAAAAAAACCAAATTAATTAAAATGAAAAGATTAAACGAAAAACGAAAACGTGTAGTTCGGTGGGGAGGGGGGAAAATTGAAGGAGAAATCAAGATAATTCGAATTGGCGTCAACGTTAAGAAAGTGAGAGAGAGAGATAGTGACGGAGGAAATTCGGGTAATCAGAAAAGAAACGGATAACAAAGAAAAAGAGATAAAAGTTATTTTTTATCAGATTTTGTTTAAATTGCGGAGTTTTCTTTTTCTTAATAAATTTCAAAAACAATTACCAACTCTAAGCTTAACACTACGGTAACTTAGTAAAATTCTAGAAAAGCAGAAAATTCAATGAAATAAAACAGAACGAGTCGGGGGGACGACGCGGGCTATAAATGGGAGGTGAAATTGGACGCACTCCAGTCTCCCCCAGCTGTGAAAATTTAAGCAAAATCGATGCTTCGAGGCAGCCCTGATGGGATCAGGAATATCAGGAGGAAGAGTGCGCCCATTCTGAATGCTGGCGACACCATTCAATCCAAACCGACGACGGCTTGTCTTCGCGCATCTCTTGCATCTCGAGGAGAACTGACCGGCGGCGCACAGTCGGGTATTTGTGTTAAAAACCTGGGCAAAAAGCCCAAATGAAAAATTCAAACTGACCCTTTTTCCAAGAAGTCAACTAGTTACCAGGTGTATAACCTTAAAACGATCGCTTTTTAGTCAGAAAAACACATGTTTTTTTTTTTTCAAAGAAAACAAAAACAAATTTATTCCAAGTACTACACACATTTCTCCCATCTCTCGGGCAATTTGTGGATACCACGCCAAAAAAAATTCCATTTCTCTTTCGAAGCAAACCACTCATCAAGCCATTTTCGGACGTCTTCGTAAGAACCGAAGTGCTGCTCAGCGAGCGCGTGGCCCCATCGACGAAAACAAGTGGTAGTCAGAAGGGGCCAGGTCTGGCGGTGGGGGGGGGGGGATAGCACCTCCCAGTTGAGTGTTTCCAAGTATAGTTGCGGACCAGTTTTGATGTGTGCGATGGTGCGTTGTCGTGGATGAAAATCACCTTGTCATGTTTTTGTTGATATTCCCGACCTTTCTTCACGCAGAGCACGGTGCAATTTAATCAATTTTTGGTGGTAGCGGTGGGCATTGACAGTTTCACCAGGTTTAAAGAGCTCATAGTAGACCCTGATACTCTGCTGATCCCACCAAACGCACAACATTGTCTTCCGTCCGAAGTGATTTGGCCTTGCGGTAGATGTTGATGGTTGACCGGGATCAATCCACGATTTTCTGCGCTTTGGATTATCGAAAGAAATCCACTTTTCATCGCCAGTCACAATCAAATGCAGAAACGACTTTCTTCTTCCAAAAAACACATGTGTTTTTTGGCGTCGCTCCTTCTGCCTATCCGTTCAACTCATGCGGTACCCATTTTCCGATCTTTTGAACCTTTTCCATGGCACGTAGACGCTTGGAAATGGCTGCTTGAGTAACATCCAATTGCTCGGCAAGCGTTTTTTTGCGATTGGCTATCGTTCTCGTCCAAAAGAGCCTGGACCGATTTTCGCTCAGCTTCTTGTCGCTCAGGTCAAAATCGCCACGTCTTTGAATCGACGAAACCAAGCCTGCACGTTGATTCCGCTAAAACATTGTTACCATAGACCTCCACACAAGCATTTGATGCGATTCAGCGCAGCCGTTTTCTTCAAATGGAAGCAAAAAAGCAGAGCTTCCCGCATATGCTCTTTTTCTGGCAATAAAAAACTAGACATGATCAGCACAGGATAAACGAATGTTGTTGAATGAAAGTTTTGACGATGTGCACTGATTAATGTTAACAACTGACCAACCCTTAAATAAAAAAAAATGGCGTCCATAGGTTGCTTAACACGCTCACTAACGCCATCTATATGTCAACGATCGTTCGAAGGTTATAACCTGGTACATCCTAGAAGGACTGCCGATCTTCTGAAAAGAAGTCGTATAGAGACCCGTAAAATTACGGCAGTCATAACGGGGCACTGTCTCTTTGGCAGACATGCACAACGCTTATGCGTTCAATATAATGACTACTGCAGAAGTGAAGAAGGAGAAGAGAGGGTTGAGGCATCTACTTTGTGAGTGTCCCCAGCTAGCCAGCTGTAGGTTCAGAGCCATGGGCAGCAACTTCTTCTCCAGACTCGGGGACATGGCGCTGGAGCACGAATTAATGAACTAGCCAAGTTGTGGCTGGGTTGACTATCTTTTCCCCTGTAGCAATGCTACGATAACTCCCTATATGGGACTTCATTAAGGTGTCACGGGTGTGGTATCACAATGGACCAACCGAATGGGGTCTGAGTGAGTCAATCCATAGTTTGGATGGCTGCCACTATAATCTAACCTAACCTGCTATATTATAGTGTGCATAGTCGGCCAAGAAGTTCTGGTGAGGCTTCCCGAACCATTTTGTATGTGATTTTGTCCATAACAGGGCTACTCTTTTTGCAGGTTTGCAATACTGAGATCGAGCTCAGTGTAGGTGATGGGTTCTTTCCGGCAGGAATAGGTCATTTATCCTACCGCCTCCCGGACCACGCTAGCGTCTTCCAGGCAGAGATACTGGGGATCCGAAAGGCTTGTCGTACACTAAAACACGACTCATCGCCAAAACACAACATCGTCATTTTCACCGACAGCGCCAAGCCGCAATCAAAGCACTAGATTCGGCTACCACCTCCTCTAAACTAGTTCAGCAATGCCGTAACGAACTAGCCGGTTTAGCGGAACGACTCAAAGTCACTGTGCTCTGGGTCCCGGGGCATAGAGACATAATTGAGCGGGCTGATGAACTGGCCAGGGAGGGCTCCGCTCTTCCCGGCTCTCTTGCGGAACAACTAGTCCACGTTCCTTTAGGAGTCGTAAAGAGGGTCATACTCTATTGCTTCCAGACAGCGGCTAACTCCAGATGAAAAAGCCTAATCACCTGCGCCATATCTAGAAAGATGTGGCCATCTTATAACCGAGCCAAGTCAGACGAACTTCTATTCTCCCGGGCAGACGTCTCCAGAATCACGGCGATCAGTACAGGTCACTGGCCCATTTGGGGATCATGCAGCCAAATTGGGTATTCCGTTCAATGTACACTGCCGCAGCTGCCAGGACAATAATGAGCGAGAGTCACTCGTTCATTTCCTTTGCGAATGTCCGGCTTTAGCTAGAGCCCGAGAGCGAGCGCTAGCCAAACCCTTCTACGGGGGGACCTGATGGAGATTTCAGGGAAGAAAACTGGAGAGTTATTACTTTTCCTGAACAGCACAGGGTGGTTATAGCGATTCAATTCAATCAATTTTTCTCACATTCATCTTCTATATTCCCCAGTCACAACAACCCTTAACATCCGAGTTTAACACGAGTTTGTGGTTCTAAAACGGCCTCTGAGCTAATTGAGCTCTGTCTGGGAGACAGGGCTGCCTCTTAAACCAACAAACCAACCAACCAGGTCATTGATTGTTGTGGCAAGTTGTGACAACCAAAAATTACTTTTTATATGCAGTGTACATTTTCTGGATATGTGTTATCAGCGCCAATCAGCTTCGCGAAGCTACTGGCGATAATTTGGGCATCTGAGATTGCTGTTCCACCATCTAGGATATGCGGAAATGTAGATGAGTGTTTGTTTCCTTTTATGAAACGTATTTTTGCCCCAGAGTTCTCGCGAGTCTAGCGCTAGTGAGGGAGAGAGTTAATAAAATTTTCCCACAAGATACCCGTTTTGCCTGCTTCGACTCCCAATGAAGCTTAGCCCTAATAATAATCAATGGCACAACAGCCCAAATTGGGCCTAGGCCTTGAAGTAATGCTTCATTACTAGGACCAACGGAACACTAGAAAGTGAAGCGGTCAGCCACACGCTCGTCCGTGATTATTACCCCGATTTTTAACTCAGGTACTCATTTACAGCTGAGTGAACTGGTAGTCCGGCACCCAATCCCATTCTCGAAAATTACTTGTCGCCAAACAGATTTGAACCTGGTACCAGGTGCGCCGAAGGCAAGTGCAAGTGCTAGCCCTACGTCTCCTGTATCTTACGACGTTGGTGGAAGTTGCGACTTGTTTTAAGCTGCCGCCAGGCAAGGTTTTTAGCTTTGACTAGCTCAGCAATCGATGGCGTAAACCAAACTGGTTTATTTGGAGGGGCCGGATTGAAATTGGCATGGATTTTGCGGCAGCTGTTCTTGAGATTTTTTTTTTTTAAAATGGCTGCCTCTTGATTGGTGTTCCCTCCTAGGCTACGCTCGGCCGCTAGACGTCTGGTGCTGTCACGAGCGAGCGTCCAGGTTGCCTTCTCCTCAATGAAGAGCGAGGTCTGAATTTGGTTGTACTAATGGATAGTGATGTGCTGACAGTAACTCAAATTGAGACCGATGAGGACTAGGGTCACTAGATACACACAGGGTGTGAGTGTGAGTGCGTATACAGTAACCCTAGATACACAGAACTCTCTACCTTGGGTTTGGCCAGAGCCTCCTATATATGAAAGCCGTCGGGTAGGTTGTAAGATAGTGTGCGTGGGTGACCATTCGATATTTGACAGTTTCGGTTTTCGTGTGGTAGCTGGAAAGTGCGCTTTGAATATCGTGGGTAAGTTTTGTGCAATTATTTTAATTTAGTGATAAGTTACAAATGAAAATGGTTGAAAATGTAAACATTTCAAGTCTGTACTTCATTTTCGCTTTAAAACTTTTGCGAATTCGCAATTGATTAAGAGAAAACTTATGAAAATATTTTGCGGCCAAAAAGTATGGTTAAATTAGAAATGTTTACAATGTTCAGAATTTTATTTTTATTTGTATAATTATTAAGTGACATAGGTAATTCAATTGGAGTTGGTTTTTAATATTAATTAATATGTTTAAAAGTGCGTGATGTGTAAAATGTGATTGTAGGGATGTCGCATTAACATGAAAAGTTTTTCGTTTACTATACTGGCTAGCAAGTTGTGACTCAATTTTGCAATTTGTGTACAGAATGTAAATATTCGGGTAAAATTAGTACTTTCACACAACATGAGTTGTTTTTTATATCAAATTGAGAGATTTGTACGCAGCCGGTTCTAATTGCTTTCCATATTTTTCAATTCTTGCACAATTTTTTTGTCACTTAATAATTAAATGCAATGAAGTAACTTTTCTTCATTTTCGGCTTGTAACGCATAACTAGTTCAGAATAAGATAAAAAGAAACATTATTTGTCTCAAACAGGACACCCTGGGGATCATTGGACGGCACACAGAAACTGGAATCGATTCTTTATTATCTTTAGGATAAGTAAGTATGAGTTATTTAACTATCCAAAACTACCAAACCATAATAGTTTCATGTTTTCTCATTTCAAAGATCATCACCATGGCGAGGAAGTGTTGCGTTCCGGGATGCCGGTCCAATTATTGCGGCACTATTGGGGAGAGAGAGAAACCCATAGTGACGTTCTCCTTTCCAACAAAGGAAGATCAACGAGCTGCCTGGATCAAGTCGATCCCAAGTGATAATTGGAGTCCCACCAAATTTAGTTACATATGTATTAATCATTTTTCTGACTGTGACGTGATTAAAACTAAGCATATTGACGGTCGAGACCTTGGTCGTCCGTTAAAGTTTTTTAGATTGCGTGAGGGTGCCATGCCGAGGATTTTCCCGAATTTGGCGAATTATTTGACTTCAGCAGAAGTACAAAAACGGAGAGATCCTCAGGAAAGACGGGAGACCCATTTTCAGTTCGCACTATTGTTTCTCAAGATATGAATTTAAAAATTTTCGTGTTAGATAAGGAAATTCAAAGTAAAGACTTAAATTGGATTTTACCCGCGGATTTAAAGTTAACGCGTTGGTCGCAAATTGAAAATATTTTGAGCCGATATAAAAATGAACGCGCGGTTAGTACTTACGATACAAAACATTATTTGGAAAAGTCTATTTCAATTTTAAAACCGGCTTGTAAAGACGAAGACGAATTTCCCCACTCTAATGAAATTCAAATTGTTATTAATCAGTTACAGCTTATGCCACCGATATAATAATAAAATAATTTTTTAATAGAGGCTTTTCTTTTGTATTATTCCACGCACAAGTTTGTTTTCCTTTCCTCAATCCAGTGCAGACTCTTGGGAAGTTACATGAGTTAAGCAAGCTATAATTTACGACGTATTCTGATTTTTCATTTCTGAATAAATGCTGGAAACTATTGGAAGTTTGAGTTCCATATTAGAACTTTCGACTATTACTTTCTATATAAATTATTCCTAAAACTTATTGGAGGCCACCTTTGGGCGGAGTAATCGGGCATTTCTGCAGAAATGTGTATTAATCCAGACTTCGGATGGAACAACCTCGATTAATAGTTAGAGTTAATGTGGTTCCAAGCAATGGAGACTACTCGATTCGATAGTTTACTGCTTTCAAAGGCAGTTGGGTAAGTATTTCTCTTCCATAGCCAAAGGCTTTAGAAGGCAGAACCACCTACTAAATTCATAACAATATATTAATTCATTAAATTTTTTTTTGTGGCATGCCGCAAAATGTTTCTTTGTGCCATCTTCCACAGTCTTCGAGTGAAAATCTGTATCGGAATACTGAAAGGCATCTAAAAACTGCCTTTCGATTATGTCTCTAAGATATGTATTTACATTATCTGCACTTATTGCTTGACACCGCACAAAATATTTCATTTAAAATTAATTTTATCATACTGAACATTACCCTATTTAAAACAAAGTGCCTTGTATAGCAGTGAAACAATCGGTCACCCATGGCCTATGCATTTGTGAGTGCGAGATTCTACCCGACGGCTTTCATATATAGGAGGCTCTGGTTTGGCAGATTCGTACCAGGGTGAAAAACCAGTAAATTTAAATGTTTTTCAAGTTTGTGGGATTTTGCACTTGAAATGATTGACTTCAAAATAATAAATTTCCATAAAAGAAATTACAGAAATACTGAAATTTACCATTGAAAACTACAATTTCACGCATTCACACTTGCATACAAAAGAAAAAGAAGTACTAGAGTAGTGGAAGGGAACCGACAATGTCATGAATGACATTTCTCGTTTGAGAAATGTCAGAACATTTGTGCAAACAAAAACGACACTTGCATGTAAGTATAATCCGTACGAAAAAGACTAAAAAAATAAAAGTGCATACGATTAACAACCTCGAATCTACTTTAGAAAAAGATTTGCCGTCGGACAGTTGACCAGGACTTCCGCCCGGACAGCACTGACTCGGACATTCCGAGAAGAAGAATCCGACTATCCGGGCTAATCCGACGAGAACAAGGACGAAAGCGAGCCGAGAAAGAAGCGGCTCAAAACCGTTTACAAACGAAGAGCCCGCAGAAGTCGAAGCAGCCGCAATATCCGGCGAAGCGCCCGAAAAGAAACGTGCCGATGCGGTCTGTGCGAACTTCCTAAGCGACACACACGCTAACGTTTTCACACTTAATATACAGTTTGATACAGCAACAGTCTCCTTTTTCTTCAAAACTATCAATGAGTGAGGCATTGTAGTGCATAATAACATAGTCGTGATAGTTTATCATTACACAAAACGATGCCTCACCGATGGCCGAATTTCTTCTCCATAAATTTTGAAATAGCCGAGAGGGGTATTTGTCCCATCATTCCCATAAAGGCCCAAATTTTAAACGTCTTAAGCGGAACACTGACCAGAAATTAGTTTTTTTTACCAATAAAATCAATAAAGTTGCCCTTGTTCAATCGATTTGATTAACTTGCCATGTATTCGTGAAAGAACGCGCTTATAAAGAATACAGTCATAGACGTAACTTGTCGACTATAGCCCATTTCCACAACTGGAATATACAAATGCCGGACACACCATCCTCGATAAAAAAAAATAAAATAGTGGGTACACGAATACTCTTCGAAAATAAATCAAAATTCGGTACCTGTGAACGGGCATGTTCCATGTTCGCCAAAAACTATCAATGTTGTTTGCATTCCACCAATCACAGTAGAAGTTACGATCAGCAAAATGCAAGAGCTAGCCGAGTAAATTTAGGAACGAGTGAAATGATAAGTAGAACATACAAAGCCACACAAGACGATTGGGAATCTGAAAGAACATTTTCTTTTGTGATCAAGACACAATAAAAAATCTGCCAATGGTCTGGGCGAAACTTTATTATTTTTCGGGTCAAAATAGAGGTTTTTAGCCGATTAAACATTGAAAAAGTCCGTGTAGACTATTCGAATTTCAGTATATTATGTACACTAAAAGCCCATAGAAGCAAAAACGAATTTGTTGCCTTATCAGAATTAAGAGATATGACGAATTGTTAAAACGTATACAAACCCATTACTTCCACTCGGGTTTGAATTTCGAAAAAATTGTGAAACAGGTTTTTAGACGATTTCATAAGAAGCAACTTGATATCTCATAAAACACGAGGGATTTTGAAAAATTTGTGAAAACGTAAGCAAGCCCTTCACACCTAATTGGTTCTGGAAATTCGAAAAATCGTGAATTGGTTGGCCGTAATAATCAATTTTATATCTCATCAGAACTAATTGTGAAAACATATACAAACCCTTGGGGGTTGAATATCGAAAAATTGAGAAATGGGTTTGTAGGCGATTATATAAAAAGTCTGTGGAAATGAAAAGTGATCTGATATCTCATCGAACCTAAGAAATATGTCGAAACTTTGAAAAGCATACAACCCCCTTACACCCATTAGGATTGAATATCTAAAATACTGAAATTGATTTTTTGTCTTTTTTATATAGGAAACATTGGGAAGTAAAAGTGAATTCGATATATCATCAGATATGCAACCTCCTTACACCCACTTGGGGGTTGAATATCCAAAAATCCTGAAAGGAGTTAATAAATAAATATGAAGATAGCACGAGAAAGTAGGAACCAATTCAATTTCTTATCACTTCTAAAAGAAATGACGGAACTCGTGAAAACATGTTCAACCCGTTTATACCCTCTTAGAGGCTGAAAAAGGAAAAAACTTAAAAACAAGTTTTAAGCGATTATTACGCAAGCACGTGAAAGTGAAAAGATATTCGATATCTGATAAGACCTGGGGATATAGTAGAATTCGTGAAAAAGTTTACAACCCACTTTGCATCCCCTTAGGGGTCGAATTTTAAAAAATCCTGAAAACACTTTCTAGGTATTTATATGAAGAAACCGTAGAATAAAAATGAATTCAATATTTGGGAAGACCTAATAGATATGACGAAAACCGTGAAAATATATGCATTCCATTTTCACTGATCATTTTTTTTGCCCCCCCTCCGAACGCCAATGGATATTTGATTTTTTTTTTTATCTAAATTAGTTTTCTAGTTGATTTACATAAACATACCGAGTTTCAACTTTGTAGCATAAGCCGCTCTAAAGATAGGAAAAACACCCCCCACCCCCGTACCATACTACCCCTATAAAAAATTATATTTTTCCAAGATGCTACTAATATAGCTCTATCTAAATATCAAGTTTCAGCTTTATATCATTATAGGTTGTCGAGATATTAAAATCGGAACTTTTTCCTTTTCACCCTCCCCCACCCTCACCCTCTACACCCTTATTTCCAAAATTTTGTTTTCTGCTAGGGGTCTATTAGGCCTACTTCTGGTAAAAATTTTAAGCATCTATCTTACACTGTTCTTGAGATATGAGACGTGATTTTTTAGAAAAATTCTTATCCCCTCCACTTTCATGCTCCACCGCCCTTTTGAAAAATTTTACTTTCAGCAAACTTCATTTGTGAACCTTTATACACAAACCAAATTTTATTTGTCTAGTGCAATTGGTTCGTGAGATATCGTAATCTAAAGTTTTTCTCCCCCCACCCCCGCACGCTCCTGCTCCCACTCAAATTTTTGTTTTAGATCTATTCTCCTAGTATACCTACAGATATTCATTAAGTTTCAATTATGTGACATTAACCGTTTAGGAGATATGGATTTTAGAAAGTGTCGATCTCACCTTTTTTGCGTTTCGGACGCATTATTTTTCCCCCCACTCCCAAACCCCTTCACGTATATCGGCAATTTTTTTGCAAATGGGTCCACTATCGAAGGTCTATATAAATTCAATATTTCAGCTTCCTAGCATAAGCGGTTGCTGAGATCTAGAAACCAAAATTTTCCGTCTAAAACACTTCCCCCTCCTGCACCCTTACATCCCCACCCCTCCAAATTTGGCCACTTTAAGGGGACTGCCCACTCTACCCACGAAAAAAAATTCAACTAAATAGCTCAAAGGGTTTGGGTGCTACGAGCCTTCAAACAATTTTGCGTACACCGGTAGACGTACGGCGTACGGCGGACAGACGGACTGAAATTTTTTTTTGCCTTTTTCGTGTCTACTCGTTATGAAACGTGCAAAAAAAAAATTTGAGGGTAGCAAATTTTTTTTTTTTAAAAATCGATAACAATACTGTATTATTGAAATAATAAAGTAAAAGGAATAATAGTTTAAGTAGACGTTCGGTTGCTTTCGGTACGTACATGTGCGAGAAAGGAACCAACAATTTTTTAACGGATGAAATCATCCATTGCTGGAATAGTGACATCACAACATTTACACCGATCATCACTTCTAAAATACGTTTCAAAAGAAACCCTTTACGAATTCTGGAATTGATTGTGTAAGGTTGTTTAATTTAAAATCTTATTTCAGTAAACTCTTACACTTTTTATTTTTTATACGATTATCTTTTTCAATAGTTAACACTGGACTGAATATTTTTTAACAAAAATTAACAAAAATCAAATTGTAAGGCTATTACAATAAAATATTACTGTTCAGACTTCCCTGAACATGGCCATACTGGCCACTATTGAGCACGTCGGCTGTAAAGCACGGGCGGCCGATTCTTTACGACACCGTCTGTCGGGGCTCGGAAAAGAACATAACAAAAGCTCCACGGGCCTATATAATCCATGACGGAGCACGCTCGCGCCAGCTAAAACTATTAAAACAGACCTTGAGACACACGTCGCTTCGACGCCGCAACATCAAGGGTAAGTAAATTCCACAGCTCATCCGCAATCAAAAACACTGTTTTTCTCCTGGTTTTTCTTTCGAAGATTCAACGAAAGAATCAACAAGAAAACAACAGATCTCGTCGAAAAATACAAAGTCTACTTCAGGCTATTCCTTGAAGGCGGATTCGGCTTCCAAGGAATGATTTGAAGGCAGGCTGCAGGACAATCGGCCCCAACATCAAAAAAATATACACGGAATAAAACCACAAAACCTACATAAAACGTAAAAATTGAACAATTAATAAAAAAGGGAAGCAAATCACAACTCACAAATCGGCATTCTTTTTTCTTACCTTTCCCAATTATTTTCAGGAAAGGAAAAGTTCGGACGTGAGAGTCCGATCATTTTACAAAATTAATATGAAATTGTGTTTGCTGCTACAATTGTAATAAAAAACAGACGAATAAAAAAAATGGTTGATTGAAAGTTGCCTCCTATCTGGCCGTTCTTGGAAATACAGCAGATCCTTCAAGCACAGATTGCTAGGATATTCCACTAAGTGTGCATCTACTTTTCCATTTTCGTCGTGATGCTCTAAAAGAAGGTTTTTATTAGAAACCTGACATGACATTTCGATCGGAGAAATGTCAGAATGCCGACTCTTCACATATTCGCACTAACACACTTCAAAAACGAAATTTTAGCTAGTACAAAAACAGGCGAACTAGTACATAAACAGGCTTGAGGTTAAATCACAATTTCTGGTACATAAACGACCGAATTAGACATATCTGCCAAACCCAAGGTAGAGAGTTCTGTGTATCTAGTGACCCCAATGAGGCCATGGTCACGTCTACTGCAGTCAATGTATTTCTGGAGTTGAAGAGAGTGGGGAGGGGGGGGGGGATTTTTTAATATTACATTATTTATTTGATAAAGCCGATTTTAACTGTTGAACAGAAATGTTAAAGTCAATTAGACTGTAATTATAATTAAAAATGCGTAAAAGAAATGTGATTGGTTCATGTTGGCCGTAATTTGTCCGATGGTGAGGAATATCCGGCAACACATAGTCTCTCAAGGATCGAAATGGAACTTTGAAAGTAACGGCTTCCAGCAATGACGGGGAGTTAATATCACCAGAAATTACCTTGAAAGGCCATTATAAGACCCATCCTAATCTATGCATCAGTGGTTTGGTGGACTAAGTCCGAATGTGCATACATTAGAGCTAGTCTCGCTAAACTACAGAGGACAGTCTGCATCGGTGTAACAGGTGCCTTGCGCACCACACCGGGTGCGGCACTCGATGCACTGCTCAATCTGCCACCGCTTGACATTGTTGTTCAGGCGGAAGCAATGAGAGCTACGCACAGGCTAATGAGATTAGGCTTGTGGAGGAAAGAGCATTGCACGGGTCATGGAGAAATGGCTCGAAGGTTGTCTGAGAACCCTATCTTCGATATGCCTTCGGATGCTATGACTCCGATCTGTATGCTCAATAGAAGATATCAGGTGGAGATCCCGAGTAGGGCGGAGTGGGAAAACCAGTCCGCATTGCTTAGCGGATTCACTGATATATTCTACACGGACGGCTCAATGACTGAAGACGGGTCGGGAGCTGGAATGTATCTGCAGACTGAAGATCTCAGGTACTCTTTCGCCCTAGGAAAACTTTCTTCGGTATTTCAAGCCGAAGTTTATGCGATCCTTAAGGCAGTAGAATGGATTATAGAGGGAAGATGGAGAGGCAGGATGATCTGCATTTGCAGCGACAGTCAGGCCGCTCTACAATCCCTAGATAATCCAATCGTCTTTTCGAAGATGGTACGTGAGTGTAAAGAACGGTTGAATTCAGTTGGCAGATTCAATGACTTAAAGCTCATATGGGTTCCAGGTCACCAGGGTATAACTGGCAATGAAATAGGTGATGCATTAGCAAAGGCAGGATCGGAGTCAGCCATGGTCGGACCAGAACCAGTTTTCGGTGTGCCTGTAGCCTCTGTTAGGGCTGCCACTGCTGAGTGGGTGAGTAAATCACACATTGAGAGATGGCGGCTTTTCCCGGGTATGCGGCAGACCAGAAACCTTGTTGACGGACCAAGTGGACGAACCGTATCTTTTCTTCTCAAATTGAGCAGGAAAGAATGTAGTAGTATGGTTGGTGTCCTCACAGGGCATAACTCGTGTGGCCTACACATGGTCAGATTGAGAATCATTGACGACCCCATGTGCACTGCTTGCGACGAGAGTGACGACACAACGGAACATTTCCTTCTTGAGTGTCCAGCTTACTCTTTTGCGAGAGTGCACGTATACGGCGTCGATGTTATGAGGATGGAAGAACTCCGTTCTCGATCCCTACCTGAGCTCTTGAAATTCGTGAGGAGGACGAAGAAGTTCGGGTAGAGACTGGGGGACTCGAGTGCAATGGGCAATAATTGTCTGAGTGCTCAAGATGCGCGGCTTTGTTGCGTATCTTCCCCCACTTCAAACAACAACAACCTTGAAAGCAAAAACAGCTCTAAGGACATCTCGTCTATCAACCAACGACTCCAGCGGCAGGAGTTTAAGACGCTCATGGTAAGGAGGCAGATGCAGTGGATCATGCCAAGGAAGACCTTTAAGTGCGAATCGCAAGAATCTTCTCTGAACCGACTCAATTCTATTTTTATGAACCTCATAGTATGGAGCCCATACCGGGCAGGCATATTCCAAAATAGAACGGACAAATGTGCAGTACAACATTGTTGTAACATGCGGATCATTGAAATCCTTGCACCATTTTCGTACAAAGCCCCAGACGGAGTTAGCCTTACTGACAACATAATCAAAATGGTCATTAAAAGTAACTTCGTCTTTAAAATATACACCTAAATCGTTCACTTTGTCAGTTCTACATAATGGGTTTCCTTCTAAACTATAATCAAATGTAACTGGAGTTTTCTTTCTAGAGAACGATACAGTGATACACTTACTAATATTCAAAGGCATACAATTTAGTGTACGCCAGTCATAAAACCGTTGCAGGTCACTCTGAAGAAGAGAACAATCAGCCGCATTGGTTACATTACGAAAAATCTTTGCATCGTCAGCATACATTAAAATTTTAGAGTGGGAGAGAACCGAACTCACGTCATTAATGAAGAGGATAAATAAAAGCAGACCCAAATGGCTCCCCTGAGGTACTCCAGAAGTATTATATATATCGGATGAAAGAGCTCCACGAAAAAACACCTTTTGAGTGCGATTAAGTAGATACGAACTGATCCAATTAATAAAAGTGAATGGAAAACCCAGTAATTGTAGCTTATAAGTCAGGATGGAATGATTCAGTTTGTCGAACGCCTTGCTGAAATCAGTGTAAATGCAGTCCACCTGATTTCCACCTTCAATCGCTTTAACGGAAAAATTAGCAAATTCCATTAAATTTGTGGTAGTAGACCTACCCTTAGTAAATCCATGTTGGGATGGACTTATGATTGATTTGCAATGAAAATTCATTACATCACAAACAATAGCCTCGAAAAGCTTCGAAAGACAAGAAAGGTTGGCGACAGGCCGATAATTTCGTACATCCATTCTTTTACCTTTCTTAAATAACGGCTTAATAGTAGAATATTTCCATGAACTGAGAAATACCCCTGAACGAAGAGAAGAATTGAATAAATAGCACAAGGGTGCTACTAGGGAAGAGCTGCATCGTTTTAGAACGCTTGGAGGGATGCCGTCTGGACCAACAGAAAAACTATCTGCAATATTTGAGATAAATTTCAAAATAGTAGTTTCGTCTATGTGCAGTTCCTTCATCTCCAATGAAGTAGAAGGAAACTTTGTCAAGTGTTTATGATCCTTAAAACTATTATCACAGTTAGAAGAAGTGAAAGCAGCACGGAAGTAGTTCCCGAAGAAGTTGCTAATGACTAAATGGTCATCGCTGACCACATCATCAAAAGACATAGAAGCGGGGTATCCGTCGGAATTCCTTTTTGAATTGACGAAATCCCAGAACCGCTTAGGTTTGTCCCTAATCGATAATTTAACATTATTGACGTACGAGGTATACGCCGCACTAGACCGGCTAATAAACAGGTCGCGTAAGGTTGAATAGGAAGCGTAGTCTGAATCAATCCTTGAGAGACAAAATGTCTTCCAAGCTTTCGTTTTTAAATTTTTCAGATGTATCAGGTCGTCGTCAAACCACGGAAAACGCTTAGGCTGTCTAGTAGATGTGACCGGTACACATCGCGCGAAACTACGAAAGATCGTGTTATAAAAGTTTAAAGTGGCAGTTTCAACATCCGGCTCACTTAGTACACCCAACCAATCACATGTAGAGATGTCGCGATTTAAAGCAGAAAAATCGACTTTATTAAAATTGTAGCCATAAGTTATTTCAGAAGGAAATAAGTGATTAATTCGTGAATCAAAATTAAAAACAACGTGAAGTGCTGGATGATGATTCGAATCCGGTAACAGTGGTGATGTACAATGATTGACTGTTGCTTGGGTTACATCGGAAGAGAAAACGAGGTCCAAGTATCGTCCAGAGGTATTAGCTTTCGTGTTGATTCGGTGCAAGCCTGTTGAAAGCATGCAGTTGTTGAGTTGTCCAGCGACAACTCACAAATTTCCGGCTGGGCGATTGCAAGTGCGATCAGGGTTCAGCTACGATGAATTTTGGTCGCACCCGTAACCGCCACCAACTTAACAGCGAGACGGATTTTTGGAAAAGAACCGTTGATCTGGAGATGCCGGAAGCGGGATAGCGGTCGAAAAAGAGAGAGAACGAGGAGTCGAGGCTGCGAGGGGACGAGCACAAGAGTGCACGTTACACAGTCGTGTAACTTGAAAATAATTTTTTTTTCATTTATTTTGGTACCCGACAAACAATTCGATCAGAAAAAGTGGTGAAAACAATTCCGTTAATGAAACTGTACGTCGGGAGTGGAAAAGAATTTCCTCCAAGTGCAAAGTGGCGGAGTGCGGATTATTAATTCAAAGTGTCGCGATAGTTTGCCTGGCCTAGGGCCGAAACGAGAATTCGAACACCGTTTATAGCGATCTGCTCGTGTTAAATTACAATTGTGGTATTTGTGCATTTCTTACATGATATTTTTTTGTGTGGCGAAGAATAACCGTGCCCCGTGCGAACCGAGTGGAGTTGTCATTGTCGGGGAGCTGTTTTCCGTTGTGAAAAGAATTTCTATAAATTCCGTGAAAAGTTGTCATATCGATTTCTTGCTTTGTGGCCGATAAAAAAAAAAAAAAAAAAAAGGGAAGAAATAAAAATCTGAAATTTTATCCCCATCGTGAGTGAAACGAATTATGTGAAATAATTTTTTTTTGCCCCCCCCCCCATCGGCGATCCCGCTTTCGATCATTTTATTTCACTACAATCAAATCAAAACATCTCTCAATGCCGGTCAGTGGTTGCCAGTAGCGAAACGTTCAAGTGAAATTGTCAAGTAACAGCAGCTTATGCAATTGCAATTGCGTGTGACGACGACGACACGGAAGAATAGTCTCGTATTCGATCAACACTAAGCCTTCGCCACCAACCGAGCGCCCCTTTTCAGCGCCCGTGACAAAATGTGCCAGGTGAAATATATTGAAAGTTGCCTATCGGAGCTTCCTAAAATGTTTCAGTCGTCCTGTGCGAGTGTGAAGCTCATGTGATTGTGATAAACGAAAGTCTTTGAAAAGCCAATCCTACGTATTTTCACCTGAGATGCGCGCACTGAGAGAAATAAATGAGCATTTATAGGCCTCTGCACAGTGGACTGGCATATATGCAGGTCACTCAACAATATTGAATCACTTCAATAACATTGCTGAAAACACCGACTACACCCCTCCCAGTTATGATTTTGAGAAAAATTTTCTAACAGTCATCCCAACCCGTCTAGAATGGGAAAGGGATTCGGTACGGATGGAAGAGTCCGCCCACATATATACGGACGGCTCCAAAACTGAAGGCGGGGTAGGTGGAGGTGTTTTCTCTGATATGCTTAACATTAGCAGCTCCTTCCGCCTTCCGGACCACTGTAGTGTCTTTCAGGCGGAGCTTATGGCGATTAAGGAGGCCTTGTCCTGGCTGAGGTGTAATGTAATATCTACTAGGGACATTAGCATTTTCACAGACAGCCAAGCGGCAATAAAATCCTTAGAATCGGCCTCGACAACATCAAAGGTCGCCGCAGAATGTCGATCATCTCTTAAGGAGATGGCTGAACAGTTCAATATTCTCCTGTGCTGGGTGCCAGGACACAGGGATATTCCAGGGAACTGCATGGCTGACGAACTCGCTCGACGCGGTACTACCCTTCAGATTATGCCGGAACACCGGAATCTGGGTGTGCCTCTCTCTACATGTAAACTGCTACTGGGATTGGACTCAATTGAGAAAACCAACTCAAGATGGGCAAACGGTGTTACATGTCACACTGCGAGACAGATCTGGCCGGAGCTGGATCTAAAACGCTCTAAACAGCTGACTTTGCTCAAAAGGGCGAACATCAGCACCACAGTCGGTGTCCTGACCGGACACTGTCTTATAGGTCGACATGCTAAAAGACTCGGTCTCTTCTCAAACGACTTCTGTAGAAGCTGCCTGGATGAGGAGGAGGAGGAGACAGTCCTTCACCTTCTCTGTACCTGTCCAGCTCTTTCAGCCAGAAGGAAAGCTCATCTTGGAGCTTACTTCTTCAACTGTCTCGGTGACCTTGCCTCAAAGGAGGTCGCGAGAATCCAACGCTTCATTGCAAGCTCTAAATGGTTTGACGAGTAGGACCGGATTCGATGATCCTGTGGTAACACAACGGACCTTTTAGGTCTAAGTGTGTCCGTGTTCTCACGGGCAGCCACGCGTACCTACCTACCTACCTAACTTCAAAAATATGGCACTTGAATCTAGAGTATTTTTCTTTAAAATATAAACTTTTAAAATAAAATATCTTCATTAGAATTATGTTTAAAACAAGAGTGTCGCAAATTTCGAATGCGCAAAAATTAAATCAAAAGATTTTTCGTTTATAATAAGTCAACGTTATTATTCAAACAAAAGTGTGGAAGTTCTAATTAAGTACCTTCATAATAACCGACCTTGATGTTATGTACTAAAGAATTTTCTTTCAAAAGAAATAACTTGCATTGGAATTGAGCGATTTCTCATTTAAAACAAAAAATCACACAATATTCTTAGAATGTGATATAGTTAAATCAAAAGACTTCTCGTTTAACATAATGCATGTGCGTACTAGAGTCACTGTATACGAACTCACACTAACATCCATTATCTTGAGTACGGACAATATCCACTTTTGGTACATATTTAGAACATTTAGAACCCGCGAATTTCAGAATTCGCGGGTTCTAAAATGACATAGTGTTAGTGTGTATACGTGTAGCCGGTGGATTTTTTCTGACATTTCACGGAATCGAGAAATGTCACAGGAAATGTCAACGTCGAAAGGTAAGTGTTTTGATTTAGAGTAAACATTAATTTCATTGATAAGAAACTTTTAATTTCCAGAACAACAGCAGCAGACTAAGTGAGAATATTTGCAGCTATCAGGTAAATATTATTCGTATTTTTTTTCTCGGTGGTTCAAATCGCATAAAGTGAAAGTGCACGGTTTTCACCGGTCCGCGAAATTATTATAGTGGCGCGAAGAAGGTCCGTTTCTCATTGCACGGCCACGGTACGGTCGCCGTCCGGCGATAGGACTCACAGTTCGATGGGATTATCAATAGGCTTGCGCATTTTAGTTCACCGTAGTGATCGCGAACGAACTAGGTCCTGATCCGTCGCGAACTAGTTCGTTCTTCTAGTTCACTAGTTCGCGGGAGTTCAGTGATGATTCCAATGTGATGACCAAAAAAAAAAAAAAAGGTCATTCCGGTAAAATGTGACGAGCAAAGAAAAAAAACGGTCGTAGCCGTCATTGTGGTATGCGCCATACAAGAAGTCGAAGTCGTGTAGTGAGTTTCGAAAGGCATCCTTCATTGCAGTTCTCTATTCTTCTATAAGTGCACTGTAATATTTGTACGGATATTTGCTACAACCCCTATACGTGAAATATTTACATCCTTTCAACGTATAATATTTCCAGTACACAAATTATATACCTATTGTTCCTTCACGGAATAATTATGTTAGTAGTTCAATACTAACTTGATGGGAGTAACAAATGAGGAGAATTACGATAGATTATTAAAAAATGAACAGATGTCATATTATTCTGTATTTATTATTAATTAATCCTTATTCATTTCGAAACAAGAGCATTTCTTAAAAAAAAATTATTCATTACATAGAAACAAGTAACATGAATAAAATTATCCTGATCTAGCATTCTTCAACATTGAATCCTATTACAATATTACATATTGCTATGTAAAAATATTAATTTCGACACTTTGCTTGATTTTAATAATGTCAGCGTCATTAATAATTTGTCCAGTTCCCGAGAAAATACGTTCACACGGCACAGAAGTGGCAACAATGCAAAACCTCTTTAAAATATATTTGTAACAGTGAGAGTATATTTTCCTCCGTTCATTCCACCTCGATCCCCGATCCTCCATCCTCTATCCTCTATCCTCCATCCTCCATCCTCTATCCACCATTCTTCATTCGCCATTATTCATCTTCATCCTCAATCCTAAATTCTTCATCCACCATCCTCTATGCTCCATCCACCATACTCTATGCTCCATCCTCCATCCACTATCCACTATCCGCTATCTTCTATCCATCCATCCGTTATCCACAATCTCAATCCTCCATCCACCATCCTCTGTCCTCTATTCTCTATCCTCTATTCTTCATTCTCCATCCTCCATCCTCCATTCTCCATTCTGCATCCTCCATCCTCTATTCTCTATCCTCTATCCTCCATCCACCATCCTCCATCCTCCACCCTCCATCCTCTATCCTCTATCCCCTATCCTACATCCTCCATCCTCCATCCTCCAACCTCCATCCTCCATCATCTATCCTCTATCCTCTATCCTCTATCCTCTATCCTCTATCCTCTATTCCCCATCCTTCATTCTCCATCCTCCATCCACCATCCTCCATCCTCCATCCTCCATCCTCCATCCTCCATCCTCCATCCTCCATCCTCCATCCTCCATCCTCCATCCTCCATCCTCCATCCTCCATCCTCCATCCACCATCCTCCATTCTCCATCCTTCATCGACGTACATAGTTCGTGAACTAGGAAGTACTTAGTTCGCGAACTATGACGTACATAGTTCCTGAACTAGGACGTACTTAGTTCACGAACTAGGAAGTACTTAGTCCGCGAACTAAGACGTACATAGTTCCTGAACTAGGAAGTACTTAGTTCGCGAACTATGACGTACATAGTTCGTGAACTAGGACGTACTTAGTTCACGAACTAGGAAGTACTTAGTTCGCGAACTAAGACGTACATAGTTCCTGAACTAGGAAGTACTTAGTTCGCGAACTATGACGTACATAGTTCGTGAACTAGGAAGTACTTAGTTCACGAACTAGGAAGTACTTAGTTCGCGAACTATGACGTACATAGTTCGCGAACTAGGAGGAACATAGTTGAGAATGGAGAATGGAGGATGTTGGATGGAGGATGGAAGATGGAGGATCGAGGATGGAAGATAGAGGATGGAGGATGGAGGATGGAGGATGGAGGATGGAGGATGGAGGATGGAGGATGGAGGATGGAGGATGGAGGATGGAGGATGGAGGATTGTGGATGAAGAATAAGGAATTGAGGATTGAGGATGGAGATGGAGAATGGAGAATGGCGAATAGAGGAAAGAGAATAGTGGCATTCAATATAGAGGATAGAGGATGGAGGATTGAGATTGAAGATAACGGATGGATCGATAGACGATTGCGGATAGTGGATGGAGGATGAAAGATGATGGATAGAGGATTGAGCATAGAGGATGGTGGTTGAAGAATTAAGGAAAAAGTATGAAGATGAATAATGGAGAATGAAGAATGATGGATTGAGGATGGCAGATAGTAGATGGAGGATCGGAGATCGAGGATGCAGGATGGAAGATGAAACATGGAGAATTGTGGATAGAGGATGGAGGATATAGGATGGATAATAGGAACAGTTTTCTATAAATCAATAGGAAAAGGTTTGAAACAGAAAAGTATCATATTTCGTATAAAGAAAAACAATTTTTTTTCTTTCTCAGTTCAACATTCATAGTCATCAACTTTGGCCCGCTCACCGATCATAGTTACCATAATGATAAAGTGACTTTCACTCTCTCACCTCAGTTTACATCAGTCTCCCACTATCTACTTCAAACTAATTCTATTTAAAACAATAAATTTTGATTTATATTTGGAATCCGTTTTCAGCAGGTAGATATAAAAATAACGTTCTTGGACAAAAATGTTATGCGTAAATATTTCACTTTTCTGATTACCGATCTCGGTTCGTTCTTTTAGTTCAGTAGGGCGCGTGAGTTCATGAATGAGAAAGGCAGTGTAGTTTGAATAAAGAGGTGTTGTTGTCATTACGGTCCAATGTAATTAATGAGAAAAAAGAAAAAAAGTTGTAGTCGTCATTCTAGTGGAATGGAATGTGATGAGCAAAAAAAAAAAAAAAGGTCCTCAAGAGTACATTGCCACTGGGTTACGAACGGCAATGAATAAACGAACTAGGAGCTGAACTGACTGCGAACTAGTTCGTTCATTTCACTTCTGGGAACGCTCTTCTGAACTAGTTCGTTCGCGAACTACACAAGCCTAATTATCAAAGCGCAGCCACTATGTCTGGAAATCACGGTAGCGATCAGCACGGTTAGGCTCATTCCACACTGTCGCCGTGTGGCATCCGTCCGCTGCCACTGCAACAGGACGGCGACTGAGTACCCAAGTACCAATTATTACGTTTACATGGAGAATCCAAAGATCGAAAGATCGAAATTTGGATCGCGTTTATGACAACACCGGATCGAAACATAGGCAAATCGAAGAAATGACGAACGACATAGCCGGTTTCGATTCGATACAGGTCGAGAAGGATCGAGTAGATTTCATTTCAATCCGATCTGCGTCTACATGCGACTTTAGAGGATTGAATCCGGATTCAATACTCCATGTAAACGTAGTAAATATTGCACTAGATACTGGTTGTGATATGAAAAACCCCTGCATAAATCGTATAGGGTTAGCGATTGCTCAATTGGGAGTTTCGCCGTACAGTTGTTTGTCGTTTTGCCGTGCAATGTAAAAGGGATCGTTCTCTTCTTCGCGCACCTAAAAAATTTTCCCCGTACGGTTGCTGCCACACGGCGGCCGAACGGCGACGGTGCCGTGCAATGTGAAAGGGACCTTCTTCGCGCCACTAAAATAATTTGCACCGTACGGCGAAACCCGGACAGTCTGAAACGAGCGTAACCGCTGATCGCTACCGTCATTTCCAGGCATAATGGCTGCGCTTTGATAATCCCATCGAACTGTGAGTACTATCGCCGACAGTTCACACACATGAGTTCTATCTGACGATCAGTGGTCGCGTTTACGTGCAGACCAGACCAGTCCACGTTTGTCGCGTTTACGTGCGAACTAGACCAGTCTGAATAGACCAAAAAAAACAGTTTGGTCGTACACATAAACGCAAACCAAACTAGTCCATTTGGACTGATTTTGGTCTTGATTTTGATACGGACCAAATGAAACCAAACCAGTCTCGTACTGTGAAAATGCGCACATAAATGCAAGACCGAAAAATACCAAACCCGCCTATGTGGACTGGTCTGGTCTGGACCATTGGTCGCGTTTACGTGCGGACCAGACCAGTCTTAATAGACCAAAAAAAAACCAGTTTGGTCGTACGCATAAACGCAAACCAAACTAGTCCATTTGGACTGATTTTGGTCTTGATTTTGATACAGACCAATTGAAACCAAACCAGTCTAGTGGAAATTAATAACGTTTAATCCTTAATGTTTTTTATATTTTGACTATTTAAACACAAAATGCTTTACATTACAGAAGGACAACACTGCTACGTTTCATCACAAATGTTTTTATATTTTTAGAATAGAATCAAGTATTGAAATGCATATGTATTATTTTAAGCAGTAATACCTTGTAAACCAAAACATGTATAATTTTTTTTTAATAAAAATATTTACGGAATATTCTGCTTTATTTTTCATTTATAGATTTAAGACTTTTTTTTTGTTTATACATATGAATATTTTTAAAAATAAAATATATCTATATCTACCCAGACGGTGGGTAATTTTCTAGAAAAAACGAAAACGGTGCTCTATTAACATGAAACACAAACAGCTAAAGTACCTCAAAATACTTGAAATTTCAATTGTTGGGCCAAATTATTGACGGTGGTGATTGATTAGCGCTCCTAGTTGCTGCAAGATACTACTCGTAGGTACGTACGTACTGGCCAGCATAATGCGACGCTGCGTATCATCTTGACGAAACACTCGTCCATCATGACCGCAATAATATGAATAAAAAGCTGTACGAATTTTGATTTCCATTCTCCCTGATTTCCGTGCTAACTATCAGTTGTCGATAGAGGATTGCTTCCTCTGGATTATTCATTTGCATCTGTAAAGGCCTGTACTTAAATAGCTCTATTCTAGAAATGCCGATTGCTATGTTTTTAGTTAAACCTTTAGTGGATTCAGATGATCAGCGGCCTCCATTTCTTCTCGAAACTCAATTTTTTCGACTTGCCTAAAAGGCAGAACGTTAACAGGATCAGTCCAAAATTATTATTGTAACATGTTGTTACGAATTAAAACTGAATTCCGAAAATTTGTGGACCCCCACGTCGTTTAATTCTAGAAATTTATGTTTTATGATAATGGATGTTTGTGTTAGTTCGTATACAGTGACTCTAGTGCGTACTTGAAACCGTAGGTTAGTTGTTTGAAATAGGTTCGCTTCGCACAAACCCGGCCCCTTTACTGTATGGTATCGACAGTTTGATTACATTTGGATCAGTGTTTCGAGTAAACGCGAAAAAAATTAATAATTTTTCCCGAAAGAAAATCAGTGTCGATCACAAAAATAAATTTTAAGTGCGGCTAAACTATACCGAAAATACGCCTGTATAGTAAAGCCAATATTAAGCTAGTATTACGCTGGCAAATGCAGTGAAATAGTCAAGTCGCCATATTTTTCTTTGCCAAATTGTTTTAATTGCACTACATAAGGTCTACTTTGCTGGAAAAATGGGAAAGATTTTTTAGTCAAAAATTTTTTAGTTAAATATTTGACAGCTAGCATACAGTTTAATACAAGCTTAATAAGTTTAGTTCATGTTTTGTTGTGTGTTTTCTCTAAAGTAATATTTTAAAGTGCTGCTTCGTTGTAGGCAGAAATTTTATTATACAGCGCGCGCGATTTGTGTGCTGAAGATCATATAAAAGGTATATGTACATATATCTCTAATATTACATGTTATAAAGCTAAATACCTACAGTTAAAATGTGCGAAAAAGACAGTCACAACATCGACTTAGACTTAAGTGTCGGAAACATAATAACTTTTGATAACATTTTAAATGAAAGTTGTACAGAAAATTTACGGTTTCGAGATATTTCTTCGCAACAAGATTTGCCCACACTCCTAGAATCCTGGGGATTATTGGAGTTAGATGCACATTTACGCAGTAATTATACATTTCTATTATTAAGGAAAATTCATTCATTTACTCCTGCTTTTAAATTTTTATTGTTTTAATAGGAGCCAGTATAACACTAGAGGTTTTAAAAGTGCTTACGGAATCTGACTTGGACAACTTGTTCCCATCGTTCAATTTAATTGGAGTAAAGACCATATTTAGAAGTAAATTGAATGAATGGCGACGCGAAAAGAGTTAGAAGGTAATAAAATGAAGTGTTTAATTTATTTGAATGGTCTTTATAAACATTTATTTAGTTTGAGCTGTCTTCTCACTGTAGCTACACAGGATGAATCATCTTGTGGGGTAAGCTCAATATCACCACTCCTATTAGAACAAAACCTGGCAGAACAAGTCAATTCCAACATTGTAAGATGTTTAGAAATATTATATATAGGTACCTATATATATATATATATATTATTTTAATTTTGATTTCCAGTTTGATGTAAAAGAAGTTTTACAATCATCGTCCGAAGGCCGTAGGGTATTGAAGACTTACGAAAAACTGGACCCCTGAAGTACCTTTGGAGTTTTAGGTTTGAATCAAAACATAAATTTATGAAACAATATGCGGCTGTTATTACTTCTAGAAGAAATATTTCTCTTTCATTGGCAATTAAATATTCGCTTACATTTGGAAATTTCCTCTTAAATTACGACAATGACCTTAATATCGATTTCAAGGATTCCAAACATATTAAAAGTACAATTTACGAAGCACAAATAACAAAATGTGTTTATCCGACGAGCTCTTTTTGGTAAACTCTGTTACTTTTCAAGGAATCACATATAACAATAATGATTTTTTGTATAAAAAAATAACGGACAGTAATGAAAATTTATGTAAAATTAAGGAAATTATAATTAAGAACGGAAAAAAGATTTATTTAATATTTGAAAAGTATGATTTTCAATATTCCGAACATTTTTTATCATTTGAACTTTTGAAAACTAATGATATTTTCGATATTAAATCGATTAAATATTTTTCGTCTTATCCACTTCATGTATATAATATAAATGGAAAATCTTTTGTTAAAATTAAACAATTATGAATTAAAGAATTTTTGTCTATTATTAAAAACATTTTTTCTCGAAAAACGTACCCAGCCTAACTGATTAAAAAGTAATCAACGGTAAGTAACATCCTTAGAATAAACCCGATTTGTTTATTAAACTAACTTTTTTATTTGTTTTTCAATTTTTTTAAAAACTGAACCTCGTAATAATAATAGGCGTCGCTTTTTCTAAAAAAGCAAAATCTTTTATTTTTAACTGGTACGTATTCCAATTGAATGCGTTTTGATTTTTTTTTTAAAAAATCGAACTTTAATTTTGAATTATATCATTTTTAAATTGAAAGAAAAATTTTTAAAATGCAGAGGCACATCTTTTGCTTTCAAGAAATAATGTATTCAATTCAAATGACGAAAACATAGAATTGGAAGTGTGTGTCTTAAAATTAAGCGGAATTATTTTTATTTTAAATGCGAATTTCAAACGACTTTAACGTTGAAGCAAATGACTTTCGATTAATTCAAAATAATTTTCTTTTGGCGCAAAATCAAAAGCGAAAAATGTTTAAAATGATTAATATTTTTTTAATATTAATGAATATTTTTCTCAGTGCGTACACATTCGGTTAATTTTAACGCGTTAATCAATGGAGTTTTCTTAAAAATAAATCGATTAAGTTTAAATGTGATAATAGTAATTGCTACTGTATGAACGGTGGATTGAATAATGTAAAGACGTCGGTTAGAAATGAATTAAAATTAAAAATAAAAATCCCCATTAAAATAATTTGAATATAAATGAATTAAAATAAAAGTAAAGAAATAAAATAGAAATAAATAATATAAAATATGATATGACTGACAGGACCTGACTGACGTGACGAAAATAATAAATTAAAATAATAATAATGTGTAATAATCAAATTGTGAAACAAATGTAATGAGGTAAGTTTTTTTTTAATCTTTTTCTGCTATGGTTTTTTCTTTCTCCGTATATTTTTTTTTATTCAGTGATCATTATAGGTTCGTTATTTTTTTTCTGTTTTTACTTCTCCAATTTTGCTAATATGATGCGTAAAGGCTAAAGGCCAATTTTGAAAATGAACCCGAGCGTTTGAGCTCCGCCCTGAACCTCAATAAGGGGCAATGATATAATGTTTATTTTGGACAGTCATGGCTGAGGTAGGGTGGGCAGGCAGGGCGCTATAACACCTAAGCGCCCTGACAAATCGCGAAGTCGCGCACTCCACCGCTTCTTGGTCTTTCACGACCTATTGGGGAAATAGTCCCAATTTTAAATCACCCTGGAGTAAGCCAACACGAAATTTTTTGTTGTACAGGCCAAGGGTTTATGGTCTGAAATCTGGGCAAGAGCCCCCCCCACAACTGCCGTAGCTAGTCCCGGCCGCCAGCAAGCGTGTCGCTTCCGCTCGGATTTCAGCCACCAATTCGGACGTAGGAGGAATTGGCCCACTCTTGCCAGAACCTTCCTTTCCCTCGAATATTTTGACCTTTTCAAGTCGAAATATTCACTCCAAGGCCTCCGTTCACAACACAGTCCAGAAATTGTTCATCCTGCCTAGGACATGAGGCGAAGGACGGGATAAGGCAGTCTTCATCTCCAGATCGGGACCACGTTACCACTGGTAAATTAAAATCTCCGAGAACGAGTAGTTCATCGTAAGGACGCATACAACTGCAGATTCTATCCGTAGCGTTGAAAACGGATTCATATACTGAAGATAACGTACACGGAGGGATGTACGTCGTGATGATATACAGTTTTTTGTCGCTAAAAGTCAGCGCAACGCAGAGCAACTCGATGATGCTAGCTCCTGGAATATCAATTACTTCAGCGGTGAATTTCCGATTTACTGCACAAAGCATGTCATGAAAATTGTAAATTAAAAAACCAGACAAGCATAAAACGAGCGGGGTTGGAATTCAAATGCGTAGTCATTCATCGAATGGATTTAAAATGCGAGGGCAAGAGGTGCGAGCGTGAAGGCGGGATTAAGACACGTCCGGATTTCGGACAGATAAAATACGCACCAAAAATTCATATTATGAAATAAATAATGCATTCGAACTAAAGACAGTGAACGAGACACACAGAGAGAGAGAGAGAGAGAGAGAGAGTTGAAAAATAATACAAAATTAAGGAAAATATTCGAACAAAAGCTTCTAGAGAACTCTATACTCTCGGCTAGTATTTCGAAACTTTAACTACCGTTTCGCAAGGCCACAAGTTTATAAAGTGCAAAATATGACGGACTAATTAGATCCAAGCTAGTCTAGGCTATTAGTTTGATATTTTATGTACCTACTGAACTACTGAAATGTATTTTTATTTTTTTTTTTCAAGTAAAGTAATCGGCAATAAAACGAAAAACATTTTCTCCAAGTTCGAGAACGTTCGAACTTCGATAAAACCGTAAAAAAAATCACAAGAGCTGAACAAGACACTAAAAAGAACTTTTTAAATCGAAAAAAAAAAATTAAATCACAAAAGCCAGCAAATAGCGCGCGACTAAAAGTAAAATCAGCCGTTAAAAAAAAACAGTGTTAGCTACTTGCATGAGCGGTTCATTTAAATAGCAGAAATGGAACCAGTGAGCGAGGCAGTGTGAAGGAAGTAGGCGGTGAGATAACAGCGGACAATGTCCATGGTAAAAAAAACACGCGCTATTCTAGTTTTTTAAAATGAGTTTGATGAATCGCGGATGATATACACAAAAAACCGTTGTTTTATTGTAAAACAATAACGGATGAATGAAAGGAAGGCGATACGGAGGGTGCGGGGTGGGGGTGGGGGATAAGAAAATAACGAAATAAAATTATTCGTCGTCGAGAGGCAGCAACATTCGAGCCACGAGAATGTTTGCGTTGGTAGCACGTACGAGGGCGGTTTGATAATGACCAGCAAAAATCAAGTAGGAGGGGGCAGGTCAGAAATTTTGTTATTTTTTTCGGACCTGGACCATCCTTAAATATTAGGTGTACAAATAAGTTCCCGGCGTTCTCGTATAGATGGCGCTAACACGAAATACTGGTGAAAAAATGGCGGATCAATCAGATCAGATTATATTGCAACAATTCCCCATCATTACAGTTGTCAAATTTTATCGACGTCAGTTACTTATGAGTCCTTAAACATACGCCATTTGCGGAAAGTTTTGCTTTTTTGTTTTAATTCAAAGAAATCTGCGGCTGAGGCTTGTCAGATGATTAGAGAAACTTATGGCGAGTCTTCTGTTAGCGAATCAACGTGTCGCGAATGGTTTCATCGCTACAAAATGGGTGATTTTGGCGTGGAAGACAAGGAGCGTTCCGGCCGTCCAAAAAATTTCGAAGACGCCGAATTGGAGGCACTACTGGACGAAGATTCATGCCAAACACAACAAAGTCTTGCGGATTCATTGGATGTGACCCGACAAGCCCACATTGCACATCGTCTGAAAGCCTTGGGAATGGATGCAAAAGCAAGGAAATTTGGTGCCTTACGAATTGAAGACGTCGAACGGCATTTTTTCACGTGCAAACAGCAGAACAGGAAAGGTTTTTTTGCATCGTATCGTCACTGGTGATGAAAATTCGATACTTTACGACAACCCGAAGCGCCAAAAATCGTCGGGATACCCTGGCCATGAATCAACATCGACGGCAAAGCCGAATATCCATCGTTTCAAAGTCATGCTATGCATTTGGTGCGACCAGCTCGGCGTGGTGTATTATGAGTTGCTGCAATCGAGTGAAACCATCACAGAACCTCTTTATCGAAGGCAACTAATGCGTTTGAGTCTCGAGCATTGAAGGAAAAACGCCCGCACGACAAAGTGATTTTGCTACACCGCAACGCTCGGCCAAATGTTGCTCTGGTTGTGAAAACCTAACTGGAAACACTGAAATGAGACGTTCTACCCCATCCGCTGTATTTACCAGACATCGCTCCTTCCGACTACCACCTCTTCCGATCGATGGCGCATGGCTTGGCTGGGCAGCACTTCCGTTCTTACGAAGATGCCAAAAATTGGGTCGACTCGTGGATCGCCTCAAAGGACGTGGAGTTTTTTCGACGCGGAATTCATATGCTGCCAGAAAGATGGGCAAAGGTTGTGGCTAGCGATGAACAATATATTAAAACATAATTATGTAACCAATTTCCCACAATAAAGGCTTAAATTTAAAAAAAAAAAACCGATACGATTTTATTTGTACACCTAATACAAATGAATTTTTTCGTTGAATCGTAACTGTTGATGAAACACATGGATTCGCCACTACACTCCAGAAACTAAATAACAGTCAAAACAATGGAAGGAAGCCGGTTCAAGCGCACCGAAGAAGGCAAAAACGGTTCCATCGGCTGGAAAGGTTATGGTGACAGTTTTTTTGGGATTCCAATGGAATAATATTCACCGACTACTTGCAGAAAGGGAAAACAATAACGGGAGCATATTATACTGAGTGATTGGTTCGATTGGATGCTGAAATCAAGGAAAAACGGCCTCATTTGGCGAAGAAAAAAGTGATGTTTCATCACGACAACGCTCCGGCTCATACGTCCTCTGTTGTAATGGCAAAATTGTTTGAATTACGCTACGAATTGCTCCCTCACGCACCGTATTCTGCAGATTTGGCCTCTTGCGTCTTTTTATTGTTTCAAGACTTGAAAAAATGGCTTGCTGGAAACCACGAATACTGACGTCATCAATTAAACCAACGCCTATTTTGAAGGGTTGGAGAAATCATATTATGCGGAAGGGATCCAAAAATTGGAAAAAAATGCTGGACTAAATGCATCGCGCTAGGTAGGTAGGTAGGTACGCGTGGCTGCCCGTGAGAACAAGGGGACACACTCAGACCTAAAAAGATCCGTTGTGTCATTTAGAGCTTGCAATGAAGCGTTGGATTCTCGCGACCTCCATTGCGGCACGATCACCAAGACAGTTGAAACGGTAAGCTCCAAGATGAGCTTTCCTTCTGGCTGATAGAGCTGGACAGGTACAGAGAAGGTGAAGGACTGTCTCCTCCTCCTCCTCATCCAGGCAGCTTCTACAGAAGTCGTTTGAAAAGAGGCCGAGTCTTTTAGCAAGCCGACCTATAAGACAGTGTCCGGTCAGGACACCGACTGTGGTGCTGATATTCGCCCGTTTGAGCAAAGTCAGCTTTTTAGAGCGTCTTAGATCCAGCTTCGCGGCCAGATCTGTCTCGCAGTGTGACATGTAATACCGTCTGCCTCCATCTTGAGTTGGTTTTCTCAATTGAGTCCAATCCCACTAGCAGTACACCCAGATTCCGATGTTCCGGCATAATCTGAAAGGTGATACGGCGCCGAGCGAATTCGTCAGCTATGCAGTTCCCTGGAACATCCCTGTGTCCTGGCACCCAGCACAGGAGAATATTGAACTGTTCAGCCATCTCCTTAAGAGATGATCGACATTCTGCGGCGACCTTTGATGTTGTCGAGGCCGATTCCAAGGATTTTATAGCCGCTTGGCTGTCTGTGAAAATGCTTATATCCCTAGTACACCTCAACCAGGACAAGGCTTCCTTGATCGCCATAAGCTCCGCCTGATAGACACAACAGTGGTCCGGAAGGCGGAAGGAGATGCTAATATTAAGCATGCCAGAGAAAACACCTCCACCTACCCTGCCTTCAGTTTTAGAGCCGTCCGTATATATGTGGGCGGTCCGTACCGAATCCCTTTCCCATTCTAGACGGGTTGAGATGGTTGTTAGGAAATTTTTGTCAAAATCATAACAGGGAGGGGTGTAGTCGGTGTTTTCAGGAATATTATTGAAGTGATTCAAGATTGTTGAGTGATCTGCATATATGCCAGTCCACTGTGTAGAGGCCCTAAGTCGAATGGCTGCCATTTGCTTGCCAAAAATGTCTAGGGGTGGCAGACTGAATAGCATGTCTAGTGCTGCAGAGGGAGTTGTTTTCAGAGCTCCACTGATGCATATGCATGCTGATCTCTGTACCTTTCCTAGAGTAGTGCGGTTAGCCGCTTTGTCTAAAGCCGTCCACCAGACAATAACACCGTACATACGTATCGGTCTGATGACGGACACGTAGAGCCAATGAACTATTCGGGGTTGCATACACCAATGGCCTTTTTGCACGAGTAAAGCGCAACTGTTGCTTTCCTTACCCGTTCCAGAATGTTAGGTTTCCAGTAAAGTTTCCTATCCAAAATAAGACCCAAATATTTTGCACTATCGGTGAAAACTACACTAGTACCATTCAGAGAAGGAGGGTCTACGTGAGGAATTGGTGAAGCGGACTAATTTTGTTTTGCGTGGGTTCACGCCCAACCCGCATTCAGTTGCCCATTTGGAGAGAATAGAGAGAGAGCATTCTGCAATATCTAACTCAGCGTGTTGAGGTGCTTGCCCGAGACAGCAATTGCAACATCATCTGCATAAGCAATCGCTCTGCAGCCCGCCCCCCTTCCAGTCTCAATAGTAGTTTGTTGACCACTAAATTCCAAAGAGAGAGCACACCACCTTGTGGTGTAAACTCTGCTGGCAAACCTTCGCCCAGCTTTGAGTTCACAATCCTGAATGTTAACATCAAATTGATCAGCGCGCCAAGCGAGGACTCCACCTTCAGGATAGAAAGTGCGTCAGTGATTGCCTCTGGTCTGACGTTGTTGAAAGCTCCATCGATATCGAGACGGGCAACCATGTTTTCTTGAATACTAAGAGATTTTTCGATGGTGTGCACGAGCGAATGTAAGGCCGTTTCGACCGACCTCCCCTTCCAGTACGCGTGTTGGGATGTTGACAGCAAACGCTTGTCAATATTGTCGCGGATCTCCATATTTAGAGCAAGCCACGCATGGGGTTACATACCCATATCCTGGCGTAACGTTAAGGTGATATACATACCAAAAACAGGGCGCCGCTCGAGCAATAATCCTAAGTCGTATCGTCCTATCAGCTTAACGTCATTTCTCTTTAAAACTATGGAAAAGATTATTGATAGGCATATCAGAGATGGGGCTTTGAAATCTCAACCCTTACACTTCAATCAATATGCATATCAACCAGGGAAGTCTACAACCCACGCCTTACAAAACCTAGTCACGAAAGTCGAGAAATCGATTTCGGACAAGGAAATAGCTGTGGGTTGCTTCTTAGATATCGAAGTTGCTTTTGACAACACTCACTGCTGCACACTACTCTGCTGCACAAAAGCTTGGTATTGATCCAAAAACCTGCAGTTGGATCAAGGCCATGCTAGAAAGCAGGAAAATAACTTCGACACTAGCCGACTCAACAGTCACAGTCACAGCTGCGAAAGGCTGTCCGCAGGGTGGGGTACTATCACCCATCCTCTGGTGCGACCTTCTTCAAGACCTAACTAATTCCGGAGTCACGGTACAGGGTTACGCTGACGACCTTGCCATCCTTGTTAGAGGTAAATTTGAAGAGACGGTGACTGATCTAGTTCAGAATACCCTAAACCAGGTAGCAACCTGGTGCACTAAAGCAGGATTGGGTATCAACCCAAAGAAAAGCACAATTGTTGCATTCACCAAAAGGAGGTGTAAGGACAAGCTATCTAAGCCTACTCTTTTTGGAGAATCCATAGAATATTCTAGTGAGGTAAAATTCCTGGGTATTATCCTGGATGAAAAGCTCGCTTGGAATGCTCATTTGGACAAAGTTTTTGAAAGGGCCAGAATCTCTCTCTGGACCTGCAGGAGCCTTCTCGGCAAAAACTGGGGACTGAGTCCAAAACTAACCCACTGGATGTATACCGTCGTTGCTAGGCCCATTATAACTTACGCGTCTGGTGGAAGAAAACAAAGCAGAAAACTGCTCAGCTCAAGCTGACTAAATTACAAAGACTGGCTTGCCTGGGTATTACTGGGGCGATGCGCACCACTCCCACAGCTGCCTTAGAGGTGCTTCTCAACCTAGCACCCCTACACTTAGAAATACAGAAAGAAGCTAGATTCACCACATACAAACTTTTGAGCTCGGAGGACGAGTCAGAGCAAAAATAGCTTGCCCAACTCTCTCCACGGAACTCAACAAGGACCCGATACTAGCGATACCTCTTTCTGATTCAATGGTACCGAAATTTAATTTCACAAAGCCATTCAAAGTTGTCCTACCTGAAAGGGAGGATTGGGCCACAAACAAACCCACTCCAAAACCAGGATTCATAATCTGGTACACAGACGGATCTAAAACGGATCAAGGTGTAGGAGCAGGAGTTTATGGAGTGCGCCCAAATGTGAAATTCTACTGTAGCATGCACATAACATCCACTGTCTTTCAGGCGGAGACTCATGCTATTGAACTATGCATTAGAGAAAATATCAGACGGGGCTACAAAAACCAACAAATATATATTCTCTCGGACAGCAAGGCAGCAATAATGGCACTTCAGTCCGTTCAAATCTACTCCAAACTTGTTTGGAATTGCCTCCAATGCCTGATTGAACTCGGAAATAAGAACAGAGTTAGTCTCATTTGGATTCCGGGACACAGCGGCTATGTAGGTAATGAAATGGCCGACTTAATGGCTAGGAAAGGTTCGGAAGCTGACTTCATGGGACCATATCCATTCTGTGGGATACCATTAAGCACAGCCAGAATGAACATCCGAATGTGGCAAAAATCGCAAAGTGCCATTCACTGGGACTTGGTACCGGGGAACAGGCACTCAAAGCTTTTTATGCCAAAACACTCGGAAAAAAGAACATCTGATTATCTAAAATTAAGCAGATATCAGACCCGAACCTTAGTGGGAGCTCTGACTGGACATTGTCACATGAGGAAGCATCTCAACAGAATTGGTCTCTCTGAGACTAAAATTTTCAGAATATGCAATGACGAAGACGAAACACCAGAGCATATCCTCTGTGAATGTGAGGGTTTGACTCGCAAAAGGCTTCGTCACTTCGGTCAGGGTTTCATGGACCCATCGGAATTCCTGACCATTCCTCTTCGCAAAATACTAGGCTTCATTGAAAGCGCAGGGATCGAAGAGGAATCATAATCAAACCGGGGGGACGTCACAATAAGCCCAACTGAGGCTGCAGTGACAGAGGTTAATCATACCAACCCCTATTTCCAAATCTAATCTAATCTTGTCGCGGATGTACATATCCATTAGTCTTTCCAGTGTTTTCAGAAGAAAGGATGATAGACTGAGAGGTCTGAGCACCTTAGGGCAGACATGAGAACTTTTGCCTGCTTTGGGTATGAAGACCACCCTGACTTCTATCCATGTTTCAGGACGGTAGGTTAGCCTTTCAAGATAACCTTCAGTATCAAGTATCGAGCTAAACGGAGACTATGTTGAAAAATAAAATAGTTTTTTTTCCCGAAAAAATTGTGTTTTCTTGATTTTTGCTGGTCATTATCAAACCGCCCCTCGTACTGCCCTTATTTTACTAAACTCTGATCGTCACAACGCGATCGTCCATCCATCAACGGGGGCGCGACAGCCCAATTCGGGCCCTGGCCTCCTGACAACGCGATCGTATCTCATCGGAAACGTTACGAAAATCTTAAAACTGCCGTTTGTTGAATTTTTTTTTTGTGTGAAGACCAACCAACGCTTGTCTGCGTCTCTTCCTAGCTACGATCGGATCCGGTCAAAGGTCGCGATCAAATTAAACCAACCGGGCTGTAACCGGCCAAGTTTTTCGGTTTGAGTTCTTGGTACCGAAAATTGCGATTCTTCAAACGTCTTACGCGCCACAATCTCATCGTGCTCATGTCCAGAACGAAACGGTGACTAAGCGTTTTAGCTATGGACCCTTTTGGTGCCTAGTGTGCGCGGTGGCTCAACGCTTTGCCTCTTCTTAAACGGAAGCGTTTCAAAATTCCCCCCACCAGTGGCAGAGTCGCGACGAAGATTTTTCGTAGCGGTTGTTCTTGCAGAAAAACCAATCAAAAGGCGTTGTGTATCCGTTGACCAAGCTGTAGCCGTACCGAACCACTTTATCGAAAACCCCTATCGATTCAGTAAGAAGTGAAGCGCGTGTTCTGGCAACGAGTGCGAATTTTACCTTTTCCCTTCTCAACCTTGAAAAAAGAAAATCTGTTTACTTCGATTTGTAAAATTCGATTCGAACTCCTCGAAGCCTTTCTTTCTTTGCCTAAACCTCTCGTAGAATCGTTTTCAAAACAACATTTGTGATTAAAAACATCGGATTAGTTTTAAAACAAAACGAAACCAAAAAAAAAGGAAAGAAAAAATATACAGATGTAGGGAATATATAGTAGGAGGGCAAACAACAATGAAATGTGAAAAGCATCTCTACCTCTTGCAATATATCGTTCGTACGTACTCGTCTAAATGAATTCCGTTTCGGATTTTGATTATCAAGAATATCGGCTGTTGTTGCTGGCGGCGAACTAGCTCTCATACACTTTGTAACTTCCAACGTATCGTCTTTCGTTGGACTAAGTCCAGCCCCGATCCGATAGACATCTAGAAACAAAAAAAATTATTGGGCAGGCAAAAAAAAAAACAAACACGGTACACCAGGTCTGTTGTTCTTGGGTACGTACTTTTTAGTTTCTTAAGCGCATCAATACCGCCCAAACTGACCAGCGACACTTTCCACAACAGCAACAGAACTTTTTTCATCGGGAAATGTGGCGCCGAGCCACTACAAAATCGTGTTATCATACCCAATAGTTTTACCGTTAGTAGTTCGTCGCTATATTGTGTATCTGATGAAATTTAGAATGAAAGGATTTAATGATTCGATTTCGATGGAAGACAGATGTTTACGGATTACTCACTAATATCATTGACAAAGCTCTCAATGCACGCCTTATACTCGACGGATTCGTTATCTTTCTCGACGCGAATTGTTTCCGTTATTATGTAAAGGACCGTAAGGATAACGCGCAGGTCCATCGAATCGCTGAGCGAAACGGCCACCTTCAGCATAGCATTGTCGGCGGATGTTGAGTTCCTATAAAAATGGCTATAAAAAAAACGAATATACAGTGGATGCCGCTTTTTGTAATCGCGGATAATGTTATAAGCAGCATTTCGTTGGGTTCCATTTCCCACAAACAGAATTCATCGCTTATTCTTTTCTTCGTTTATTGTTATCACCCGCGGCCGGTTAATGTTATTGTTTTTGGCTGGTCCCAAAGTGATTACAATAAGCGGCATCCATACTGAATAGCAAAAACCGACAACCTACTCAATTTCCAAATTAAGAAGTTCCACGAATGCCGAAAACACGCCCAGTTCGTACAACATGAGAACATTATCGCGTGTATGTTGCTGTTGTTCCTGATCCGACTGGACCTCGGCCCAACATCCCTGAGCAATGTACAGGATACAACGAGCCGCTCGCATTCGAATGTACCGTTCCGAAACGTCCAGCTGATCCATTAGCTTCATAATGATACTTTTACGTTGAATTGTTGTTAGTTTTTGCCAGCTTGGCGGTAGCTTGTACAGTTCCATTTGATCTTCGAACGCCTGTGTGTACGGGAAGAAAGGACTTGCAATTTGAAGAAGGCGAAACCGTATCAAAAACAAACCTGAACATTAAGTTGAAATTCGCTAAATTCCGTGTAGCTGTACAGTTCGGATATTTCGTTGAGATACGTGTCCGTATCGCTGTAGACAAAATCCAAGTCCGGTCCATCGAAATTGCAACCGATCTGTGAATTTTAGCGGGATTATGGAAAAGTGTTGAAAGGGCGCGCGAAAGAACGAACAGTCGGCAGAGAAAAGGTATTAGGTTGTTGCAGATGAAATGTCGTTTTTGGCAGTGCGATTTGAAACAACTGCGACTTTTATAAAACTTAATTTTATTAATCAAAATACGCTCCAGCACACGCAGTGCACTTCTCCCAACCAGATACAAGTGGACTTATGCCAGTTTCGTATAAGTCCGACTTTCTAGAGCGAAGAAAGTCCTCGAAGGCACTTTTGATGACTGCTTCAATTGTTTGTTTTCCAAAAAAATGATCCAAATGTTTAAAAAAGTGGTAAAGGTCTGGTGAGTGTATGGTGGATGAGGAAGAGTCTCATACCGCAACTCTTTTAATTTTTGGACCGTTTTTCTTGAAACATAAGGCGGTGCGTTGTCATGAAGCAGTATAACTCCATCTCTTTTGACCACAATCTGATTAGTTGGTTTACGTAGTGGCCTGTCTGCCGAAAACAGGGCCCAATTAGCACAGGAAGCGCCGTTTTGATACCACAACTCGTTTAACCTGGTCGTTGAGGGCTGATAAAGTATATATATAGTTTTACAGAGACCTGGGGCTTGAATGGATTATCATATTCATCCAGAGCTGTTCAAGAAGATAATCAGTTCTCCTATCTTGTTTTTCGAGATCTCATCGAGGTTATTGAAGACCCTTCTTGTAGTGCGCGAAGACTGGCTCTAGCGAGCACCCGCAAAGAAGGTGAATAACAGTTTCCCTCTTATTTGCATCCACACAACTGCGGCAATTGACGTTAAAGGGAATACCCAGTCTGGCCGCGTGGTCGCCGATCGGCCAGTGACCCATGCTGACTTCCGTGACTCTGGAGACGTCCACACGACTCCTGTTCAGGAGTTCGTCTGCTCTGCTCCGGGAGTAGGATGGCCATTTCTTCCTAGATATGACGCAGTTGGTCAGTCCTCTCCATCTGGAGTTCGCGTTTGTGAGAATCTAGGCCGTTAAACACGCAATGTGGAGACCCAGTAATGCCACAATTATTGCAATAGTTTCATATCGTTCAGTTATTAAAACCAAGAATTCTAATTTCTAGTTAATTCTATCGAACAGTAAAGTTGTATACAATTAACGATTTTTACCTCAATTATAACTTAATAAAAACGTAAATAAAATTTTTCTGTCGGTAACATTGACACTCTCACAGTGCTTACACAGTGCTAGTTTTCGGTTTTGGCGGAGTCCCAAAAATTACAGTGCTACACTAGCTGACTTTGCGGTGTTTTATTGCCACTCGAAACAATTGGAAATATTTTTTTGAACTATGGCAGAGTGTAGTGTGGTTGCCTGTGCCGATAAAGACAATAAAACGCCACTAATCTGTTGCGCCGGCTTTTGCGGTAACATTTTTCACTGCAAATGTGCCGGTCTGTCCGGTGTTGTGGGAGATTCTGTCGTAAAGGCAGGTAGTGGACTCTACTGGTTTTGCGAATCGTGCAGATCTACCTCTTCTTCTGTCTATGTGACAAAAATTTTGAAGACGAAGTCCATCATGCAGTCGCTTCAAAACGAATTTCTGTCGCTTCAGCAGAAATTTCAAGCTGCCTTGAGTGAAATAAATCAGGTATGCGTTAACTTGGATCCAGTTTTTACAACACGAAGCAAATCAACATCATCAACATCAATTACTGCTTCTGGGGTCACCCCACAATTAACAAGACAGTTACGGTCAAGACAGATTAACTCTGCGACTAGCGCCGTGCTGATCAACAAAGGGTCGATTCGAGCTGGTCCGAGCTCCGCTTGTGGCGCCTCCTCTGCATGTACGGCAGGTACATCAGTCAGCAATAATGACAACTCGAATGACACAAATTGTGTTGTTGATAATTCCACTGACGATAAAAATTGTAGTGACGTCACAAGCAAGCTGCCTGATGCTGAAATAATTCCCAGTCTCACTCCGGCGAAGATGCCTCGCTGGATTTATGTCTCTCGCTGCGACGTTGCGACTCAGCCTGAAGCCATAGTAAGCTACATCAAAAGGAAGTTTTGCGACGCAACATTAACGGAGTTTCCATGTTATCGTCTTACAAAGTCTGGTGAGGATCTTTGTAATTTGTCTTATGTGTCATTCAAAATCCGGGTGCCTCATGATATGATACATAAGGTCTTGAAACCTACGTTTTGGCCAAAAGGTCTCGTCGTAAAAGAATTCTACTCGAGATCTCGGAAAAATTTTCGCGCACTAGAATTGAAGGAAGCTCTCACTTAATTTCTATGCCTTCAGCAAATAATGTTCCGAATAGTTATGTTTCTAATAATAATTCTAATAATTTCAATGTTATATTGCCAAAATTACTGACATTAATGTACCAAAATGTGCGTGGACTCAGATCTAAGTTGGTGGAATTTCAATTATCTGTTCTTGAGAATAATTCTGATGTAATTTGTGTTACTGAGTCCTGGTTGAACTGCTCTGTCCTAGGCCTGGAACTACTTACGGACACGTATGATATTTATCGCTGTGATCGTGACTTAGTGCGGTCTGGGAAAAAGGATGGTGGTGGTGTCTTCATCGCAGTAAAGAAATCTCTTATATCTTTTCGTTACATTGATCTGGATTCCTGTCCTATAGAGAGTCTTATTGTTAAAATTAACTTGTCTGGCACTCTGTGTCTGTGTGTGTGCTGTGTATATATTCCTTGTGCTTGTAATGCTACTATACTTGACAACTTTTTCGATCGTGTTTCGGTTTTGGTCAATTCGTTGGCTCATAATTCTTACTTCGTCATGTGTGGGGATTTTAACCTGCCATCAATTGAATGGAATTCTAATTTTACCTATCCACTTCATGGAAGTGATCCCCTGTCCATGTCTCTTTCATCCTTTATGAATCTTTGCTCTATTTCGCAACATAACACTGTTGTGAATCATCAAAATAAGCTACTTGATCTCGTCCTCTCTAACCTCGATACGGGTAGTACACAAATTCAAGTTAAACCTACGTTAGGGCTTGTGCGACCTGATAACTATCACCCTCCGATTCAAATACTTCTAGAACTTCCATGGAATTTCACAACTGCTAAGAGACTTTAGGAAATTCAATTTCCGAAAATGTAATTTCTCTGCAATACAATCAGAACTCGTTAATGTGGATTGGATTGGTCTGTTTGCTGAAAAAACGTGTGAGGAATCATTAAAAGTATTTTATGATGTCTTACAAGATCTCATTAATCGTCATGTTCCAAAATATGTTCCTAGTAAAAGACGATACCCTGTGTGGTTCTCTAGGTCTACTGTTAAAGCTGTGCGTATCAAGGAAAAACTACGTAAGAAGTACATGAAATCTAAGTTAATTTCTGACTACTTAAATTTCAGATCTCAGCGTATTTCAGTAAGGAAAGAAATTAATTCTGCTCTCTCAAAATACGTGTCTTCAATTGATACGTGCTTAGCTCGAAATGAAACTAAGCCTTTTTGGGCTCATATAAAGAAGACCAAAAAGAGTTCGCTGACAACTAATGTACTAAAACATCTAGATACTTCTGTCACTGATCATCAATCAATGTGCAATCTCTTCGCTACATTTTTTGCCTCTGTATATTCTACATCAAATAAGACTATGTCCTATGACTTTGTTGTATAGCATAGCATGCTAAGCAATGTCTCCTTTTCAGTCTATGATGTTTTTCAATGTGTTAGTAATCTTAATCCGAATATCAATGGTGGACCCGATGATTTGCCAAATTGCTTCATAAAACCTCTAGCTGGTGATATCTCACTACCACTTTCAATTATTTTCAACCAAGCAATAAATGAAGGTTGCTTTCCTGCAATGTGGAAACTGTCCAATGTAATTCCAATTTTTAAGAAGGGTGATGCTACGGTTGTATCCAACTACCGTCCGATATGCACACTAAGCTGCTTTAGCAAAATCTTCGAACGGCTGATCCATAATGTTATTTGGGAGCAATTTGAACCTCTAATTTCTCCATACCAGCATGGCTTCGTTAGGAATCGTTCCACAGCTACCAACTTATGCGACTTTACTAACTTCATTGCCAAATCACTTGATAATCGCTTAACGGTCCACACTATCTACACCGACTTCTCCAAGGCATTCGATACTGTCAATCATAAAATTCTTCTAGCGAAGTTGCAGTTGTACGGTATATCTGGTTTCCTACTAAATGTACTAGTTTCGTATATCTCGGACCGAAAGATGCGTGTTGTTTTCAGAGGTAAATTTTCAGACGAGTTTCATGCAACATCAGGTGTTCCTCAGGGATCTATCTTGGGACCACTACTATTTAACCTCTTCATAAATGATCTTCCACTTAACATCTCGTCTCATTGCCTTCTATATGCCGATGACCTTAAGTTATTTCGGGCAATAAGGTCCACTGAGGACTGTATAAGTCTGCAATCAGATTTAAACTATCTGTCACACTGGAGCGACCTTAATGACATGTCACTAAACATCAATAAATGTTTTTCTATGTACTTTTCTTTGAAAATTAATCCCCCGGTTTTTACATATTCTCTAAATGAATCTCCACTCTCCGTTGTCACCACTATGAAAGATCTAGGGGTAACATTTGACCCCCAATTAAAATTTGTTGACCATATCACTGATATTGTAAACAAAGCTTTCCGTCTCTCGGGTTTTGTTCTACGTGTATCGTCCTCTTTTAGACGTCTTAGTACCGCTTTGTTGTTATTTTCCTCCCTTGTTCGTAGTGTCGTAGAGTACTGTTCTCTAGTATGGAATCCGCATCATAACTATCTTATTAATTTAATTGAAAGCGTGCAACGCAGATTTACGCGATCTCTTTTCTATCGTCATCACATACTGTATCTTGACTACAACTCAAGGCTGTTATTACTTCACCTTCATCCTTTAATCACGCGTCGCTCTAACCTTGACCTATGTTTTTTATACAAGCTCGTGAATAATGTTCCCGGAGTTCTCCTAGTTGAGGAGTTATCATACAGGACAAGTGCAGTTCCATCCAGAAACTGTAACAATCTTTCAGCCTCCTCGCGCTTTTTTGGATGTTTACTTCTTTTCGCCACTGGTAAGACTTCAGAGAACACATGACACTCTACAACTCGGATCTCTGTCCACCTCTTATACCTCTTTTATTATTAAATTGAAACATGCGCTTTTTACAAACTAGTTTTTTTTTTGTCAATTTTTAATTTCTAAGCTATTGTATTAGTAAAATCATTGTATTTTGTCTCAATGGCTTTTAAAATAAAATAAATAAATAAATTTCTGATGCATTTCATCGAGTTGGACACAATACGTCTGTTTTAATGGTTTCACCACGCTTCAAAAAGGAATCGTGAATAACTTCTGCTGCAGTCCACCATTATCTTCTTCGGATGAAGGCCTGGTTTTGGCATGTGTTTTGGGGTCTCATCAGCATCCAACCATTGTCCCGATCGGCGACGATTGTCGTACAGTATCCATTTTTCATCACATATCACTATTCTGTTCAAAAACGGATCGTTTCTCTTCCGGGAGAGCAGGGAACTACAAATTTTCAGTCGACTCGTCATGTTTTGCTCAGTAAGCTCACTTATCAAGCCTTTTGATTTGGCCAAGCTGTTGCAAGGTCCGGGAAACTGTCGAATAGTGTACGCCCAATTTCTCTGCAATGTCCCTTAATAGTTTGGCGTGAATCAGATTCCACTAAAAAGTTCAGCTCATCGTTGTCGATCGAAGGTTCTGGGTGGGCACATGGCTCACTTTCAAGGGTCCAATCTCCTGATCGGAATTTTTCGAATCATCGCTGTGTGGTTCGTTTGTTTACCGTATCAGTTCTAAATGACCTGTTAATGTTTTCGGTTGCCTCCGTTGCGCTGTGGCCAAGCTTAAATTCATAAAGAAAAATTACCCGTTTCTGACTCAAATCTATTTTTTTTACTTTTTTTTCTGTCCGATCGCCATGAAGTCCAAAACTGAAATGATTCCATAAGTAAATGAAGGGGTATTTATACTTCAATACCCCATACCACTTGTGCTACCTGGCGGCAGTTTGAGACATGAAAATCGCAACCAACTTCACTTCATAGTGAAAAACGACATTTCATTTGCAACAACCTAACAGTTTGTTCTGCTGCCTTTTCTCTCTTGTTCGATGACCCGCGCAAGAAAAACGTAAAATTGGTCACATTAAGAAACGTGTGTGAAGTTGGCCCCACTTGTTGAACAATTTGAAAAAAATTTTAGAGTTCTGTTTGCCGCCCAAATAGTTCTATAGTTCTAGACCATTCTCGGAAATAGTTCCGTTGATTAAAGCAGTAAAATATCGTAAGAAAGTTGGGGGGGCTAACTTCACAAATGTGAAATTTCAAAGCGCTATAACTTCTTTCCCTTAAGCGTTAGAGAAAATGTTCATAAGGTGTTATCGATAGAACTCTTTGGGGGGCAAACGGAACTCCAACTTAAAAGACCCCAACCCTTACGTGAAGCCGGTTTGGCCGTAACATATTGTGTTGTTCCATATATGTTTCAACAGCAATCATATAAATAAATAAATTGTTCTCACTGACTAGTAGTACTGCAGTACTGCACGTGACCTTTTTTTCTCAGAAAACCGATCGATATTTTCAGAGTTCTGGGTAGCCCCTCACGAGTTTTAAAGGTTAACAGGCGCGTAGCATGAAACTTCGTAGGGCTAGCACAATCACACGATCATCAAATTCTATGAATTCTATAACCATAAACATGTAATTTTTATTCGGAACTAAAATTTTGATTGCTAAATTCCATGAAGTAATCAAAAAATTCCGCCAAATTTAGCGATCGTACATATAGCGGTAAAGGTACAGGGTGTCTTGTATATCGGTATGTAAACATTGAACTACTTTGAAAAAAAAAAACTGATTTTACTTTATTATTTTCTAATAATACAGTATTGTGGTCGATTTTTAAAAAAAAAAAATTTTCTACCCTGAAACATTTTTTTTTTCACGTTTCATGACTAGTAGACACGAAAAAAGCAAAAAAAATGTCATCGTTTGAAGGCTCGTAGCTCCCAAACGGTTTCAGATATTAAATTGAATTTTTTTTTATGAATAGACTGGGTAGGCCCCTTGAAGTGTTCAAATTCTGAGGGGGGGTGTGAGGGGGGAGCAGGGGAAAACGTTTTAGACGAAAAATTTTGGTTTTTAGATCTCAGCAACCGCTTACGCTAGGAAGCTGAAACTTGGAAATTAAATAGAGCTTCGATAGTGGACCCATTTGCATAAAAATTGTAAATATGGGTGAAGGGATGTGGGAGGGGGGGAAAAATAATGCGTCCGAAACGCAAAAAAGCCGAGATCGGCACATTCTAAAATCTATATCTCCTAAACGGTTAACGTCACAAAATTAAAACTTAAAGAATATCTATAGGTTTACTAGGAGAATAGATCGGAATGAAATTTTTGAGTGGTGGCAGCGGCGTACGGGAATGGGGGGTGGAAAATTTTAGATTACGATATCTCACGAACCAATTGCACTAGAGAAATAAAATTTGGTTTGTGTATAAAGGTTTACAAATGAAGTTTGCTGAAATTAAAATTTCTTAAGAGGGAGGTGGAGCATGCAAGTGGAGTAAGAAATTTTTTAAAAAGTCGCGTCTTATATCTCAAGAACGGTGTAAGAGAGATGATTAAAATTTGTACCAGAAGTAGGTATAATAGACCTCCAGGAGAAAAAAAATTTCAGGGTGTAGAGGGTGAGGGTGGGGGAGGGTGAAAATTGAAAAGTTCCGATTTTTATATCACAAGAACCTATAATGATATAAAGCTGAAACTTGGTATTTAGATAGAACTATGGTAGTAGCATGTTGTAAAAATATAATTTTTTATAGGGGTAGTATGGTACGCGGGTGGGGGTGTTTTTTCTATCTATAGAACGGCTTATGCTACAAAGTTGAAACTCGGTATGAAAAGGTAGATCAACTAGAAAAGTAATTTATATTAAAAAAAATTCAAATATCTATTGGCGTTCGGAAGGGGGGCAAAAAAAATTATCAGTGAAAATGGAATGCATATATTTTCACGGTTTTCGTCATATCTATTAGGTCTTTTCAAATATTAAATTAATTTTTATTCCACGGATTCTTCATATAATTACCTAGAAAGTGTTTTCAGGATTTTTGGAAATTCAACCCCTAAGGGGGTGGAAATGGGTTGTATACTTTTTCACGAATACTGCCATATCGCTCAGGTCTGATCAGATATCTAATATCTTTTCACTTTCACGGGCTTGCGTAATAATCGCCTAAAACTTGATTTTAATTTTTTCCTTTTTCCAGCCGTTAAGGGTTGAACAAGTTTTCACGAATTCCGTCATATCTTTTAGAAGTGATAAGAAAATGAATTGGTTTTTACTTTCTTGTGTTGTCTTCATATTTATCTATTAACTTCTTTCAGGATTTTTGGATATTCAATCCCCAAGTGGGTATAAGGAGGTTGCATATGTTTTCACAGATTCCTGCATATTGCTTAGATCTGATGATATATCGAATTCATTTTTAGTTCCTAAGGTTTCCTATGTAACCGCCAAAAAGTCAATTTCAGTATTTTTATATATTCAATCCTAGGGGGTATATGGGGGTCTTATGCTTTTCAAAGCTTCGACATATTTCTTAGGTTTGATTAGATATTAGATCGCTTTTCACTTCCACAGACTTTTTATATAATCGCCTACAAACCCATTTCTCAATTTTTGGATATTCAACCCCCAAGGGTTTGCATATGTTTTCACAAATTTTGCAATCCCTTAGTTCTGATGAGACATAAAATTGGTTATTATGGCATTTGATGTAATGACCTAAAAACCAATTTCACGATTTTCCGAATTTCAAAAACCAAGGTGTGAAGGGTTTGCTTACATTTTCACAAATTTTACAAGATCCCTCGTGTCTCATGAGATATCAAGTTGCTTCTGATGAAATCGTCTAAAAACCATTTCACAATTTTTTCGAAATTCGAACCCCAAGTGGAAGTAATGGCTTTATATACGTTTTAACAAATCTTCATATCTCTTAATTCTGATAAGACAGCAAATTCGCTCTATGGGCTCTTAGTGTACATAATATACCGAAATTCATATAGTCTACACGGGCTTTTCCAATGTTTAATCTGCTAAAAATCTTTATTTTAAATATTTTTTTTAAGAACAAAACTAACTTTCCAAGAAACCTCATAATTTCGAAACAACTTTTACCCGAAAATAATAAAGTTTCGCCCAGACCATTCGCAGATTTTTTGAATACAAAAACAATGAAGTGGCTGCCTCTATTGGCCACAGCAAAATGTTCCCTTTTTGCTGCGTTTTCCTTTACTTTTTCGAGCATCTCGGGCGGTGTAGCGATGATTTCGGCACGAATGTTTGCTTTCGTTTTGTCGGAAAAAAATGGCCCAATGATGGTTTTGGCGCAAGCGCCGGCCCAAACAGTCACTTTTTGATCATGCAATGGCGTTTCATGGATCTCGTGTGGATTCCTCGTTCCTTAAATGCTGCAATTTTGCTTATTAACGCCGCCAAAGAGTGTGAAATGGGCCTAACATTTTCCCTAAGTCAGTGAAAAAAAATGTTTTCCCCCTAAGGGTTGGGGTGTTTCAAGTTAGAGTTCCGTTTGCCCCCCAAAGAGTTCTATCGATAACACCTTATGAACTTTTTCTCTAACGCTTAAGGGCCCGTGAGCAGTGTTGCCAACTATTTTTCTGGGTTGAGCACTAAAATATGGTAATTTGAGCGTTAATTCCAGCTTAAAAGCACTAAAAATATTTTTTCCGTACTTATCGCTTCTGATCTATTGATCAAGTAATATGTATTTTGAACTTGGGACCTGAATTTAAGTAGAATTTTTTATTGGTAAAAAAATAACTTTGCACACATAAACAAAATTTAGTCAAGTGTATTAAATTATATGTAATTTTTAATAGAGAAACAAAAAAGGTATAACAGAAATATGTTCATTTTGAAAATATAAAAGTAAGTACATAAAAAAATATGTTCAGATCATTTTTAAAGTTGAAGCAGACTTTATTTCGATTTTGAATTGCGGATTATATTGTATCAATAAAAAAATAACAAGTTTCCCTTTCAATATATGAAACTGTTCTTGTTATTTTCAAAGTCAACTGAAAACCGCCGCGCGTTTCCGCGATTTTTGCACACAGTGTTGTCATTTTGGTTTTTTACCCTTACTTTTTTTACCGGTACTGAAATATTCAAATCTCTAGCTGAACATGAGTAGTACTGAGCAGAGATACCGCTTCAGCATTACGAGTTCGGTATTGCATAGATATCATATTAATGATGAAATTTTAATAAATTTTCTTAATGTTTTCTATAGCATTCTTAATATTGGTTATTTTTCTTTTCTATTTAGATAGATAGATAGATTTTTATTCAATATAATATACATTTTTTAACAGTATGTGAAATTTAGTGATAAGAGATCAAGCTACCGCTTTTACAACTTTAATATGCTATTTAGAATTCGATATATGTTTTTTTTATTAGTTTTTATCAGTTTATTGTCTATAATTGTTTGAGGAAAAATTTGAATAAAAGATAAAAAAAACCTCTTGAATATACTATTATAACTACTTAAAAACTAGCTTATGTCTAGAAAAAAGGGGAAAAAAAGAAATACAATAAAATAATAAACATACAAAAAAAAATAATAAAATAAACTAAGTGAAACTTTAAATTAAGGAGTTTAATACTTCATTGCTCGAATAAAGACAATTATTTCTGAATTTACTTTCCAGGAGATTCGTTCTTTCATAAATTGTTGACAGTTTGGCAAGTTCATGTAACTTTTTGGTAGAGAAATACCAAGGTTTATTAAGAATAATTTTAAGAAACTTGTTTTGAATTGTTTGTAATACTTTTTTGTGACAAAAGGCGCATTGGTTCCAGATAGGGGCACCGTGTAGAATTATCGATTAGATAACTGATCTATAAATCAAGAGCTTATTTGATTGGTTAAGTTCGGATTTTCGGTTGATAAGCGGGTACAGTGTTCTTAGAACGCCTAAGGACTTGGTTTTTGCTTGGAAGACATGCTCTTTAAAGGATAGCTTTTTATCAAGGTGTATTCCCAAGTATCTAACGCTGTTGGACCATTCGATTGTAACTCCGAGAATATTTAGAAATGGATTTGGTCGATGTCTGGCTGCCCTTTTTTTAGTAAAGAACATAGCATTTGTTTTTTCCAAGTTTATTTTCATTTTATTTTTTATGAAATACTCATTTAATTTAGCAGCTTCCAACTGAAGATTATTTACTATTTCGCACGGGTCGTCAGAAGAAACGTAAAAGCAGATATCATCAGCAAAAGCTGCAATTTCACAATTGGAGGTCACTGGCAGCTCGGAGGTGAATATATTGAACAATGTCGGACTTAAGCACGAGCCCTGAGGGACTCCTGCTGCTATAGTCCGTTTCGAAGAATGTATATTATTGATTCTAACTGAAAATGTCCGATTTACCAGAAAAGACTTTATAATTTCTGTTAGATAACAGGGAAAACCTCCTTGGTGTAGTTTGAACAGAAGGCTATCATGCCATACGGTATCAAATGCTTTTTCAATATCTAATAGAACCATACCCACTGACTTTTTATCCGTAAAAGCGCTTTTGATATATTTCGTAAGCCTGAGCACTTGGTGGTTACTAGAGAATCCTGCTTTAAAACCGAATTGGAATTGTGGAATAATGGAGTTTTTGTTCACGTGATCGAGAATGCGCGTTAGGAGAAGTTTTTCAAAAATCTTTGATAGAGTGGAGAGAAGACTTATAGGTCTATAGCTATTTATTGAAGCAATATAACACATATAACAAAAAAATATAATAGGTACATGTGTAAATAAATAAATTATATCTACTAGGCTTTTAATCAAGGATTGTATCTTCATGAAGCTGCTATCCAGCTCTTTACATGTTACTAGGCAATAGTACATATAAGATTTCAATCTTTGTCATTTTAGGTATTATTACAGTAATTTTATGAAATTAGCTCCGTTTTTAAATATGTAATAAGTAATATGTTGAATTAAATTGCAAGGTTGTAATAAATAAATTATAATCAATAAAAATGCTGCAATTCCAGTTTAACGACAGCACTGATTCCTTACTCCATTTTGTGGGAATTCGTTGAATTCCGTTGGATATTAATTACCGGGGGCGAGTGATACGTGGAAAATTGATGTCCATGAGCGTAATTTTTCAAGAGAAGGAGAAAGGTGAAAAATTGAGATACAACATGAAACAGAAACAGAAGCACAGAAGTTTGTTTGTAGTGAAAGTGATATGTTATTGCTACAGACTGTCAATGGTATCAATGTTTTTCGCGGGAATATTCAAATAGCGTTAAAAAAGCGTTAAATATTTTTGTAAAGCACCAATTAACGCGCAAGCGGTAAAACTAATTTTTGTCCGCTGAAAGGAAATTTTGAGCACCAAATTTAACGCTGAAAGCACTAAATTGGCATCACTGCCCGTGAGTCCCAAACCAAAATCGAAAATTTCCTCTATTTTGCTTTGATTTCATTTCGAGAGCGTAAGAAATTATTCGTGAGCATCGGAAATTTAAATCTGAACGATCACGCACGATGTACAACGATTCAACCGTCAGGGGATTAATCGACACTCGACACAGCTCCGTGTGTGCGGAGCTATATGTGTGTGTGTGAGATGAAGAATGATGAAAAACGGAATGTAGAAAAATAGCGAAAGTATGAACGGAAAGGAGCACTTGTGCAAGGGGTACAATCCGATCGAAAATTCGGAAGAAAATGCATTGACCTGCCGTCTCGGGTTTTTTAATTTTATGTGGTCGGTGGATTTCTGGACATTCACATGACATAGTACTATGTAGGCACGAGACATGTCTCCATTCATGTTTTTGTAGGTAATTGCGGACCGAAAGAAAATTAATTTCGTGTTATTGCATATTGGGTCATTTCATCAAGGATCGGCAAAAATTACGAAATTTGTGGAATTCGCCGATTCTTTTGAAAATTTTTGTACTTGAAGGATTAGTAAAAAAAAAATTTAAATTTAATTCTTGTTTCTATATATTTTTTTTGTTAGGTATAGGAAATATGTTAAAGATTTCCCAAAAATAGTGTCCGAGTCTACTTTGAAAATTCATATCTCTGGTAATTTTTATCCTAGAATAATAAAATAGGGCTTTTTATAAAGGGAAAGGTCGTCGCAATATAAAACAATACAAAAATTATTCTTGAATTTTTTTTTTCAACAATAACGATTTTGTCCTTTATCCTTGAATATCTCAAAATGCGTATTTACATATTTTTTTTATATTTTGTATATTATATTGTTTTTCAACACATATTAAAAATCAACTTGGGATTTCAAAGGAATCGGGGTCAAAAAATCTAAGAACATAAGTAGTTCTCAATTATTTTATAGAAAAATTACAATTAATTACTTACTCGTATGTAACGAGGATTGAATTTTGTGATGCTAGGTATATGGGCAGCTCTTGAAATCATAAATTTAGCTAGTTCAGTTCTCTAATATTTTAATTAAGTTAATAATTGGTTAAAAATTTTACTGTTTTGCAATACATTTATCCCAAAAAAATTAAATTGAAAATTACAATAATTACCATATTTGGTATGTCCTACTAATCAAAGAATAATACGTTACCAGGTGAAGCTATAAAAAATGAATAGCAATTATATGTCCTTTTTGGTAAGTATGTACGAGTATATAGAAATGGGTTTGTCTTGGAAACTATTCAGATGCCTGGTAAAAAATATTTTATTTCAATCAAAATAGAGGGTAAGAAAGATAGCGTTCAAAAAAATTTGGTTTTGGAAAATTTGAAGAAAGTGTATCAGGATTGTAGGATTTTCGAAATTTGATTCCCTATGATCCGAATACTGTGTTTTGGTTGGATGGTCTGGAACACTTTCGGTATGTGTGTGTGTTATCCACCAAAACGTGAAGCTTATGTTGGATGTTTGTGGAATCAATCAAAGAGGACTTGGAAACCATTTTAGCGAAATCTTGAACATACTACACCTAACAAAAAAGGCCATTTATTATTAATACTTCATTATATTCAACATTTTCTATTAAAGGAGTTAGTACAGCATCATTGTCATTGTTACGAACCACCAACATTGAAAAAAATACATATACATGTCTATATATGTAATAATTGTTTACAATTTCCAAAAACTTTTCATATATTTCTGAAAAATGCAACCTCCTGTGAAAAAATCAATCATAAGACCAGCTATATGGTAAATTTGGTAAAATTTAAATACAACTAAAACAGGGAAACCCCAATTTTTATTCGGGTCAGAAATAAGGCGTTTCATAAAAAATCTAAATCATAGAAATACCAAATATTTCTAAACACGGCAACGATAAAATAACATCATTCCTTTAACTCAAATACCAAATAAGTCTCAATAAAGTGTACCTGAATTTACATCCATACAGTAAATAATTAAATTCAAAATTAGCAATTTTTTACATTTCTTACGCATCAAAAAGTCACCAAATAGCTAATCCCAGCTAGGGTCACTAGATACACAACACTCTCTACCTAGGGTTTGGCAGATACGTCTAATTCGGTCGTTTATGTACTAGAAATTGTAATTTAACCTCACAAAAATCGCCTGTTTATGTACTAGTTCGCCTGTTTTTGTACTACTGAACATTGCTCTCAAATTGCGTTTTTGGAGTGTGTTAGTGCGAATATGTGAAGAGTCGGAAAAAAGCTGTCGGTTCCCTTCCACAATTCTAGTACTTGGTTTTCTTTAGTATGGAAGTGTGTGTGCGCGAAATTGAGGTTTTCAATTGAAAATTTCCGTATTTCTTTCATTTCTTTTATGGAAATTTACAATTTTGCAGCGAAAAGTTAATCATTTCGAATGTTTATAAAGCGAAATCCCATAATCATGAAAAATATTTAAATTTACTGGTTTTCCACCTTGGTACGCATCTGCCAAACCCCTCTTAGAGGCTGTTTTGGTGTGAGTGCGTATACAGTAACCCTAATCCCAGCTAAACCCAGTTGTCCGGCATATATACCAACAACAAAACTTCAACCTAAAAGGGCATCTAAGTCCAATCATAAAATCTAATTCAAAAACTCTTTCTTTCCCAAATAAGGGACATCTTAAATTTAAATTTTGAGTAAATTTCGACATCTTAGTAAAGAAGAAACCATTCATGAACCGTTTACAAATATGGGAATTTCCCAAGGATCCTATGCCACGCGCACTGAATTGGTTGCAAGCAGGTATAAACAATGATACGAGTACCTACAACCAATCGGTCATTCTACCCTATCAACATTTTTGGTATGTATGTACCATCAGTGTTTAATAATTATTTCATACCAACATTAAAATAATTAATTACTTACTAAAACGATAAAAACAAACGGAGATATGTATATTCAAAGAGGATTCTGACACATTTTTCACTAAGTCTTTTTTACATACTATAAAAAATTGGAATTATGTATTTTTTCCACTATGTCGTCGAGTATACAAAAAATCGGGAATGCTAAAGTCAGTCATTTCACAATTTTTAGCGATTTTTGGTGAATTGATCCAAAACTAAGATATATACGAGTATGTAACAGACGCGTAGCGTTAAACTTCGTAGGGGTAGCGCAATAACACGATCATCAAATTCTATAACCATAATTTTCATTCAGAAATAAAATTTCGATTGCTAAATTCCAGGAAGTAATCAAAAAATTCCGCGAAATTTAGCGTTCGTATCGTTACGCTAGCCCTACGAAGATTCACGCTACGCGCCTGAACATACTAATACATTATTTCACTCTAATGGCATAGAGTTTCTCTCTTCGATTTTTGTATTCCTATCCCTATGTAAATTAAAATATAGTATAGCAATTATACCTACATACTTACAATTTAAATTATAAACTTTTACCTTCCTAAAAATATTTTTAACAGATTTTTTCTTTTTTCGTTTTACTTTTTATTCTATTTGCCATTACGGAAAATAAATTGATCAAATATGGTAAATCAAATACGTATACTCAACTAGTACACGAAGCACGATATGTTAGGACTCGATCGCAATTCAACTTTATTATTATTTTATGGGTAGAAGTCCGAAACGTGTTTAATGATGAGATGCTGTGTAGGTTACTATGCGACTGACAACCTAAAAAATAACGTTCCAAATAGCCTCCTGGTTATGAATTTTTCTTATCAAAATTCATAGTAGTAAAAGCGAATTCGATCACATTAAACCTAAGAGATTTTCGGAATCAGTGAAATCTTGAACAATATCCCCAGGGGGTTTAATTGAGAAAAATACTTAAATCGGTTTTTCCCCGATTACGTTTAAAGCTTATAGAAGTAAAAGTGAATTCCAAATCTCAATATACCTTAGAAATATATCAGAATTCGTGAATATGTACACAACCACTTTACACCCCCTTAGGGGTTGGATATCGAAAAATTTTGAAGATCGTTACCAGGCGCTTATATAAATAGCCCCCAGAAGTAAAATTGCTTTGATAGCTCGACATGTCTAAAAGTTTTAACGAAGTTTGTGAAAATGTGGATTCACGGACATTTTTTTTGCTCAACCTCTGAACGCCAATAAAAATCGAAACTTTTTTTTTGCTTTAATTACTCTAATAGTACATCTACATATACGTAATAAGTTTCAACTTTCTAGCATAAGTCGTTTCTGAGATATAAAAAACTACCCCTCACCCCCGTACCTTGCTACCCCTATCAACAATTTTATTTTTCTAATATGTCTCCATAGTGGCTCTATATAATCCTAAATTGTTAGCTTTCTATTCATTATGATTTACGAGAAATAAAAATAAGAATGTTTTCCTTTCTACCCCCTTTCACCATCACCCCCTACACCCTCACCACCAGAATTTTTTTCTCTACAAGAAGTTTACCGACCCCAACTCCTGTAAAATTTTCAAGATCATATCTGATACGGTTTCTGAGATATAAAAATTACATTTTTTGAAATATTGCTGTCCCCCCCACTTTCGTGCTCCACCTCCCCCCTCAAAAAATTTAGTTTCGGTAGGCTCCTCTTGTGATCCCATATACAGAAACTAAATTTGATCTTCCTGGTGTAATTGGTTCGGAAGATATTGTAATCCAAAGGTCGATCACAATACTTTATTATTAAAAAATAATAAAGTAAAATCAGTAGTAGCCGCAACGGAAGCAGAACATACGAGTAGATAGAAGAAAAGCTAAAAACCACTTTTCATTCTCAGCAGGCGAATAGGCACATACACACACCTTGCCATAGTTACTTTGCCTTCGAATCGTGTGTTGCAGGATTGCAAGGTTCGAAATGGAGTGGGGAACGCTGTAACCTTTTTACTCTCAGCGAATGTAGCATGAAAACAAACCTGCCGAAAAAAAATGCGACATAGCCACACGTCCGTACAGCTCGACCTCTGCGAGCGGTCTGAATGGAAAATTTGATTGAAAAATGTAGTTTGAAAAATCGTTAAAAAATATTGTTATACTAACTTTTTTGAAGCTCTTTGAATTTAAGTTGCTTTAGAACGCTTTGATAAAGTAACATAAGTAAAAACAAAATAAAAAAAAATCGGTTTTCATAGAAAATTTTAATAATAAAAAAACATAATTTTTTTTAAAAATCCAAGTTTTCAAAATGCATTATTTCCAAACATAAGTCAAAATCGAAAATTCTAATTCCAAAAAAAAATAGATTGAGTCGTTCCTAATTGAGTGAAAACAAAGATAATGACGATAACTTCAGAAATGTTTGCAAAATCGCAATTACCAAATGTGTGTTTTCAATAAATTCAAAAACTTGCTTGACGTAAACGCTAATAATTTTTCTTATGATCAAAATTTCAAAAAACAATAATCAACAAAAACTTGAAAACATATTGTTAATTATATTTGTCCAAGCTGAAAAGACCTATCTTTTGCTGCTTTGGAAATTTCGCGAATCCAGTTTACCTTATTTTCAACAAAAATGCTGTTTTGGTATACACGGGGCCTTAAGAGAAAGAAGTTATAGCGCTTTGAAATTTCACATTTGTGAAGTTAGCCCCCCCAACTTTCTTACGATATTTTACTGCTTTAATCAACGGAACTATTTCCGAGAATGCTCTAGAACTATAGAACTATTTGGGGGGCAAACAGAACTCTCAAATTTTTTTCAAAATTTTCAACAAGTGGGGCCAACTTCACACACGTCATTAAGAATAGCAAAAAATAATAACAAAAAAAAACAATCCAATTTGTTTCTCGCCAATGTTTTTTCTTCCAAGAATTTTCAATTGTTTTCTTTTCCGTTGAATTTTTTTTACGTACGTCGTGGTTGTGCTTCGTGGCCGTACAAGCTGTTAAGCGTAAGGATATCGACGGAATTGCCGCCCCCCATATTGTATTGGCGGAGTCTCTCTGGCGCTTTGAATTTCGTTTTTATGTCAACCGCTTATTCTCTTCAGTTTTGGCGAATAAGAACACATCGTGTTTTAGAGAGATAGAGAGAGAATCGGATTAAAAATGTTGTTGATAAAGTAAAAAACTAAACTAAAACTTTTTATTTCATTCGGCGCCGTTCAAAAATTTCCACACGCATTCGCGCACACACAATCCCCAATTGCCTTTAAGCTTCGCGGTACTCGCACTGTTGTACGGCATACAGCAAAATGCTGGATTGTAGTTCGATTTGTCCCCCCATGTGGAGAGGGGCGTACAACGCGCGAGTACACCCAAGTCAAAGGTTAGAGAAAGCAAGGCAAAGTGCTGTTAAAAATGATTTGTGAATGAAAAATGATGGGATTAGTTTGTATGTGCGTGTTGAGTGTATTTCCCCGCATTGGGGGTGAAGGGGGGGGGGGGGCGCTAGTGCAGTGGCTAATCGCGCGAGTCTAAAGACACTGTGGTCGTGGGCGGGGTCCAGTCGAAGCCGTGCCATGATCTCCTTTCCTGGGCTTAGCAAAAAAAAAATGATATTTGAAGCATGAGCCGCCCCTATGCCGCGCAAAGGAGTCATGGGAACTAAAAAAGGGAGTCATGGGAGCTGAAGAAGACGGCAGACGAGCCGATGTGCCATGCGAGCGGACCGCAATGGTTCCACAAGGAGCGGTATCACGCTTTACTCAGCCAAGTGCAGTAAAAACTGAAGGAGCGCCCCCCGTAGACTGCTAAGCTAGGAGCTCCCGGTAGGCTGCTAAGCTACGAACTTCGCAGCGACTTGTAGAAGCGCCCCAAAAATTTCCCGACAGGCTGGTGCCGATATCTCGTTGCGACACCATCGCGCCCTCATCCCTGTGTCGCGGCGGGCCATCCAAATCTAAATCACGGGCTCCAGCGACACACGCAGCGAGTTAAAAACGGTGCGCTTCCCGCACTAAAAGACCTACAAAAAATGCAAAATGTCAACAGCAACAAAAGAAAACTCTCGGAAAAAAAATGAATGAATGAATGAAAGGATAATGAAAAGCAACAAGCGGTCACATACATACAGAAAGCGGCCAACCTATTTTCCACTTACCTTGCAGCCATTGACATCCATACTTAGGGCTTTACCTGCCCCCAAAAAGCAATCAAAAGAAACAGGAGGCTCGGGAAAACTAATGCTGCGTCGTTCGGGTAACTCCGGATCTAGCAATACACACTAAAACATCCGGGGCCTAAATTGCCGATCCGGGAACGATGCTACGATGTACCGGATGTCGTCCTGTAAGATTCCGGTGGTTGTTTTTCCCAATTCAGTTGGCGGCTGTATCGATTTTGTCGTGCAAGAGATGAGCAAAAAAAAACTAACACTCGCTTGTGCGAACGAATTGGTCGGTTGCGGCGCACACAAGTTCCGGCAAATTTGAAGCCCGCGACAAAATTAAATAATTCGTGAATTATTCGCGAAAAATACGAAGAAAATTGGTGGGACGAACGTCAAAACTTCCACCGATCCACGAACTAGTCTGCATCCCAGGGGGACCTGTCAAACGAAATGATCTGATGCAGTGATGCCAATTTACTGCATTCAGTGTTGCCCAAAAATTTCGTCGCAGCGGACAAAAATTAGTTTTACCGCTTGCGCGTCGTTTTTTTAATTATTCCTGCGATTGATGTGAGAAAAATACATTTTCAGTGCGTTTAAGTTGAAATTAACGCTGAAAGGTACGTGATATTCGCGGATGACACAGTATTACTATATAGCGACAAAACCCTCGAATCGCTGGAAAATAGGATAAATATTGATCTAGACAACTATATTAACTGGATATATGGTAACAAACTAACAATAAACATCAAAAAGACAAATTATATGTTATTTAAACAAAAGAATAAACCGGATATACAACTGAATTTAATAATAAATGGACAAGCCTTATCCAGAGTGACGGAAGCAAAATATTTAGGGATTACCATAGATAGTAAACTGAACTGGAATGAACACATTCGCCAAGTAAGGAAAAAGATTGCTCCTATAATCGGCATATTACGAAGGCTGAAAGATCTGCGAATGGACGCAAAACTAAAGATATTCAACGCATATATAATGTCAATACTAACATATGGCTTGATTGTATGGTCGCACGCATCACTGAGTAAGATTGACATTATCGCCAGACTTCTCAACAAGAGCATAAAGGCTGTCTTCGGCTTACCTCACCTGACTCCGTCAGTAGAGTTATATGAACGCACAGGGATGTATAATATTAAGCAATTAATTGCTATTGAAAGAGCCAAATTTGTGTTTAACTCTCTACACGGTAATACAAAAACTTCACTTACAATAACGATTAATAGCGAAATACATGACTATCATACTAGAAATTCAGGTAATATAAGGAATCTACACCGTCCAAGAACAAACCGAGTACGAAAGGACCCAATTTATGGAGCAGTCTTACTCTATAATGCAATTCCGGACATAATTAAAACTGCGAAAACCATCACAAAGTTTACAACGATGCTGAAAAGCTACGTAAAGAGTAATCCTGACGTGGTTGACATCCAGTAGAGTCTGTTGGACACTCAGTATAGCTGGGTGAACTCCAGCGACATAAGCTGGATGTAGGCTAACGGATCAGGTAGGACCAAGGCTCTAACAGATTTTGGACATGGTTAACTGAGAAGAGAAGTCTTCGTATCATCATCGTATCATCATCGTATCACCATCGTATCATCATTGTCTTTGGGTTCTCAACCGTCTTTATTTTCTTCTTTATCTATCACCTTTTTATTTTTTATTTTTATTTTTCATTCGTTGTCTTACTATGTTATTGCATACTGCTTCAATTTATGTTAATCTTATAATTTTCTATATAGTCTTTTGGATAATTCGTTTTTTATTTTGGCACCCTTCTCATGAATTATTTACGTGTGCCTAGGGTCACTATATACACAACACTCTCTACCTAGGGTTTGGCAGATACGTCTAATTCGGTCGTTTCTGTACTAGAAATTGTAATTTAACCTCACAAAAATCGCCTGTTTATGTACTAGTTCGCCTGTTTTTGTACTACTGGGAATTGCTATCAAATTGCGTTTTTGAAGTGTGTTAGTGCGAATATGTGAAGAGTCGGAAAAACAGCTGTCGGTTCCCTTCCACAATTCTAGTACGTGTTTTTCTTTGATATGGAAGTGTGTGTGCGCGAAATTGTGGTTTTCAATGGAAAATTTCCCTATTTCTTTCATTTCTTCTATGGAAATTTACAATTTTGCAGCGAAAAGTCAATCATTTCGAATGTTTATAAAGCGAAATCCCATAAACATGGAAAAAATTTAAATTTACTGGTTTTTTACCTTGGTACGCATCTGCCAAACCCCTCTTAGAGGCTGTTTTGGTGTGAGTGTGTATACAGTAACCCTACGTGTGCCTAGCTGAATTTTCATTTCTATCATTGTATTACACTAGTTATCTTTAAATTTGCTAAACGTATTCACCCACATTAGTTTCATCACTAATACTTCCATTATACCAGCCATTGCTGCCTGGGAAGTACTGAACAAAATGCAACATATAATCATTTTACTATTTGTACAGAATATTGTAGATGGAAGAAATTGAAATAAATTGAATTTAAAAAAAAAAAAAATTTCATATTTTAGTGCTCAGCCACGAAAAAATTACTTGGCAGCACTGATCTCATTCGGGACAAGTTTTCCGATTTGAAGTTTCGAAAAAATTGTGTACATGATTAAGTCGAGATTTGCACTTCTCAATCATTTTTTGTTTGAATTTAAGTCAGGTATCGTTCGAAAATTGTCAATTAATATAAAATAATTTTTGGTAATAAGTTTTTTTGCAGTTTCATTATGAAAAATATAATTTTTTACTAGATTTTAGCTCGTTTGTGGAACTTCGAAAGTTGCGGGACATAATTTGGGTAATTTAATTTCCCTCTCCTTTAATTTCCCTCGGGCCGGACAGCGATAAATGTATTCCAGGCAGAGGCATAGTAACGGGGGGGGGGGGGGGGGGGTTTGGGGATAAACCCCCCCCGAAAGGATATGCGCACCTCATAAAGTACACATACCAGGAGGTTTTATTTAAGACGAAGAATTATAAAATCACTAGAAGACAATCCAAATATCGAATGGTTTTTAGTAAAGCATAGCAGTTAAGTTAAGCAGTTAAGGTAATCACTAAACTAGCGGAACAAATAGGAGAAGAAATAAAGATACCGAGAGTTATTAATTGTCAACGATATAGAGACAATTATGCTTCAAATTCACGAGAAGAATATGATCGACAATCTGTGTTTATACCATTTGTTGATCATCTGAATTAGAGCAAAAATTCATAAAACACTTTCTATCATCCAAAACGTCATTCCGAAAAAAATAATCGATCTGACTGAGGATAAAATCAATGATACCATAGCAATTATATTGAAACAGTGGTTCTATTGTGGAAGCGAAGATGGACTACACCAAATGAATGTCCATACACCTTCATGGAAGCATTGAATTCCTGTGACGAAATCATGTTCCCAAATGTATTTCAAGTTTTGAAAATAGGAGCTACTCTCCCTGTGACAGTCGCCAGCGTTGAGCGTAGTTTCTCAACTATGAAAAGATTGAAGTCCTATCTAAGAAATTCTACGGGAGAAAATCGACTCAATGGACTTGCTCTTCTAAGCATTCATCGGGAGATCTCTGTGACAGCAGATGAAGTGATCAACATGTTTGCACAGAAGAATAGGAAATTCATCTTGTAGACCTTGATATTCCATTTCTAATTATTTCATGTTCGAATATTTGTCTTTTACTTTATTATTTCAATAATACAGTATTGTTATCGATTTTTAAAAAAAAAAAATTTGCTGCCATCAAAATTTGTTTTTTCACGTTTCATGACGAGTAGACACGAAAAAAGCAAAAAAAAATTTCAGTCCGTCTGTCCGCCGTACGCCGTACGTCTACCGGTGTACGCAAAATTGTTTGAAGGCTCGTAGCACCCAAACCCTATGAGCTATTTAATTGAATTTTTTTTCGTGGGTAGAGTGGGTAGGCCCCCTAAAGTGACCAAATTTGGAGGGGTGGGGGTGTGAGGGGGAAGCGTTTTAGACGGAAAATTTTGGTTTTTAGATCTCAGCAACCGCTTATGCTAGGAGGCTGAAATTTGGAATTTATATAGAGCTTCGGTAGTGGACCCATTTGCAAAAAAATTGCCGATATAGGTGAAGGGGTTCGGGAGTGGGGGGAAAAATAATGCGTCCGAAACGCAAAAAAGGTGAGATTGACACATTCTAAAATCCATATCTCCTAAACGGTTAATGTCACAAAATTGAAACTTAATGAATATCTGTAGGTATACTAGGAGAATTTGAGTGTGAGAAGTGGCGTACGGGGGTGGGGGGTGAAAAACTTTAGATTACGATATCTCATGAACCAATTGTACTAGACAAATAAAATTTGGTTTGTGTATAAAGGTTAACAAAGGGGCGGTGGAGCATGAAAGTGTAGGGGATAAGAATTTTTCAAAAAAATCACGTATCATATCTCAAGAACAGTGTAAGATAGATGCTTGAAATTTTTACCAGAAGTAGGCCTAAGAAAAACAAAATTTAGGAAGTGTGGGTGTAGAGGGTGAGGGTGGGGGAGGGTGAAAAGGAAAAAGTTCCGATTTTAATATCTCGACAACCTATAATGATATAAAGCTGAAACTTGGTATTTGGGTAGAGCTATATTAGTAGCATCTTGGAAAAATATAATTTTTTATAGGGGTAGTATGGTACAGGGGTGGGGGGTGTTTTTCCTATCTATAGAACGGCTTATGTTACAAAGTTGAAACTCGGTACGTTTATGTAAATCAACTAGAAAACTAATTTAAATTAAAAAAAATTTCAAATTTCCATTGGCGTTCAGAGGAGGGGCAAAAAAAATGATCAGTGAAAATGATATGCATATATTTTCACGGGTTCCGTCATATCTATTAGGTCTTCTCAAATATTGAATTCATTTTTATTCTTCAGCTTCTTCATATAAATACCTAGAAGGTGTTTTCAGGATTTTTTAAAATTCGACCCCTAAGGGGGTGCAAAGGGGGTTGTAAAATTTTTCACGAATTCTACTATATCCCCACGTCTTATCAGATATGGAATATCTTTTCACTTTCACGTGCTTGCGTAATAATCGCCTAAAACTTGTTTTTAAGTTTTTTCATTTTTCAGCCCCTAAGAGGGTATAAACGGGTTGAACACGTTTTCACGAGTTCCGTCATTTCTTTTAGAAGTGATAAGAAATTAAATTGGTTCCTACTTTCTCGTGCTGTCTTCATATTTATTTATTAACTCCTTTCAGGATTTTTGGATATTCAACCTCCAAGTGAGTGTAAGGAGGTTGCACATCTGATAATATATCGAATTCATTTTTACTTCCCAAGGTTTCCTATATAAAAAAGCCAAAAAGTCTATTATGCTTTTCAAAGTTTCGACATATCTCTTAGGTTCGATGAGATATTAGATCGCTTTTCATTTCCACAGACTTTTTATATAATCGCCTACAGACCCATTTCTCGATTTTTGGATATTCAGCCCCCAAGGGTTTGCATATGTTTTCACAAATTTTGCCATCCCTTAGTTCTGATGAGATATAAAATTGGTTATTACGGCATTTGATGTAATGACCTTGAAACCAATTTCACGATTTTTCGAATTTCAAGAACCAAGGGGGTGTGAAGAGTTTGCTTACGTTTTCACAAATTTTTCAAAATCCGTCTTGTCTCATGAGATATCAAGTTGCTTCTTATGAAATCGTCTAAAAACCTGTTTCACAACTTTTTTTAAATTCAAACCCCAAGTGGAAGTAATGGATTTGTATACGTTTTAACAATTCGACTATCTAATTCTGATAAGGCAACAAATTCGTTTTTACTTCTATGGGCTTTTAGTGTACATAATATACTGAAATTCGAATAGTCTACACGGACTTTTTCAATGTTTAATCGGCTAAAAATCTCTATTTTAAATATTTTTATATCAAGAACAAAAATAATTTTCCAAGAAATCTAATAATCTCGAAGCAACTCATGATACACTCCGACTTTGACCGCTCCCGAACTTTGACCCGAAAAATAATAAAGTTTCGCCCAGACCATTGGCAGATTTTTTTTCTGTTATTATGTAATATACCTATAATACTTTATTTCTTTCAAATTGAATTCATAGTAAGTAAGTCATAAAAATATAAAACATTTTAAAATTTAATTGTTATGTTTTTCTTTTTGGAAAACTACCAACAACCTTAAGCTAAGCTATGCAAATACATACATATGCAAAAGTCTGGATAGCCTTGCCCTGTTCAATGATATTTCTCTGATCGATTTGGGACATTACGGTCGTTCCTTAATCTGATTTAAGTTTTTCTCTCAAAACTTCATAAACATAATTTCTTTTTCGGAGATAGGTTCTCAAGCCTGTCATCCAACCGCAGCGTGTGAGAGGAGAATGGCACTGGATAATTCGTAATTGCATTTTTGGGAGATTACATATTGTTGAAAAGTAAGGAAAACTTGGTATAAGGAAAAGCGAAGGACAATGTCATGGATGGGATTCGAACCTCTGACCTCTGAGATGATAGACTAGTACACTTATACTAGACTACCAAGGGCTGAAACTAGCACTTACAAAGGTCTTAATGAATTTAAGTTCAACTGATGTGCGCAGAACAAGATAAACTCATCGCAAAATTACTCAATTGAATTATGTACATACGCGTAAAGTACTCGGTTCGATTTTTTAACGGATTCGTGTTTTAATATTTTTTAATCGCGAGAATACTTCAGGTAAAAAAGAAATCTGTTCATAAGTTGTTTAATAACTTAAACATTAATAATTCATTAGTAACATATCAACTACTTGTAGATAATATCGAACTTAGTGATTAATTTGAAGTTGAAATAGGTCAATATTAATTTCCTTGCTGCCCCCCCCCCCCGAAAATCATGTCTAACTACGCCACTGATTCCAGGGCCACGATTCTGACGACAACTCGCAAATTTCCCTTGCAATTTTCTTGCTAATTTCGAATGTGTCAAAATTGATATTCGAACATACCCCATGTCGAAAATGACTTCATTTGTATTTTGAACGTGCCCCACTTCAGTTTTGACACTTGTCGTTGACAGCAACAGTCAGTAAAAACGACTATTTCTCAGCTAGAGGTCTACTGGGCCTAAATGCCGTGACACATTAAAAGCAGAAGCAGCGGCAGAAGCAGCGGCAGAAGCAGCGGCAGAAGCAGCAGCGTCGTCAGTGCTGCTTTATGCTCTCCTTTATGCTCTCCTTTATGAATTTAAATAAAAGCAGAAGCAGAGAAGTATGTGTCCATGCTAACTACCACCAATGGTAGAAGCACGGAATAATGTGTACATGCTAACTGTCAACAGTCACAAGTATTTTTAACCCTAGGCAGACTACGCAATCGAATGATCATTCCTAGTCGAATGATCATTCCGCATCACGTCTGTCACAATGAAATTGTCGAATTGGTCATTCATTCGATCATTCGAATTACAATTGCGAAATGGTAATTCCGATATAAATTTTTAATTCATTCAAGTGCTCGCAACGCCATCTAGCGTCAAGCACTATGAAACTAGTGGAACAAGTGGAAAATATGGTGTTATACCATGGATACACTGCTTGTATACAAATTACGTTATTCAAATCATGATATACGATACAAGATGGCATGATACACATCCCATACATGTTATACTTCGACATTTAGTTATCAAAGACACAATTTCTTCGTGCTAAACGTTGCAGTATGATGTTCCGGCGAATAGCACTTTCATTGCTAATAAAGAAATGTACAAAGCGGACCATCATATCACACACAAAAATGAAAATACGCTCAAAGAATTTTAACTGACGGAAGAATATTAAAATCCACAAGTGTTGTTCATTGGAATTTCAGTTGATTTTAGTAACAGATGGCGCTGATGGCAGTTAAAAGAAGTCTATATCAGCTAAAATTATCGAATTTATATACAGCTCAGCTCAGCTCGTTGACGTACTATATGCATAATATTGGGTGATACACTGGTGATATTGACGATATTATGATTTGTATACGAGCTGTGTATCCAAGGTATTACACCGTCCAAATTTTTCTATTTATTTCATGGGTGCATTGATTACGATTAATATTTCTAACGTTTCGTTCACAATTGCTGACATATTAGTACTTTTCTATCATTCTATTTCAAAAGATAATACGTAGCCATGTGCCAATGCAAAAATGCCAACTTTTATTCAGCATTCCCACAACATTAATATTTTGACAGATTAAATCTAATTCCGATAGACGTGTATAATAATAGTTCTTTATTTGTGGTCAAGTACAAGTGTTAAAAATTAACTGATAAATTTAAAAAATTCAAATTACAAGGAAAAAAAAACCACAAACTCACATGAGCCATAGGCTTGTGTGTGAGAGTTCAAATAACATTGTGATTGATATGACATATGTCTATAGACCCAATAGAATAATGATACAAAAAATAAAATAAAAGTGTAAACAAAATGAGATGTTATGAAGGAATGAAACGTTAAAAAAGATTACATAATTATAAACTACATTGTGGTTACTAGAACCAGTTTACTTAAATTGATAATATAGTTATTACAGGCATTTGAATTATCAAGGATGTACTTTTTTATGATTACCTTAAAATTGCGTTCATTTAACAAAATCTTAGTTGAGTTCGGAATATTATTGTAGGCTAATGGCCCAAGAGTGCAAGCATGCCTTTGCATGAATTTTTATACTCTAGATGAAATCATATAGAGTATTATAAGTTTAATCCAGCCCAAAAGTTTGTAACGCATAGAACCAAGCCTCGGACGAAAAAAAGTTATATATTATTTTTTGTTTATTTGTGGCCAAAAACCTCAAATCCGCTTGACGTCCGTCCGTCCGTCCGTCCGTCCGTCCGTCAGTCCGTCCGTCCGTCCGTCCGTCCGTCCGTCCGTCCGTCTGTCCGTGAACACGATAACTCAAGAACGCCTTCACCTAGGATCATGAAATTTTTAATCTGGATGTTTGGTTGAATTTGGAAGGCTAAGTTCGTTAACGGGCAAAATCGTTCTACTCCTTCGGGTAGCTGCCATACAAAATGTCCTTAAAACACGTGTTCAAGAATATTGGTCGATAACTTCAGAAGGGTTTAAGCTACGACATTGAAATTTTGTATGTGTTATTTTTTCAATAGGTGGAGTTAAATGTATGATTATGAAGAAAATTCTATTAGTCCTTCGTGTAGCTGCCACACAAACATCCTGTCAAATTGTCTTCACTTAATTTACGGAACTTACTATAACTCAAGTAATCTTTTAGCTATGAATTGGAAATTTTGTACAAATTAGTTTTGAGTAAAAACGAAGTTCAAGTTTACTAATCAGCGAAATCCTTTTACTCCTTCTGGTAGCTGCCATACAAAATGTCCTTAAGACACGTGTTCAACAATATTTTTCGATAACTTATGAACGCTTCAAGCTACGAATTTGAAATTTTGTACACGTTCATTTTTAAATAGTTCCAAGGATAAGGATAAATATGTAAGAAATCTAGTGAGTCCTTACTGCACCTTCCACGTGAAAGTCCTTCAAAAAGGACATTTTTTTTCGATGACTTACCCAGTTCAATATATGAAATTAAACACTGAATATTGTCTTTTAGTTTTGAGTAGCAATCTAATGTGAGTCCTTAATAAAGGACATACAACATGCACACACGTAATTCTACTTTATCACAAACTACAATATAAATCGGAGTTCAGTATTCATCTAGAGTATTATACGACTGGCTTGCAGCCGATCGTGACTGCAGTATGTTTTTATATTAAGAACAAAAATAATTTTCCAAGAAATCTAATAATCTCGAAGCAACTCATGATACACTCCGACTTTGACCGCTCCCGAACTTTGACCCGAAAAATAATAAAGTTTCGCCCAGACCATTGGCAGATTTTTTACCAAGTGATCACTTGTACAGCTTTGTTCTGCACGCGTTACAAAACAATTTCGGTACCCATGACTTGTCAGTGTTTACTACAGCAAAACCAAAGTACTGCAAATACGCATCTTTGAGTGCATTTGTAATGATTTTTCCACGCTTTCCGAGCATATAACATCCGCAAACGTAACAAAAACACTTTGAATCGACTCTGCAACATTTTCTCTGCATTTTCACACGTTCCGAAGCACAATCACAGTACAAAAACAAGTTCCAAAAGATGTTCGATGCAACGTGGTCAGCTGATAGCCGTTATAAGAGCGCAGTGCTGCCTCCATGGGCGAACTCGAAAACTATAACCAATCTTGAAACACGGTTTAAAGATCTGAGTTCAGGGCTTCAAATAACGTTAAGAATCGTTCTCATCTGCTCGGGTCCAAAAGTTGAGCCGAATTTGTAAACTTGTGTAATTGGTTTCTTTTTTAATGACACCTAAAATTTTATATAAATCATTGTTTAGAATTACAAAAAGATCTTTTTTAAAAATTGTTCCGTTATAATTTATATGATCAGCAATGCTGACTTTTTCCGCCGTGTCAAAAGGAAAATGTATATTTTTTGAGAGATAGTTCAAATTTGTAACATAATCAAGCTTAATTTATTTAATTTCAATATTTTTAGTAAGATTTGTTTTATTTCAAAAGGAAATGAGAGAATTTCCAACAAAATTTTTTTGCAAGTGAATATTCTAAATTAATTTTGGAAAAGGATACTTTAGAATATTCTTTTAAGGCTTTGTTCTTACTTTCATGCCTTAGGCACCATAAAAGTTTCAATGGATCCACTTTTTCTATTAATTGTACACAGTAAAAAAAATGTAGTGAAAAAAAAACTCCAATCGGTGTGCCATTAAGTCGGTTTTTTTTCGGTGTTTTATAATACCTATCAGCCGGTGTTAATGTTTTACACCCTTCGGGTAAAATCAGTATTATCCAACCGGGGATTATATTATTTTTATTGGTGAAAGAAAAGGTTGTCCAAATGGTAAATTTTGTACTTGATATATTATTCGATCGGTGAAATAAAATAATATCTTCGTGGTAAACTTTCGCACCGCATCTGGAGAATTAAATGCATAAGCGGTGAAATAAAAAAGTTATAAAAGTTTCATTCGAATTAATTCAATTATGTATTTCAATAATTTTTTTTAAATAAATAAATTACAGATTATATAAATGTTTACAAGCATTACAATATAGCCTTTGTTGGTACTATGTAAGAAAAATTATCACCATAACAAAACGTTTCTTCAAATGGCTCTTTATTTTTGAAAATAATTACACTTTTAATATAGAATGAATTCAGAGTGCCAATTTTATATGCTTGTAATAATGTTGAAAACTCAATTGTCTCAAACTGTTTCAAAATAAAATATATTTCATTGATATACTCAAAGATATAGCTAATTTGTGAGAATTGTGGTTGTCCGTTTAAATATGTAGTACACAAAAAAAACTGTCTTCTATATTCGTAACCAAATTTTAAAACATCAATTTGAGTTACAAGTCTATCTTCAGGTACATTAAACATTTCTTTAATTAAATTTTTATGTAGTAAGGATGATATTTTCACTTTCTTATTTTTTTTATATTCTGTTTCTATATCAAATTTTCGTTTTTCGTAATCAATTCCTAAAGTTTGGCATATGTTAATGTAATTGTTGCTCTTTCTTGCTTCTACTTTGAAAACTTTATGCTTGCCTTCGAATCTTATTGTGCTATAAATGGGAAGTGGTCCCATTTTACTTTATTATTTCAATAATACAGTATTGTTATCGATTTTTAAAAAAAAAAAATTTGCTACCCTCAAAATTTTTTTTTTTACGTTTCATAACGAGTAGACACGAAAAAAGCAAAAAAAAATTTCAGTCCGTCTGTCCGCCGTACGCCGTACGCCGTACGTCTACCGGTGTACGCAAAATTGTTTGAAGGCTCGTAGCACCCAAACCCTTTGTGCTATTTAGATGAATTTTTTTCCGTGGGTAGAGTGGGCAATTTTTCCCCTTAAAGCGGCCAAATTTGGAGGGGTGGGGGTGTGAGGGGAGAGAAGGGGGAAGTGTTTTAGACGGAAAATTTTGGTTTCTAGATCTCAGCAACCGCTTATGCTAGGAGGCTGAAATTTGGAATTTATATAGAGCTTCAGTAGTGGACCCATTTGCAAAAAAATTGCCGATATACGTGAAGGGGTTTGGGAGTGGGGGGAATAATAATGCGTCCAAAACGCAAAAAAGGTGAGATCGACACTTTCTAAAATCCATATCTCCTAAACGGTTAATGTCACATACTAGGTATACTAGGAGAATAGATCGGAAACAAAAATTTGAGTAGGAGCAGTAGCGTGCGGAGGTGGGCGGTGAATAACTTTAGATTACGATATCTCACGAACCAATTGCACTAGAAAAATAAGATTTGGTTTGTGTATAAAGGTTCACAAATGAAGTTTGCTGAAGGCAAAATTTTTCAAGGGGGCGGTGGAGCATGAAAGTGGAGGGGATAAGAATTTTTCTAAAAAATCACGTCTCATATCTCAAGAACCATGTAAGATAGATGTTTAAAATTTTTACCAGAAGTAGACCTAATAGACCCCTAGCAGAAAACAAAATTTTGGAAATAAGGGTGTAGAGGGTGAGGGTGGGGGAGGGTGAAAAGGAAAAAGTTCTGATTTTAATATCTCGACAACCTATAATGATATAAAGCTGAAACTTGATATTTAGATAGAGCTATATTAGTAGCATCTTGGAAAAAAATTTTTTATAGGGGTAGTATGGTACGGGGGTGGGGGGTGTTTTTCCTATCTTTAGAACGGCTTATGCTGCAAAGTTGAAACTAGAAACTAATTTAGATAAAAAAAAATTCAAATATTCATTGGCGTTCGGAGGGGGGGCAAAAAAAATGATCAGTGGAAATGGAATGCATATATTTTCACGGTTTTCGTCATATCTATTAGGTCTTCCCAAATATTGAATTCATTTTTATTCTACGGTTTCTTCATATAAATACCTAGAAAGTGTTTTCAGGATTTTTTAAAATTCGACCCCTAAGGGGATGCAAAGTGGGTTGTAAACTTTTTCACGAATTCTACTATATCCCCAGGTCTTATCAGATATCGAATATCTTTTCACTTTCACGTGCTTGCGTAATAATCGCTTAAAACTTGTTTTTAAGTTTTTTCCTTTTTCAGCCCCTAAGAGGGTATAAACGGGTTGAACACGTTTTCACGAGTTCCGTCATTTCTTTTAGAAGTGATAAGAAATTGAATTGGTTCCTACTTTCTCGTGCCGTCTTCATATTTATTTATTAACTCCTTCCAGAATTTTTGGATATTCAACCCCCAAGTGGGTGGAAGGAGGTTGCATATTTGGTGATATATCGAATTAACTTTTACTTCCCAAGGTTTCCTATATAAAAAAGACAAAAAATCAATTTCAGTATTTTAGATATTCAATCCTAATGGGTGTAAGGGGGTTGTATGCTTTTCAAAGTTTCGACATATTTCTTAGGTTCGATGAGATATTAGATCGCTTTTCATTTCCACAGACTTTTTATATAATCGCCTACAAACCCATTTCTCAATTTTTGGATATTCAACCCCCAAGGGTTTGTATATGTTTACACAATTTTTGCCATCCCTTAGTTCTGATGAGATATAAAATTGATTATTACGGCCAACCAATTCACGATTTTTCGAATTTCCAGAACCAATTAGGTGTGAAGGGTTTGCTTACGTTTTCACAAATTTTTCAAAATCCGTCTTGTGTCATGAGATATCAAGTTGCTTCTTATGAAATCGTTTAAAATCCTGTTTCACAATTTTTTCGAAATTCAAACCCCAAGTGGAAGTAATGGGTTTATATACGTTTTAACAATTCGTCATATCTCTTAATTCTGATAAGGCAACAAATTCGTTTTTGCTTCTATGGGCTTTTAGTGTACATAATATACTGAAATTCGAATAGTCTACACGGACTTTTTCAATGTTTAATCGGCTAAAAATCTCCATTTTAAATATTTTTATATTAAGAACAAAAATAATTTTCCAAGAAATCTAATAATCTCGAAGCAACTCATGATACACTCCGACTTTGACCGCTCCCGAAATTTGACCCGAAAAATAATAAAGTTTCGCCCAGACCATTGGCAGATTTTTTTCAAAAGAATTTGAAATACTTGTATGTAAAAAATACCCCGCAAAGGTAAAGATGTAAAGACTATTGTCTAATCTCTGGTTATTAATAACATAAGCCTATACTCGAAATCATCACCGAATAAATATTATTATTATTATTATTATAAATACCTAGAAAGTGTTTTCAGGATTTTTTAAATTCGACCCCTAAGGAGTTGAAAGGGGGTTGTACACTTTTTCACGAATTCTGTCATATCCCTCAGGTCTGATCAGATATCGAATATCTTTTCACTTTCAAGGTCTTGCATAATAATCGCCTAAAACTTGTTTTTAAGTTTTTTTCCTTTTTCAGCCCCTAAGAGGGTATAAAAGGGTTGAACACATTTTCACGAATTCCGTCATATCTTTTAGAAGTGATAAAATATTGAATTGAACTGAATTTTACTTTCTCGTGTTGTCTTCATATCCATCTATTAACTCCTTTCAGGATTTTTGGATATTCAACCCCCAAGTGGGTTTAAGAACGTTCCATATGTTTTTAGATTCCTATATATTGCTTAGATCTAATGATATATCGAATTCATTATTACTTCCTAAGGTTTCCTATATAAGTGCCAAAAAGTCAATTTCAGTATCTATAGATATTCAATCCTAAGGGTTGTAAGGGGGTTGCATGCTTTTCGAAGCTTCGAAAGCCTAAGAAATATGGTTTGATGAGATATTAGATCGCTTTTCAATTCCACAGACTTTTTATATAATCGCCTACAAACAAATTTCTCAATTTTTCGATATTCAACCCCAAGGGTTTGCATATGTTTTCACAATTTTTGCCATCCCTTAGTCCTGATGAGATGTAAAATTTGTTATTTCTATTTTAAATATTTTTATTTTAAGAACAAAATTAACTTTCGAAGAAAAGTCATAATCTCGAAGCAACTGATGATATACCTCGACTTTGACCGCTTCCGAACTTTGACCCGAAAAATAATAAAGTTTCGCCCAGACCATTGGCAGATTTTTTCTATAACGTGCGGATAATGGATTATGAAGTGGTGCTTAGGTATTAGCTTTTCGTTGGGGTAACTATGTTTAAACAGTTTTAAATGTTTTTCTACTTGATTTTTTAGATACAAAATATCAGATGCTAATAGTTTTGGCGACATAGCAATACGAACAATTTGAATTAAAGATGTGAGAAGTTTATACTTATGATATAGCTTTGGTTGATGTTCCTTAACAATATCATAAACAATAAATGGAATGTATCTTAGAAGGCATAACGACTGCGTCGCATTCTGACCTAAATGTTTCCCTTTCTTATCAATATTAATAGGACTCGGCTTGTTTTTTTTATTAAGTATTCCGTAATTAAAGAAAAAAATTCTATTGTTCAATTCTTCAATTTTGATCACTTTAATTCCCTTTACAAGAAAAGTAAAATATAGTTTAAGTTCATACTGTGATATCCCTTCAAGTATGTCGTGCATAGAATCAACACTATAAGACGAAAAACAGTTAAATGAAATTAGATCATTAAATGGACATAACCGTTTTAACCCGATTGAGTCGTCAAGTTCTTGGGAATTATCTTTAGTTCTGTAAGTTATTTGATTATTATCATCGGTTTCTACATTCTGAAACTCTTTCCTAGGCAAAGTACAAAATCGGCAAGGATGAGATGAATTAAAAGATTCTTTAAGTCCATACAGAGAATTGGCACTTAAATTATCATGGCAAAGAGCGAACAACATTGCTCTTATTTGTATTGGTTGGCCGTTATCGTTCGTGACTGTTATGCCTGTAGTTTCCAAAAACTTTAAATCTTCAATAAGCGGTGCCAAAATATCACTGTATGAATAAGTTTTAACATCTTCAGTATGACACAATAGAACTAAGTGGATGTTTTCTAAACGAGAGTTCGCTTCAAAGGGCAAATTTAATATCCTTAAATAAAATGCAGTAATTTTGTAAATAGATGTCTTAGATCCTAAGGGATTAGTTGTTTCAAATTCGTCAATATAAATTTGTAATAATATGCAAGGTTTTAATAAATGAAAAGTGGGATGATTTCTATAGTATGATCCACTTCTGTAACTATCTATTGCTTCCGCGTTTTCTTGTTCATGTTGGAAGTTTACGTTATAAATATAATAAGAAAAGTTTTTATTTTGCATTAAAAATATTAAAGTATCCTTAATTGATACGTATACAAAAGTGTTAGTTTTTACTTGCGGTACATGACAACCTCGTAAAGAATTCCATTGCAAATCTGATCTTACACCACAAGCATATTCTTTTCATATTCTCAAATGGAACGTCTCGCCCTAAAAATTTTTTAATTTTGTAATTTGAGTTTAGCTCTTTAAAAGGATTTTTCAGAAAACCTATTTCTTCACAAATATCAGTACCGTTTGATAATTTTGACTCAATAGAAAATGCAATGGTTTCAGTGAAATTTGCAACTTCTTTTATAATGGAATTTTGGGTCACATAAGGTAGTTTAAGTGAAGCTATTTTCGATATAAACGTTTGTCTAATAATATCTACATTTAGTGCACTCATATCGGAACATGTGTTCGTTGGACTTGACTGAGTGACAGAACATTCGTCAGACTTTGAACGTATTTTTACGGGTTCGCAGTTACTGACATCGGCTTCACGGCTTGCCATTGTATGTAAGGAGAGTAAATGACGTCTTAATCCACTTATTGTCTTGAAAGTAAGTGTGCATTCCTGAAATCCACATGCCAACATAATGCGTGAAAAAGGAGCATTGTGAACAATACGCAAATGTCTTAAATAGGAAAATGAGCCAATACATTGAATTTTACAAATTTTACACATTAAATTCATTATATATAAGTTTTAAAAACGAAAATTTGGAAGAAATTAGCTGATAAATGTTTAAATATCAAGTTTCATTTGTAACTCACGTAATTTGGCGGTTATATTACTTTCCCGTAGTTTAAAAATACATTCTTGAATGAACAGAAAGAATGCTGAACATGTGCGTGGATACTGACAATCAAAAACAAAGTAAGATTTAAATAAGGTGTCCCACGCAAGTATAGATTCATCACTATGTATGGGCAACTCCTTTCCATCTACAACTATAGCGAATGATGACACAGCGGGTTTATTTATTCCATACGCAATAATAAACGGTGGTGATGCGCTATTATGATTATTAGTGGTTCCAATCTGAAAAGAAATTTCATTAATTTCTATGTTGAAAGTTTTGCACGCGATGCTCACTTTTTGAAACTGAATCACTTCGTAAGGTTCGAAGTTTTCTTTAGAGCGGCAACGACCCACTGGAGGCAACATTTGCAAAAGTGAAAGAAAAGCACTGGTCGTTTCATCCCATCCTTTAAGAAAAAAAATCAAACAGGGTTCTACAATTTTATTTAACATTTTTACTTTCTCCTTCAGGCAAATATTCATGTAGCACATTCGATGTTTTCGATGCAATGTTGATTATATTAGACTTGAGTTCGGGCCACTTTGTTTTTAAAGCTTCTGTAGCGCTGCCAAACTTGAGGAAGAAGTCAAGTTCGATCTAATGTTAAAAATGTTATTAGATTACTAATCACGTTAAAAAATCGTCATCAAATCCGACTTACCAGGCCTGGTGTATCTAAAAAACGTGGAAATTCAATTATCCGTTTCATTCCAGATAACGAGTTTCTGTATTTGAAAGTCTTTTCCATTTTATTTTTAATGCCCTGCAGCTGTTGTTTTGGGCATGCATTTCGACGCCATTGAATATGTTCTTCAACATTCAATTCTTCGTCGGTATCAGAGTTATCCAACGTAGATATAGACTCTGCGCTACGCTTTCTTGATGTATGTCCTGCCACACGATTAATTGTGCGCAAACGGTATCCTAAAAATCCACCCCTACTTAGATCGTCGTAAAAAATTTGCTAAAATTAAAAAAATTAACCTTTTTTTATATAGTGTAAATTGTGCTATATTACATAATTATTTGGATTTCTCTCTATGCATAAAGCAGGAAAAATATGAGCCGTTGCCTTTCCGTAAAGAATTTTCTCTTCTCTCGATGGATAAAAGCCATAGGTTTGCGTTAGATTATGAACCACATGATTTATCATAAGCCTTCTGGATCGTGATTCCAAGCTTGATTTGGTTTCGTATTCAGCTAATATTTCTGGACTTACTTTAGATAGATAATTAAAAATTTCCTGCGTATTAATGCGTTTTTATACTCTAGATGAAATCATATAGAGTATTATAAGTTTAATCCAGCCCAAAAGTTTGTAACGCATAGAACCAAGCCTCGGACGAAAAAAAGTTTTATATTATTTTTTGTTTATTTGTGGCCAAAAACCTCAAATCCGCTTGACGTCCGTCCGTCCGTCCGTCCGTCCGTCCGTCCGTCCGTCCGTCCGTCCGTCCGTCCGTCTGTCCGTTAGCACGATAACTCAAGAACGCCTTCACCTAGGATCATGAAATTTTGAATCTGGATGTTTGGTTGAATTTGTAAGGCTAAGTTTGTTAACGGGCAAAATCGTCCTACTCCTTCGGGTAGCTGTCATACAAAATGTCCTTAAAACACGTGTTCAAGAATATTGGTCGATAACTTCACAAGGGTTTAAGCTACGTCTTTGAAATTTTGTATGTGTTATTTTTCCAATAGTTGGAGCTAAATATATGATTATGAAGAAAATCCTTTTAGTCCTTCGTGTAGCTGCCATACAAATATCCTGTCAAAATGTATTCACTTAATTTACGAAACTCACTATAACTCAAGTAATCCTTTAGCTACGAATTCGGAATTTTGTACAAGTCAGTTTTGAGTGAAAACAAAGTCGGAGTTTACTAGTCAGCGAAATCCTTTTACTCCTTCTGGTAGCTGCCATACAAAATGTCCTTAAAACACGTCTTCAAGAATATTGGTCGATAGCTTCAGAAGGGTTTAAGCTACGTCATTGAAATTTTGTATGTGTTATTTTTCCAATAGTTGGAGCTAAATATATGATTATGAAGAAAATCCTGTTAGTCCTTCGTGTAGCTGTCATACAAATATCCTGTCAAAATGTATTCACTTAATTTACGAAACTCACAATAACTCAAGTAATCTTTTAGCTAAAAATTCGGAATTTTGTACAGGTTAGTTTTGAGTGAAAAGAAAGTTCGAGTTTACTAATCAGCGAAATCCTTTTACTCCTTCTGGTAGCTGCCATACAAAATATCCTTAAAACACGTGTTCAACAATATTTTCCAATAACTTTTGAACGCTTTAAGCTACGAATTTGAAATTTTGTACACGTTTATTTTTGAATGGTTCCAAGGAAAAGGATAAATATGTAAGAAATCGAGTGAGTCCTTCCTGCTCCTCCCATGTGAAAGTCCTTTAAAAAGGACATTTTTTTCGTTGACTTACCCAGTTCAAGGTATGAAGTTAAACACTGAATATTGTCTTTTAGTTTTGAGTAGCAATCTAATAGCAGTCCTTAATAAAGGACATACAACATGCACACACGTAATTCTACTTTATACCCAACTACAATATAAATCGGAGTTCAGTATTCATCTAGAGTTAATGCTTGCAGCCGATCGTGACTGCAGTATGTTTTTTTGTTTATTTGTGGCCAAAAACCTCAAATCCGTCTGACGTCCGTCCGTCCGTCCGTCCGTCCGTCTGTCCGTTAGCACGATAACTCAAGAACGCCTTCACGTAGGATCTTGAAATTTTGAATCTAGATGTTTGGTTGAATTTGTAAGGCCAAGTTCGTTAATGGGCAAAATCGTCCTACTCCTTCGGGTAGCTGCCATACAAAATGTCCTTAAAACACGTGTTCAAGAATATTAACCGATAGCTTCAGAATTGTTTAAGCTACGACATTGAAATTTTGTATGTGTTATTTTTCCAATAGTTGGAGCTAAATATATGGTTATGAAGAAAATCCTGTAAGTCCTTCGTGTAGCTGCCATACAAATATCCTATCAAAATGTATTCACTTAATTTACGAAACTCACTATAACTCAAGTAATCTTTTAGCTACGAATTCGGAATTTTGTACAAATTAGTTTTGAGTAAAAACAAAGTTTGAGTTTACTAGTCAGCAAAATCCTCTTACTCCTTCTGGTAGCTGCCATACAAAATGTCCTTAAAACACGTGTTTAAGAATATTGGCCGATAACTTCAGAAGGGTTTAAGCTACGTCTTTGAAATTTTGTATGTGTTATTTTTCCAACAGTTGGAGCTTAGTGTCTGATTATAAAGAAAATCCTATTAGTCCTTCGTGTAGCTGCCATACAAATATCCTGTCACAATGTATTGACTTAATTTACGGAACTTACTATAACTCAAGTAATCTTTTAGCTATGAATTGGAAATTTTGTACAAATTAGTTTTGAGTAAAAACGAAGTTCCAGTTTACTAATCAGCAAAATCCTTTTACTCCTTCTGGTAGCTGCCATACAAAATGTCCTTAAGACACATGTTCAACAATATTTTTCGATAACTTTCGAACGCTTCAAGCTACGAATTTGAAATTTCGTACACGTAAATGGTTCCAAGGAAAAGGATAAATATGTAAGAAATCGAGTGAGTCGTTCCTGCACCTCCCATGTGAAAGTCCTTCAAAAAGGAGATTTTTTTTCGATAACTTACCCAGTTCAAGATATGAAATTAAACAATGAATATTGTCTTTTAGCGTACGTATTGTAGCAATCTCATGGCAGTCCTTAATAAAGGACATACAACATGCACACACGTAATTCTACTTTATCCTTAACTACAATATAAATCGGAGTTCAGTATTCATCTAGAGTATTATACGATTGGCTTGCAGCCGATCGTGACTGCAGTATGTTTTAAACTAAGTAATCTTTTTTTTAATAAATTGTAAATACCGTCTTTGCCCATTCTAGGTCTAATAATGGCCTTTTGAAAACAATTCCTACTGTTGCATCACATTTCTTAACCAATCCTGGAATTATTTCCTCTTCCGTTTGACAACCAACCGACTTCCACTTATCTTGAACTTTAAAATATATTTTTGTTTACATAAAATAAATATATATATTATATACTACTAATAAAAATGGTAAGCAGATATTTTTAGTAATGCTTCTATATATTTTATTTATTGTAAAATATTGCATAAAAGATATCAAAGATAAACGCTTGAATCTTCAATAATTTGAAGCTACAATCTAAAGAATAAATTGAGATAGTATAGTATAGAAAACAATAATACTGCTGAGCGTATCTTGAATCTACTTTGAAATTATTTAAAAATCTGCTTTTTATAAGAAACGTGCTTTATGTTGAGCATTAATTATAGTTTACCTTGTTCCAAATCTAATTTTAATGTAAATATTGTTTCAAAAACAGGCGGTGAATTTTCGACCAAAAATGAAAAAGTATCTTCGTCTACCTCTGCATTCCCGTCGAACACAGATAAAATCACTAGCTCACTATTAATATTAAACTTCGATACACCTATTCATTTAAATTAAATTTAAATAAAAATTATTTCTGTTTTCAAGAACTTTCAAGAACTTGACTAGAACTTACATGCACCTAAAAAGTCAATTAAATTAACATTTTCAGTTTCACTTTCCACTAGTACAAACTTTTCTGTATTATTAAATTTTACTCGAAACACTTTCTTCATTTTCATTCTTCTCACAGCCGTGAAAGAGTTTAGTTGTGATCAAGTGTTGCGTTCAAATCAATATTTCAAGTCTAATTTTTTCACTAAATTCATTGTATTCTCTTGGTTAAGTGAAGTGTGCCAAAAAAAAAAAAACTAAAATTGCGGACAAAGCTTTAAGTAAGCGGGCCAGGGAAGAGTCCCCGCCCGGATTATTACTTCGTGAGAGGCTCAAACTCCGAAGAAACGATGTGACAATGACAACTGTGTCGCAAAATAAGTTTTCACTCCTCGCGAGTCCGGACTCCGGGAACAATAATGCGGAAGAACCGTCGACCACTACAAAGGTAAAATTTCCACCATTAATCTTGCCAGAACTTGTGAAGGCGTCCATCGACGCAATTATGCACGAACTTCAAATTGAAAACTACTCAGTCAAACTTATGGCAACTGGTAAAAAAATCGCAATGGAATCCATGGAAGACTACAACAAAATTCACAACTATCTCGTTGCGAAAAAGGTAAAATTCTACACTCACCGCGCGGCCAACGTAAGGCCTTTGAAAATTGTTCTTTCTGGTCTCCATGATATGACCACCGAAGACTTGAAAAAGGTCCTTCACGAGTCTCATAACATCGATTGCACCGATATTAAGAAATTCCATGCTTCCAACAAACGGTACAAAGAACAAGCCTTTTACATTTTGTACTTTCAACGCGGCACAACTAAGATCGTTGACCTCAGGAAAACAAAGACAATTATGCGCACCATCGTTAACTGGAACTTTTACTCCCGCAACCGAACTGGTCCTACTCAATGCCGAAATTGCCAGCTCTACGGTCATGGTTCGGCACACTGTCATTTATCACCAAAATGCTTAATTTGTGGTGAATCCCACAACCACTCCAGCTGCAACGCGAAAAAAGAATCCTCAATTAAATGTGCCAACTGCGGTGGTAACCACATGGCCAACGACACGAATTGCACTGCCAGAGTTCACTATATGAATATTAAAAAAAAAAGATCCAACTATTCACCGAACAGCACAGTAAACACTACTCAATCTCGCGTTATGTTCAACGTCAACCAAGGTAACTTTCCAGCTCTACACAAATCATCAACATCTCCAAATACCAACAAATCAGCGATGTCAAAACCGTATAGTGAAGTCCTCAAACAAAATTTGACATTGCAACATCGTCTAGCTATTGCAACGGGATCCTCAGCCACCAACACTAGTGACGACCTGTTCACTCCGGAACAAATGATCGCACTCTCAACTGAACTCATTAGTGATCTTCAGCACTGCAAAAATAAACTAGAACAGTACAATGTTATTGTAAAGTTAGCGGTTAAGTTTGTATATGGATAGTGTCAACTCCATCAATTGCATGCTATGGAACGCACAAAGTGTGCGTAACAAATCTATTGAATTTTTTGATTATTGTGAAGAAAATAATATTGATATATTTTTTATAACCGAAACTTGGTTAAAACATAAAAATACATTCTATAATTCAAATTATGTCATTTACCGCAACGATAGGGAGGAAGATGTAACAGGTGGAGGTGTAGCTATTGGTGTTGGAAAGAATATCCAACATTCTATTATTTCTAAATTTCAAACTAAGATCATTGAAACCTTAGCAATACGTCTTATTGAATTGAATTTAGTAGTCATTGTTGCTTACTTTCCGGGAACGAAAATTAATGCAGCCAAATTAAAACTCTTTAACGACGACATTAAATTACTCACAAGGTTGAAACATAACTTTATTTTATGCGGTGATTTCAATGCGAGGCATGGGTATTGGAATTGCCTCAGAAGCAACAAGGCAGGTAAAATCCTTTATAATGAAATGCTTCAGAGTAGCTTTTTCATTCACACTCCGACAGAACCAACATTTCAATCAATGAGAGGGAGTGATTCAACACTTGATCTGGTGATAAGCAATGGTCTAATTCCTTTATCTCAACCAATAACAACATATGCTTTGTCATCCCCACATCTTCCTGTTCTATTTTCGATCGAAAAATCTGTTCATAGGGTACATAACTCAAACTCCTTCTTTTGTTTTCGCAAAACCCATTGGCAGAAGTTTCGGAAGTTTTTGAATCACCGCATTACACTTAGTGGCCTCGACTTAAGCGCGATAACTAGCAATGGACAAATTGACCAATTAATTGCGGAGCTTAACTCTAACATTTGGAGTGCCATAGAGTGTAGTACCCCTAAAATCACCGCAGATCGTACATACTCTCAGCCAATTGATAGTGAGACTAAGCAAATCATCAAAAAACGTAATGATCTCTGCAGAGAATGGCAGTCGACTAGAAATCCTGCTACCAAAACCACTATCAACCGGCTAACCAAGGCAATTAGGGTACGTATCTTCGAGCAACACAACAAAAAATGGAATGATATGCTCTCAGAACTTGACAAAAACTCAAGGAAAGTGTGGCAGCTCAACAAAATTTTTAAGAAAAAAAGTCAACAAATCCCAGCCCTTCTAGACTCTAGTAACCATCTCAAATTCTCTGACTTGGACAAATCTGAATTGCTAGCGGACAATTTCCATTCTGCCCACTGCGCTACAGAAAATCTCGGAAATCCTAGTACTAACGAAGCTGTTAAAAATCTCTTAAATTCTATGAGAACCACAAGTTGCGACTGAGGAACAATAAATTTCTGCACTCCACGCGAAATTTGTCAAATTCTAAAGCGATTGAAGGTTAAAAAAGCCCCTGGAATTGACAAACTGCCAAGTGTAGTAATTAAGAACTTACCTAAGAAGTGCATAATTGTTCTTAATTTCGTTTTCAATGCATGTCTCAAATTAAGTGTCTTCCCAAACCAATGGAAAACTGCCATCATTAATCCCATCCTAAAACCGAGCAAAGATCCAAAGTCTCCCCAGAGCTATCGACCGATTAGCCTACTTCCTATACTGGGAAAGGTATTTGAACGCGTTGTACTAAACCGGATCCAGACATTATTAACTGAGTCAAACATCTTACCAGACGTACAATTTGGTTTCAGGGCAGGGATTTCTACAAGTCACCAATTATTGCGGGTAACCAGATTCATCAGAAATTCCCTTCACCAGAAAAACTCTATAAGTATGGTGGCTCTTGATATTGAGAAAGCGTTCGACACTGTGTGGCACGATGCATTAGTATACAAATTATACAAGTTCTCCTTTCCATTGTACATTTGCGAGCTGATTAAGTCCTTTCTCGAAGGAAGAACCTTTACTGTAAAATTGAGATCTTCCTTTTCCAACTTTCGTCAAATTCCTGCCGGTGTACCCCAGGGTTCTTGCCTGAGTCCAACATTGTTCAACATATACACTGCGGATATACCAATAAATGAGAATTGTCAAGTGGCAATTTTCGCTGATGACACAAACATCTATTGCAGCTCCGACAATCCGTCCAATATAATTAAAAGTCTTGAAGACCAACTAAATGTGTTCGGTGAATACTACAACAATTGGAAAATTAAAATAAACCCTTCCAAAACAAAATCGATTTTCTTTACAAAGAAACGTACCTCCAGGAACTTGCCATGCCGACCTTTACGCTTCGGTGGAGAGCCCATTGAATGGTCTGACACTATCACCTACCTTGGTCTCACGTTAGACAAAAAACTAACCTACCACGCTCACATCGAAAATACAATCTCGAAAATTTCTCGCTGTATACATGCCCTATATCCACTCATCAATAGGAAATCTAAGCTATCACTTGACAATAAAATTCTAGTATATAAAATGGTAATGCAGCCTATCATCTTATATGGTTCTCCAGTATGGAACGACTGTGCAAACGTGCACAAGAAAAAGTTGCAGATAATACAAAATAAATGCCTTAAAATCATAACGGACAAACCATTCTTCTACTCGACTAAACGTCTTCACCAGGAGGCTGAAGTTTCAATGATCAATGTTATGGCTCTTAAAGCCCAATCTTTATTTTTGAGCAGGTGTCGATATGTCACAAATCCTCTGGTTACATCTATCCTATAAGTTCCTTTGCGAATGTATGTTATTTGTTTTTTTTAGTTATAAGGTAGTATAAGTTAGGTTAATTAGGTTAATTTGTATGTAAGGTTTTTTTAGTTGATTCAATTTTTCCTTAAGCAAACAATATTGTCGTAACTTTACAAAGTTTCACATTATTTTCTTGTCTTGTACTAAACTCAATATTGTAGTTGCAAAGGCACCAGCCTACTCTCTAAAAAAATTACAAACTGTTTCTATATATATTTAAGCATTATTGAAATAAATGAACTATGAACTTCTTCATTTTCATAACTTCAAACACTAGACGACAATGACATTATAAGGGCTCGCTATCAAGTTGCAATCCAAAATGTGTAAATTTTTATCCAATTGGTGTAATCTTTTAAACACGATGAAACATGCACATAATTTTTATGCAGCTGGTGTTAATTGTTACACCGGTTGGATAATTTTTTTGCAAAGTAAAATTTCGGTTGAAAAACAATTTTTTTAACACCGTATACACATTATCTTTACCGTGTTGGATAAAATTTTATTAAACACCTAATATGCGGTGAATTTTATTGACATTAATTCACCGATTGGATATAAAAGATGCGTTATCCGCAAATTTTTTACTGTGTAGGATAGCGAGTAAGAAAATGATGCTTCGGTTTCAAATAACTAACTTTGAAGCATTTTAAAAATATAGAATGATGCGTTTGTATTATATATCTTAAACAGTTGATTTCAATATTGCTAAAGTCATCTTTTAGCAAAAATTCAATTAATTCTCTCAACTTTAACACGTACTTCCAAACCAGATCGTTGTTTGGAATAAATTCTCCTATTAGTAAAGGCAGTACTTTTAAAAATATATAGGTTTCTATAGAAGAAAAATGTAATTTATTATTCTTTAAGGGCTCATATACAAAATTTAATTATTGAGTTCACATATCTTATTAACTATTCAACTATAACAAAAAAAAAAATTTTTTTTTTAATATTAACATTGTTTTTTACGGGTATAAATGGACTACTTATGAAAAATAATTCAATTTGTAACAATAAAAAATAATCTTGTAAAATAATGTTGTGGTTATAGTCTGACGAAGGCAATTTTTTTTATTTTCAACTTTAGTAACTAATAATTTTTTTTTTAAAAAAATTTGCGTTTAATAATTTATAAAAAAATTTCCAAGCAAAAAATTAAAAAAACCTCTCGTCAGACTATAGCCAAAATAGTTATCAAAATTTAAAAAAAAAAGGTTGAAAAATATTGAAAATGGACTGAGTTATCGTGCCGACCATGTCTAAAAACATGGTTTCGAGAAAAATGCGTTTAAAGTTTTTGGTAGGTACAACGTGAACTTACGGCTAGTTTCTCATTCCAGCTTCGCACTGTAAACCTTCTTCCTCTTGTATCTTGGTGTTTTTCACAGATGGTCCTATAAATGACCTAATTTTCTATGAAACCCAGCTTTTGCGAAATAAATGCTAAACACTACTGTTGAGAGTGGCGCGGCAATTAGCCAGGAAGCCGCTCCAAACCGATGTCTGGTCACATTTATTGCTATAACTTTGTAATGGAGTGGAATTTTCTAAATTCCAAATTTTTTTTTACTTCTTAAAAGTATAAAAAATAAAAATCTGTAAAAAAAAAATCTATTTTTTGAAAATTTCAGGGGTATATGAGCCCTTAAGACCATAGTGTTTAGATTCAATTGTATAATAAACGTCACAACGATCAAACTTACTTGAAATTCCGTTCAACCTGTGAAATGAAAAGTAAGGCTAAAGTTCGTTAATGGGCGATATCCTTCCACTCCTTCAGGCATCTCCCATACAAGAGTCCTTAAAACACGTATTAACAATTATTGCTTGAATGCTTCAAGTTAGAAACTTGAAATTTTGCATACTTAAAGTTTACAGTGTTTGAAGCGAAAGTTCCGAATATGATGTAAATCGAATGAGTCCTTCATGTAGCAGCCTGCAAAAGTCCTTCAAAAATTTATACAAGTTACAGAATCCACTATAACTCTAGTACGAGTTAAAGCAGGGATTCAAAATTTTACAGGAATTAGTTTTATATCAAAAGCAAGACTGAGTTCATAAATTAGCGACATCCTTCCACTCCTTCGGGTAGCTGTCATACAAAAGTCCTTAAAATACGTGTTCACCAATATTGAACGATAACTTTAGAATGCTTTAAGTTACGACTTTGAAATTTTGCATACGTTGATTTTATAATAGTTACAGCTGAAAGTATTATTATGAAAGTATCCCATAAGTCCTTCATGTAGTTGCCATACAAAAATTCTGTAAAAATGTCCTAACTTAATTTATGGAACTCACAATAACTCAAGAAACCGTTTAACCATCCATCGAGTAGCCACTGTACAATAGTTTCTATCTAAATAAAAGGTCATGCAATAATCGTACATATGTGCACTCCTCATTCTTTTGATATATTCCCAACTAAAATATAAATCGGAGTTCAGTATTTCGTCTAGAGTATCATACGATTGGCTTGCAGCCGATCGCAATATGTACTTGGGGGTTGAATATTCAAAAATCCTGAAAGGAGTTAATAGATAATAGACAGCAAGAGAAAGTAAAAACCAATTCAATTACTTATCACTTCTAAAGGATATCAGTGGCACTCTAGAGTTTGGATGGACCAGTCGCACACTGAGTACTTGCATCAGTTTTAAGTGTAGTCTCATTAAAGTCGATATTAGTAAACTTTATTTATTGTTTTTATTTGTCGTATTACCAATCGGAGTGCACACGAAAACAAAAATAAATAGCGAAGATAGGAAGCGACGACGGGAGGACTCTCCTCCCAGTATTCTCATCAGAGATCAACTGAAGTCCTTCAAGACAGGAACATACAACATGGCCCCGCAGAAACAGCCGGCTAATCGATTCCAGCCCCTAGCAGACTTAGCCAACAATGCTGAACTACAGGTAACTGTAACGCCATCAAAAATTAAAATTCCACCGATCACCGTCACCGAACTAGGCATCAGCGGTATATCCGCCGTTATGAATCAACTCCACATTAAAAATTTCAATAAGAAGCCGAGGGCCTCTGGAATTGATTTACTCGTATACTGCATCGAAGACTACGAAAAGCTACACGATCACCTGATTGAGAAAAAAGTTAATTTTTTCACTCATCAACGTTCCGACAAGCGACCAACGAAAATTGTACTGTCCGGGCTCCACGACATGGAATGTAAGGTATTAATGAACCATCTGACCGAAAACCATAATATCAAGTGCTTGGATATCAAAAAGTTTAGTATCAGCGCAAAAAGGTTCAAAGAGCAAGTAAACTATATTCTATACTTCGAGCGAGGTACGGTAAAGCTATCCGAGCTTAGAAAAATTATTGGAATCATGCATACTATCGTAAAATGGAGCTTCTACAGACGTAATCAAAAGGGACCCACCCAATGCAGGCAGTGCCAAGCTTTCGGACACGGCTCTTCACACTGTCACATGAAACCGAAATGCCTAATCTGTGGCAAAGAGCATGACAAATCCGCATGCCTCGCAGCTCAGCCCGATGAAATCAAGTGTGCCAACTGTGGACAGAATCACTTATCTAACGACAACGCATGCCCGAAACGTTTAGAGTATAAGCAACTTAGACTTAAGAACTCTGTGACTAGCCCTAAGATTATTAACCTAAGTCTCTCTAACAATAATTATAGTAAGGAATTCCCAAATTTAACGAAACGTGGTTACACAGCCCAACCAGCAAGCTTGAGTGACCGGAATACCGCAGCTAGGTTGTCTTATAGTCAAGTTACCACAAACAGCTCATCCAGGAGTAATTCTTTTGGACGGCGAATTAATACGGATGCTTCGGAAGAAAAATTGTTCTCTCCCGAATCACTTATAGCGCTAACCACCGATCTAATTAGCAAACTTAGTTTATGTAAAACAAAGGAACAGCAAATTAAAGCTGTTGTAGAAGTTACAACTAAATTCCTCTATGGCAATGGACCATAATTGCAAAAATATTAAATTTCTACTGTGGAATGCTCAAAGTTTAAGAAACAAATCGCTCGAAACTCTTGATTTTCTGTTTGAAAATGATGTAGATGTTTTTATTGTTACTGAGACTTGGCTAAAACCAACAAATAAATTATATGATAGTAGGTACAACATTTATAGAAACGATAGAGAAGATCAAACTGGAGGTGGTGTCGCGATTTTTATTAACAAAAAATTAAAACATATAGTCCGTCGGCCTATTAAAACCAAGGTAATCGAAAATATCCCTGTAGAGCTGACCGATTCCAAAACCACTGTAGTTGCAGCGTATTTCCCAGGGACACAATTGACTACCTCCAAACTTAAACAGTTTCAAGACGACCTTCGACTACTTAGAAACACCAGCAACAATCTTCTCCTTTGTGGAGACTTTAACGCAAAGCATAGGCACTGGAATTGTGTAAGAGCTAACAAAGCAGGTAAAATTCCATTTGATGAGCTGCTAAAAAGCGATCTTATCGTCCATACTCCAACAGAGCCCACATTCTACGCACCCCATGGGCACGACTCGACGTTAGACCTAGTTATTAGTCGGGGCGTCATAAATATCACGCAGCCAACCACATTACATCAGCTCTCTTCCCCCCATCTCCCTGTTGAGTTTTCAACTATTGATAAACTCCAGCTTAACAACTTTGAGGACAACGTTCTTAACTACTCAAAAGCTAACTGGACCAAATTCAAAAATTCACTGAGTATGGCTATCAATCTATCAAAGATCAACGGTTCGCAACTTAACTATGATGAAATCGATGAAAATATTGAATCCCTAACGCAAAATATCCTAACTGCTGCAAGAAAATCTACTCCTGTACTGAAACCTAAAAACTCTCGGTTAAGCTTAAATCCACACACAAAATTTCTAATAACCGAACGCAATAGACTAAGGCGACTGTGGCAAAGAACCAAATTACCAAATCTTAAAACAGGCGTAAATAAGCTGCAGAAACTTATTAATGCGGAGCTTAGTTCTACCAAAAACGCTAACTGGAATAATCTACTGAAAGACTTCGATAAGGGCTCTGTACAGTTTTGGAAACTGAACAAACTCCTAAAAAGAAGGGGACAGTTTAGCCCATTCTTAATTTCCAACAATAGGAAAGTTTATTCCAGTAACGACAAAGCAGAACTATTAGCAGACAAATTTTTGGAAGCTCACCACATTACATTTCACACCGTTTCCGATATCGAACCAATAGTTAACGAAACTGTCGAGGGCTTTTCAAATACCTTAACTGACCTCAGTGCAAGTCTGTTTTTCAAACCTAATGACATTAAATCAGTCCTTAAGCAATCAAAGATCAGGAAATGCCCGGGCCTGGACAACATCCCGATGATATTACTTAAAAATCTTCCTAAGAAAGGTCTTGTCTATCTAAATTATGTTTTCAATAGTTGCTTACGTTTGGGCTACTTCCCGCAAAAATGGAAGGAAGCGGCGGTTATCGCTCTTCCCAAGCCGGGAAAAAACCAAACAGATCCTAGCAATTACAGACCGATAAGTATATTGTCAAGTATTGGTAAAATATTCGAAAAACTGATTCTCAAAAGAATGAATACTTTTCTGGAAAACGAAAATATCCTCCCACATTTTCAGTTCGGGTTCCGCCAAGGTCATTCGACAAATCACCAGCTATATCGAGTAACCAAAGATATTAACAAGGCATTTGAAAATAAGAAGTCTGTGGGGATGATAGTCCTCGATATAGAAAAGGCCTTCGATTCGGTGTGGCATCAAGGCCTAATATACAAGCTAATTGAACTAAAATGTCCTACATATTTAGTCAAGCTTATATCTTCCTTTCTAACATCGAGATTCTACCAAGTTAAATTAAAGTCATCTCTTTCAAATAAACGCAGTATACCTGCAGGCGTGCCGCAAGGCTCATGTCTCAGTCCTATGCTATATAATCTGTTCACATCTGACCTTCCTAAAATGAATGACTGCGAAATCGCCTCCTTTGCTGATGATACTGCCTCGTACTCTAGCTCAAAGGACCCCAGTATAATCATTTACAATCTTCAACTACAACTGGAAGCCTTTTCAGAATTCTTCAAAGATTGGAAAATCAAAGTTAATGTGGATAAAACGCAAGCTATTTATTTCACGAAAAGAAGAGCTAAGAGATACCTTCCCTACCCCTCTATTAATGTTTTGGGCCAATCGATAAATTGGAGCAATGATATTAAATATCTAGGCGTTTACTTGGATAAGAAGCTCACATACCATCAACATATAGCCCAAGCGGCCTCTAAAACAATGAAAAGCGTTAGAATAGTATATCCCTTCATAAACAGGAAATCGAAACTGTCCCTGGAAAATAAACTGCTTACATACAAAATGGTGATGCAGCCAATGCTGCTCTATGGCGCTCCTACTTGGAGTTGTTGTGCCAAAACTCACAAGAGAACTCTTCAAATTGTGCAAAACAAATGCTTGAAGATTATACTTAATAAACCGTGGCACTACTCTACGCGATTACTACACGAAAATGCGCGCATTGCTTTGGTTTACGATACCGTACAGACATTAAAACAACGTTTCTTGCTTCGTTGCACAGCCGCGGAAAATCCATTGATCCTCTCTTCGCTTCAACCATAGCAAGAGCCTTTAAGTTAAGTTTCTATGTAGTAGTTAAGTAGTTTTAAGTTAGATTAGTTATACGCAGGAAGGTTTTGCTCCATTTTCCTTCAAAAAGCCACAATAATTCGTAGAGACATAAGCATCCGTGCTATAATTTAATAACAATTGATGTAGAGACGAAAGTCTGAGCACAGAATAATTATAAGTTAGCTTAAGCACAAAATGTTAATACTATGGAAAAAATATATATATCTAATCTAAAGGATATGAGGGAATTCGTGAAAACTTGTTCAACCCTTTTATACCCTATTAGGGGCTCGAAAAGGAAAAAACTTTTAAACGAGTTTCAGGCGATTATTATGCAAGTCCGTGGAAGTGAAAAGATATTCGTTATTTGATCAGACTTGGGGGATATGGCAGAATTCGCGAAAAAGTAGACAACCCCTTTACACCCTCTTAGGGGTCAAATTTCAAAAAAATCCTGAAAACACTTTCTAGGTACTTATATTAAGAAGCCGTAGAATAAAAATTAACTCAATATTTGAGAAGACCTAATAGATATGATGAAAACCGTGAAAATACAGGGTCCGGCAGTGAAACCTGACGGTTTTTGAAATGGAATAATTCAATGAATATTCAAGATATTTCGTTATAATTTTTTTTATTTAAAAAAGAAAGAACGGAAGTTTAAGATGTATACAAAAAAATTTTGAAAAAGCATTATGAAGCAAAAATAACATCACTCAAATGATGACCTTCATTTTCTCTGCACTGCTCAAGTCTGTTAGCAAAGTACAGCCTCGATGTTTGCAGGTGGCTTTGCCGTCCTGTGGGATCCCCGCTTCCCAATGTTGTTCCGAAAACTGTATTGCGAAAGTTCCGAACCCATAAAAGAATAGTGTTCCGAAATGGAATCGGCCCACGAGGAGGAGCATTAAAACGTAAACGAAATTGCCGCTGTGTTAGGGTCACAGAATCGTTATTTCTGAAGAACGTCTCGACGACAAAGGCACGGTGTTCACTGGTCCAACGATCCATTGTAACTAAACTTCCACATCAGGAGAAGGGAACGTGACCGACCCCCACCACCTGAGATCCACCCACTACCCACTACCCACGTTCAAAAACCGTCAGGTTTCACTGCCGGACCCTGTATAGGCATTCAATTTTCACTGATAATTTGTTTTGCCCCCCCCTTCCGAACGCCAATGAATATTTGAAATTTTTTTTATCTAAATTACTTTTCTAGTTGATTTACATATACATACCGGGTTTCAACTTTGTAGCATAAGCCGTTCTATAGATAGGAAAAACACCACCCACCCCCGTACTATACTACCCCTATAAAACATTATATTTTTCCATCATGTTACTACTACAGCTCTATCTAAATACCAAGTTTCAGCTTTATGTCATTATAAGTTCTCGAGATATAAAAATCGGAACCTTTTCCTTTTCACCCTCCCCCACAAAATTTTTTTTTCTGCTAGGGGTCTATTAGGCCTATTTCTGGTAAAAATTTTAAGCATCCATCTTACACTGTTCGTGAGATATGAGACGGGATTTTTTAGGTAGATTCATATCCTCACCAGTTTCATGCTCCACCGCCCCCTTCAAAAATTTTACTTTCAGCAAACTTTATTTGTCAACCTTTATACATAAACCGGATTTTATTTTTCTAGTGCAATTAGTTCGTGAGATATCGTAATCTAAAGTTTTTCACCCCCTACCTCCGTACGCCACTGCCAGCACTCAACAATTTGTTTGCGATCTATTCTCCTAGTATACCTACAGATATTTATTAAGTTTCAATTTTGTGACTTTAACCGTTTAGCAGATATGGATATTAGAATGTGTCGATCTCGGCGTTTTATTTTTCCCCCACTCCTTCACTCTTTCACCCATATCGGCAATTTTTTCGCAAATGGGTCTACTATTGAAGCTCTATATAAATTCCAAGTTTCAGCTTCCTAGCATAAGCGGTTGCTGAGATCTAGAAACCAACATTTTTCGTCTAAAACGCTTTTTTATGGTCTACTAGTCATGAAACGTAAAAAAAAAATTTTTCAGGGTAGTAAATTTTTTTTTTAAAAATCGATCACAATACTGTATTATTAGAAAATAATAAAGTAAAATGTCAGCTAGGGAAACGTGGACATTTGTTCACTTTCTTCCTTTAATTATTGGCTAATTAATACCCGTATCTAATAAACATTGGAAATTATTAACGTTATTGATCGAAATAATTGATTACATACTGCGTCCAAAATTCACTTTAGGTGATAAGTTGCCTGACGAATTTAATAAAAGAACATCATTTATTATTGTTACATGTAAGCCTGGCAACCGCGCAACCGCGCAACTCGATCGATTACGAATAAGGGAAACAGTAGCAACCGAATACCTAGTTGCAAAATAACCCAATCAGAAACGTAGTATTTAAGGAGAAACAACACGACTATATTTCCCCTCTAATCGAATGCGATTGAATGTATTGGAACAGCCTAGAAGATCACATGGAATGCTCTCAAGCTTTCCAGCATATTCTACACACACCACCGAACGAAGATTCAAGAACAGTCTCGACCACAGACAAGTGGTATAAAAACAGATAAAGCTTTCAGCGAGGGGGATAGTAATTTTTATTACGTCGGCTGTGACAGCCAGCGTGTATACGCGACCGTGTTGGTAGAGAGCGAAAGTGATCGAGTCAAGCGATATATGGAATAAGCGGGCGGTGCTGCCATACAGTGCGAATTATTGTGCGAATATAATTCTGTGAATTAAAGTGCGGATTAATAAATTATCGCTTATTTTTATTTTAACCGAATTGTGTTTTACTTGAAATCCCGGCGAACCCCTAGCTCGCAACATTATATATTTCATTGTATGGACCCTTGAAACCAAAGCATCATTTTGTGACACACTATCCAACAGCTTTTCGTAAATACGATCCATTAAAATTTGTTTGATGTATGCGGTTCGAAGCTAAGCACAAAGCTTCGAAAACTTACTTGAATAACATAACTTCTAGAGTTAATGTAGCTACGAGCTTAAGTGTGAAGAGTGGTCTTCAGTTTGCAAAATTTTTATTTGATCACCGGAACGGACTAGACTCCTTGTATACTCATAGAAAAACGAAATTTATGAATTTTATAGAATTTTATTTTTTTTTGAGAAAATAAACAAAATTGATAGCATTAATTACAATTCTGTAAAAACTTGTGAAATACTTCCTTATCCTATCTTATCTTATTTCTATTAAAAACAATATATAAAAAATTTTGAAATTAACAATATTCGTAACATTTCAACAACGGAATGACATTTAAAAAGATTATTAAATGTTTATTCCAATAATAGAAAATATTACTTATAACAATACTCGTTTTTAAAATAATCTCTTTTATCTGATTAAACTAAAAATTATTCCTTACAGTTCAAATATTTATCATTAAAGATTTAATAACAAATTACATTACATTTTTATTAAATCAAAAATACTATTTATTGAATTAACAAAAAACACATCATTAACGAATTTTATTGATTTAGCTATATTTTTTTTTTTGTTTTACGCGGAAATTGATCTGAGTGCAGCCCTTCTCTCGATCAGAACGTGGTAAATTTAGTTGAAAGTGCGGCAATCCGGGGATGACCACGTTTTTTTATGAATGTTGCGATGGCGGAAGCATGTTGAGCTTACAACTAAGTTTTTGACTGGTTGCGAAGTCGATTAGACGTTGTCCATTGTCATTGGTGGTATTATGGAGACTGTGCCTTCCTGTCGTTCCTCTATGTGTCTCCTCTTGTCCAACTTTTGCATTGAAGTCTCCTAGACGTATCTTTATGTCGTTGGATGGTAAAGAATCAAATGTTTGTTCTAGGGTGTTGTATAGAATATGTCCTTCACTGCATCATCTTTTTCCTCTGTTGGAGCGCGTGACAGTTTACCAGCCATACATTGAAAAATTTTGTTTTTATGCGGATCGCATACAACCTTTCGTTTACGGGTTTGAAGTCGAAGGTGATTAAGTTTTTAAATTTGCTATCTACTACTACTACTACTACCACGAAAGCTATTCCAAATTTCCTGCTCCCCGAAGGTTTTCCACTGGTTAGTATTGTGTGTGTTCGCAAGTCATTAATCTCTCTCTGCCAAGCCATCTCCTGGACCGCCAGACTGTTGATGTTGTATTCTGAAACTTTATTAAGAAGCTCGCGCAGTGCACCTGTTCTTTCTAGGGAGCGAGCGTTCCAAGATCCAAAAGAATAGTCATTAATGCGTTGCCAGAGTCGTTGCCGTTGACCCAATCTTATCCGAGGCTGTAATCCTGCTTTCGGAACAATAGGTTTTTTCTGGGGATGAGTTGTTAGGCGATCGCCCAACCCCCAACCTGGAGAGTCAGGTCTATAGTACATAGACATGTGAACAACTTTCAGCCGGTTATGGTGTTTTGGAGTTCTCACAGCTATGCCGCGAGTCCAACTACACCGGTTTCAGACCTACTTCCTGAGACGCACTGGTGTTACTGGCCATTCAGGATGTGTTCACTCGCTCCTCCTTATCTCAACCTGGGATTGCGACCGGCTATGGCGGAGTTTGCTAGCACAGTTGGCACATTTTAGTCCGCTTGGCAAGTAGTATGATTATGGGGCCCGCTGCATATCATACATTTTGGCGGCATATGACAGTTGGTTGATCCGTGGCCATAGAGTTGACAGTTCCGGCTTTGTGTTGGTCCAGATTTGTTACGCCTGTGGTAGTTCCATTCGATTATGGTATGCATAATCTTGCGCAATTCGCCGAGTTTTGTTGATCCACGTTGAAAGTATAATCGGTGGAAGACCTGATCTGCGTATATTTTGTTGGATGGATAGAACTTTTTGACGTCATCGCAAATAATCTTGTGTATATTGATAAGTTCTTTTTTGAGCTCATCTACATGAAGGCCTGAGAGGACAATTTTCAGTGGACGGCTTTTCAACGTAGGATGGAGAAAGAATTCAACTTTCTTTGCTACGAGTGGTTCGAAGAATTGTTTGTAGTGGTTATTTTTACTCCTGTACACGTTAGCTTTATCTTATAATCTTCTATTTTGAGTTGATTTAGTATTACGGTAATGGTATCTTGTCCTAGTTTTGTTATGACGATAATCGGAGTATCGGTTCTTTCCCGTCATGCGATTGTCATTGTCTGCTGTTTACCGTTTTCGTTGTTATCCGAAGTTGATAGGAGATGAAATCGATTTTGCGATGGCGCAAACATTTCACTTCTTGGGACCTGGTTAAATTTGATTTTAAATTTAAGTTACAATAAGAAATGTTTGCGTTTGATTCCTTTTAATTTAGTCTAACTTCAATTAGCAATGACGAAAATAAAAATTTGCGTCTATATGGCTCGACGATCACGACAAGAAGAGAGAAAAAGTAGGTAGCTCTAGAGTCACTGGTAGCTCGAACGGTTGGTTGGTCTGCTGCTCGTAGCATCGAACTCGAACGGTTGTTTGGCCTGGGGCTCGTAAGCATCGATAGTCAATAGCTGGTCCAGATGGTCCCAGTCGCCAATACGTCCTTCCAGCATTATCCAGGACCTTCAATTTATCCCGAATTAGTATATTGGGAGGAGATTCCTCACGCATTCTTTTATTTCCCGAATTCGGCACTATTTTGTCGATTGATTTTAAATAACTAATTAAATGACTTTGTGAATAATTTTAATAATATTTCTAACAATTTTTTATTCACTGTAAAGCACAATTCACTGTGCTGACTTAACAGTCTTAGTCACAAATGTTCTAATTGAGTTACTATTTTTATATACAAATTTTACAATTTTTCAGTTTGATTTTATCATTTGTATATTCAAATCTACATTATCTAGTTGAATCTAAAGTGTGTAGCACTGCTTCTGCTCTTTCTAACTGAATAATTAATTTCATTACTTTGATTTTTTAATTTAAAATTTTCTTTTAAATCACTTTTAATTTTTTATTATTTATTTTAATTTTTTAATTTTTTTTCTTAATTTTCAGTTCACTAATGACTATTATCATTCTCTTGAATTTGTTTAATCGAATACTTTTTTATCTTCACTGTTATCGACTTGTGTCCTTCTTTCTTCCCATGAATTTCTTTATTTTTAAGCATAATTTCATTTATTTTTTTTCCGTACTATTAGTACCTAATTTAATTTTAAACATCATTTATAATTGTATTTGAATCGTAATTTCTTTTTATTATTGAAATGTACTTGACCACTCTCACACACAAGCTGTGATTTTGTGAGTAGTAAGCTATTATAGTTACCAAGATGTAAATTTTATTTAATTTAACAACAAAAAAATACATTTCTTTTTAAATTTTCTATATCAATATTTATTTATTTGATACTTTAACATTAATTTCATTTTTAACCTGTCTTATTATTAAATTTCTATGTCTAATTAATTTCTTTCTTTCTTTATGTATTTCTGACCTTCTTATCCAATTTATTTTTAAACTAAATTTTTTTTTTAAAATTTATCTTTAACATATATTTTTCAAGTTTTTTTTCGGAATCTTTATTTATCTCTACATCAGGCGCGAACGCAGGGGGGGGGGGGGGGTTGGGGGTTCAAACCCCCCCGAAATGACGTAAATAAGAACTCACAACTAAATGTAACTATTACGCGACGCGTAAATTTCTCTGTAAACCCGCCCGAAATAATTTTCTGCGTTCGCGCCTGCTCTACATTAACGTTATTTAAATGTTTTGATCAAAAGTTTTCAGTTCAAGTTATTCAAAAATAGTGATAGCCGCATTATTGAGAATTTGCGAATAATTTAACTTTTATACAAAAATTATGATTTATTTCTTTTTTTTAAAAAAAAAGGAACAAACTTAACGATTATTTATTATTTAATACACGGAAATTAATTGATTATAAGTTGTTTTTAATGTGTGTGTGTGAGTAGTTTTCTTATGTACACCCAGAAAAATATTTTGGTAAAAAATAACTTTTTTCGTAGTTATCTTGCATAAAAGTTCAAATAACTAAAATATACCTAAAAAATTGTTAAAAAACAAAGAAATAGTTCGCAAATAGTAAAATCAGTAGTTTAGTACTATATTGTAGTTTGTTTCAAATTGAAAATTAGTTCATTTCAATATTACTACTAAATAGTTGGTTATCACTATATTTGGTTATTGAGCAAAACATAATCTAATACTTTATAGTAACTTCCAACTATTCAGTTGTAACATTCTACCAACTGATAGTTGAAAGAAATCTGAAAATAGTAAAAAACATTTTAACAGAACTGTTTGTTTGCCAGTCTGTTTCTTTAATCGCGGTGTATAGTTCGTTAGTTAGTTATAGTGCGTTCAGATAATTAATTAGTAATAATATAATACAATTATGAGTGATGCAAATGACGAAATAGTGCAGGATTTATGTATCGATATAGTACAGGAATATGAATTTAGTGGTTTAAATCAAAGTGAAATAATCGGTAAGTCTTTAATGTAACGCACGCATTTTTATATCAATTATGGTATGTAAGCTCATAAACATACTAATATTTATACAATATTAACATCATTAACGTCATTAGTGGAAGAAGCACAGGATTGCAGTCCTCCTCTTTGGAAAGTTCTGGATTCTTGGAATTTATCGCAGCTATATCAACGATTTGTTGATATGTACATAAACAAATTCCTTTCGTTTATTTACTTTATTATGTATGTATGTCGCAACCAATTCGGTAATATTTTCATTAGAAAAATAATAATTGCATTTCTGCAACATAGTTCTTACATTTAAAGTTAAACTAATGAAATAGAAAAATTGTTGTTAACAGTATTTTAAAAAATGTTAAAAAAGTTGTCGGGTCCAACAAAAAGGTATGATATTCACAGAGTCGGTTTTCTTGTATACAAATTTGTGATATTTATTTTCCCAAGAAACCCGACAATCGCTCGTAGAAATATTACCGCTCAAATTTTCCAGATTAAAAGCAACCAAAAAGTAAACTTTGCACATCATCTTTTTGCCACACGACGAGCGATTGTCGAGTTTCTTGGGAAAATGAATATCACAAATTTGTATACAAGCGTAAGTGGAAATATTAATAGAAAGAAAACCGACTCTGTGAATATCATCCCTTTTTGTTGGACCCGACACCTTTTTTCACATTTTTTAAAATGTTTTATTTTATATATCACGACTTTTTGTTGTACCGAAAAGATTTGTTTACAAAACAAACAATTTGTGTGTTTGTTGGAGATTTTGAGGAGACTTTGTAAAAGGGACACAAACACAATTTGTGTTGGTTGGAAACTTTAAGAGGGGGACTTTGGGAGAGGGATACTTTGGGAGGGACCCGACAATTTAGTCAGTATTACTACTCTCGTTGATTTACATATACATACCGAATTTCAATTTTCTAGCATAAGCCGTTCTATAGTTAGAAAAAAGCACAGCTCACCCCCGTACCATACTACCCCTATAAAAAATTATATTTTTCCAACATGCTACTACTATAGCTCTATCAAAATACTAAGTTTCAGTTTTATATCAGTATACGTTCTCAAGATCTCAAGATAAAAAAATTGGAACTTTTCTCTTTTTACCCTCCCCCACCCTTACCCTCTACACCCTCATCCCTCAAATTTTTATTTTCTGCTAGGGGTCTATTTCTGGTAAAAATTTTATAATTTAAGCATCTATCTTACACCGTTCTTGAGATATGAGACATGATTTTTTAAAAAAATTCTGGCCCTCCCCACTCCCATGCTCCACCTTCCCCTTCAAAAATCTTACTTTCAGCCAACTTGTTTATCGACCTTTATACAGAAATCGAATTTTATTTCTCTAGTGCAACTTCGTGAGCTATCGTAATCTAAAGTTTATAGCATATACGCATTATTAGCATATACACACTTTAATTTCGTGTACTGCTATCTGGTGGTATTAATTTGCAACGGAGATTTGCAACGGAGATTCTGTTCGCATAGTGACGTCATCGACGTCTGACTTGAAAATGATCAATGAAATTATAAATTCATCTGAGCTTTTGCCAGATTTTACGCATCCACATGCGTGAAATGTATGGCGAGTATCTAGAAAGCTCTCATGTACACAGCATACAGATAAAGCCGCCGTGTACATGTGAGTTCTTTGCAGAACGTACGGTCGGTGCTTGGGGGTTTGAACCCGACAAGCACATTCGACCGAACATCCTGATTTATTTATTATGAAATAAATAGTAGATGATTTAAAATATTTACCGCGGAGAAAAAGTGGGAACAATCGATGCCGGTTTTTTAACAAAGTATTTAAATTTTTATTCATCCAGTTGCGTTTGCGGTAGAATTTTATTTTAAACCGAAAATATGAAAAATTTTAAAAGGGAATATATTAAGATAAGTTTAATTTGTAATTGGGATTGTTGATTTTCGGAAAATAGCAAGTTTGGAAAGTGGCTCCAGTTTCGACTGAAAATAATTTTACTTATACATAGGGTGTTTTTTTAGGTGCATGAGAACTTTCGATATCGATAGCTGTGGTTTGACAGCTGAGAATGTCAAACTGTGTTGACATTTCTGTTCAGTAAGGTTTGGCAAGTCATCATGAATCGTTTAACGCCAGAACAACGCTTCCAAATTGTGGAAATTTACTTTGAAAACAAATAAATCTGTTCTCGAAGTTCATAGAGCACTTCGTCCATTTTACGGTCAACATAATCGGCCATGCTGACTGAATTTTTGTTTCCAAAAATTAATCAGCTAAACATCGCCGACATTTGGTTCCAACAAGACGGCGCAACTTGCCATACAGCGCGCTTAACAATCGATTTATTGCAAAATCAATTTGGTGACAACTTGATTTCCAGAAGTGGTTCTGTTAACTGGCCCCCTCGTTCGTGCGATTTAACGCCTCTGGATTACTTTTTATGGGGCTATATTAAGTCATGCGTTTATACCGACAAATCAGCAACTCTTGAAGCATTGGAAGCCAAAATTCAAGCCACTATTGACGCTATACGGCCAGATTCATTGGAAAAAGTAGTCAAAAATTGGACTGATCGAATTGACCATGTAACTCGTAGTCGCGGCGGACATATGATGGAAATCATATTTAAAAAATAAATCCCATTAAATTATCTACCAGAGTATAATAAAAAAATTTCATTCCAACAATATTTCTGTCTTGTATTATAATTTTAAGTTCTCATGCACCTAAAAAAACACCCTTTACAACATTAAACTGTCAATGAATCGCTATGATTTTACTTAGAAATTTGTTCGTAACATTGAACTATGTTGATGTGTGAAATGTTCATATACAAAACATAGACAATGTCTAGTTTTGCTTTTGTTCTAGGTTAAATTAATATTGTTTTAATATGGTTTATTGTTTTTGTATGGCATTAATTTAACCGAACAGAATTCAGACTATAAGGTACATTTAAATATAAATAAAGTATTCAATGTAATTTTACTCCGAGAAACTAAAATAATATAGCTCAAGTTTAAGTTTATTGCCACAGGAATCACTTATAAACTAGACAATTACACCGACTTTTTGGTGTCTTATTGATTTCGATGTGGAAAAAATTCTGCATGCCTTCATTGAAGCTCTTTTTCTCGATGATGATGTAATTGCTTTAGTTATAAGTAAGGCCATCTGGCGAGTACAGATAAGCCCGTCTGGCACATTAAGATATGAGTGACTACAGATAAGCCCGTCTGGCACATTAAGATATGAGTGACGACCTTTTGACCAGTCGTCTACTCGATAAGGAACTTAGCATTAAGATAAGGGATGTGAGAATCCAAGGTTTCATTTAGGATTAAGTCAAACATAGTTTTTAGTCTACATTTATATTTCTTATCAAACACTTCTAAATAAATAACTTTCCACGAACTGCTTGGAGTTTTACTTGACTTCCGGAGAAGAAACTCAGGACTTCATAACTCTTTTTGTGAGACATCGGTATTTCCTGTAGAAAATGAAACAAAATGTGAATTTCAATGTGAAATGATATTTTCAATGTTCATACCAAATTTACGTCAACAAGTACAAGTTACTTCCCGTCTCTTGCTTGCCGAGAATTTGCCTTCTATAAGAACAATATATGAAACAAAATAGGTAGCACATATTAATTGTAGTAAAACTAGCAACTGCAGAATCGCAACTTCATCCATACCTGCCATCCATGCCTGCGAATGACATCCATTTCGCACAAGGCTGAGATCTGGAAAAGCCTCACTCCAATTAGTTTTTTTGGTTTAAACAATTTTAAGATACTCACTGAACACACGTTTTCTATTCGTAGGAACAACCCGTTCAGTGAAAAAATATTACCGAATAAATAATTTGACGTTTATTGCAAAGAGTATGAGAGTTTATTGCATTTACAGTTTAATGTTTTTAGAGCGTGGTAGTCGACTGAGAATACAGATAGTGTTGCTTTTCGAATACGGTTTGCTTCCACTCTATCTCATTCTCTTTGGATTTAACAGTACTTCGAAAAGATTTCTTAATTCTATTTACGGATTAATCTTATTCCTCGTTATGAACATACTACGTTCTATTAATATTGGCGAGAGCTTCGTCCAAACCAAAAACTTGTAATAGTTCTAGTTTTGTTTGCCCGCTTTGAGTGATTGCGTTGCCGTTTCGAATTTCCTTTTACTTTCTTGTGTCTTAAGCTGTTACGTACGGCAATCCGAACCACTTCTGACAATCCGGTATGATGTACTTTGCGATTGCTTTGAAGCGTTGTTTGCTCGATCCCGACAATTTTTTTTTTTCTTTCACTTTCTTGTGTCATTAAGCTGTTTCGAACAGTTTTTTTTTTTTTTTTTTTTTTATTTTTTTTTTTTTTTTTTTTTTTCTTTCACTTTCTTGTGTCATTAAGCTGTTTCGTACGGTTTTTTTTTTTTTTTATTTTTTTTTTTTTTTTTATTTTTTTTTTTTTTTTTATTTTTTTTTTTTTTTTTTTTCTTTCACTTTCACTTTCTTGTGGTGGGAACCACTTCCGACAATTCGGTATGATGTATTTTGCGATTGCTTTGAAGCGTTGTTTGCTCGATCCCGACAATTTTTTTTTTTTTTTTTTTTTTTTTTTTTTTTTTTTTTTTTTTTTTTTTTTTTTTTTTTTTTTTTTTTTTAAATGACCTTATCCCTCTATGGGTACACTTCCGCAGCCCAAAGTACTGGAACTGGAAAAAATTCACCATATCAACATACTCATGCTGTATGTTGACATTGGGCTCAGATTTTTCTGGTGTGTCCGATGTGCTCCCCAAACAGTACCGGGTACTGGTATTAGGGGTAACACAAATGAAGCAAACCAAAAAGGCATGCAAAAATAAAAAAATAAATAAAATAATAAGAGAGAGAAAAAAAAAAGAAAAAGAAAATAAATACAATAAACAGTAATAATAATAGTAAATAAAAAAAAATTATATTAAAAAATAGTAATAAAAATAAAAAATTAAAAAATTAATAAAAGTGAAGATAGAAAAAAAAATAAAACTAGGAAGAAAGCGATAAAAATAAATAAAATAAAATACCAAATAAATTTAAATAAGAATAACTATAAATATGTATACGTAGAGAAAAGAAAAAGAAAAATATAAAATTAAAATTCGGAAATGTAATAAATACATACATGTCTTTGTAGAATGACAAGCTTAATAGTAAACATAAATCCCATGAAATATGACATTTTACAATTTAGAGGGTGAAATTACCTTCATTGAGGTAATTTATAGTACTAATCATATATGTAACTTTACCACTTAAAGAGTAAATTGTACAAGTAGCCACATGGAAAACTACAATACTCTTTGTAAAATAATTCACATAATACTTGTTGTTGTTGTTTGAAGTGGGGGAAGATACGCAGCAAGGCAGCGCATCTTCAGCACTCAGACAATTATTGCCCATGGCACTCGAGTCCCCCGAGTCTCTACCCGAATTTTTTCGTCCTCCTCACGAATTTCAAGAGCTTAGGTAGGGAACGAGAACGGAGTTCTTCCATCCTCATAACATCGACGCCGTATACGTGCACTCTCGCAAAAGAGTAAGCTGGACACTCGAGAAGGAAATGTTCCGTTGTATCGTCGCTCTTCTCGCAAGCAGTGCACATGGGGTCGTCAATGATTCTCAATTTGACCATGTATAGGCCACACGAGTTATGCCCTGTGAGGACACCAACCATACTACTACATTCTTTCCTGCTCGATTTGAGAAGAAAAGAAGCGGTTCGTTCACTTGGTCCGTCAACAAGGTATCTGCTCTGCTGCATTCCCGGAAAAAAGCGCGCCATCTCTCAATATGTGATTTACTCACCCACACTCAGCACAGGCAGCCCTAACAGAGGCAACCGGGCACACCAAAAACTGGTGTTCTGGTCCGACCATGGCTGACTCCGATCCTGCCTTTGCTAATTGTAGCGGCTCTTGGTCGGGCCGCCACACTCGTGTCACCAGCGTCCGGGGGCGAGCGTTATACGGACTACAATCTGAGTCCCTGGTAGCTGACGTACGGGGATGAATGTTGCGTGGGCCGTATACCGGCCCGTCTGGAACCCAAAGGTCACCTGCGTCCGGGGGCGAAACCTTTGGCAGCTCTAATAAGAGCTGTTATTCTTTAATGCCATGTTTCCACCGCCCCGTAATCTCGCGATTAAGCAAATCTACACGCTAATCTAGTAGATTATCCATACGAGATTGAGATTACCAAACCCCGAGATTACGAAATAATCTCGTTGCTAATCTTGTAATTTTTTAGTGTCAACCCAGTAAATTGCGATTCAGCCAAATTCAGCGAAATTCAGCAAACCATATGTTGACAAATGTCAAATTTGGAGATGCCAAATGTGAAATGTCGGAAATGTGAAATACAGTTGCTTCAATAGTTTACATGTGAGAGCACGAACTTTAAAGATTCGTTTTAAAAAAGGAAATTGTAGAGCGTAAGTATGATTTTTTATTAAATTTCGTCATTTGCATATAATTTTTTTTTTTCAGAATAAATAATACTGAACTTTTTGTAGAGGAGAGCATTGAACTTGGTAAATACAAAATATAAATACAGTTGAACCTCGATTATCCGGGACTCTATTAACCGGGAACATCTGTTAACCGGGTTACAGAGTGATTGGTTTTATACCTCTACTAACCGTGATTTGCCTCTATTATCCGTGATACAGATTTATGCATGTGTCCATTTTTCCGTATAATGCTCATAAAATTTGGGGATTTCCCCTTTGCTATTTTACTGCAATGAGCTGTGTATTAAATTTCTTTTAGATGCATTCTCTGTGTGAAATTTGATTAAATAACACCTAAGTAGTTCTTGAAAATGTCGTCGTCAAAGGCCAAAATGGGTAAAAAGACCAAGAAAAGTTCTTTCAATTAAAGACAAAATGGAACTTATTAATGCTCATGGCAAACATAACATATCGGCTAAAATATTGTCGGATAAATATGGTGTTGGATTACAAACTGTATACGATTTGTTAAAAAACAAAGAACAAATTTTTAAGTTTTGCTCTGAAAGTGATTCAATATGTGGCCTTAAAAACAGGCGTACGCTAAAAAAATTCGAAAATCCAGAAGTCGATTTCGCAAAATATGAATGGTTTCGGCAAGAAAGATTTAAGAGAACTCCAATTACAGGTGAGTTGTCTCAAATTGGTCTCGTATACACCGGTAGGGGAGGAGCACCAAATATTGGATAGGTGCGCAATACTGGACACCCTGTTAAAATGGGATCTAAATACCGCCATCTAAATTTAGTGGCGCGAACTGAATTATCAAAAGAAGTTAGTCACTTATGTGATGCCAGCAATTCCATATTTACCGTCAGTTGTTTCTAAAAAATCGCGGAGCGTTCTTGCGCGCAACAAGTTTTTAAATTAGCTCCCTTCAAACTGCTCTTAAATACGATATGTATTGATATATATTATTTTGGTTTAACGTGTTGCTTAACTACATACTCCGAAACATGCTTTTCTCATTTTTTATTAATTATAAGAAATAGTGAAATTTGTGTAAATATGTTAGGGTAAATTTCCTATATGCCTCAATACTGGATACTGAACTGTTCCCAATTCTGGATATCCAGTATTAGGGTACTATCCTAGCAGTAGTAGCTAGCAGACATGTAAGGTTGGTAGGCTTTTTAAAATGTGCTGTATATCGCATATTTACTGAAAATTTGGACATGAGAGAGCTGTGGGGAAGATGGCTGCCGCGTTTGCTCACAATGGAACAAAATAGCGTCTTCAGCATTTTTCGAGTGTTTGGCGATGTTTCACAGCAATAAAGCGGAGTTTTTCGTTGATTCATAACCATGGATGAAACATGTGTCCATAACTTCACACCTAAGACGAAGAAACAGTCAAAACAATGAACTAACAGGGGAGAATCGGCTCTAAAGAAGGCGAAGGCAGTCCCATTCGCAGGCAAGGCCATGGCGTCAGTTTTTGGAATGCTCGTGGGATAATTTTCATTGATTATCTTTCAAAGAGTAAAACAATTAGCAGAGAGTATTATGCGAACTTATTGCAGCGTTTGAGTGATGAAATCAAGGAAAAACGCCGCATTCGACGAAAAAGAAAGTGTTGTTTTCTCAAGACAAGGCACTTGTTCACATATCCGTTTTCGCGGTGGTCAAAATTAATGTGAGTTAAAGTTCACCCTATTCGCCAGATTTAATACCCTCAGATTATTTTCTCTTTTCAAACTTAAAATAATGGCTCGGTGGTAAAAAATTTACAAACAGAGAAGAGGTGGAGTCTGCGCTTGACGATTATTTTGAGGAGCTCGACAGTTCTCACAATAAAGACAATATCGAATAAATCCAACATCGCTGGGAAATGTGAAACAATCAAAAAGGAGACTATGTTCAGAAATAAAGATATTTTTTCTTAAATTATTGTGTCTTCTTTGTTAGTCTGGGACTACCATAGTAGATACGTGTCCCAAATATTGGATATCCAGTATTGGGGTACACAAATTTATATTATTATTTTTGAGGTCAGTTAGAAAAAAAATAATAATGAGGAATTGAAGAAAACCTATAATTTTTTTTTGTTTTTATTTCAAAGCTTATAAGATTATTGATCTTTGTTAATGTATTGAATAAAAAGTTTTGAATTTAATTCCATTGTTTTTTTAAATTTTCAAAAAGTATCCAGTATTTGGTGCGCCTCCCCTGCTAACACAGTCCGTATTAAGGCTCAGTTCGAATTAATCATAACTAGAATAACTTCAACCGAGAACAGTTTAATACGTATTCACGATTGCGATGTATACGATGCTATTGAGACATTTTACGAACTCAAACTGAAATTTGCTTCTGAATTTCAGGCGAAATGATAACTGAGAAGGCAAACGTTTTTCATTCTAAATTAAAGATAAATGGCGACTGCAAGTATTCATCAGGTTGGCTGGAAAAATTTAAAAAACGACATGGAATTCGTCGATTGAAATCAACTGGAGAAAAGGAGTGTGCTGATTATGAGTCTGCTACGATATTTGTGGACGACTTAGATGAATTCATTCAAAACGAGCAACTTACAGCCGAACAGATTTATAATGCAGACGAAACCAGTCTATTTTGGAGGTGTTTACCTCAGACTTCCCTGGTTAGTGGTGATGAATATTCTATTGACGGATACAAGCAGTCCAAGGAGAGAATCACAGTGTTAGTTTGTGCAAATGCAGCTGGAACACACAAGTGTAAATTAATGATAATTGGAAAAAGTGCTCATCCACGAGCTTTAAAAAACTTTGGTGACCTTCCTGTGATTTATAAGTCCAATAAGAAAGCTTGGGTAACACAGGCGTTATTTCTGGATTGGTTTAATAAAAATTTTGTGCCAGAAGCAAGAGAACATCTGCAGCGCATTGGCCTCGAAAAGAATTGTAAAATTCTTTTGCTATTAGACAACTGTCCAGCACACCCGGATGTAAGTTCTATGATATCTGAAAACGTCATAGTAAAATATTTCCCACCGAATTGCACATCCTTGATTCAGCCTATGGATCAAGGAGCAATTCGAAGCTTTAAATGTTATTACCGTAAATTGATCGTTCAAAAACTAGTTAATGGAAATGATAGACGTGAATTCGTTAAATCTTTGAACATCAAGACAGCTATGTAGACAGCCGCGGCCTCTTGGGCCACTGTAACTCTACAGGTTTTACGAAACGTTTGGAATAATTTACTACAATCTCAAGATGATGAAGATGATTCAAATAGCCTTGTTGAGATACAATTAGATATAATAATACCCAGTGGCGGTGCTAATAGTTTTGGCGCCCGGCGCACTTTCTATGTTTTGGTGCCCAAAATTTTATATTTTGTTTCGAAAAATCAAAGGTGATTTTCAAGATTTTGCATGATATAACTAGAGGAGAGGGTGGTAAAGTGACCCCCGCTGTTAATTTTCTAATTATTCATAATATCATTTATGGTTTGTGTTACATATCGGGCATTCTAATATGTACCAGATAAACACCATAGAACAAAACCGAAGTGCATTGCTTATTCGTACGACGGATCGCATTGCTTCCGCAAGATATGCAAAATTTATTCTATCAACATCTGTGATTGTCTTCAAAGGTGCATCCTATAAGAATCAATGAAAGATATCAAAAGATCTCAATAAGCGAAACGTAGCCGCGGTCAAGACTGTGGATGTGATACAGGATGATGAAAATATCAGTACTGAAAGTGGCGAAAATGAGGCTTCTTCGACTGAATACAATTTGACCAGGGACGTCATTTAAGTTTTACCCAGCGGACAAGATCTTTTTCACTTCATTTAAATGCATTTGTGTCGATATTAAGATATGTAGTGTATACATGCGCGCACACACAGTTCAAGGAGTACGTACATTTTTTAAACTCCTTTCAAAATAGTCTTTCTTGAAAAATCAAAAAGCCATGGTTCCCTTCAATTCTGAAATTGACCACCCACCCCAAATTACGTCTCTTTATTCGGCATCTGATATTGAAGACACAAATTATTAAGGATCCTTTCCTAGTAACCAAAGAAGTAAAATATGCATACAATTGTGATTTTTTGGAGCAGAAGGCGATTTTTGCCAATATTATTGAATTTTTTAGCTATTTTCCCTATGATTTTATGCACACATTTAATTTGGCTCTCCGGTGTTATACTACACACACATTTTCAGTGATAGCCGTATGCAAGAATTTTTGAATTTAAATAATTTTTTAGAAACTGTGAGACTTTAATCCTATTTTAAATGTATTTTAAGTAATTAAGATTGAAGGCTGAATCGACATAACGAAACATTTTAAAGTAGCCTAGCAAGAAAAATATCACATTTTCTTTGGTTGTCAAACAGTGCTTCAGTGAAAATTCTAAATATTTAAATTTTCTCCATAACATTAGAACAAATGTATCGGTATTTTCGTTCAATTATTAGATAACACTTCTTAATTGCATTCGTATAGTAATGATCACGTCATGAGAGTTAAATTCCTTATATATTTCAAAAACATGCCTAGAGAAAATTAAAAAGCCCATCGAAATTGATATAAAAAATAGTGTGCATAAAGATCTGAAGCACTGGCACCGCGCATGCAATATCTCTGAGGTCCCAATGCATTCATATGGCGCACTTTTATAAACTGCGCCAGATACCATGCATACATATGTACTCAGCGGAATAACACGCATGCCGTCGCGCATAAAAACGTTCAACACTCACTGTACCGTGTGTGTTGTATGTCGAACAATGGTGCGGATGAAATGTTTGCGCCAATGAGTAAGTCAATAGATTCGCACATGTATGATCGAACAATGCGTGGAGACGTGTCGGATCAGTGTAGGAAAATCATGTTGATAATACAAAACTGTGTAAACTTGTTTGATGAGGGTGATATGAACGTGTATATTTATATAATAAGATCAAACCGCAACCGTATATTTAGGAGAATGAAACAAATGTTTGGGTGTACGACGTGTTTTTAAATTGTATTTGGATGGATAGGTATATGTAAGTAGGATGCCGTGTTTTAGAATTGCAAAATTTTCAATCATTGAATTTAGTGATAATTGATGATTGTATAATACATGACCGAATAATTGTGAAGGTAGCTGGAACAGTAGGTGCGGCGCCCTAAAAATTTGGCGCCCGGCGCAGTTGCTCCACTTGCTCCTATGGAACCTCCGCCCCTGGATTAACGACTGATGATATCTCAAAGTGGGTAGAGTGCGACGATGACATTGCACCGTTTGCTATTTTATCTGAAGACGAAATCGTAAACATGGTTCACTAAACACAAGAGGATGAGTTTGGTTCAAATTCCGAGGAATCAGATAGAGAAAATACGGAAACGCCCACATTGGCTCAGGCAATTGACGCTAGTAATGTTCTGTTAATGTTCTTCGAAAATTACAATTGTCCAGGCATTTCAGAGCCTGACAAACTACAAATGTATAGCATACAAGCGCATTTATTCGAAGAGCAATCAAAAGTTAAAGAGAAAAGACAGACTACACTATTCGATTTTTTCAAATAAATGTATTTCATGTATCTTTGTTAAAAATAAATAAAAATAATAAAATTTTCGAATGTTTATATGTGACCTCCTTTAACCGGGATTTTCGATTATCCGTAAAGATCTCGGTCCCGAGCATTACGGATAATCGAGGTTCAACTGTAAGATTTTCATTGCTTACCATATAATTCATATTTATTTAATTTAGAAGAATACTCTGTGGTCCTCAGTAGTCCTCAGACATCGTCGTCACTTAAGCTGGATTCTCGTGATGCTCCTTCAACGTCGCGCCAATCGACTTCTGAAAACCACGAGGCAACATTGTCATCAACAGCGGATGAAAGTGACGAGGTGCCTGAAAAAAGAAGATCAAGATGTAGTGATTTCCAGAGGCGTATATTGGCCGAGTTTCGAGAAACGAACAACAAAATGGATGCCGAAACTGAACGGCTGCCGAAAGTTGATGAGGAGATTGTAAAACTCGAAACTAGAGTCGTAAAGACGGAAGAAAACCGCAACGAAGCTTTAAAAGAATTTGTTGAAACAAATAAACAGTTTCAAAGTGAACTATTGAATCTTTTAAAAAATAAAAAATAATTTCAAACTAAACTTGCTTTTATATTTACTTACATATATGCCGGCCAATTGCTTTCCGAATTGCTTCGCCTGTTGGGTCGCTATCAGATAAAACATCATCAAGGTGGGTTTCCATATGCGACAATTTTCTGTGACATTATGTGTGACAGATCAGCTAGCCAATCAGATTACAAATCTCTGACAAATTTTGTCGCATGTCGCTAGTCGAACAACCTCCGACTTTTCATGTGTGACAAAAATTTCAGTTCAAAGGTTTCTCGAAAATTTCAGTTCATTTTCGTGTGTAATAAAAATTTCAGTGCAAGGGTTTCTCAAAAATTTCAGTTCCTATCTTATCTTTCCAGCCATTTTACTTTTTTTGACAACTGACATAACCAATTTACGCAAAGGTGTGACACAAGTAATGTTACAAATGTAAACTCCAGACTGAAGAGTGTGACTCATTTTTGTCGTGACAAATTTCTGTCACAGAATATTGTCGCATATGGAAACCCACCTTCATGCTGCGGCGGTGTGCGGCTGTTCCCTCCTTGCAGAATTTTCATATTCTCTCAACTGTTGCATCCACTGTGTGTTAATTTTATCGTTTCGATTGTTGAGGAAATTATGAAGGACACAACATGCTTTTATAATCAAGCTAGCATTGTCAACATCGTTATCGATACCTTTTCCGATACGACGAAATCGTGCCTTCAAATGTCCAAATGCATTCTCCACAACTCTTCTACATTTGGATAATGCATAATTAAAACTTTTTTCAAAGTCATCCGCTTCTGTATTAAAAGGATAAGGCTTCATTAGTTGGTTTGAAAATCGAAAGGCAGAATCTCCTATAAGGCAAACAGGAACATTTTCTCCACAAATAGATTTTGACATCTCCTTCATTATTGGTTTTCCGATTTCTGGTTTCAATACAGACTGCTCGTATATCATTGAGTCATTGCAACGTTCTGGCGAACCAGATTAGATTAGATTTGGAAATAGGGGTTGGTGTGGATAACCTCTGTCACTGCTGCCACAGTTGGGCTTATTGTGACGTCCCCCCGGTTTGATTATGATTCCTCTTCGATCCCTGCGCTTACAGTGAAGCCTAGTATTTTGCGAAGAGGAATGGTCAGGAATTCCGATGGGTCCATGAAACCCTGACCGAAGTGACGAAGCCTTTTGCGAGTTAAACCCTCACATTCACAGAGGATATGCTCTGGTGTTTCGTCTTCGTCATTGCATATTCTGAAAATTTTAGTCTCAGAGAGACCAATCCTGTTGAGATGCTTCCTCATGTGACAGTGTCCAGTCAGAGCTCCCACTAAGGTTCGGGTCTGATATCTGCTTAATTTTAGATAATCAGATGTTCTTTTTTCCGAGTGTTTTGGCATAAAAAGCTTTGAGTGCCTGTTGCCCGGTGCCAAGTCCCAGTGAATGGCACTTTGCGATTTTTGCCACATTCGGATGTTCATTCTGGCTGTGCTTAATGGTATCCCACAGAATGGATATGGTCCCATGAAGTCAGCTTCTGAACCTTTCCTACACTGAGAGAAATATTTATAGTAAAATGTAACTATTTCTCTAGTTGAGTCAAATTTTTAACAGTTAACTAGAAACTCTCTTAAAATTGTAAAATTAGTTAAGAAATAGTAACAATATAGTTAGGTTTTAGATTCAACTAGAATGCTAGTAAAAATTTATTATTTGCTAAGAATCATCAGTACAATATTCTAAGAAAACGTCTTATTGAAAAATAATCAGATTTCTAGTTAAATGGAAATATTTTCTGGTGCCATACTATTTTCTACCATTTTCTTTTGAAGAATTACTATTTTCATGTAAGTTGAACTATTTTCTAGTGACGCTTCTACTTTTCGTTGAACAAAAACTATTTTACAGAAAAAATTGATCAATATATGGTAAACGTTAACTATATTCTGGTATAACTATTCTATTAATGGGTTAACATTTTCCGCTGTGTTGAAGCATATTATGTTTAAAGTTCAGATGCAGAGAATCGTTCCAGCAGAATTAAAGAATAAATTTTGTTTTTTGCCCGTGGTGATAATAATAGTAAAAAATTTCATTCTCAAATGTTTAGTGTTTAGTGTTTTACAATGGACAATGAGTTATGTGATAATTCCCAAAATGTGAATTCTGTTATATTAGAAGACTTTGCAAGTGATCACTTAATATTCCTATCTGATACGGAAAAATTGGAATCGATTCAAATTTCGGGTGAAAATAAAGTTTCTGAAACTAATAGTTTGGAAAAAAAAGGATGAACGGGCGCTGATAAGTCAAGAGCTTGACTTAAGAACAGTTCTAGAGTCTTGGGGACTTCTTCACTTGTTCGAAAGATTTAATCGTAAGTAAACATTATTTACAGTTTATTCATTGGATATACCTAGTATATACAATTCTTTGACATAGAACTAGGACTAGACTTTGAATGCTTAAAATTCATTGATATATCTGATATACGTGAAATAGTCGGTACGAATGAGAATAATTATGGAACATTCGTGAACCTGAAACGAAACTTAAAACAATGGAGGAAAGCGCACGTAAATTCAATGGCCTTCTTGTTTAGTGAACTCAGACTGAATAGTATTTTCGATTTCAGGGATACACTGAGCCGATTCCAAATTTTAATTCAGATGACACTACTCTCTCTATGCCCTCAAGGGTTTCTTCTTGGTTAAGGAATATACCCGACACTCATAGGGGAAGTACATCCAGATGCAACACTCCATCAGAAATCACCAACGTAACATCTCCAGTTTCCAGATAAATTCTTTTTTTAGTTAATTTATGCTCCCTGTAGAGTTTAACTTCAGATGTGTTGAATACGCATATCGGACAATCAATAAAAAATTATTATAATGTACATAAACAGCTCGATGAGATACACCGAGCTGAACTAATAAATTTAATTGTGTGTTATATCTTCGAAAAATACAGCAAAATTACTGTGAAGGGACTCGAAGCAATTGCCGATCAAATTTTAGTAGAATTTCCAAACGAAATTAAGGTATGTATATTCCTAATAAGATAGATTGCTTATTATTTTTGTCATTTATTATTCACATATGTGCATTTCAAAATCTGCAGGAATACTTTGTACCTCGGTCAACTATCGCCCCTGCACGCGGGAGACTGTATGATAAGTACAACAATAAACTAAAACAATTGCGTCGGAAAAATTTATTCCCAGAATCATCATATGCCGAAAACAGGAAGAAAATTAAACATTTAGAAAATGAATTGTACGCCACAACAGAAAAGATTAATGATCTTGATGGTGAGCTTAATTATTCTGAAAAATATTTAATAATTTGTTTATTCTATAAATCGTTTAGAAACTCAAATAGAAACCAAGGTGACTGGTTAAATTGCATTAAAAAATGGAACGAACTTCATAAACATAGATGTTTAGCCTTCAAGTCTAGTTGTGAGCTAAAAACTATTTTTACGGAGTGGCCAATATTAAAACACCCAAAAGGATATACTTTGGTAGTAAGAATAATTTTCTTATAATATTACAATCTACAGATCCTGCTTAACTTGAGTTGTGTTTCTTAGATATGCAATGACTTTGAAAGAACTTACGGTGAAGAAATATCTATGAGGTTATTGAATAAATCGCAAGAGTTTAGAACAAAATTTCCTAATTTGTTGCCACGCGTAAAGGATCCTCACTTGAAGAACATATGGTTAACCATAGATGAAAATGTATCCGAAGGTAAATTTTGTTTAGAAAACTATCGCACTTGACATATTAATGGTTTCTCTTACAGATGCTCGTGATACAATTCGCGCTTTCTTATTGCATTGTATATTGAAACCAAAATGTAGAATTAAACTGAAAAAGGACGGTAAAAATGAATTCTGGTGCCCGAGTATTTCTGCATCTCAAGATAGTTTTCTTATTCACATCAACATTGAAAGTGACGTCCTACCAAAAATTTAAAATAGAGCAGCTTTCTACAAAAACATGGGATTAACGTGTCAACCATACATTATAACTGTAGGTAGCTCACTAACAAATATTCAAGTATTTTTCGTAGTGGTGGAAAACGAAATTTACAAATTTACTAACTTTGTAAATGCTTTAGATACATGCTTTAAAGTACATATGGTGTTAAATGTAAAATATGCATTGGAATCAGAGTTGGTTTGGACATTTATTGAGAGATTTTTTTATAAATTTGCAATAAGTAAAGTTTCTCCGATTATTTTAGAAATTGCAACCCAACTTACTTAGTTTTAAGATATATCTTTATAGCAAAAGCAAAAATGTACAAGTGTTTTATTTGCAAAAATCTCTTTGGAGGTATTAATTTATTAATATCGCATTTAAAACTAAACCATAATTTAACACCATATGGAAAATTCCTTTGTATGCAAAACCATTGCCCTCAAACATTCTTTAATATCAATAGGAAAAAGACTAGTGACAACAGAAACGTTGTTAGATTGAAGTATTTTTAAATATGTTATGTTATTAAAATAAAATTCTATGAATATATCTTAACTATTTTTATAATTTTGCCTCAAAAGTAACATTTCGAAAGACGGAATTATTGGAAAAAGGTATGTAAGTATAAATAAAATTTAAACAAACCTCCTGCAACTAGGTATATATGTATTTTGTACCAATACACTATTTTATGGATAAAAATAGTATAATACAACTATTCCTACTATTCTCGCAATGTACCATAATATCTACTATTTTTTAGTCAATATCACTAGAATATTAGTAAAAGAGGAACAAGATACTTCCTACCATATTAAAGTCAAAACAACAATTTATTAGAAGAATGTACTATATTATTGTAAGAATGAACATAGACCATTTTTCTAATTAATTTAACTAGAATTATCACTATTTTTCTGGTAAGCTGTATTTCAATTAGAAAAATAGTTAAAAAATGATTGAAATCAACCATTTATTTAGCCATGAAGTCGGCCATTTCATTACCTACATAGCCGCTGTGTCCTGGAATCCAAATGAGACTAACTCTGTTCTTATTTCCGAGTTCAATCAGGCATTGGAGGCAATTCCAAACAAGTTTGGAGTGGATTTGAACGGACCGAAGAGCCATTATTGCTGCCTTGCTGTCCGAGAGAATATATATTTGTTGGTTTTTGTAGCCCCGTCTGATATTTTCCCTAATGCATAGTTCAATAGCATGAGTCTCCGCCTGAAAGACAGTGGATGTTATGTGCATGCTACAGTAGAATTTCACATTTGGGCGCACTCCATAAACTCTTGCTCCTACACCTTGATCCGTTTTAGATCCGTCTGTGTACCAGATTATGAATCCTGGTTTTGGAGTGGGTTTGTTTGTGGTCCAATCCTCCCTTTCAGGTAGGACAACTTTGAATGGCTTTGTGAAATTAAATTTCGGTACCATTGAATCAGAAAGAGGTATCGCTAGTATCGGGTCCTTGTTGAGTTCCGCGGAGAGCGTTGGGCAAGCTATTTTGCGCTCTGACTCGTCCTCCGAGCTCAAAAGTTTGTATTTGGTGAATCTAGCTTCTTTCTATATTTCTAAGTGTAGAGGTGCTAGGTTGAGAAGCACCTCTAAGGCAGCTGTGGGAGTGGTGCGCATCACCCCAGTAATACCCAGGCATGCCAGTCTTTGTAATTTAGTCAGCTTAAGCTGAGTAGTTTTCTGCTTTGTTTTCTTCCACCAGACGGATGCCTCGTAAGTTATAATGGGCCTAGCAACGACGGTATACATCCAGTAGGTTAGTTTTGGACTCAGTCCCCAGTTTTTGCCGAGAAGGCTCCTGCAGGTCCAGAGAGAGATTCTGGCCCTTTCAAGAACTTTGTCCAAATGAGCATTCCAGGTGAGCTTTTCATCCAGGATAATACCCAGGAATTTTACCTCACTAGAATATTCTATGGATTCTCCAAAAAGAGTAGGCTTAGATAGCTTGTCCTGGCGAACCAACATTTATATAAAGAAATCTGTATCTACGATACCATGTTATATTATTGATAATACTTTCGAAAAGGCTAACTTACCTGTAATCAACCAATGCAAATAAGACTGTTGAATACCACCCTTTATAGTTATAGTAATCCGTCGCATCTTCAGCATGGGGTTTTACCTCAATATGGCAGCCATCTACGGTACAAAAACAATAATGAAAAGATATATTTATTTCTGAAAGGCATACTGACCTATTGCCCCAAAACATTGCGGAAATCCTAATTGCTCGAATCCTTTGACATTCTCCTCAATTTTTTCTGTTGTCAAAGGAAAGACTTTGAAATTGTCGGACCATAACATCTTCCACACTTCTCGACAGAATTGTAGAACTATTTTGCAAACTGTTGACTTGCCAACACCAAACAGATTTGCAATTGTACGGTATTCTGCAGATGATCCTACACTTACAAACTGAATTGTTCTTATTCATTGTAATTTTTAACCGAAAATCTGAACTTAACTAAGCAAATAAGCTCTTGATTTATCGATCAGTTATCCAATCGATAATAAGTAAATTTAGATTAGAAATAATTGTCTTTATTCGAGCAATGAAGTATTAAACTCCTTAATTTAAAGTTTCACTTTTTTTTTTTTTTTTTTTTTTTTTTTTTTTTTTTTTTTTTTAAGTTTATTATTTTCTAGACATAAGGTATCCAAATTGCGAACTAGCAACCTTCGCAGATGATACATGCGTCTATACCAGCTCAATCGATCCAGACACGATATTAGCAGTACTCGAACTTTATACTCAAAGACTTTATCAATTTTACCACCGGTGGAAAATTAAAATAAATACAGCAAAAACACAAGCTATGTTTTTCACCAAAAAGAGGAAACGCTCAAACCTTCCCAGCCGCAAAATCAATTTTATTGGCCAACAAATTCCGTGGTCTGATAACCTAAATTACCTTGGTGTTCTACTTGATAAAAAACTCTCCTTTCGTTGTCACATAGATAACATATGTTTCAAAGTCAGCAAGGCTATGTATGCCCTGTATCCTCTTATAAATAGAAAATCCCAACTTTTTGAGGAGAACAAGATCTTATTGTTCAAAATGGTAATCCAACCCATTATCGCATACAGCTCTCCTGTTTGGGGTCATTGTGCAAAGTCACATATTAAAAAGCTTCAGGTCTCACAAAATAAGTGCCTCAAAATAATAATGAAGAAACCATTCTTCTTCTCCACGAGAAGTCTCCACGCAGAAGTTAAAGCGCAAACCGTTTTTGAATTAATCTCAACCAGATACTCATCTTTTGTAACAAGACTGGAACTAGTCGACAATCCGATAATACTCATATAACATCCTACTACTTGACATGCATTGGTGTCTAAATTGTTTTTCTTCAGTTAGTTAATTACCTTTTTACTTTTTTGTTTTCCTTTAATTTAAGTTAGTTTGTAAGTTAGTTTTAAACTCACTACACAAGGTTTTTTGTATAAATTTTTCCTTCAATTTATTTCACTACAATTCTCGTAGATGCTTCGCTTTGCTGTGCTAACTAGATTTAATTTAGCTGTTAAGATATTGACTTATCTGTTCTCTAAATTATTAATTATAAGATGGTAGACATAAGTGGAAAAACTAATAAGTATTGATTGAATTGAATTGAATTAAGTAGTTATAATAGTATATTCAAGGTTTTTTTTATCTTTTTTTCAAATTTTTCCTCAAACAATTATAGACAATAAACTGATAAAAACTAATAAAAAAAAAAGTATATCGAATTATAAATAGCATATTAAAGTTGTAAAAGCGGTATCTTGATCTCTTATCTCTAAATTTCACATACTGAAATACCGACTAGGGATGTCCTCCCTTGCCACAACCTACAACTTTGCTCCAGGCCAAACCTCGCCTAGACCAGCAATTGCCTCCTTGTAGAGATCCGCCGATCTCTGGTCGGAGCAGATCACCAGCTTGACATGGTCCTGATGCCACCCACCGTCGCGGCAGGAGGGGACAGGACCAGGATGCTCCCTCATAAGTTTGAGGAAACCATCCGCCAGCTCGCTCTGCAAGTCTTTCCACTTGTCTGGAGTGATCCTTCCGTCATCGTCACTTCTGTCGATGACGGCCATCACGAGATGATCCTTCAGGACTTCGTTGAAGGGCCTTGAAGGTGCCGCGGTGCTTGAGTTTCCCGTCTTGGCCCTTTTTGCTGCCTCGGGAGAATCATCCAGCGATCTGTGTCTTTTGGACACTTGACCTTATTACGCCTGGAAAAAAAAAGGAGAAGTTACTAGGGTATACCTGATTGGAGATCTTGGGCGAAGACCAACGGACGCTCTTCCTCCGGAACCTGGGTTAAGTATGCAGAAAAGAATAAATTAGTGAATGTAATACGGAAATTATAATATTGTATCTTACCGCAAAGCCAGTTGGCGATTTGCCCCACGGGAGACTCGTTTCATCTCGACCCCACTGCTGTCGCTGCTTACCTAAAATAACGCAAATAAATTTATATCAGAACTTCATGAATTACGAGAACAGGCTGAAATCGGAAGACGGGGCTACTTTAGATTTTCCTAAACAAAAATTGTACATAACGTAACACTAGTATAGGGATATATATTTTGGAATTTCGAAAAAGCTAATATGGATTAGGAATAGGATTAAGGAGAAGACAAGGATTATACTGTCACAACACCATACCGCAGAACAAAACTACCAGTGCGCGGAGTGTCGGAATTAGACATTTACGCGGTCCAAACGAAGATCGGAGTCGTCCGACATGCGCGAGCGCCGTCCGACTTGCTTAGTCTCCCATAATAAAACTTTATAAAACAAATAAACTTACCGTCATCGTCTCATGACCTGGAGTTAACAACCGGGAAGCACTTCGGACACAGAACAACTTCGCGACGACGGGTGACAGTTCTCGCGGATTAAACATAAACAATGGGGGCCGCCATGTTTTGCTGAACAGCCTTTTTACGTGGAAACTTTAACACTCCAAAATTAGTGATGTGTTCAAATGCAAAAAAAAGATTCGTACTAGACCGAGACCGTTCATGACCGAGAATGGGAGTTCAAAACCCCTAACCGAGCGCAAGGGCCGTTAAAAGTTTTCGTCGGGAGGAAAGCAGAAAGATCGTCCTCTTTTGGGTTTGATCGAGAAAAACGGGAGGTTGACGGTGAACAAGATAATCGGAAGTGCAGAGTCAAACGGAGAAAATGAACTAAATTAACGAATATTTATACGGAATAAAATACGTAAGGCGTGAGTTTAGTGAAGGAAGAAAAATTAAGTGCGGAATCGGAATACGTTTGTTTAAGAAGTAGTAGTGGAAAAAAAAATAACGAACTAATTTAACGAATATGGAAATACAGAAAACCTAGTGCGGAATCTTAAATTAAATACTTAAGTTAAATACGTTTGCTTAGAAGTAGAAGTGCAAAAAATAACGAACTAAAAGGACGAATATTGTACGGGGTCGATTTGTGGATCGAAGTGATAGGAATTTTAAGACAGCGAAGTAACGTACAGATTTGGTGAACGAATATCACGGGTAACTTACGCGTCATAACGAACATATGGGAGCGCGAAAATTTCGGCGTACGTACACAAGCTAGTCAAAATAAAAAAACCATCTAAGGTACGAAACGCGGTGCGGATATCAAAAGAAAAATTCGCTGGTCGGTATTGAACATTAGCTCGGCGGAAATTTACAACACGCTAACCTTCGAATCGACGCGGCGCCTTCTGGGGCATTTTTCGAAGATAAAAATTGTGGCGGTTCGCTGCGAGGCGCTACGGATTAGTCCCGAGGACGGAGCAGACACCAGTGGTACCCTAGTTTTAAGGTCTTAATTTAGCTATCATTTTTTTGAACTATTTCATTCACATAATCTTATAGCTTCTTGAACTAAAATAAAATAATTCATATATCCACAGTATAGCTCTTTTTCAAAAGCCTGCGTGTAAATTTAGTGTAACGTCCACCGATTTCAGATCCGCGAGAGAGATTTCCGTAGGAAACTATAACCTACCTAGTTTCACAGCTGGCTAGGTAGCTAGAACGACGACGAAAACTTTAGTTGTGTGGCGCCCACCCCGTCTCGACGGGTTAGTCGGCTCGTCGTCGTTCGCCCCTAAGCGGATAGGGGTTTGAAGAAATCATTGTACGAAAAAACCTTTGCCGGATGGTTCCCACCCCTCGGTGGCCAGCTTTAAAGCCCAATCAATAGAGGCCCGTTGTTTGTCCGTCCGCTGTTTGACCGAAGTCCTAATTTTAGAACGTCCACTTGGACCGGGTTTGGGAGCCGAAGTCCTCGTGGATGTTGAGTCGCTTGGACCAGGTTTGGTTGCCGGAGTCCTCGCGGGTGAGTTGCTAGGACCAGGTTCTGTGACCGCAGTCTTCGCAGTTAACCCCATTGGAGTGGAGGAGAGGGATGAGCTTTCGTCATCTCTCCGTCCGGTTTTTTAAGAGATCCGGACTCTGTTTTTTTGTTTGTTTTTGTTTTTTTTGAATTCATAGTGTTCCCACGAGTAGCGGAGAATGGAAGGTCTATCTGCACAGAGATCCGCATTGTGCAGATAAAGCTATTTAATCCGGAGATCGCCAGGTATCCGGATACTCCGTTCGCGGCTGGGCTATTTGTATAGGCCCCCCAGCCTGGTCGATCCTCGGCACGGGTCGTATGACACCTTGATCCAGTCCGGATAGGTGGAGTGAAGGGATATTGGGAGATGGATGGAGAGGGGGGAGGTTGACCATCTCTTGGTTTCGGGCGAGACCCTACTCAGCCCCAACACCACGGCAAGGTGGACAGTCATCGTTGGAGATCTATCTATCTATCTATCTATCTATTATTGTAATTTTTTTATAAGCTCCGTTCTGACACTATTATCACAACAAAATATTAACGAATTAACGAACAGTGCAATTTATAAAATTTGTGGCGTTCGCACGCTATTATCTGAAACAAAACGGAAACTTCACCGAAAGAAATTCATTGGTAAAATCGAATACAAACCTTATTTCATTTTGCGTCAAATAAGCAACGTTATTAATTTAAATATGGTTTAATAGTTAATTATGTTTTCAAAACATTACAACTATCACTATTTGATTCAACAATTTCGTTGTAAATTTTGTGTTTAAATGATCATATTTGAGTACAAGTATCAATATTCAAAATAAATAAAATATTTCAGTGCTTCAATTATCATGATCAATGCTTGTGAAATACTTTAATGATTCCTGAAATATTATGCAGTGGTACAAATATTTTTCGTTAAACAGTTCCATTTTACCTCCTTGATAGGCCTAAAGTTTGTGTTGTTACTTACATTAATATCGATTGCACTAAATTTTAAAGATAAATAATTTATTAGATACATAAAATATAATACATATGTCCAATACTGATAAAGTCTGCCCTGTATTTTCCAGAAAAACTGAGTAAAATACATAACTCCCCTTAAATTATTTTTATTACCAAATTATATAATTGCACATACATAGTGATAACGTAAAGTGGCCTATTGCCGACCACCTTCCTAATTCCGACCATTTTGGTTTTTATACTCTATCCAGCCCAAAAGTTTGTAACGCATAGAACCAAGCCTCGGACGAAAAAAAGTTAGATATTATTTTTTGTTTATTTGTCGCCAAAAACCTCAAATCCGCCTGACGTCCGTCCGTCCGTCCGTCTGTCCGTTAGCACGATAACTCAAGAACGCCTTCACCTAGGATCTTGAAATTTTGAATCTGGATGTTTGGTTGAATTTGTAAGGCTAAGTTCGTTAACGGGCAAAATCGTCCTACTCCTTCGGGTAGCTGCCATACAAAATGTCCTTAAAACACGTGTTCAAGAATATTGGTCGATAACTTCAGAAGGGTTTAAGCTACGTTTTTGAAATTTTGTATGTGTTATTTTTCCAATAGTTGGAGCTAAATATATGATTATGAAGAAAATCCTTTTAGTCCTTCGTGTAGCTGCCATACAAATATCCTGTCAAAATGTATTCACTTAATTTACAAAACTCACAATAACTCAAGTAATCTTTTAGCTACGAATTCGGAATTTTGTACAAGTTAGTTTTGAGTGAAAAGGAAGTCGGAGTTTACTAGTCAGCGAAATCCCTTAACTCCTTCTGGTAGCTGCCATACAAAATGTCCTTAAAACACGTGTTCAAGAATATTGGTCGATTACTTCAGAAGGGTTTAAGCTACGACATTGAAATTTTGTACGTGTTATTTTTCCAATAGTTGGAGCTAAATATATGATTATGAAGAAAATGCTGTTAGTCCTTCGTGTAGCTGCCATACAATTATCCTGTCAAAATGTATTCACTTATTTTACGAAACTCACAATAACTCAAGTAATCTTTTAGCTACGAATTCGGAATTTTGTACAAGTTAGTTTTGAGGGAAAAGGAAGTTCGAGTTTACTAATCAGCGAAATTCTTTTACTCCTTCTGGTAGCTGCCATACAAAATATCCTTAAAACACGTGTTCAACAATATTTTTCGATAACTTTTGAACGCTTTAAGCTACGAATTTGAAATTTTGTACACGTTCATTTTTAAATGGTTCTAAGGAAAAGGATAAATATGTAAGAAATCGAGTGAGTCTTTCCTGCACCTCCCATGTGAAAGTCCTTCAAAAAGGACATTTTTTTTATGACTTACCCAGTTCAAGGTATGAAGTTAAACACTGAATATTGTCTTTTAGTTTTGAGTAGCAATCTAATAGCAGTCCTTAATAAAGGACATACACATGCACACACGTAATTCTTCTTTATCCCCAACTACAATATAAATCATTGTTCAGTATTCATCTAGAGTATTATACGATTGGCTTGCAGCCGATCGTGACTGCAGTTTTTCCATCATGTTACTACTACAGCTCTATCTAAATACCAAGTTTCAGCTTTTTGTCATTATAGGTTCTCGAGATATAAAAATCGGAACCTTTTCCTTTTCACCCTCCCCCACCCTCACCCACAGGGGTCTATTAGGCCTACTTCTGGTAAAAATTTTAAGCATCCATCTTACACTGTTCTTGAGATATGATACGTGATTTTTTAGAAAGATTCGTATCCTCTCCCCTTCAACAATTTTACTTTCAGCAAACTTCATTTGTCAACCTTTATACAGAAACCGAATTTTATTTGTGTATTGGAATTAGTTCGTGAGATATCGTAATCTAAAGTTTTTCACCCCCCACCTCCGTACGCCACTGCCAGCACTCAAAAATTTGTTTGCGATCTACAGATATTCATTAAGTTTCAATTTTGTGACTTTAACCGTTTAGCAGATATGGATTTTAGAATGTGTCGATCTCGGCTTTTTTGCGTTTCGGACGCATTATTTTCCCCCCCATTCCCACACCACTATCCACTATCGAAGCTCTATATAAATTCAAAATTTCAGCTTCCTAGCATAAGCGGTTGCTGAGATCTAGAAACCAAAATTTTCCGTTTAAAACGCTTCCCCCACCTCCACCCTTACAACCCCACCGATCAGAATTTGGTCACTTTAGGGGGCCTACGCACTCTACCACCGAAAAAAAATTCAACTAAATAGCTCATAGGGTTTGGGTGCTACGAGCCTTCAAACAATTTTGCGTACACCGGTAGACGTACGGCGTACGGCGGACAGACGAACTGAATTTTTTTTTGCTTTTTTCAGGTCTACTAGTCATGAAACGTAATTTTCATGGTAGTAAATTTTTTTTTTAAAAAATCGATAACAATACTGTATTATTAGAAAATAATAAAGTAAAATGTCAGCTAGGGAAACGTGGACATTTGTTCACTTTTTTCCTTTAATTATTGGCGAATTAATACCCGTATCTAATAAACATTGGAAATTATTAACGTTATTGATCGAAATAATTGATTACATACTGCGTCCAAAATTCACTTTAGGTGATAAGTTGCCTGACGAATTTAATAAAAGAACATCATTTATTATATATTTCATTGTATGGACCCTTGAAACCAAAGCATCATTTTGTGACACACTATCCAACAGCTTTTCGTAAATACGATCCATTAAAATTTGTTTGATGTATGCGGTTCGAAGCTAAGCACAAAGCTTCAAAAACTTACTTGAATAACATAACTTCTAGAGTTAATGTAGCTACGAGCTTAAGTGTGAAGAGTGGTCTTCAGTTTGCAAATTTTTTATTTGATCACCGGAATGGACTAGACTCCTTGTATACTCATAGAAAAACGAAATTTATGAATTTTATAGAATTTTATTTTTTTTTGAGAAAATAAACAAAATTGATAGCATTAATTACAATTCTGTAAAAACTTGTGAAATACTTCCTTATCCTATCTAATCTTATTTCTATTAAAAACAATATATAAAAAATTTTGAAATTAACAATATTCGTAACATTTCAACAACGGAATGACATTTAAAAAGATTATTAAATGTTTATTCCAATAATAGAAAATATTACTTATAACAATACTCGTTTTTAAAATAATCTCTTTTGTCTGATTAAACTAAAAATTATGCCTTACAGTTCAAATATTTATCATTAAAGATTTAATAACAAATTTAATTAATTTAACCTCTTCACATTTTTATTAAATCAAAAATACTATTTATTGAATTAACTAAAAACACATCATTAACGAATTTTATTGATTTAGCTATATTTTTTTTTGTTTTACGCGGAAATTTCTCTGAGTGTAGCCCTTCTCTCGATCAGAACGTGGTAAATTTGGTTGAAAGTGCGGCAATCCGGGGATGACCACGTTCTTTTATGAATGTTGCGATGGCGGAAGCATGTTGAGTTTACAACTAAGTTTTTGACTGGTTGCGAAGTCGATTAGACGTTGTCCATTGTCATTGGTGGTATTATGGAGACTGTGCCTTCCTGTCGTTCCTCTATGTGTCTCCTCTTGTCCAACTTTTGCATTGAAGTCTCCTAGACGTATCTTTATATCGTTGGATGGTAAAGAATCAAATGTTTGTTCTAGGGTGTTGTATAGAATATGTCCTTCACTGCATCATCTTTTTCCTCTGTTGGAGCGCGTGACAGTTTACCAGCCATACATTGAAAAATTTTGTTTTTATGCGGATCGCATACAACCTTTCGTTTACGGGTTTGAAGTCGAAGGTGATTAAGTTTTTAAATTTGCTATCTACCACGAAAGCTACTCCAAATTTCCTGCTCCCCGAAGGTTTTCCACTGGTTAGTATTGTGTGTGGCCGCAAGTCATTAATCTCTCGCTGCCAAGCCATCTCGTTTCCTGGACCGCCAGAATGTTGATGTTGTATCCTGAAACTTCATTAAGAAGCTCTCGCAGTGCACCTGTTCTGTACAGGGAGCGAACGTTCCAAGATCCAAAAGAATAGTCATTAATGCGTTGCCAGAGTCGTTGCCGTTGACCCAATCTTATCCGAGGCTGTAATCCTGCTTTCGGAACAATAGGTTTTTTCTGGGGATGAGTTGTTAGGCGATCGCCCAACCCCCAACCTGGAGAGTCAGGTCTATAGTACATAGACATGTGAACAACTTTCAGCCGGTTATGGTGTTTTGGAGTTCTCACAGCTATGCCGCGAGTCCAACTACACCGGTTTCAGACCTACTTCCTGAGACGCACTGGTGTTACTGGCCATTCAGGATGTGTTCACTCGCTCCTCCTTATCTCAACCTGGGATTGCGACCGGCTATGGCGGAGTTTGCTAGCACAGTTGGCACATTTTAGTCCGCTTGGCAAGTAGTATGATTATGGGGCCCGCTGCATATCATACATTTTGGGGCCATATGACAGTTGGTCGATCCGTGGCCATAGAGTTGACAGTTCCGGCTTTGTGTTGGTCCAGATTTGTTACGCCTGTGGTAGTTCCATTCGATTATGGTATGCATAATCTTGCGCAATTCGCCGAGTTTTGTTGATCCACGTTGAAAGTATAATCGGTGGAAGACCTGATCTGCGTATATTTTGTTGGATGGATAGAACTTTTTGACGTCATCGCAAATAATCTTGTGTATATTGATAAGTTCTTTTTTGAGCTCATCTACATGAAGGCCTGAGAGGACAATTTTCAGTGGACGGCTTTTCAACGTAGGATGGAGAAAGAATTCAACTTTCTTTGCTACGAGTGGTTCGAAGAATTGTTTGTAGTGGTTATTTTTACTCCTGTACACGTTAGCTTTATCTTATAATCTTCTATTTTGAGTTGATTTAGTATTACGGTAATGGTATCTTGTCCTAGTTTTGTTATGACGATAATCGGAGTATCGGTTCTTTCCCGTCATGCGATTGTCATTGTCTGCTGTTTACCGTTTTCGTTGTTATCCGAAGTTGATAGGAGATGAAATCGATTTTGCGATGGCGCAAACATTTCACTTCTTGGGACCTGGTTAAATTTGATTTTAAATTTAAGTTACAATAAGAAATGTTTGCGTTTGATTCCTTTTAATTTAGTCTAACTTCAATTAGCAATGACGAAAATAAAAATTTGCGTCTATATGGCTCGACGATCACGACAAGAAGAGAGAAAAAGTAGGTAGCTCTAGAGTCACTGGTAGCTCGAACGGTTGGTTGGTCTGCTGCTCGTAGCATCGAACTCGAACGGTTGTTTGGCCTGGGGCTCGTAAGCATCGATAGTCAATAGCTGGTCCAGATGGTCCCAGTCGCCAATACGTCCTTCCAGCATTATCCAGGACCTTCAATTTATCCCGAATTAGTAGGCACTATTTTGTCGATCGATTTTAAATAGCTAATTAAATGACTTTGTGAATAATTTTAATAATATTTCTAACAATTTTTTATTCACTGTAAAGCACAATTCACTGTGCTGACTTAACAAGAGCTTAGTCACAAATGTTCTAATTGAGTTACTATTTGTATATACAAATTTTACAATTTTTCAGTTTAAATTTATCATTTGTATATTCAAATCTACATTATCTAGTTGAATCTAAAGTGCGTAGCACTGCTTCTGCTCTTTCTAACTGAATAATTAATTTCATTACTTTGATTTTTTAATTTAAAATTTTCTTTTAATTCTCTTTTAATTTTTTATTATTTATTTTAATTTTTTAATTTTTTTTTTAAATTTTCAGTTCACTAATGACTATTATCATTCTCTTGAATTTGTTTAATCTAATACTTTTTTATTATCGACTTGTGTCCTTCTTTCTTCCCATGAATTTATTTATTTTTAAGCATAATTTCATTTATTTTTTTTCCGTACTATTAGTACCTAATTTAATTTTAAACATCATTTATAATTGTATTTGAATCGTAATTTCTTTTTATTATTGAAATGTACTTGACCACTCTCACACACAAGCTGTGATTTTGTGAGTAGTAAGCTATTATAGTTACCAAGATGTAAACTTTATTTAATTTAACAACAAAAAAATACATTTCTTTTTAAATTTTCTATATCAATATTTATTTATTTGATACTTTAACATTAATTTCATTTTTAACTTGTCTTATTATTAAATTTCTATGTCTAATTAATTTCTTTCTTTCTTTATGTATTTCTGACCTTCTTATCCAATTTATTTTTAAACTAAATGTTTTTTTTAAAATTTATCTTTAACATATATTTTTCAAGTTTTTTTTCGGAATCTTTATTTATCTCTACATCAGGCGCGAACGCAGGGGGGGGAGGGTTGGGGGTTCAAACCCCCCCGAAATGACGTAAATAAGAACTCACAACTAAATGTAACTAATACGCGACGCGTAAATTTCTCTGTAAACCCGCCCGAAATAATTTTCTGCGTTCGCGCCTGCTCTACATTAACGTTATTTAAATGTTTTGATCAAAAGTTTTCAGTTCAAGTTATTCAAAAATAGTGATAGCCGCATTATTGAGAATTTGCGAATAATTTAACTTTTATACAAAAATTATGATTTATTTCTTTTTTTTTTAAAAAAAGGAACAAACTTAACGATTATTTATTATTTAATACACGGAAATTAATTGATTATAAGTTGTTTTTAATGTGTGTGTGTGTGTGTGTGTGAGTAGTTTTCTTATGTATATGTACTGTTTAGTTTAAAAAAATAATATTAAATCGAACGAAGTTCGATTAAACTCAGAAAAACTAAGCCAGTGCTGAATTCAGCTTAAGAGCTTATACACCGGATCTATGAGACCGTAGTGATAGCCGCTGGCTTGGTATTATGTACACAAGCGCGTTTTTGGCGAAGCAATGCTGACGTGATTTGGGGCGCTATGATATGAGCTGAATCATACCATAATATCCGTCCAACCAAACCATCAACAACATTACCACCCAAGCCTGTATTCATCCCTCAGTCCGCTTAGAAACAAATGATGTGAGATTGTCTCCATCATCACTAAGCCCCCTCTTCGTCTTTCTACCTTGTCGTGGTGAGGGGGCTTAAGACACTTGTGTCAACAAAAGGAAAGACTTTACATGATGGAGAAGCCTATGGACTTAGACTCTCCAAGTGGTAACCAGACCCTGTCTGGGAATCCACCCGCTGATGCGGCCGTGGCTCGGATTTTGGAGGCCCCACCATCATGTATGACTGCAATGGGTGATCCAGGTTGTAGTGGGAGCACACTACTGGATCTCAGTAACTCCTTGGAGGATTTACTGCTTGCCGATGAGGATAGTGCTGACTATGCAGGAACGGTTAATCCGATTCGGCCCTTGGAGGAGGAATGTGCTGCAACCAAGGTGGGAGCGGTTATTCTGAATCCGATGTCTGAAGAGGAAAGTACCGGAAATGTGTTATCGGTTAATCTGAATCGGCCAATGATCGAGGAAAGTACCAGTGCCTTTGGCGCGGTTGATCCGAGATCGATGGTTACGGAAAGTACCTGTGCTCTGGGCGTGGGTGATCCGAAACTGATGGTTAAGGAAAGTACATGTGCCCTTGGCACGGTTAATCTGAAACCATTGGTTAAGGAATTCACCCGTGTTCAGGACGCGGTTAATCCGAAACCGACTAGCTCCTGTCCCGTTGAGGATAAGTTGAGCAAAGGCCAGAAGAAAAGAAGAAGGTTGGCAAGAGCCAAGGCAAGAGCTGGGGCAGTTATGACAGGTGTCATAGCGGCCAGTGGCAATGTCGTGGTACAGACAGCCTGTGAAAACGCTATTAAGCGCAATCGATCTGTGGAGGAATCACCCGAAACTAATCTTGTGGTTAATAGCGAATTCCTCGCTTCTACTTCTGGCAGGACGAGAAGATGAGGAGGACGGAAGCCACTAAAGCGGATGTCCCACCGTCTACTTCGGGAGTCGCTGCAGTGGATAGACCAGCCTGCTCAATTTTAGTTAATTGCGACGGTGAAATTGAGATCAATGATCATGTTACACCAGCACCTGAAATCCTTCAAAGCGATATTTGCAATATTCAGGATTTTTAGAATAACAGTATAGAAAATAATAATGGAGTGAAAGACTTTTTACGTAAATGGAGTCTCAAATATAATATCACCCTTGATTCAAAGCTGAGCTGGAAACTCAACATAGAAAACCGGGTGGAGAAAGCCCGTCTGGCCTTCTACGCCTGCAAAAGAACCTTCGGCAAGAAGTGGGGACTCAAACCTAGGATGGTTTTGTGGCTGTACACTGCTGTAATACGTCCAATTCTCAACTACGGGTCACTAGTCTGGTGGCCCGCTCTGAGTAAGGACTATAACATAACTAAACTCAGTCGAGTTCAACGAAGTGCGGCCATAGGCATTACAGGTGCTATGCGGCCATGCCCGACCGATGCTCTAAACGTGCTACTCTACCTCCTACCAATCGACCTTTATATAAAAAACACCGCATCAAACAATGCCGTCAGGCTCAAAGAATCTGGGTGCTGGACTACGAAGCCATACGGGCATAGTAATATCCTGGGACAGTTACCAAAGGAATTGGTTACGTCACCGACTGACTACATCACCCCCAAACTGAGCTTCACGAAACGATTCTCTGTTGGTTTCCCAACTAGAGAGGAGTGGAAGAACGGTGCGGTGGAAGCAGACTTCGACACGATAATATTTACCGACGGTTCGAAAATGGACTGCGGGGTCGGGGCAGGAATATTCTCAGATACACATAATATCGCTAAGTCCTACCGCCTCCCGGACCACGCTAGCGTCTTCCAGGCAGAGATACTGGGGATCCGGGAGGCTTGTCGTACACTAAAACACGACTCATCGCCAAAACACAACATCGTCATTTTCACCGACAGCCAAGCCGCAATCAAAGCACTAGACTCGGCTACCACCTCCTCTAAACTAGTTCAGCAATGCCGTAACGAACTAGCCGGTCTGGCGGAACGGCTCAAAGTCACTGTGCTCTGGGTCCCGGGGCATAGAGACATAATGGGAAATGAGCGGGCTGATGAACTGGCCAGGGAGGGCTCCGCTCTTCCCGGCTCTCTTGCGGAACTAGTTCATGTTCCTTTAGGAGTCGTAAAGAGGCTCATACTCTCACACTTCCAGACAGTGGCTAATTCCAGATGGAAAAGCCTAACTACCTGCGCCATATCTAGGAAGATGTGGCCATCTTACAACCGAGCCAAGTCAGACGAACTTCTATACAAGACCCGGGCAGACGTCTCCAGAATCACGGCGATCAGTTCAGGTCACTGGCCGATTGGGGATCATGCGGCCAAACTGGGCATTCCATTCAATGTACACTGCCGCAGCTGCCAGGACACTAATGAGCGAGAGTCGCTTGTTCATTTCCTCTGCAAGTGTCCGGCTCTAGCTAGAGCCCGAGAGCGAGCGCTAGGCAAGCCCTTCTACGGGGACCTGATGGAGATTTCGGGGAAGAGGATTGGAGAGTTATTACTTTTCCTGAACAGCACAGGGTGGCTATAGCGATCCAATTCAATCAACCTTTCTCACAGTCATCTTCTGTATTCCCCAGTATCAACAACCCTTAACAGCCGAGTTTAACACGAGTTTGTGGTTTCAAAACGGCCTCTGAGCTAATTGAGCCCTGTCTGGGTGACAGGGCTGCCACTTAAACCAACCAACCAACCATCACCCACGTTGCGTTAAATGAACTATTATCGTTTCTTAAAATTAGTGGTTTTGAGTATTTACCGAAGGACACTCGAACGTTACTTGAAACACCGCGAAATAGACAAATAATTGATATTAATTTTGGAAAATATGTCTATATTGGCGTTGAAATAAGGTCTTTTGGGGTACTTGGCAAGGAAAAAAGTTGAAGATCTTTCAAAAGAAGTTTTACTAAACTTCAATATAGATGGAGTGCCTATTTCTAAAAGTAGCAAAAGTTCCTTCTGGCTTATTTTAATGAAAATAGATGAAACTGTTGATAACTCTATAAACGTTGTTGGTATTTATCATGGAAACACGAAGCCTAAAAATTTTGATCAATTTCTTAAACCTTTGGTGGATGAACTAAAGAATATAACAAACGCATACTTCTTCAGAAATCAATTTATTACAATTAAAATAAATGCTTTCATTTGTGATGCTCCAGCGCTACAAGCCGTTAAAGGAATAAAATCACATTGTGGTTACTACGGTTGTTCCAGATGCATGAAAGAGGGCGATTATGTTGAGAATAGGATGACGTTTCTGAATCAGAATGCTCCATTGAGGACAAATGAGAATTTCAGAAATAAATTTAATGAACAACATCATATTAATAATGAACCAGTAATAGAAGAATTGAAGGAAGTAGATATGATCTCTTCTTTTCCTCTAGACTATCTTCATCTTGTATGCCTGGGAGTTATGAAGAAATTACTAAAAATGTGGACCTCTGACGGAACTGAATCTCTGTTACCTAGCAGAAGCATTGACGAGATATCAAAAAAACTTAAAAACATATCAAAATCTCAGCCCAAAGAATTTCAGCGTAAAATACGAGGTATGAATGATCTTTCATATTTTAAAGGCTCTGAGTTCAGAACGTTTGTGCTGTATAGTGGACCATTTGCTTTCAAAGGTTTTTTACCAACAGAAAGACATAATCACTTTTTGTTGCTGCATGTTGCGATTCGCATCATGTGCGATAGAAATCATGCGAAAAATCAGGTTGGTTTAGCAGATCAATTGTTTAAACATTTTGTACACGGAGTTACTGATATTTATGGAGAAAAGCATGTTATATATAATGTACACTCTCTCGTTCATTTGGCAGCTGATGTATCAAAATATGGCACTTTAAACTCGTTTGGTGCTTTTCCTTTTGAAAATTTCATGTGTTACATTAAAAAACTTATACGAAAAGGAGTTTTACCTCTTGAACAATTATATAATCGCATAATGGAATTTCATAATGTGACTTCTATTGACAAATCTAAAGACGACAATGTTTTGGATTATCCTCGATTAAAACGACGCAAGCAAGAAAAAAATAAAGAAATATTTGAAGCTATGCAATTTAATAATTTTACAATAGAAAGTAATTTCAAAAACTCTTGGTTTTTAACTCAAGAAAAAACAATTGTAAGATTTAAAAATGCCGTTGTTGTAAACGATATTGTTCATATTTGTGGACATGAGCTTGAAGGAAGAAAGGAAGACTTTTTTGACACTCCAATATCTTCCAGTAAATTAGATATATATCGATGTACTAGAATAGAAAGTGGGGGAAAAATATATAACGTTACAGAGGTAGACAAAAAACTATTTGCAATGGAAGAAAATGATATCCATTTAATATTTTTCCCTTTAATACATTGTTAATTATAATGTCTTTTATGTTTTAATAATTTTTATATGATACACTTTAGATGTTTTTACTTGTGGAGACTGTTGAAAACGGAGTCAAAACCGTTTCAACTGCACCTTCGAATTGGTATTTGCACCAAAAATTATATTAGCGGAATGAAAAGGGTGTAAAACTCTTAAAATTAATAAAAGAGAGGAGAGAGACAGAAAAAGATTGGATCATAATAAAAATGCAAATATCCTCAAAAAGAATATAGGTAATATAACATTACTCAAATTAGAAATCTGTTTTAACGTTTTCAACGCTCACTACGTTTATTTTACTTAGCGAATTATGCAGAAGCTCGCAAAAAAGAAGATCTGTATAGTAAATATTGTTAAAAATGATATCGAATCAATAATTTAAATCTCTGTTTCATTGACTTTTGTGTCTTATATATTATTCCGTTTTGTTTTCTCTCCTTCCTTAATTTTCATTAAAACGTTTTTGATTTAAACTATCGTTTTTATATTACATCAGGTTATGGGCCGATGAAAACATAGTTTTTTTAATATTGTGTGAAGTAATTTCGTGAAGAAATTCTGGCAACGAAACTTAATTTTACGTTTTTTGGTGCAAACGTGCATCCTATATTTGCTGCATACAATGGCAAATGGAAGTGTTTTCCCCCAAATTGGATTTTTGGAGCGGCTAAAGGGCCGTGAAAACTTCGATGTATGGAAAATTACGGCCAGGGCGACGCTAGAATTAGCTGATTTGTGGCAATATGTCGAAAATGATATAAAGGAAACGGATGTTACAAAAAAAAGTGACGGTGAACGTATAGCTAAGGCGAAATTAATTCTGATGATCGATCCGATTAATTATAGCCATATACAGTCAGCGAAGACAGCCGCTGAAATTTGGAAAAATGTATGTGCTGCGTTTGATGACGGTGGCCTCATGCGAAGAGTGGGTTTATTGCGCACAATTATCAACACGCGCTTGAACAACTTTAGTTCAATGGAGCGATTCGTCAACACGGTAATCACTACGGCACATAAATTGTCAGGCACAGGCCTCAAAGTGGACGACGAATGGATCGCGACAATTCTTCTGGCTGGACTTAGTGAAGAATATAAGCCGATGATTATGGCCATTGAAAGTAGTGGCACTACCATTTCTTCTGATTTTGTGAAGACAAAATTGCTGCAGCATGTGTCTGCCGAAGGAGCTTCAACTATATCAAATGTTAATTCAAACGTACTTTTTACGAAGCAAAGTGGGACCAAAAATGGCAATTTTCGTAGCCATAAAGGTAACAGTGGTCACGGTGATCAAAAAGAATCACATGTTACATCAAACAAAACGTTTAAAAAGAAGGTTAAATGTTTTGAATGCAATAATTACGGGCATATTGCAAAATTTTGTACAAAAAGAAAGCAAAGCAGTGAGCCAACTAGTCTACTTTGTTTGGCAGCTAATCATATGGATGGCAACGACTTTTTTATCGATTCCGGCGCAAGTGCGCACATGACAAATAAAAAATCCTGGTTTACATGCAAAGCAGAGACGTCTACGAAGGCTGTAAAAGTGGCGAATAATTATTCGTTACCTGTTGATTGCGTTGGGGATTTGAAATTGGAGCTTGACCGCGGAAGGTTATCGTCGATGACAGTTAATGTAAAAGATGTTCTCTATGTGCCCGATCTATGCACAAACTTACTGTCAGTTTCTCAATTATCAAAGAACGGTTGTACGGTGAATTTTAGTACGAATGGTTGTGAAATTCGTAAGGATGGCGTTCTTGTTGGACGGGCGAATTTGTCAGACAATATGTATAAATTGGTACAGTGCAAAAGTGAAAGTGCATTCAAGGCGACCGGCACCAATATACAAGATTTGTGGCACAGACGATTCGGTCATGATAAACTGTCCAGTCTCAGTGGAGGTAACATGATAAAAGGAATGCAATTGTCCAAAATTCATCGCACTCATTGCGAAATATGCGTACAAGGAAAGCATACAAGGAAACCATTCGTCAGCAGTAATAGCAAGTGCAATGATTTTCTACAGCTAGTTCACTCAGATGTGTGTGGACCAATGTATGAGAATTCGTTTGGTGGTGCTCTCTACTTTGTTACATTTATCGATGACTACAGTGGCAAGACGTTTACATACACGATAAAGCGTAAATCTGAGGTATTTGAAAAATTTAAAATTTTCAAAACGATGGCTGAACGAGCAACCGAAAAAAAGCTGAAAATCATTCGATCGGATAACGGCGGCGAATATAACAGCACTGAATTCAAAAAATATTTAGAAAATTGCGGTATTGTACATCAGATGACTGTCGCTTACACGCCACGGCAAAACGGGAGGGCTGAACGAATGAACCGTACGCTCGTCGAGAAGGCCAGATGTATGATTATAGACGCAAAATTATCCGCAAAATTTTGGGCAGAGGCTATTAGTACAGCGACGTATTTAGTGAATCGTCTTCCTATAGGCCACAGTAATAGGACGCCTGAAGAAATTTGGACTGGAAAGTGTCCAAATATTTCACATTTGAGAGTTTTCGGGAGCAAAGCTATGGCGCATATACCAAAGGAACGTCGAAAGAAATTCGATCCGAAGTCAACAAATTGTATTATGGTCGGATATGAATTGAACAAAAAAGCGTATCGTCTGTTCAATCCGGTAACAAATGGTATTATCATCAGCCGTGATGTGGTATTTGTTGAAGATATTAATTCTTCAAAGACAAATTATAGCTTCACTGAAAGTCAATTTTATTTTTTCGTTGAAGATAAAATTGAAGTGGAGGAATTAGCTAAATTAGCCACTCCTTCGAATGTGACAGAGAATACGTCTAGTGAAACAGTCCAACCGACTGCCACGGCGGTCAATGATGTGGACGCACAGAGAGATAACGCTGAATACAATGACTATTCATTTACTGATTGTGAGAATGATGAATCAATTGATGATCCGAATGATGCATCTTATCATCCGTCTAACTACCTAGAGCGGCAAGTCATAAATTCGTTAACTTCGGAAAGACCCGCAACTCGTTTAAATCCAAGTTCCTTCTTAGTCATGAGTGACCCAGATTCTGTTTGTGAGGCTTTGGATAGCAGTCAAGCTGTTAACTGGAAAAATGCGATGGATGAGGAATTTCACTCACTAATTTTAAACGAGACATGGACGCTGACAAGTCTACCGCCTGGAAGGAAGGCAATCAATAATCGGTGGGTTTTTAAAACGAAATGCGATTCAAATGGCGATGTTGAGCGATTCAAGGCCAGACTTGTAATCAAAGGCTGCAACCAACGGAAAGGTATCGACTATGAGGAAACGTTTTCACCAGTCGTTCGATATGGATCCATACGATATCTGCTAGCTATTGCTGCAAAGCATAATTTGATGATTGATCAAATGGATGCAGTTACGGCTTTCTTACACGGTGAGCTTACAGATGAGATATATATGAAACAGCCTGAAATGTTCGACGATGGTACTGGCCGAGTGTGCCGTCTAAAGAAGTCCTTGTACGGCCTGAAGCAAGCAAGCCGAATTTGGAACCAGAAGTTGGATGAGGCATTGAAAATGTTCGGATTGACCCGTGCGAAATCCGATGCTTGTATATACTCCATCATTCGAGATGAACGTATTTTGATTGTGGCCATCTATGTCGATGATGTGCTTATTTTCTCGAATGACACGGCACTCAAGGATAATTTGAAAATTCATCTTGGAAGTAAATTTATGATGAAAGATATCGGGGAGGCACAATACGTTCTGGGCATGAAAATTAATAGGAAGAGTTCTTCGATTTCCATCAACCAGAGTAAATATGTACAAGACATATTGAATCGTTTTGGAATGTCCGATTGCAATCCATTATCATCACCTACGGATATAAATCAGAAATTGTCTACAGAAATGTGCCCTAAAAATCAAACTGATCGAGACGAAATGGCAAAGGTGCCATATCAGGAAGCTGTTCGATCGCTGCTATTTTTATCACAAGTGTCAAGACCAGACATTCAGTTTGGCGTGAGCAGCGTTAGCCGTTTCAACAGCAACCCGGGGAAGCCACATTGGCTTGCGGTCAAACGGATACTTAGGTATCTCGAAGGAACTATCGATAAAGAGTTATCGTTTCAGCGTAACGGACAGGATGATGAATTAATTCTGTGATGCGGATTACGGCAGCGATCCATATGATCGTCGTTCTGTGACTGGCTACGTATTTCTTTTTCAAGGAGGTGCTATTTCTTGGAACTCTAAGAAGCAGCCTACAGTTGCACTGTCAACAACAGAAGCTGAGTACATGGCTATGTCGTCAGCTACGCAGGAAGCCCTTTGGCTTCGAGGTCTTCACAACGAGTTGTTTGGAGAACAATTTGAGTGTAAGATTTTTTGCGACAACAAAGGTGCGCTTCATCTTGCCAACACTACTGCTCATCATCCGCGTAGCAAGCATATTGACATCAGGCATCATTTCGTTCGAGAGCAAGTAACGGCTGGACATATCAAATTCGATTATATTAGGACAGCGAATATGCTTGCAGATTTTTTGACGAAACCAGTCAATGCAATTATACATACCAATGGATGCAAAGGAGTAAACTTAAAGTAATGATTCAGTGGAGGTGTTAAAAATGATATCGAATCAATAATTTAAATCTCTGTTTCATTGACTTTTGTGTCTTATATATTATTCCGTTTTGTTTTCTCTCCTTCCTTAATTTTCATTAAAACGTTTTTGATTTAAACTATCGTTTTTATATTACATCAAATATAGGGTAGACGCACCAATAGTCGGCCATGCTCCTATAGTCGGCCATTTCCTCAGAAATTTAAAATTATTAAGTGTTGTGAAGACGATTTCCAGGAAACATATTTTTTCCTTTTATCTATGTTTTCTTTTGAACTCGACATGCATAACATGAAGTCAGTCAGTGTTTTTGTTGTAACGTTATAATAGGTTCATTATGACAAGGTCCGTAAAACTGAGTGTTGGTATAATAATTTATAAGATTGAAGGGTTTTTTTGTATTACTAATACTCCCTAGTTTTAAGAATTACGACTAGGCTGTGCGGTGCTTGTGATTCAAAAGTATTTAAATTTTCATACTTAATCATAAAATTGTTAAAAAAGGTTAATATTAGTATACTTTTGGACGTGGCCAACTTTAGGAATCACAATTCTGCTAAGTTCCTAAGCTCGGCCAGCTGTTCCCGACTCAGTGGCGGATCCAGACTTTGCTGTTGGGGGGGGCGGAAATTTTTTTGATTTGGCTATTTTGTTTGATCAAGTTCTGTGTGAATTTAGCTACATAGACTGCACTTAGCAAAAACGGGATCATATTGTTTTCATCTTATTATGGGTCATTCCATCAAGAATCGCCAAAGTTGTGACCTTACCATTGCCGATTATTTTGAAAATGTTTGTACTTGAAGAACTAGTGAAAAAAATTATTGAAATTCAAGTTTTTGTTTCTATCCCATTTTTTAACTAACAAAAACAACAACAATCTTTAAAATAAGCCCTACTTTATTATTCAAGGATAAAAATTACCAGAGATATGAATTTTCAAAGAGGACTCGGACATCTTTTTTAAGAAATCTTTAACATACTATAACTAACAAAAAAATGAGATAGAAAAAAAAACTTGAAATCATATTTTTTTCACTAATTCTTCGAGTACACAAATTTTCAAAAGAATCGGCGATGATAAGGTCACACTTTTGGCGATTCTTGATTTAATGACCCTTTTTCTATAAAATAATTGAGAACGACTATAATGTTCTTCGATTTTTTTGACCCCGATCCCATTGAGATCCCAAGTTAATTTTTTGATATGTTTGAAAAACAGTATAACCTACAAAATATAAAAAAATATAAAAAAACCGTTTTAAGATATTCAAGGATAAAGGACAAAATCATTATCCTTGAAAAAAATATCAAGGATAATTTCTTCAAAGAAGACTCGGACACCATTTTTGCGAAAACTTTAACATACTGTAACTAACAAAAAAAATGAGATAGAAACAAAAAAATTTATTTCAATTATTTTTTTCACTAGTTCTTAAAGTATGAAGCTTAAAGTATAAATTTTCAAAAGAATCGGAGATGGTAAGGTCACAAATTTCGTCATTCTTGGCGGTTCTTGATGGAATGACCCTATTACCTACGCAATATGTTGTCTTGTAGTATTTTTATCATAGTGCGTTTACACTCACCCTTGAGGCGAGCCTCTACTCCCATCAGGCCATTGCATACTGGTTTTCGTCGGCTGTGCTCTTTGCTGTGTTGAAAGCAATTTACACTCAACATGCCTTTGCGGCGCAACTTGCCTATAAGTGCGAAACGACAGAAATACGATGAGCTGCGAATTGTGGGGTACCACAGTTCATTGCATGTGTGTACACATAGGGAAACGTGCGTCGGAGAAAAAGTTGAAGAATGTTAGACTCTTGCGACTGCACGAGCCATATGATTGATTGATTTTATGGGGGGATAGAGGCGCGACTCAAACGTTGAGTGTATGGTAAATCCACCATCATGGTTCTGTTCTGTGCTTTGCATTGCACCGTAGAACTACAGTAAATGCTAATTACAGTCCACATTGCAGTGGAGTAAAAAAATCGGAGAACGGTTGAAGTATGTATGTTTAGAAAATTCGGAATTGGTCTTGGGGGGGGGCGGCCGCCCCCTCCGCCCCCCCCCCCCCCCCCCTGTATCCGCCAATGTCCCGACTTTAGCATAACACATGTTGATCCGTCTGTCGCCGGCACGCCGCGCCTTTCAAATAATATTTATTGCTAAAGGTGTGAATTCGGGTTTTCCGTGTTGTAAAAGCGGCATTGGCAGCACCGACATTTTTTAGTGTGTCGACATCTGGGAGTTTACATCCTTTTATTGCTACACTGGTTAAATATCTAATATATTTCTTGCGTGATCCTTTTTTAACATTATTTAGTCGTCCTTCATTCTTCGCCGCATCGCGTTTTCGCTCCGTGTTCACTACTCGCAAGTTTTAATATTATATATTTATTGAAAAACAACTGTTTCTTAATTCGTTCAAAATAATTGGTTTAATTAGTTGTGTAGGAGTTTGCGAAGTTATAAGTGATAAACAGTGTGAGACAGGGCCGGATTTACTTTTGAAGGGGCCCTGTGCTATTTCACTTTTGGGGCCCCCCTAATTTTTTTTGTAATCAGAAAAATATTTGAAAAAAAATGTCTGTGTTTGTATCACATTATTCCGAAAAAAAAATTTTCTTTACCAAAGATATCAGCTTTCTTCCATTGCATGCCAATACCACAACAGCAAAAACTTCGCAAGTTTTTACAGAAACTTTTTGCGAATGTCAGCACCGGATTTCGATTACTTATTGGAAAAAGTAACACCTTTAATAAAACGAAGAGATACCCAGATGCGAAAAGCAATTACACAATGACGTGGCGTGATAATTCAACAATTTATTTTTATTATTCTACCTACAAATTTACTAAGTATTAAATGAACCTATTCCATTAGCTACTTTTAACATTACTAATATAAAAGCACCCAGCAATCACGAACGGGAACCAGGAGGCTATTTGGAACGTTATTTTTTAGGTTGTCAGTCGCAGTCACTTACATCGTATCTCATCATTAAACGCGATCCGGACTTCTATCAAAAAATTATAAAGTTTCGCCCAGAGTATTGGTAATTTTTTTATTTATTCACGTATTTTTTGGATAGAAGAGTCAATAGAAGTAAAACCGAATTCGATCTCATTAACCCTAAAAGTTTTTCGGAATTCTTGAAAAATGCTTGCGTCAGTAGATTTTTCTTCGATTAAATTTAAAGCCTTTAGAAATAAAAGTGAATTGAATATCTCATTAGACCCAATATATGGAAATTCGTGAAAATTTACACAACCACTTTACACCCGCTGAGGGTTTGGATATCGAAAAATTAAAAAAAAAACATTTCTAGGCGCTTACATAAAGAGCCCGCATAAATAAAATTTATTTCGTCATGTCCAATATATATAACGAATTTTTTGGTGAATGTTTTCACAGTACATGTTGAAATGAAAATACAAGTTTTCCGGGTTCAATACTGTTCTTGTTTATTTTTACGTGACGTTTCGGACTCGACTGAGTCAATATTTTTACAAACTGTTTTTATATGAAAGCAGGTAGAAAAAAGGTTACAATATTTAAGCAAACGAGTCAATTAAAAACAGAGGAGGAAATTACGTTAGCGGAGTTAATTAAAAGGGGATATTTATGAAATCTAAGCTTAATTGGGGTTTGGGATCGATGATTTTTGAACAGTGTTTTTTCCAAAACGTAGAGCAGGTAGCCAAAGTGAAGAGAGGTTGTATCCAGCGTCTCGGTTGAAGTTTTGTGGGTGTTTGGCTATCTCAATCGCTTCCCTTACGATTCTTTGATGGTAGTGTTTTGTCTTGGCCAATATTTTAACGTTGTTAAAATCGATTGAGTGGTTTTCTACCGCTCCATGTTCCGCAATTGCCGATGAATGGACCTGATTTTTTTGTGTACAGCGCTGATGTTCACGAATCCTTGTTCTGATGGTCCGTCCCGTTTCTCCTATGTAGACTTTGTTGCAAGACCCGCAAGGAACTTTATAAATACCCTCCATTTCCAATGGGATTTTATGTTAGGTTTCAAAGGATGCCTCGGATCGTAACCACGATCCGTAGAGTAGTCATCCGTATATAACAAAAGCGTGAAAATGTGGAAAAATTCTCTTTCACGGACATTTGTTTTACTCAACCTCTATGCCAATAAAAATCTGAATTTTTTTTCCTTTAATTACTTCAGTAGCATACGTACATACACGTATTAAGTTCCAACTTTCTTCTTCATAAGCCGTTTCCGAGATATAAAAAACCACCTTGCTACCCATATTAAAAAAAATTTTTTAGGATATCTCTTTATTGGCCCTATGTAGTCAGTTTTAGCTTTCAATGGTTTGTAGTTTTTGAAAAATAAAAATCGATGTTATTTTCTTTCCACGCCCGCCCACCATCAGCCCCTTCACCAGTACCTCCAAAAAATTGTCGCTGTTAGAAGTCTACTGAGCCTAACTCCTGTAAAATTTCTAAGATTATTTATATGATACGGTTCTTGAGATATACAAATGAAATTTTATGAAAAATGGCTATATTTTAGCTTTTGATTAATCTCCTATTATCCCTTAAGACAACTACAAAGTTTCAATCTTATGACATCAACCGTTCAGAAGATACGTATTTTAGAATGTTTCAACCCCAGCTTTCAAGCACTTCGAACACATTGCTTTCCCCTCCACTCCCACACTCCTCAACCTTTATCGCCAATTTTTTTGCAAATAGGTCCACTATCATAGTTCTACATAAGTTCCAAGTTTCAGCATCCTAGCATAAGTGGTTCCTGAGATCTAAAAATCAAATTAAATATAATTCAACTATTTACCACAATTCATTTCAAACTTCGATCAGAATTCAATTCCTATCCTACTCTGGTAGTACTTATTTCTTATCAGATCTCTGCTTGCTGAAAGCTTCACCGCTGCAGCCAGGAATGTGTGGAAACAAATAGCGTATTGCTTCCACCGTGCCGTGTACGAAAATTTTTTTTTATGACGTCACAGTGAGCGGAATGAAATGAACGCTCATAGATGCAACTTTAAAGTTGCTTCCGTGTGTCTTCTTCTTGGTTTCTTTTCGCTTGCCTTTATCGTGGTGTTGCCAATCGGCTGTTTGCGACATTCGCGTGTAGTTTCTTGCGAACTTTTAGACTGTGGTTAAAGAAAATGTTTGAAACATGGATTTTTTTCGCAATTTTTTTGCGCGATTTAGAAAACGCATTTTAGATATATTGAAAAATTTGCTGAAAAGCAAAATGTAAAGGAAGCAATGCCTCCCTTGCTTCCATGGACGCCACGCCACTGCAATTACACCGGCTGAGCATTTAACTCTGACTTTGAGGTATTTAGCAACAGGTCTGTCAGTTAATTATTGAAAATAAATAATAAGTAATTTGTGTCTGTGTTTGTTATGGTGATAGTTATAAATCCCTGATGTATTTATTTCGAATACCGTCTAACACAATTTCAACTATAATACCAGAGGTCTGCGAATATTTAAAGGTATGTGAAGACTATATTTTCATGTTTTGTATGCATTACAATTGTTACCATTAATAAAGTGAGAAATGAAATATATTATATGCATTAGAATTATTATGTTACTATAACATCGGTAAGAATTCTGTGTAGCAACTAAGTGAAAAAAATGATGAAGGGAATTTTACATATTTTGCATTTACCTTTAATAGCAGTCTGCTACGAAAATCGTAATGTACGAAAAAGAGGGAAAAGATCAAAAAAAGAATGCGCGAGTTGGATTCGCGAGAACACCATTTTTCTTCAGTCGCGGACAGATTTGTTTTTTCAATCGAATTGGGAAATTTTAGTTTTACTGTCGCGAGGATTTCCACTCGGCGGAAAATATGTCGGCAAAGGAAAAAAACAAAAGATGCACCGACAACGGCAACAATGACGGCAATTAAACAAGTAAACGTGCCGAATTCAAAAACCCACGCCGGCTTCTATCACCTTACTGTCCTGCTGCGTCCGGTGTTAGGTTGGCGGCAGTTGCGGGTGCTCCCAAATGTCAGCGAAGTGCTAACTTCTGAACGCACTCGCAACGCCCAGCAGGGAATACAAATCTCAACATAATTTGATTCCATTTTATGGAATATATGAAAATTTGAGGCCCCAGTGAAATTTGTTGGGGGCCCCTTAAAATTTGGGGGCCCTGTGCTGCAGAACTTTTTAGTCCTATGGGAAATCCGGCCCTGGTGTGAGAACATCAATTTTGGAACTCTTTTAGCGAATCTCGAAAAAATAATGTCAAACCCTATAAAACGTCCAATCTATCAATAGGATGCAAATAGCAAGAGAATGCTATTTCTGCACATTAAAGTGAAAATTTAAGTATTCGGAAGGCTGCAGTTAAATTTGGAGTACCTAGATCAACGCTCCAGGATCATCTGTTAGGAAAAGTCCCGGAAGGATGCCAAGTAATGGGTCGCGAAACGATATTGACCTATACGGAAGAAATTAAAATCGTCAATTGGTGCATTTTTCTGGCTAAATGTGGATTTCCATTAAAGCCAGAAGAGTTTCAAAACACCGTGCAAGAAATTATGAAAGAGAATAAACGAAAAAATCCATTCAAAGATGAAGTGGTATATATCTTTCATGAAACGATATCCTCAGCTTTCTTCCCGTATTCCAGAATCAATTTCGAAAGGGCACGCTGCTGTCACCGAAAAACGACTACGCGAATAATTCAAAGATCTAGAATCATACCTTTCTGAGCACGGAAACATGGAAATACTTCTGAATTCACGGCGAGTTTTAAACGGGGGCGAAACTTGTTTTTCAATGTGTCTAAAACTGGTAAAATGATTGCTTCAAGAGGATGGAGAAACAATTACCAAGTAAATATGGGTAATGAAAAATATGTCTTCACCGTTTTGTTAGTTTTCACAGCCAATTGAGATATAGCACCCCCCAATGGTAGTTTTTCCATATGTTCGTCCACCTAGAGAAGTCGTGAGAAGTATGCCAGTTGATTGGGTCTTCGGACGCTCAGAATCGGGATGGATGAAAAGGGAAGCTTTCTTCGAGTACGTGGCAAATTCGTTTAAAAATTGGTTGGAAAATCAAAAAATTCAAAAGCCGGTACTTTTTTTTGTTGATGGTCATAGTTGAAACATTTGTTTCATCCACACTCAGAAAAATCAATGGCTTCATTTCAATAAAAATGTTTACTTGTTTCTAGAAAATCAAATTTTCATTAATGCCAGCATACTTTCCTTTGTAGTTTGAACATTTTCGTACATACAAGTAAATTTTTACATTATTAATGAAAATTTAAATTACTCAGAATTGGCATGTATCATTGAAGTTAAGCAACAAATTTCCTTGTAATAAAGATTGAATTTACATTAATATCAATACAATCGTGCTTATTTTGAATATGTATATCTTTGAATTTATACTGGATATACTTAATATCAAATATAATATTCCGCGGAAATATTACATTGCATTAAGTAATTGTTTACATTAAAGCAATTCGAGATTTCTTCGCACACTTTTTATCCCTTTTGTTTTATAAACATTTTCATACTTTTAAAGAAATAGCATTCTTATCACCATGAACATTTAACTTATTTCTATGACTATACGAGTATACTTAATTTTAGGTTTTGTAATCGCACACCAACACGTTTGATGCATGATCATCATTCTTTATAACTAGCATTAAGTATCTACATATAATCCAAGTCATTAAATTCTTCAAAGTCCACTACCTTATGATCCATTTAATTTTGTAAACATTGCAGCATTATATTTTTATCATAATTTGCTTACTAAATAAGAGTTCAATCAAGTTCATTAAGTTCATCATAATTTGCTTACTACATAAGAGTTCAATCAAGTTCACTTTGTTCAATAATTTTTACCTTATAGAATTAGGCCAATAATTTGTCATGTTAGCAATAAGTACCTATAAATAATATCAATAAATTATACGGAACTCAGGTTCAAAACAAGACTCGTACTTTTAACATGGTCCGTCGAGCACTACGGAAAATTTTTTGAATAAATAGACGGGACTAAGCCATAATATCCTAGGTGAGGCTGCCTAGGCGTCTATTATAACTATTCAAACATTTTCAAGTAACCGAACCCGACTACGGAGAAAACAGTATTCTACAAAGCTGCATCTACACCTCAGTAATTTTGACGTAGCGACAACAACATCTACAACATGGAGGAGTTGGTAAACCGCCAAATCGCTTGCTGTGAAGCTGTCCAGCGGCTTAAAACAAACTATAGGAAGGACTCCGACTCAAGGAAGACCGAGATATATTTGGAGACACGGCTCCAAAAACTGGAATCTTTGTGGATGGACTTCTCTGATCAGGATCTTCAAATTAATAATTTGCCGAAGCAGGAAGCCAAACCTGACCATAACTACTTTTTAAAAAATTATTTTCAGGAGGTTGAAGCCTTATATGAAAGCTTCAGAGATGTGCTGCAGGAGAAACTCAGGCAAGGCATAAAAGGCCAGCAACAAGATCAGGCCACGATCCCTGAAGTCGATGAGATTACCACGAGGCTCCTGAGAATGCAGAAGGAGAATATGCGACTACTGGAGAGGATGCTTTCTAAACTTGATCAGGAGAACGTACAACAGCCAGCATTCTACTACCAACAACACCTCAACCTTATCCAAACGTACTGGGAAAAAATCTCAATGAACCATTCAGACTTAGTGGCATCATTGGACGACTCTCATGAGTACAAACGTGATGATTCTTTCGCAAAACTGGAAGATCATTACCAGAAGGTTTACATATCTTTACAGGGAAAGATACCTTCAACACAACGACCAGATGGTGAAATCCGACTACCACGGCTCGTTATTTCAACCTTCGAGGGGGACTACCAATCTTGGACAGCCTTCCATGATATTTTTGTGAAACTCATTCACAATAACCACCGACTAGGAAATGCTGAAAAAATGCAATACCTTAAAACGCATCTAAAAAAGGAAGCTTCTAGTTTATTAAAACATTTAGATATTTCAGATGCTAATTACACTACAGCATGGACGTTGCTGAACGACAGATACAACAACAAGCGCAAATTAGTCTCAACTCATCTACAGGTCTTGTTTTCACAACCTAAACTGGAAACCGAGTCAGCATCAGGAGTACGAAATCTTCACGATAAAACAAAGGAGTGCCTGCATGCCTTGAAAAATCTCGGAATCGATACAACAACATGGGCTCCAATAGTCGAACATTTAATATTGCAGAAACTTGACTTTGAAAGTCACAAGCTATTAGAGCAAGGATTGAACGATCCTAAGAAACCCATTGAAGTCGATGAACTTTTTAAATATCTAGAGAATAGATTTCGATCTCTCGAATCATTGAAAGAACAGCCCAAAAAAAAGGAAATACCCAATACGAAACCTACGCAACAATCTAATCGAGGTAACAATAACCATTCAAATTATAAACTGTATCATTCCGCTACCTCAAAAATAAAGTGTCATTGTTGCCAAGAACCACATAAATTACACACTTGCACTAAATTTCTGAATTTGAGTATTACAGACCGATTGAATATAGTACAAAAGAATTCACTCTGCTCAAACTGTTTAAGTCATGACAACAAACAAAAATGCTACAGCCGATATCGATGTAATACCTGTAAGCAGTCGCATCACAGTCTATTGCATCAGAGTCAGAACACAACCAACCCAAATCCATCGCACGAAAAAACAAGTCTTCACATTTCAACCACCGCCGAAAAACTCCAGGCTCTAGGTGAGATAACAACAGAGACTCAAGCAAGCGGCAATTCGGTCATACTAGCAACAGCTCTAGTAAAAGCAAGAACTCTAAATGGCACTTATGAATACTTAAGAGCATTAATTGACCCTGGCTCGCAAGCTTCATTCATTACGGAACATGCTGCACAAGCTTTGGCTATTCCACGTGAAAACATATGTGCTGAAATATCTGGTGTCGGCGCTTCGAAAGCTGGAACATCGCGTCATCAAATTCGTATAGAATTACGACCTAGATTCCCATCAACATTTAGCATAAATTTCCGAGTATGTATTCTGCCTAAACTAACTAAATTGTTACCTGACCATAGGTTGACGATCAATGACCATAGCCTGGCGTTGAGTGACATACTTGCTGATCCAACATATGACACACCCGGACCTATAGATATACTTATAGGTGCTGATGTTTACGGAACAATAATTCTAGATGGATTACAAAAAACTAATGTCGGCATAATTGCACAGAAGACTGAATTTGGTTGGATACTTTCAGGTCAATTACAACCAAAACAAACATGCGCACGTGTTACGATTACCAGCATGATTACAAACATTGAGTTGGACGAGCAACTTAAACGGTTTTGGGAAGTCGAAGAAATGGAGCAATCTACGATCATGTCAGAAGCCGACACCGAATGTGAAAATCATTATACTGAAACTCACATTCGTAACAAAGATGGGACATATACAGTTAGAATTCCTTTTAAAGAAATGCAACCAGATCTGGGCAACTCAAAAAAAAGGGCGATTGCCAGACTCCTTCAAAACGAACGTCGTTTTGTAACTAACAAGACGTTGGAGAAAGAATACAAAAACTTTATGAAAGAATATCTAACTCTAAAACATATGATTCCAGCAACCACTAAGTCAGATGAAGGGTTCTATCTACCACACCAGGCAGTCATCAGAGAAGATAGCAGCACAACAAAATTACGCGTTGTCTTCGATGCATCATCAAAAACGGACAAATCTATTAGCCTAAACGACACAATGCACACGGGGGCTAAGCTACAGACCGACCTCACGGATATACTACTGAGATGGCGTAAACATCGATATATTCTTTCGGCAGATATCGAAAAAATGTATCGCCAAATTAAAATTGGCAACGAGGATTATAAATATCAAAAGATATTATGGCGCTCTTCACCAACTGAACCAATCCAGGAATATCATCTGACTACCGTCACTTATGGTACAGCCGCCGCACCATTCTTGGCTTTACGAACATTACAACAACTAGCAGAAGACGAGAAAAACACGTATCCCATCGCCTCAAAAATCCTGCGCAAGGATTTCTACGTTGACGACTTATTGACTGGCGCAGATACACTACAAGAAGCAAAAAATATTCGAAAAGAGGTAATGAGTCTTCTTTCAGCAGGAGGATTCAACCTACGGAAATGGGCTAGCAACCACCAGCGGTTACTCGAGGACATCCCAGACAACATGAAGCAATCAGGAGTGAGGTTTTTGGAAAATGAACACGTTATAAAAACACTGGGCATCCATTGGAATCCGTCCAGCGACACTTTTCAATTTCGAGTCAAAGGTGACTCAACAAGTCAACATCCAACGAAACGAACGGTATTATCTGAAATAGCTAAACTTTTTGATCCACTAGGTCTGCTTGCACCTCTTATTATACAAGCTAAGTTACTAATGCAGGAACTGTGGTCAGCAAATCTCACTTGGGATGAACCACTACCCAACATACTGTCAGAAAGATGGACGAAGTTCAAAACAGAACTTCCCCAAATAAACGCAATTACTATACCGAGGTGGATCAAATTTAAAAAAACGATAAGAGAACTGGAAATTCACGGATTTGCTGATGCTTCAGAGAAGGCATATGCAGCAGTAGTCTACAGCAGAATTATTACAGACAACGGTGAAATTATCGTCACTTTAATCACCGCAAAAACCAAGGTCTCCCCAATTAAACTGAAACCGACCTTACCACGATTAGAGCTCTGTGCAGCAGTTTTATTATCACAACTACTTACGAAAACTATAACTTCACTTGAAATTCCAGATGTAAGATGCTACGCCTGGTCAGACTCAACAATCACATTAGCATGGATTAAAGGTGATCCCAGCAGATGGAAAAGCTTCGTGTCACATCGCGTACGCCAGACAACACAGATGATCAACCCAGAAGATTGGTACCATGTCACATCGGAAAACAATCCAGCAGATTGCGCCTCACGCGGACTGTATCCTTCTCAACTAAAATATCACTCATTATGGTGGACCGGACCAAAATGGCTGAATACACATAAAGAAACCTGGCCAACATCAAACGCAACGTTTCATACCGACTTAGAAGCAAAAACTCAGAAAAAAACATTCAGTACAACAATTTCTTCTACGTATATCGACATAAGCAAGTACTCATCTTTAAGCAACTTACTTCGCGTGTATGCATATGTCAACCGTTTCATAACGAACTGCAGACTTCCGGCCAATCGACCAAAAAACCATCATTTAACAACTGTCGAAATACAACAAGCGTTAACAGGAATCATTCGCACGGTGCAACGTGAGAGTTTCCAATCAGAAATCCAAGATATTTCTACCAAAACACATATATCAACCAAGAGTTCACTTTTATCACTTTCGCCTTTTCTAGACGACAATGGAATCCTGCGTGTAGGAGGAAGGCTCGAAAACTCACTCTTGTCATTTCAAGAGAAGCATCCCGTAATCATACCACACACTCACCATTTCACTACGCTTCTAATACGAGACGCTCATCACAACACCTTACACGGTGGGCTTCAATCTACCTTAGCGTACATTAAACGAAAGTATTGGATCATCAACAGCAAAAAAACAGTAAAGGCCATTATTCATCATTGTGTTCGATGTAGTCGATTTTCAAATCAAAGCTATCAACAAGCAATGGCTAATCTTCCTGCACCCAGAATAATTCCATCCAAGCCATTCACGCACACTGGAGTGGACTATGCGGGACCTGTCCAAATACGACTTTCAAAAGGGAGAGGAACTAAAGCCTACAAGGGCTACATAGCCGTTTTTGTATGCTTCTCTACAAAAGCGATACATCTAGAAGCAGTCAGCGACCTAACGACAGACGCATTTCTGGCTGCATTCAAAAGATTTACGGCAAGGCGCGGCTTATGCTCAGACGTCTATAGCGATTGCGGCACCACATTTGTTGGAGCAAACAACGAACTACTAAAACAATTTATGATGTCAGTACAGCAAAATCACCGAGATGCCTCTTACGAATTGGCCAATCATGGAGTAAAATGGCATTTTAACCCGCCATCTGCACCACACTTTGGAGGACTCTGGGAAGCTGGAGTCAAATCAGTGAAACATCATTTGAAGAGAATCTTAGGCGATATCATCTTGACGTTCGAAGAATTTACAACAGTACTATACCAAATTGAGGCGTGTCTAAATTCGCGACCTCTCTGTCCACTCAACAACGATCCAACCGATCTTACAGTTCTTACCCCAGGACACTTCCTTATCGGTAAAGCACTATTGGCTCCACCAGAAAGCAGCCAATTACAACAGAATATACAACACCTTACGCGCTGGAAACTCATAAGTAAACTGCAACAAGATTTTTGGAAAATCTGGTCGACTGAATATCTTTCCAAACTACAGCAGCGACCAAAATGGCGCGAGAAACAGGACAACATTAAGATTGGTGACATCGTCCTCATCAAAAATGAAAATACTTCACCTACCAGATGGCCACTCGCTCGAGTTATAGAATTACATCCTGGTAGTGACGGCCTTATCAGAGTTGTTACTCTTAAGACCGAAGACAGTATCGTAAAGAGACCAATTGTTAAAATCTGTAAACTACCGCTCAACAAGAACTCGTCAAATTGGTAATAGATACTAATCACGGTAAGGTTAGTCCATTCTTATTACCACCCCATCAACTTCGAGAGCAGATTCAGCACATCAGGGACAACATTTCACCGTCATTAACGATCTTCGAGAACGGACGTCCCTCTGAGATACAACAACTTTACCGGCTCATAACCGTTAAAACTCGAGTAACATCCAACACCATAATCTTTCGAGTGCTTATACCCCTTCTCGACAACTCCCAATTTCAACTATTCAAATTACATGCAGTGCCAACTACCTATCAGGACAACTTTATGTTCATTCAACCATCATCAGAGCTTCTGGCAGTTACTTTACATCGGGACTGGTACTTCCCCATGTCCACACATGACTTACAGTTATGTATCACTATGAACAACCACAGTTACGCGTGTCACCAAACGCAACCAACGTATACGGCAAAAGCTATTCCTAATCGCTGCGAATTGGAATTACTTAACCATCATCCCAATCCGCTATCCTTTTGTAACATTAAGAAGACTGAACGATCACAATATTGGTTACCATTACAGCATCCCAACCATTGGATCTATTCTGTTCACCGTAACACAACTCTCAACATTGTATGCGGTACATCAGTCTTAACCAAAACACTACGCAGCAGCGGACTCATCAGCTTGGCCCCAAATTGTGAAGTGCGGCATTCATCAATGATGTTAAGATCCCAAAGCAGTCAAATCGATGTTTTAAAAACTTCCTTTTCACCAGCAACCAACCTCTCTACGCTACTAGCAGGAAACCATTTACCAGCAACCAACATAACAAATCTCAATCTACTGCGATTCAACACAGAAGAACTGGAAACCATTCGATTACCGGAACCAGATCCTATCCCAACAACACCGGAATTTGGTCACCATATTCACCACTATGTCAGCACGTACCTCATACTCATCATAGCTCTCATAATAGCCAGCGTTACAGAGTCAACAACAACAGAGTCCGACTTCAACGTGAGACCAATAACACCGACACCAGCAAAGAGAACAACCCTAGACTTTGAGGCCCCGGCAGTATGATGCATGATCATCATTCTTTATAACTAGCATTAAGTATCTACATATAATCCAAGTCATTAAATTCTTCAAAGTCCACTACCTTATGATCCATTTAATTTTGTAAACATTGCAGCATTATATTTTTATCATAATTTGCTTACTAAATAAGAGTTCAATCAAGTTCATTAAGTTCATCATAATTTGCTTACTACATAAGAGTTCAATCAAGTTCACTTTGTTCAATAATTTTTACCTTATAGAATTAGGCCAATAATTTGTCATGTTAGCAATAAGTACCTATAAATAATATCAATAAATTATACGGAACTCAGGTTCAAAACAAGACTCGTACTTTTAACACGTTTTTACTTGCATCATGACGAAATATGTACCAATTCTGCCTAACGGCTTGTAGTATTGTGCAGTATTGTTATTTCGATTCTAAGATGGAGTGTGATGCGTCCTCTACATGTGCTCCCGCGGAATTTGTTTTTTATGAAGATGTGGAACTTTTTACAAACATTCAAGATTTAAGTAAGTTTCGTGAGTGAAGAAAAAAGTGACGAACTCCTGGAACTTTTAAAAAAACTTAAAGGAGAGTGCTTTTTCAAAATTTTTAAAGGTATGTATGTGCTGTGTACAAAATATTAAACAAAGAAAAGTGAAGTTGTGTTTTTGTTGATTTTTATGTCGATAATAATAATATATTATATAAATTTTTATATTATGGAGCTATGTGCATAGAATGTGTTTTGTTTACAGTTCGTTAAATTTTATCGCGTTTTTATTTTCAGAACATGGCATTGAAATCGAAAGTTTAAAGTATTTAAAACCAGTCCATTTCTGCGAAATAATACCTAAAAATTTGTTTGGTCGGCGAGTTATCTTCGAATTTCATTTGCAAAACTGGCAAAACCAGCAGGTATGAGTATATAGTGCAATATTTATATCCAAAAACATAATGCATCTATATCCTAATTCCAAATTTCGTTGGTTTTTTATGTGGTATAACATTTTTTTCGGGTTCATCTTCTGATGCCACCCTTTCGCCCAGTCCAAGTTTCGAGGAAGCAGTTACAGGCAATAATTTTACTGTTGTGGTCAACGCCGAAAACATTAACGTGGAAAAAATTTTAAAAGATTCGACCCAGGGCAATCAGGTTCTTAATTTCTATAGGAAATACGGCCGATTAGATTATAAATATAGAAAAATCTTGGGAAATGTCCTGATACTTTATTTCTTGCATCATGACATCAATGGTACACCAAAATTTATGGAGTATGCAGCAAATTCAATAACAAATTTTTTCAAATCTGAAAGAAAAGTGATATGAACCACTGCATTTTTGACTATTCTTTGAAAAATATAATTTTGGTTCGCAGGACACTTATTATATTCACATACCGAAGAAAAGACCGGGTGGTTTACTATATGCGAAATACCAATATATTTTGCAGAAATTACGTGCTGATGGTTTGCTTGCTAAAAAGCCAAGAATTGCAACAACTCTAAATGCATTGTCATGTTCAGCTTCTCCATCATGTGCAGAAGATAACTGTGGTAGGTATTTGCTTTAGTAAAATATGGTAGTACACGTTGTAACGACTCGAATTTCCGGGGTAGGCTCATCGGGTGCCGGGATCCGTTACAAAACATTTATTTGATATTAGGACTTCACTTTATTCTCTAACTATAATATATTTTCTACTTTAAACCAACGTTTCAATAATTCTTGCTCGTTGCGTCATTCAACTCCGCTCCTGGTTTCCTTCTTGTTCGCCTCCGCGCGTCTGCTCTACTCGCCTTGACTCGCTACTGATCGCCGCCTCTGCTCAACATGCCCATTATGCTGTTCTGTTTGTCGCTGCTAGGTTGGCTTCGTTGCTTGATTTGCTGCTACCTGGCTCAACGTCGCGTGGTCCTTCGCTGCTTGGCTCATCACTGGTCGGTCTGCTCTGTTGCTCGGATTGTCACTACCGGGCCCAACATCGCGTCGTCCTTCGCTGCTTGGCTTTTCTCTGCATGGTATGTCGCTGCGTGGCTTGCTTCGCCGTTTTGGCCTGTCATTGCTTGGCTTTACTCCGCTGCTTCGTTCATCGCCACTTGGTTCGCTCCGTTGCTGGGATTGTCGCTACCTCGCTCAACGTCGCGTAGTTCCTTGTGGCTTGACTTACTCCGCTGCTCGGCGTGGCTTGCTGCGTTGGCTTGCTTGCGTGGCTTGCTCTGCTTGTCGTGGCTTGTTCTGCTCTGCTCGTCGTGGCTCGCTACGTACCGCTGCCGTTTGGCCTGTCACTGCTTGGCTTTACTCCGCTGCTTCGTTCATCGCCGCTTGGTCCGCTCCGTTGCTGGGATTGTCGCTACCTCGCTCAACGTCGCGTAGTTCCTTGTGGCTTGACTTACTCCGCTGCTCGGCGTGGCTTGCTTGCGTGGCTTGCTCTGCTTGTCGTGGCTTGCTCTGCTTGTCGTGGCTTGTTCTGCTCTGCTCGTCGTCTCTCGGCTCCCTGCAGCTACTGCGTCCTGCTGCGTTAGCTTGCGCTGACTGCGTTGCTTCGACGTTGTCTCCGCTTGGCTTCCTGCTGCTACTGTGTCCTGTTGCGTTGGCTTACGCTGACTGCGTTGCTTCGACGTTGTATCCTCTTGGCTTCCTGCTGCTACTGCGTCCTGCTGCGTTGGCTGCGTTGCTTCGACGTTGTATCCTCTTGGCTTCCTGCTGCTACTGTGTCCTGTTGCGTTGGCTTACGCTGACTGCGTTGCTTCGACGTTGTCTCCTCTTGGCTTCCTGCTGCTACTGTGTCCTGTTGCGTTGGCTTACGCTGACTGCGTTGCTTCGACGTTGTATCCTCTTGGCTTCCTGCTGCTACTGCGTCCTGCTGCGTTGGCTGCGTTGCTTCGGCGTCGTGGTCTCTTGGCTTCCTGCGCTGACTGCGTAGCTTCGGCGTCGTGGTCACTTGGCTTCCTGCACTGCTACGCCTGGCTGCGTTGACTTGCGCTGCTTCGTCGTCTTCCTTGCTCAGTTCTTCGTTCGATTCAGACTTGCTTATTGATGGAAGTACAACTCCACAAGAGCAATAGCACAAGTTGAATCGATCGAGCTCAGTTTCTCAATACTGTTTCAAAGAAAGGAAGTACAACTCCACTATCTTCGTCACAGCATGAGTACTGCCGACTGACTCCCCGACCGACTGACCACTGATCGATTCGTTCTCGTATATATTTAGTGACAAACATTCGCTATCCATGAATTATGTTATAGAATAAATTTCGTATGGGAGAAATTTTGCCTTCTTATAATTCGCGGCCGGTGTATGCCTACCTCGGTATATAGTCTCGCTGGGATTTTGTATACTTGTCGGCGGGTTTTTCTGTCGCATCGCGTCGCCTGGGACGCTTTTGTGATCCCGCTGACCTTTTTCCAGGTATATTCCTAATTCTTGGTGCTGTGTTTCAGCTTTGTTGTGTTTTATGTCTTTTGTTTATTGTATTTCGGGTTCTATGTTCTCTGTTACGTGTTTTATATTATACGTAATCCTAAGTCTTTAATTCATGTACCTAATCCTATGCTGTTTGGTACTCCTTGTACTTGTTCCTTAGGCGATTGGTGTGGATGGAAATTTCAAAAAGTTTCCGTCCTTACAACGTTTAGTTGTTTAGTTTAGTTAATGCCTTAATTTTTCTGGGTGAAAATACTGTTGGATTTGTTACTAACGTTACTGATAACAGTGTTTTCAGTCTGAAAACTGGTTTTTCTTTTCAATTACTTTTATTTGCAGATCAATTAGAAAATAAAAATTGGCTAAAGTTCAATATTGAACCCATCAGTTTGGTAACTGAAAAATGGGAAATAACTGCAAAGTATAGAGCAATTTCTTAAAAAAGGCGAATAATTTACAGGAAGTAATGAATACAAACAATCATTTGGTTATTCGCTTGCAAGATTGATTTAGACTTTTTATAATTAAAAATTTGTACATTATCTTCTTATTTAAGATAGATTTCGACTTCAGGCATCTGTACCCCGAAAACGAGGATTTATCAAAATTGGGACAACTTCAAGCAGAATATTTTGCCATTAATGCAAACACGGATTAAGGATGGAAACAGCCGGTGCATTCTTCAAAAAGGTTTAAATGTGGATAAAACCGACACAGGTGAGTTGTTTTTCAGGCAATTTCAATATCATTCACTAATTTTATTCATTCATAGATACTGTTACTAATATACTTTTAATACTACTGCATTCGTTATTGCCGCCATCTTCGAGAATTTCTTTTTATAATGAAAGAGCAAAGAAAAGAATTATTCAAAAAGTATCCATCAGCGATTCGAGAAACGCGTTTCTTCTGCACGTGAATTCAATAGGCGAGTTATACACAAAAATTAAAGAGGTAGTCGATGAGAAGTTTAAAAACAAATCTAGAATCCAGCCAATGAGATGTCCAGTTGGATCTGATATTTTTTCTTTAACAGATTTTTATGTTTATTACTTTGATACTTACTATAAGCTGCCAAGTCTTATAAAATGCGTAGACATATGCTTTAAATCATTTCACGTATTTGACTTAAAATACCCTTCTGAATGCATACTTGTGATTTTTACAAAATGAATATTTATATAACACTAGCCGCGTACCGCGGCTACGCTCGCTTCGCTTACGTTGTTCCATCGCTCCTGTTACTCCCGTTGCTCCCGTTTCTCCCGTTGATCCATTGCTCCTGTTTCTCCCGTTGATCCATTGCTCCTATTTCTCCGTTGCTCCCATTTCTCCCGTTGATCCGTTGCTCCTGTTTCTCACGATGCTCCTTTTACTCCCGTTGCTACCATTTCTCCCGTTACTCCCATTTCTTGCTCCCGTTACTCCATCCTCCATCCCCCATCTCCAATCCACCATCCTCTATCCTACATCCTCTATCCACCATCCACCATTTTCCATCCACCATCTACCATCCCCATCCACCATCCTTTATCCACCGTCCTCCATCTTTCATCCGCCATCCTCCATCATCCATCATCCATCCTCTATCCACCATCCACCATCCTCCATCCTCTATCCACCATCCTCTATCCACCATCCACCATCCTCAATCTATCATCCCCCATTCTCTATCCTCCATCCTCTATCCACCATTCTTCGCCCACCATCCACCATCCTCCATCTTCTATCCTCCATCCTCTATCCACCATCCTTCACCCACCATCTCCCATCCTCCATCCACCATCCTCTATCCACCATCCTCCATCTACCATCCTCCATATTCCATCTTCCATCCACTATCCTCTTATACCATTTAGTAATAGGAATAGGCATAACTAATACTCCGAAAACGAACTGCCGCTAAATCATATGAAAAACACTCAAATGTTGAAATAGCTCTATCATCCATCCTCCATCCTCTATCCGCCATCCTCTATCTTTCATCATCCATCCTCCATCCACCATTCACCATCCTCCATCCTCTATCCACCATCCTCTATCCACCATCCACCATCCTCCATCTATCATCCCCCATTCTCTATCCTCCATCCTCCATCCACCATTCTCCGCCCACCATCCACCATCCTCCATCTTCTATCCTCCATCCTCTATCCACCATCCTTCACCCACCATTTCCCATCCTCCATCCACCATCCTCTATCCTCCATCTACCATCCCCCAAGCTCCATCATCCATCCTGCATTCTCTATCCACCATCCTCCATCTTCCATCCTCCATATTCCATCTTCCATCCACTATCCTCTTATACCATTTAGTAATAGGAATAGGCATAACTAATACACCAAAAACGAACTGCCGCTAAATCATATGAAAAACACTCAATACTCGCGAACCACCAACTGTTAAATAATTTTGTTAACGCAGAAACCATCGAGGGCGTACCCTCAACAAATCACCAAAGTTTCATCGCAATTGGATGAGTGGTTTAGGAGCCTATACAGGACAAACAGACAAACAGACAGACAAACATTCATTTTTATATATAGAGATATAATTTGCGTTTATTATAGGAATATACTGTTTAGACTGTTTACTAAATACAAGATTTATTTACAATAAAAAAATGTTTTATTTTCATAACTTTAATTGAATCTCAAATGTACGTTAATATGAAAAAATTCATTGAAATAAAGACATATAATTACAAAAATGCATCTCATTATTGAAATTGATTACATACAAACTATGCAATAAATTACATTAAAGTAGGTAATGTATCTTGCTTTGATGTAATGATTAATTAAATTTAAGGCTTACTGTTACATTGAAATAATGCGCTTTTTAATATTTTGTGGCAAATTTACTTGAATACTATGTAAACATATTCATGTGTTCAGTAATGCATAGCTTTGGTATGAAAAAAAATTCCTTTAAATAAATGATTCCAGATATATTTAAATCAAATTAAATGTTATCATTATTTTTACGTTCTATTTCATTGGCTCTAAATCAAGTTCAATTTTCATTAATTTAACTGTATTTTTACATTAATATAATGTAATATTTTTCTGAGTGCAAGAGCATTAATTTCGAAACGAAAAAGGAACAAATCTGAAAGGTCTCCTAGCATAATATCGTCCTTACAATACCAACAGTTCTTCCTCAATAAGGAAAACATAAAAAAAGAGACACAAGATGAGATTAAACAGCGTAAGGACAAGCGAATTAAAAATCGAGAAAATCAAAAGAAAATCCTGGTAAAAAGAGCTCGTAGGAACACAAATAATATATATATACTTGTGCTTGATATAAATTTTTTGATATTGTAATAGTCTCATGGTAAACCAGCTTTTTTTCAATAATGTTTTGAATAACAAATATATTTCGGTCTTATGACTCCATTATTTTGTAAGCTCATTGTGTAGTGGCCGACTATGGGATCTAACATGGCCGAAGTTAGGATTTTTGTGGCCGACTATAGGAAAAACTGCACGATTTTAGAATAATATTTTTTTTACCAAACTTATTGCATCAAAATTTGTTTCAACTATGTGTTTCTAAAAATTGAAACCATTGACTGTCATTTAACCTTATACAGAAATTGATACAATTTATTCAGTAAAAATTGTAATGAATATTATATCGGAACGTCACCGATATTATTATTTTTATATAAACCCAAGCAGAAATAAATTTTGACCTCTTGTGAATTTTACCGTGAAACAAGTAGTTTGTATTACCAAGCCCATCACACTGGTGACCCTACGACCGAAAAAGTGAAACTACCCAGTAGGAATATTGAGGAGTAATCCAAAAAGGAGGAATGAGCGAGCACAGAAACTTGTACTCTACTGCTCCATAGCAGTTCCAAAAGGAGTAACTCCGGAGCTCAAGACTATTCGCCGAAATTTTTACTCGTTTGCTCCATGACAGCTCCAAGAGGAGCAATCGCGGAGCTCAAGATTATGCGAAATTCACGAATTATTTTCTCAGAATTGCGTGTTATTCTATTTCTCGTTACTGCAGCGATGTGGACGCATTGTATTCAATTGTTTCCATTGTGAAATCAAGGTATCAATTCGTGTAGTGATATTTGGTTAAAATATTAAAATTCCTAAAATGTAAGTAATTTTTTTGGCAGTACCTAGTAATTTAATTAAATCTAAATTTTGAAATAAGTCACTTTTTAAGAAAAAAATTTCTTATGACATTGTAACAATGTTTTATACAACACGAAGCAACTTTCTGAGAATCTCATACTACGTTTACATGGAGAATCCAAAGATAGAAAGATCGAAAGATCGAAATTTGGATCGCGTTTATGACAGCACCAGATCGAAAGATCGAAACATGGGCAAATCGAAGAAATGACGAACGATATAACCGGTTTCGATTCGATCCAGGCCGAGAAGTTGGTTTGGATCGAGTCGATCTCATTTCAATCCGATCTGCGTCTACATGCGATTTTAGAGGATTGAATCCGGATTCAATCCAGATTCAATCCTCCATGTAAACGTAGTAATATTCATGCCATCAAAGACATTTTGTGCAAGCATTGTGTGCTTCTAGAGAAAATCTTACAAAAAATGTCTCCAAAAAAAAAAACGATCTCAACATATTCCAAATTAAAACATTGGACGAACTACACAGGGTTGATGAATTCATAGAAGGTACACCCGAAGATGATGTCGTAAGTTTATTAATCCTCACAGTGAATATTGAAATGCTCAAATTATTTTTTTTATGCTGTACAGATATTATATATAAAACAAATTGTGAGTCGATCACCGATTTTTAAAGCATTCAAACTCTTTTTCGGTAACGAAATCATTTTAAAAATAAATTGGGACGGTAGCAAGGAAAAGATTGCTATTCATAACATGAAGTTATTTAACATATACCTCTTCGGTAAGATATATTTGTAAGCATGAAAACTTCAATTTACTATTTTTTTGGCTTTGCAGAAGCAGTTAAGAGTGTAGATTTTGGCTACAAACAGTACGAAAACGAGATGAAAGGAGCTTTTAGGAAAGTGAAGCAGCAGTAATACAGGGAAACCTACAAACTTAATAAACAAACAAAATAAAGGAAATTCATTATATTACAGTTAATATACATATTACTTGAATGTAAATTATTATTTTATTTTTATTCGCGACAGTGAACTCACCAAGTGCACAAGTGTTTTCGAAGTGATCTATTACAGTTCTCAGTGCTCTTTCATTGCAAATTGTTCCGTACTATTTAACTATTTCAAGTGATCAAAACACGCGAATAATACAAACGCAACAATCAAAAAAGCGAAGCCGGGAGGCTTCCCCGGTCGAAATGTTTCTTCGGGACAAAATAAAATTTCCGAGATCGGATCTCGCCATTACGAGTAGTGCAAACCGCTTCCATCCTCTAGCCATGCTAGAAAACACCACTGAAAGTGAAATGCAGTCTAACGCCGAACAAACTTCAACGCCTAAACAGGCAAAAAAGGTACGAATTCCTCCAATAACCTTTCCTAAACTGCAACGTGAAACGATAGACGCAATCATGGCAGAGCTAAAAATCGAAAACTTTAATATTAAGCTGATGTCAATTGGTTTAAGACTCTTCTTGGACTCGTCAGAGGATTTCGAAAAACTACATGATCACCTCGTTGCAAAAAAAGTAAACTTTTTTACACATCCCCGGTCGGATAAGAGACCCGTTAAAATTGTTCTCTCTGGATTGCATGAAATGCGCTCTGAAAATTGGCTAAATACCTGAAAGATGTTCACGAACTCAACTGCATTGATGTTAAACAATTCAACTTTAATGAGAAATCTAACGGTTCAGCGAGCTATTTACTAAGCTTTGTGCGAGGTACCAAGTTAAATGAAGTCCGTTCCATTAAAACCATCATGCATACTATCGTCAGCTGGAACTTCTATTCTCGCAGTAAAACAGGTCCTACACAATGCCGAAACTGCCAGCTCTACGGCCATGGCTCCGCTCATTGCCACCTTCCTCCAAAATGCATGATTTGCAGCATGGCTCATGTCCACTAAAAGAAGATCAACTAGATATGATAAAATGTGCAAATTGCGGTCTCGCACATTTTTCTAACGACAGACATTGCAGGAATCGACTGCAATATATAATGATAAAAGAGAAAGCTTCGACACGCAACAACCATCAGGGTAATGCGCGACGTCCGGCATTTAACACAACTGCTAACCGTGATAAGAACTTTCCGTCGCTGCCAAGATCATCAAATACATCAGCAAGTATCCAGGTACAAAAACCTTTGTTTAGCAATATCGCTAGAAACGCACCTACCACATCCTACGCTGCAAACACCAGCGCCGGCTGCAATCCCAGTCTATTTTCACCAGAAGAGTTGATTGAAATTTCAGCAGAGTTAATTAAAAAACTTTCGGAATGCAAGACCAAGCAGAAACAATACAGCGCATTAGTTCAATTAGCCGTCAAATTTTTACAATAGATAATTTAAACTGTATTAAAGCTCTTCTTTGGAATGCCCAAAGTATTAGAAACAAAAGTATTGAAACTTTTGATTTTGTTATTTCTCATAATATCGATTTATTTCTTATTACTGAAACGTGGTTAAATGTAACAGATAAATTGCATAATTCAAAATATTGTATTTACAGAAACGACAGGAAAGATGCAACTGGCAGCGGTGTCGCTATTTGTGTCAATAAAATTATAAAACACAAACTTCTACCACCTCTTAATACTAAAATAATAGAGACGATTGCTATTCAAATCACTGATATAAACACCACAATCATTGTTTCTTACTTTCCTGGCACCAAGCTCAATTCCAATAAGCTAAAACTTTTTAAAAATGATCTCGAAACACTGATCAGTTTACAACATAAATACATTTTATGCGGAGACCTGAACGCTAGGCATAGGCTGTGGAATTGTGCCAATGCTAATCAAGCAGGCAAAATCCTATTTGACCTGATTTGCAATAAACACCTTTTTATTCACACTCCCTCGGAACCCACATTCCATCCAACAAATGGTAGAGACTCAACTCTAGATCTTGTCATTAGCAACGGCATGGTGAACATCTCTCAGCCTATTACCCTATGTGCCTTATCTTCTCTCCACCTTCCAGTGACCTTTTCAATCGATGAGGCTACCGAAGTCTTAAATTCGCAGTCAGAGACATTGTGTTTCAATGACACTAACTGGTCAAAATTCCAATCGCTATTAAATAAATCAGTATTAACAACCTCTTTGAACCTAGCTGACATTGCTCAGATTGAACATATAGATGATCTTATTCTTAACTTTAACACTAAAATATGGGATGCGATAGAATCTACCACGCCGAAAAAAGTATTTAACAGGATTTGGAATCCAGAAATTGACAATGAGATGAAGATAATTATTCAAGAAAGGAACACTCTTAGACGACAGTGGCAAAGAACCTGAAATACTTCTACTAAATCAAAAGTTAACTATCTTACCAAGGTTATACGTGAGAGATTAGCTATGCTACGCAATACTAAATGGAATTCAATGTTGACTATCCTTGAAAAAGGTTCACAAAAGATTTGGAAACTAAACAAGCTTTTTAAACAAGGTAGAGTGTTCCAAATTCCTTCCCTTCTTGATAACAATAAAAAACTTGTATTTAGTGACGAACGGAAAGCTGAATTGATTGCTAACCATTTCCATGCCGCACATTTCATTTCAGCGAACATGGGCAATACTATTGTTAATGGCGTCGTTCGGAAATCAATCCAAAACATCCCGCCAATTACTGAGCTACCTTCGAATGCTCTGTGCAAACCTAGAGAAATAACAAATATAATTAAAAGACTGAAAAATAACAAAGCTCCTGGTAACGATAAACTACCTAACATAATTCTCAAAAAGCTGCCTAGGAAGTCAATAATTCTATTAAATTTCATCTTCAATGCTTGCTTGAAATTAAATTACTTTCCTTCTGTGTGGAAAAAAGCCGTTATTATACCTATTCTTAAACCGGGCAAAGACCCGACTTGCCCAAATAGCTACCGCCCAATAAGTTTACTTCCTACCATAAGCAAAGTTTTCGAAAAAGTAGTCCTGAGCCGCGTGCACAGCTTTCTAGAAGACTCAAAGGTTATCCCGGACTTTCAATTTGGTTTTAGGCGGCAGCACTCGACTAATCATCAACTATATAGAGTTACCAAATATATAAAAGAAGGAATTCATGAGAAGAAATCGGTTGGCTTGATAACTCTGGACATCGAAAAAGCTTTCGATTCTGTTTGGCACGAAGGGCTTATTCATAAATTACTAAATTTTTCCTTCCCAATGTACCTTGTGAAACTTATCCAGTCTTTCTTGTCGAATCGAAGTTTTTCGGTTAAAATAAAATCAAGCATGTCCAGTTTCCACGATATTCCTGCGGGCGTCCCACAAGGCTCAAGTTTAAGCCCCACTCTATATAATGTCTTTACTGCAGATGTGCCTAAAAATTCAAACTGCGAACTAGCCGTGTTTGGGGATGATACCTGTCTGTACACAAGAGGCGACAACCCAAACACAATAATCTTAGTGCTTGAATCCTTCTTGGAACGGTTGTATCAATTCTACCACAGATGGAAAATTAAAATAAATACAACCAAAACTAAAGCAATATTCTTCACGAGAAAACGGAAACGAACCTATTTGCCAGACCGCGAAATAAATTTTATCGGGCAACCCATCCCTTGGTCTTCTAATTTAATGTATCTGGGCCTTACGCTGGACAATAAACTCACATTTGCTAGCCACATCGAAAATATATGCTTCAAGGTCTCAGGATGCATTCATGCGCTGTACCCTCTTATAAACAGGAAATCCTTTCTTTCTGCGGAAAATAAAGTCTTAATTTTTAAAGTAGTAATTCAACCTAGCATTTCCTACGGTGCTCCCATCTGGAGTCAATGCGCTAGAGTTCATAAGAAAAAACTGCAGGTCTGCCAAAATAAGTGCCTTAAAATAGCAATAAATAAACCTTTCTATTATTCAACTAGAATACTACACGCTGATGCTGGTGTTTATACCATTCAGGAACTGGCCGAATCCAAACTCTCCTCATTTTTGCTACGGTCCCAGATGGTAGACAACCCGCTTATTGCATCTTTTCGATAACACATTTATTTTATATATATTTAACCTATAGTAAGTAACTACTGAAATCAGCTATTATTTTCATTTTATTTCATATTAGATTGTAAGTTAGTATGTAAGTTAGTTTGTAAGTTAGGTAGGATTTAACGAGCAAGGTTTTTTTATAATTTTTCCTTGAACATGAATTAAAATAATAAACAAAGAACTAATCTTAGCAAAAAACCAAATTGTAACTACAGATGCAAAGATGTAATATCTGATCACTGAAATTGTTAATTGTACGTACTATTTTTTTAAAAAACTGAAATAAATTTATGTTATGTTATGTTTATTATTTTATTTACTTATTATTTATATTTTATTTATTTACAATTATGTATTTATGAGAATAGAAATTAAAATGAGTTGATACATATAATGTAATTCATTTTTTATTACTTAAAGTTGATTAATATATTAACGTTCTAAATTCCTTTAAAAATATTTTTGTAGTATTGTATTTGAAAGTACAGTAAACAAAACGGGTAAGATCAATCGAGTAACTACAACACAGCAGTCCTTAAAAACTTGGCGCTTGCATTCGCACAAGCTCGCGACTGCGTGATGATTTTCTAGTTTGATTTTTTTTTTGTTTTGACGAATTTAAATTTCTCAGAGTGAGATGCTACGAAAGAGTTAATCAAAAACCTATTAAAAATATTTTGACATTTATTGAAGGAGGCACCAAGTCTAGACAGTGTTTAGGGTATCAGTTGGCCTTAATCCGGCACTGCAGCACACCTCTATTTGTGCCCCTTTTCCACCTACAACGGAGCTAAAAATGACCTCTCACTTTGAGCTCCATTCCGAGCTACAAAAGACCTGCAGCAGGGACGTCATTTCAGTTTTTTCTAGGGGGGGGCAAGATGTTATGTTTATATATATTTTTATATATAAATATACATATGTTATATATAATCAATAAAAATACATAATTCAGGGGGGGGGGGGGGCAAATGCCCCCCCTGCCCCCCGCAAATGACGTCCCTGACCTGCAGGATTGCTCCATTAATTCTCTTTTTTGAGCCATAAAGGAGATAATATATAACTGTTCGCTCACTTTGCATTATGAAATAATACACATGTGGTTTTTCTATATATATGTTAAAAACACTTTATTTCATTTTATTTATTTCGCGTCAATTATAATTCATATTTTTCGTTATATATTTTCTTATGCGTCAATTAGTTCAAATTCAATACTTAATATTAGTTTTTGATTTACTTAGATAAAAGCGAGTGATGTTTTGCGATTATTTTAAAAGGTAACTTTTAAGACACTTGTCGACTTATTCGCGCCACGTTCCGAAAAGGAAGAGAAAGAATTTCTTTTTTATAAACCGGAAATTTTGTTGTCCCCGTTTCTTTTTTTTGTTTATGAAGTTGTTCGAATTTATTTTATGATTTTGCTACTTTGACGCCTAGGTGGCGGTGCTGTTACATCACTCCCCCTCCAGCGCAGCGTACATCAATCTATATTAAATTTAATCACCTTTCGTTTTGCATCGACACTCGCGTTGTTATTGCTGTAAGTCGGTTTTAATCTGTCGATTGATACGGAGACATTCCTTCCGTTTATATTCACAATGAAACATTTTCTTAATCGTTTGATTACTTTATATGGGCCCTCATAAGGTGGTGAAAGTCCGGTTCTTACTTTGTCCGTGCGGACGAAAACGTGTTCTGCGGTGTGCAGGGTATTGGGTACATGGATGTTAGTTTGAGTTGTTTCCCTAGGTTGGGTCACCCGAACGTTTTGCATTTGATCTTTTAATTGTTTGGCAAAGTCACTGGTGATTGGGTCATCTGTAGGTATGTTTGGGGAGAAAAAACTTCCAGGAATTCGTAGCGTTTCCCCGTATACCAATTCAGCCGGGCTACCGTGTAATTCATCTTTTGGCGTGGTCCGAAGTCCTAAGAGAATAAGGGGTAATTCTTCGCTCCAGTTTATAGAGTTTTCACGTGCCATCAGTGAAGCTTTTAATGAACGATGGAATCGTTCCACCATTCCATTTGCCTGTGGGTGGTACGCAGTAGTCCGTATGCGGTTACAACCTAAGATTTTGTTGACTTCTGAAAACAGTTTCGATTCGAATTGACTTCCCCTGTCTGTGGTAATTACATTAGGGACTCCGAATCGCGAAATGTACTGATAGACGAATGCTTTTGCTACTGACTTGGTGGTCATATCCGTTAACGGATATGCCTCAGGCCAGCGTGTGAATCGGTCCATTATTGTTAAGATATAGTGATTGTTGTTAGACGGTGGAAGGGGTCCAACTAAATCTATATGAATGTGTTGAAATCTTTTAGACGGTGGATTAAATCGTCCGAATTCAGATTTCGTGTGTCGAAAAATTTTAGCCTTTTGACATTTTAAGCATGTTCTTGACCAAAGGTTGACGTCTTTATTCAAGTTTGGCCAAAAGTACTGTGCTGATACTAGTTTGCGTGTCGCTCGAATTCCGGGGTGAGAAAGGTTGTGAATTGAGTCAAAGGTTGGTTTTCTCATTTCTTCAGGAATGTATACACGATTTTTATCCGTGCTAATTTCGCACCATAGTTTCACAGGGGACAAAGGATATTCGAAAAGCTTTAATTTGTATTTTGTTTTAGTTTCTGTTGACTTTTCTATGAGTGTCTTGAGTTCCTCATCCTTTTGTTGCAATTTCATTAATTGCTCTATGTCTGATGTGATTGCGATGGCATCTACTTCCTCGCTAGAGCGTGAGAGCGTATCTGCCACAACGTTGTTTTTCCCAGATATATATCTAATATCATTAGTGAATTGGGAAATAAATTCTAGGTGTCGAGTTTGACGAGGGCTACGTTCAGTTTGCGATAATATAGCTTTAGTAAGTGGCTTGTGGTCTGTGTTAACTATAAATTCTTTACCTTCCACAAAATAACGAAAATGTTTAACTGCTAGAAATATTGCGAGTAACTCTCGGTCAAACGTCGAATATTTTTGTTCAGCAGGGGTTAATTTCTTTGAAAAAAATGCTATCGGTTCCCATGTTGTGTTGTTAAGTTGCTGAAGAACTGCACCTGTAGCAATGTTCGATGCATCTGTTGTAAGGGTAATTTTGGCATTTTCTATAGGGTGTGCTAGCAGGGTAGCTTCCGAAAGGGCAAGTTTAACTTTTTCGAACGCTTCCGCGCATTGATTAGGCCAATCGAAATTTTTCTTCTTTTTTTCTTTAAGCAACTGTGTTAATTGTTTGTGAATTGGTGCTAACAGTTCTGCTAGTCTGGGGAGGAAACGGTGATAATAGTTCACCATGCCTATAAACTGTTGAATCTGCTTGATGGATGTTGGGTGTGGAAAGTTAGTTATTGCTTTTACCCTGTCTTTTGAAGGTGAAGTTCCATCTTTCGTTATCGCATGACTTAAGAAATCGATCGAGGTAACACCAAGGACACACTTGCTTGTCTTAATCCGTAAACCGTAGTCGGTAAGGCGCTGGAATAACAGATGCAAGTGTTGGGCGTGTTCCTCTTTTGTTCTACTCGTGACGAGTATATCATCGATATAGACAAATACAAAATTAAGTCCTTTTACTACTTCATGCATAAACCGCTGGAATGTTTGAGCTGCGTTGCGTAGACCGAATGGCATACGGACAAACTCAAACAATCCGAATGGCGTCGTGATCGCGGTCTTAGGTATGTCTTCCGGTGCCACCGGGATGTGATGATATGCACGAACTAAATCTATCTTTGAGAAGATTTTACCCTCATGCAGTTGAAGTGAAAAATTTTGTATGTGAGGTATAGGGTACCTACCCGGAATAGTTATGGCATTGAGTCGTCTATAGTCTCCGCAAGGTCGCCAATCTTCAGTACTTTTCTTAATTGCCAAATGTAGTGGTGATGACACCGAAGACGAGGATGGGCGACAAATACCGAGATCGACCATATGCTGAAATTCTACTAAGGCCGACTTGTGTTTAATCGGGTCTAGCCGTCTTGGTTTGGCAAAAGGAAGTTGGCCGTTTGTTAAAATATGGTGCACTATGTTGTGCTTGACTTGTACATTAAAATTTGGAGATTCTGTTAATGTAGGGTATTTTGCTAAAATGCTCCCAAATTCGTTATTTATAATGCTGAACCGTGGAGTAGGGGTATCGACGTAAATGTCAGTAGCATTTATAGACAATTTGGTTTTGGCATCGATTAGTTTCTTGTTTTTTAAATCTACTAATAGATTATATTTTGTTATAAAATCTGCTCCGATAATGGGTCTATTTACTGAAGCTATAGTGAAGACATGTAGGAACTTTCTACGTACTCCTAAATTAATTTCTAGAAGTTTAGTTCCATATGTCGTTATCGGTGAATCGTTAGCTGCAGATAATGTAGTGTGTGAGAGTTTTTTGTAGTTTTTAAAAATAGTGTGAGGAATGACAGATAAGTCTGCACCAGTATCGACCAGAAAGTTTAAATTATTTGCGTAATCTTTTATGAATAGGCGGCAGGAGTTCATGTTGTCCCTACAAGTTGCCGCCCTAATAGTAGGGTATTTTAAAAATTTTGGCTGGTTGATGGTAGTGGATCACTTAGTTTTTCGGAACATGGTGCTTGGCATTTTTTAGCGTCTTTTCCAAATTTTCTATGGTACCAACATTTATTGTCGGACGATTGACTGTATTGTTGACCATTAGAACGGTTGTTGGAATGACTATTAGATCGGCTATTAGATCGACTATTAGATCGGCTATTAGACCGACTGTGCCTTGCAAAGGACGAGGATTTTTTGTTAGTTGATAACAATTTATTAATTAATGATTTAAGTGTATTTATTTCCTCTTTTAGATCAGTTAAAGTCGTATCGCTGTTAGAATTATTTTTATTTCTAGGCGAATGGGTTGTACGCGTTTGGTTGGTATTAAGGTTAGATATGTTGGCCTGCTTTGGTAAAGCGTCCCAAAGTTTATCGGCTAATGAACTTAACTCTGCAATGGTATTCTCACTTTGAGGTATCAAGGACAAGTTGATTAATTGCGGTAGCCGTCTCAGCCAGAGTTTTTTAATAAAACTTTCACCAATGGTTCCAGATGTACCAGCCAGTTGTTTTAGGTATCTGTAAAACTCAGATGGTTTTCTGTCACCCATTTCTTCGTTAGAAATGAGTTTCTCAATCCGTCTTTCTTCACTTAGTGAATGCCTCTCGATTAATATCTGCTTCAATTGTGAATACATATCGGAAGAAGGAGGATTCGCGATAAAGTCTAGGATCGATTCCACGACGTCCTGTGGTAAGGATGCAATAACGTGGTTGTACTTACTTGTATCACTTGAAACCCGACTTACAGCGAACTGCGCTTCCGTCTGCACGAACCAGGAATTTGGTGAGTTGGTTCAAAATGACGGAAGTCGTATGGACATTACTGCTGGTGTGTATGGTGCGCTCGAGGGAGTGGTTTCAGCTGGTATGTTAAGTTGATTTTCTGTGTTAATTTTCTCTTCGCGCGATGTCATCTTTGATTTTGATTTCTCAAATCAAGTGTCTCTCGAGTTGTACTTATTAATTTTGAAAAAAAAAAAACTATTAATATAACGATTATTGAAATTTTTTTTTTTATGGTTATATTTTAATTGAAAATTTTAAAATACTAAAATAATGTTTCCTATACTAAACCAAACGATGAAGTTCCCGTTGAGTTTATTATTTTTTTCTCTGTGGTCCCAATTTCGGCTCTTTTGTTTCGTCCAGGTGAATTTTTTCGTCGGCTGCACCTTTCTTCTTGTTGGGTTGATTGTTGTTTTTGGTGCGGTACCTTTTTCGGATGCACTTTTCTTCTTGTTGTTGGTGTTTTGTGTGCTGCTTGTTGTTGTTGGTTTTAACTCGATTTTGTGTGGTATGTACTCGTCGATTGCAATGCTTTTTTTTTTTTGTACCAATTTTATGCACAACTCGGAATGCGCTTAGAAACGTGTCGTTTTAAATGTTATTGAAGTAAATGTTATTGAAGTAATTGTTTCAGGGGGTCACCACTTATAACTGTTCGCTCACTTTGCATTATGAAATAATACACATGTGGTTTTTCTATATATATGTTAAAAACACTTTATTTCATTTTATTTATTTCGCGTCAATTATAATTCATATTTTTCGTTATATATTTTCTTATGCGTCAATTAGTTCAAATTCAATACTTAATATTAGTTTTTGATTTACTTAGATAAAAGCGAGTGATGTTTTGCGATTATTTTAAAAGGTAACTTTTAAGACACTTGTCGACTTATTCGCGCCACGTTCCGAAAAGGAAGAGAAAGAATTTCTTTTTTATAAACCGGAAATTTTGTTGTCCCCGTTTCTTTTTTTTGTTTATGAAGTTGTTCGAATTTATTTTATGATTTTGCTACTTTGACGCCTAGGTGGCGGTGCTGTTACAAATATGAAACATCCATTAGTGTTCTTTTTGAACAACAAGGGAGTACTCCCTTGCAATGACATGCCTATGTTAAAAGGAGGACAAATGGAGCAGAATAGGAGCACTGCATTCATTCTAAAAGAGCGCTCCACGATTAATCTTAGGATGATCGCTTTTCCTACTGGGTACCTACAAAATTACTACCTGCCGTTCTAAAACTCGCAGCCTGAAGTTCGTTACCGCGCTCATAGCCACCGCGATACAATTTCATAGTGTAATTCGGAGTATCATTAGTGATAGCTAATTAAACATATAGTGATAACAATTAGGTACATACATATATCAAGAACTAACGCATTTGTGATCCGTGATCGTGCATCGCATAACGGTTATCGTAGCGGGACGATAGTGCACCGTGAACAAAATTTACCTTGGACAGGACGGTATACAAATTCAATAAGCCCATAACGACGACGAAGGAAAAACAGGTAACCATGAACATTTATTAGAAACGACACAAATATCGAACGAAGTCGAGAAAATCGCAGAAAGTGAACATGAAATCGCTCGTATCACGATCAAATTTCCACCTTTTTGGAAAAGTGATCCCGAGCTGTGGTTTAAGCAAATAGAAGCACAATTCATAACGGCTTCTATTAAAAGTGACGCGAAAAAGTATTACCACGTCATTTCTTCCGTAGAAACAGAAATTTTATTTTCCGTAAGTGATCTAATTAAAAACACTCCAGGGAGGATAATAAATACGAATCGCTTAAGACACGGTTAATACAAAAATTCGCGGATTCTGAGAATCAAAAAATAAAAAAATTACTTTCCGGCGTTAGTTTTACGGACAAAAAACCATCGGATGTGCTTCGCGAAATAAAGAACTTGGCGGGAAAAAAGTTAACGGACGATTTCTTGAAATCATTGTGGCTGGGCGGTTTGCCACAAACGGTGCAGGCAATACTAGTCGTTAGTATGGACAGTCTTGATAAGCTGGCACTAATGGCGGACAAGATAGTATAAGCTGCTCAGGGACCTGCTATTATGTCGGTTTCTAGTGAAAATCAAGAGCAAAATCCTTTCGGCCAGCTTCAAAAACAAATAGAGCAATTGACTGCTGAAATTGCTTCTCTGAAGGCACAGAGACCTTCGCGCCCGCGTACAAGATCAGGTTCTACAAATCGTTTTCGATCTAAGTCATTCAACAAAAACGGGAAGTTTTGTTTCTACCATTTCAAGTTTGGCAAGAACGCGAAAAAATGCACAAAACCCTGCCAATTTAAGCCCGAAATAACGGAAAACTAACGACCCTGAGCGAAACTAATGCGACCAGCGCTCAGGATCTGAAAACGTGTCGCCTATTCATACAAGATCCCTTAACCAAAAAACAATTTTTAATAGACACGGGTGTTGATCTGTCAATATTCCCACCTTCATATATCGATCGTAAAATTAAATCAAATTTTAAATTTTTCGCCGCTAATGGAACCACTATAAGTACCTACGGCGAGAAGATGCTTACATTAAGCCTAGGCTTTCGCAGAAAATTTTGCTGGTCTTTCATTATCGCCGACATTGATAAACCAATTATCGGCGCAGATTTTTTAAATAATTTCAATTTACTGGTGGATATTAAAAACCGACGTCTTATCGACGACACAACACAATTTATCACGGCAGCCAATCTAATAAATTGCCCGAAATATAAAAACATAAAAACCATAATAAATAAAGACATTTTCACAAACATTTTAATAAAATATCCAAAAATAACTAAACCTAATAAGGTAAATGTCCCAATACGCGACCATGTCCCGCTGTGCGACCAGTTTCAATGAATTATGAGTAAAATAAATAGATTCTCAAAATTATTCGTCCAAGTAGAATATTCATAATGATCCGTGAACAATGCTCTTGATGCGCATATTTTTCACGGTACAATTAAGTAGACACCTGAATTTAAAAAAAAAAAATCAATTTCATAGTACGCGAGTTACGAATGTGGTTCTGGGTTCAAGTAAAAAAATTGATTTTATAGTTCCTTTTCGCGGAACTGAATAAAAACACAATTTTAAATTAAATTAACTTAATTTTATTCACTTGAATTTGATAGCACTTCGTTTAACAATTATTGTGAGCTTCAGCTCTTAAAATGATCTTATAATTCAATTGATAGATAAACTCTCTGAACAGACTGACCCCGATCTTTCTGTTCGAATCTTATTTATAGTTTGACATTCTTTGTTTGATCGTATTATGCTGACTCTTTGATTTATGCATTTGCAGAAATCAGTTATCGGTTATCAATTATTCTTTATAAACAATATCTTGGATATGAAATAATGCGTATTAAGCAGATTTGTTGATTTTACGTTAATTAGAAAATCTTGTTATGGTTAATTATGTTTTGATTAAGAATTGAAAGTATGCACAAATTTAATGTGTGACATGAGTCATGCATTAAATTTGGTGGTGATGTCATTAGAGTTGAGGCTTAGTGGGTCTAATCTAACTCCTCCCTCCTTAAGTTTGTTGTTGTCCTCAACAACTTTTACATTAAGTAATTCAACATCATTTTGTTTAATTTCATTTACATTAATTTGTAAATTTTGGTTTCGGTTTTTACAATATATGTAAAGTATAAATGATATGGTAAGTATTAAGATTATAATTAATAGTGTAGATCCAGTTGTAATTGTATTTTTGGTATTAAAATATTTAATTTCTTCAATTTTCTTTAAATTTTCGATATTTTCTAATTTTAAAGCTTCAAAATTTGGTTCATATGAATATCCAGTGATATTTTTTATAGGATTTAATGTTAATATTTGTTGAAATTCTATTATTTCGTTAGAAAAAAATTTCTGTAGGATCTCTACTTTACAGTTGCTAAATCTGGTTACATAGTTTCCATTTAATTGGTATAATTTTTCATTACAGTTATGTTTTATTTTTTCATTTATATTTATGATTAATAGTAAACCTTTTTCAATTTCAGTTATACTAGTCTTATTATTATGTTTTATTATACAATTTGAATTCTTACAATTTAATTTGTTTCTTAATGATTTTACATATTTTTCATATTCGTAGTATTCTCCATTATACATTACTACTTTACTAATATTTATATTTAATGTTTCTGAATACTTATTTGGAATTTTTCTTACATAATAGGTTAATGTAGGTTGGGTAAGAATAGGTATATTGATGACAAATATGATTATATTTTCTTTCAATAAAACATTAATACTTATGTCTTTTAATTCATCAAATGTTAAATTAAATTCGTTAATTTCGTCGTGTGTTAGAATTGATCTTGACATAATTCCAGTTCTAGCTGAATTTACGTTGTCTATTATTTTTTCAAGTTCATCCTTTATTAAATTTAAATTTTGACTTAATTGAATATTTATTAGAATTCTATTCATTTGTCTAGTTGTATTGTTGATATTATTTACGAGTTGTGTGTATGTTTGATTAATATTTGAAATTATTTTGTTAAGATTATTTTGGAAAGCGTCGTTAATTTTAATTTGTTTATTCATAGCTTCTATTACTGCGTGGTTATTACTATCTATAATTTGTAAATGTTCCATAATTTCTTCATAATCATCATTATCCATTAATCCGAAAAGACATTTATATAAATTTCCGATTGGGTTAATAAGCCCTCTTTTTGTTCTTTTATTTGAAAATGGGTTAATTTTGTTTAATATGGAATTATCTTTTTTGTTAAAATGTAATAGTTTTATTTCGCTACGTATATTTTCTATTATTTCGGTATTATGTGAATTTATTTCAACTTTGTTTATAATTTGGTCTAATGCATAATTGTATTGTTCAAGATTTATTTTATGGTAAATTCGTTTATGGTCTTTAATTAATCTTACTGGGTTTCTTTTAATTAATATAATTCCTGATTCTGATTCTACTTTTTCTATAGTTATATCTGCTTTTGTAGTAGATATTATTGTAGTTAGCATTAGTGTTATCATAAATACTTTGATCGCTTTGATCGTAAAGATTCTGTGTATTTTAAGAAAAATGATATATTATTCAATTGAGTAATTTCCCTTGAATTATTTCCAAGATTATTTTTTGTCTGAAATAAGGTATTTGTTTTTGTGAAAAGTTTAAACTTTTATTATTATTGGTAATGTATTCTGCAAATGTACATGTGAATACTCCACAATCATTGTTATTGTCTTGTTGGGGTATTTCCTTTGGGTTTTCTAAGGTAAGGGTTTTAAAAGGTTTCTTGAGTTTGTCTAAAGATTCTTCTTTTAAATAATTCTGAATTAGTTTCAATACTTCGTTGTTTTCGTTTCCTAATGAGTCGTAACATTTTATTTTTTCTTGTTTAAAGTCGATTACTACTAGGGTCCAGTGATTTCCGTTCAAATGTATAGGTATTAATATTATGTCGTATGAAAATATATTAACTTTCCGTGTCCAACGTTTTACTGCGTTATATCCTGTTTTAGAAAGTGTTGGGAAAAAGAAAGTATTCATATGATATACTTTTGGTAATTCTTTAGAATTTTTGCTGCGTTCCGTAATCAGTCCTAAATAAAAGTTTATGATTTGGTCATTTAACCATTCATTATCTGCTAAGGTAATTATATCATTTCTTGTAATATTTAAGTTAAATCGAGATATTAAGGTTTTGTTTAAGGGTTCGTTGTATAATGCATTTTTTATTTTGGTTTGTTGTTCGGGTGTAAAGATTAATTCATCTAGTTCTTCAGGTTTCTTTTCTTCTAGAATCTTAATATTTTCTTCTCTGTCAATAGATTTTCTTTTTGTATATTTCTTTATTCTTTTTATTCTATTAGGGTGTATTTTACCTGAGAATCTATTTTGTTTGCTTTTTTCTTTCAGTATAATATTTCTATCTTTGTCTTTTGTGACTTCAACTTTTCTAAATTTGGGTTTTTCTTTATGTCTTTCGTTTTTATAATTTTTGATAAAGATTTCTTCTTGATCTATGTCGGGTTGTTTTTCTCTCTTTCTGTTGTGATAATCAATCCATTTAGTCTTTTTGTTTATTAGTAATTTATTTAATTTATTTTTATCTATATTTCCATTTTGGATATGCAAAGGTTTAGCTTGTGTTATAGAATGTATTGTGTTGTTATAATGTTCTGTAGCTTTTAGTAGTTGTTCTGCTATATTTAATTCGGGTTCTGTTAAAATAATTATTCTGGTTTGTTCCAATAATGTGCTATGACATCTACTCATGTCTGAGTTTCCTGTGTGTGATTTGGGTGAAGTAAAATGAATTTCTATCTCTTCCTTTCTCATGTATTCCTTGACGTTTATCATGTTAAATTCATTGTCTGCAATTATCTTTTTAGGTTTTCCCATTATAGCGTTTCTTTCTCGAATAAGCTGTATGAATGTTATGGCATTTTTATCTATTGTTTCTTTTACGTATAAGTGTTTTGAAAACTTATCTATTGTCGTAAAGAATTGTCTTTTACCTATGATGAATATATCGATGTGGATTAACTCGTTTATATCCTTTGGAGTTTCAGTTATTTTAAATTCAGGTTTTAATGGTTTCCTGTCGTATTTTGCTACGTTACATATTTCACAATTGTTTATGAATCTCGTAATTAGTTTCATCATTCCGTTGTAGTAATATTTATCTTTTACTTCATTATAGTTTTCCATTATTCCTCTATGATTGCCTTTTTCATGTATTTCTCTAATTTTTTCAAAACATTGATCCTCGTTTATTAAATCTTTGGCATGTTCAGAACATTTTATAAATCTTAGGGTTGTATTGTTTGAATACAGTTTTACTAGTATTAATTGTACTTTATTCCATACATGGTCATTTAATTCACAGTATATTCCTATGTGTCCTTTTTCTGGTATATATTTCCTAAATATATTAATTAGTGTGTTTTCATTATTTGTATCAGTTTCGTCAATACATATTTTATTTCTCTTATTTATTGTGTTATATTCTTTCATCTTCTTCTTAGTTATAATTATTTGGTTTTTATATATGTTTACTATGCCTTCTTTAATAGGTATGAGATCATTTTGATCTTCTTGTCCTGAGTGAATTGTTGCTATTTCACTACAATCTACTTCCATTTTTTCGTCTGTTAACATATTCATTTCACACATGTCTTCTGTTATTCTGCTCAAAAAGTCTGCGACTTTATTATCTTTTCCTTTTATATATTCTATATTAAAATTGTACTCATTAAGTTTGATTTTCCATCTTTGTAATTTGCTGTTTGGTTCTTTTAGGTTACTAAGCCAAACTAAGGGTCTATGATCTGTTTTAATGTCAAATCGTACACCATACAGGTAAGGTCTAAAATATTGTGTTGCCCACACAATGGAAAGTAATTCTTTTTCAATTGTTGAATAATTTCTTTCGTGTTCATTTAAGGTTCTACTCGCATAAGATATTGGGTGTCCACTTTGTGATAATACTGCTCCTATTGCTTTATTAGAGGCGTCTGTTGTTAAAACAAATTTTTGTTTAAAATCTGGATATCTAAGTACTGGGTAATTCGTTAATAGTTCTTTTAATTTTTCAAATGCTGCGATATATGATGGATCTTCAGGGTTTATTTTATTACATTTTTTCAATGCGTCAGTAAGTGGTGATGCGACTTTGGCATAATTATTTATAAATTTCCTGTAATATCCTGTAATTCCTAGAAATGATTTTATTTCTGTTGTAGTTCCGGGTACTTTTAGATTTTTAATTGCTTTGATTTTGTCAAGATTAGGTTTTATTCCTTCCGTTGTCAATGTATGTCCTAAGTATTCTGTTGATCTTGCAAAGAATTTGCATTTAGCAATTTGTAACTTTAGTTTGTGTTTGCGTAAGGTTTCTAGTATTTTCCTTATATTGCCGTCCATTTCCTGGAGCGATGTCGCAAAGATTAATATATCATCTAGATATACTACACACGTTTTATTTATGTGTTCGCGGAGTACTTCATTTATCATGCGTTGGAATGTAGCAGGTGCATTTTTTAAACCAAAGGGCATTCTGATGAATTCATAATGTCCTTGAGGGGTAGAGAAAGCGGTTTTATATCGGTCATGTTCGCTGACTTCAATCTGATGGAATCCTTGTGCTAAATCCAATGTTGTAAAATATTGGGCTTTTCCAAGTTTATCGAATATTGATTCTACGTTTGGAATTGGGAACTTATCATCCACGGTATCCTCGTTCAATCTTCGGTAGTCAATTACCATTCTCCATTTCTGTTTTCCAGAACTGTCTACTTTCTTTGGTACCATTAGTATAGGTGCATTATATGGTGAATTCGAGGGTTTAATTATTCCTTGTTTTAACATATCATCCATTTGAGTTTCTACTTCCTTTTCGTGGAATGGTTGGATTCTATATGTTTTAGCATAGAGAGGTTTATTACTTTTCGTAATTATTTCGTGCTTTGTTCGGGTTGTACAGGATAGATTTTCTCCTTCCTTGTATATTAAATCATCGTAATCTTTTATAATTTTCTTTAAGGCTGCTGTTTCTTCGGAATTCGTTCCTATAAACAGTTTATCTTGCGATTTTTCAGTTTCAATTTCATATTGAAAATTTATTTCTTCGGGTACGGCGTAGTTAAAGTTTAATTTTTGATTGTTAATTAGCATGTTTCCTTCTCCTAAATTTAATGTAATATTTAAAGTGTATAATAGATTTTGTCCTATTACTGCCTTAAAAGGTTTATTTTGGAAGTCCATAATATTCCATAATATTTTGTGTGAATCGGGTAATTTAAATTCATTGGGCATATTAGATTTTAATTTTTGTTGTACATAATAAGTACCTCCTAGTCCGTTGACTGGTATGGGTTCTTGTAAATTGATTTTTTCGTTATTAAGGAGACAATTTTTGTCTAAACTTGAAATAGATGATCCCGTATCAATAAGTGTAGGGATAATCTCGTTATCTATGTTTAAATTTATTATAGGTAAAGGGTTTCCGAGGCACATTGTTGAAAATTTGTGTCCATTGGTTCGGATTTACGATTATTATCTGTTTCTCTATTGTTTGAATTTTGATTGATTCTAGCTGAATTATCTATTTGCATTGGTTCAGGTTTGTAATTGTTATTATTGTTATAATTCTGCCTGTTGTAATTATTATTGCGATTATAATTAAGATTGTTTGGATTTTTAAAATTCCGTTGGTTATAGTTATTATTATTATTATTTCTGTTATTAAATTGCCGGTTCCCTTGATAGTTATAATTTTGATTGTTAGGATTTGGGTTATTATTTCGATTATTATTGAGGTTTTTGTCATTGTTGTTATTTTGAGTATTATTATTTCGATTATTAGGATTTTGGTAATTCTGATTATGAGAATTTCTATTTTGATTATAATTTTCATTTCTATTCCTGTTATTGTTTCTTTGTTGAAAATTACTAATATTCTTCACGCTACTTTCAGTGTTTTGCTGAATTTCTTTAAGTGTGTTGTACGCTTTATTTAAGGTTTCACAATTCTTAATTTCTAGTAAATAGGCTTTATACTCTGGTAATAAGGATTTAAATTTATTTAATGCAAGGCTTTCATTTCTAACTGGATTAAATTCGTGAAATTGATCTCTGCGTGGATCATGTAGATATTTAATATTTATTTGATTCAACAGTTCGTTAAGTTCACTATAAGTATCATCTATATTCCTATTACTTACTCTGTGTATTTTATTAATAAGAGTACTGTATGACTCGTTTACGCCAAATGTTGATGTTAGGATGTTCTTCACAATCTGCCAGGTAGGGACAGGTATCTTCTGTACTGTGTTTCTTGCTTCGCCTTGGATCTTGTGCAGGATTAATCGAAAAATGTATGATTGGTGGTTTCCAGGTTGGGTAAAGTTGAGTATAGTGTCGGCTTCGTCTAACCATGTCGTTAATGCGTATTCTTTATTGTTTCCGGTGTATACGGGTAGTCTTCTAGCTTCCTTCAAGATTTCGTCGAATGTGAATTCTATCGGTAGTGGTGGATTAGCTTCTGCTTGTTCAACCATTTTCACTTCTTTTTATATTTTAATTAATTTTTCGTATTAATTCGTTGATTTTTATTTTACTTTATTATTTTGATAATACAGTATTTATTAAAGCTTTGTTTTCCCTTATTGATCGTACTAAGTTTTCCTTAGCTGATCTTCGGTAATGCAAAACTTGTAGTTTTTAAATTCAACTCGATTTTCTCTTGTTGAATGTGTAATTTAGTTTTTCACTATTTTACTTTTTTGGTTTTATCACTATTGTCCAATTTGCACTTGAACTAACTCTTAGTGGAGTACGTGACTTTTATGTTGGTTCTTTAGTCAAAGGTGGTTCCTCCCTCCTATGACGGACGACTGCGCCAGTTACGAATGTGGTTCTGGGTTCAAGTAAAAAAATTGATTTTATAGTTCCTTTTCGCGGAACTGAATAAAAACACAATTTTAAATTAAATTAACTTAATTTTATTCACTTGAATTTGATAGCACTTCGTTTAACAATTATTGTGAGCTTCAGCTCTTAAAATGATCTTATAATTCAATTGATAGATAAACTCTCTGAACAGACTGACCCCGATCTTTCTGTTCGAATCTTATTTATAGTTTGACATTCTTTGTTTGATCGTATTATGCTGACTCTTTGATTTATGCATTTGCAGAAATCAGTTATCGGTTATCAATTATTCTTTATAAACAATATCTTGGATATGAAATAATGCGTATTAAGCAGATTTGTTGATTTTACGTTAATTAGAAAATCTTGTTATGGTTAATTATGTTTTGATTAAGAATTGAAAGTATGCACAAATTTAATGTGTGACATGAGTCATGCATTAAATTTGGTGGTGATGTCATTAGAGTTGAGGCTTAGTGGGTCTAATCTAACTCGCGCGTTCACCCGCCATTTTGTTCCATTTCGGCTGTAGACGGCACTTCGTTAATAGATTTGACAGTTGGACCGTTGAATGTTTATTCAGTGCCAAAGTGACTTGGATCGATATTAACAATTTAATTCTACCAATATCTTCAACTCAGACAAGTAGCTGGTTACCGTACGTGTTTTAATTAAACCAAAGGTATCAATATGCATTTTAATTACTGTGGTCGCTGAGTGGGACAAACATTAATGAATGTACATTTGTGCGTCCGGATGAATCAAAATCCTCAACAAAAATAAATCATCGATGTTTTGGAGATTAAAATTACGGCTAATGGTGTAACATATGTCCTTTTTGAGAACCCAATTATCAGTTTTCCTCTAAACTGTAAAATAAATGTCTTAAAAGAGTTCGTGGTTAAATGGGAGTACAAATAGCGGTAGCCTTTTGGGTCATACCAATTTTGTTCCTATCAGCGACCAAAATAATTTCATTGCCACCATTTTCTTTACTTTCGATAAGATGAATATTGGTCGCACAATGGGACTGGCAAATGAAGTACCAGATTGCGACTGGTCGCAAATCGGGACAAACGAGTGGTCGCAAATCGGGACAACGGGTCAATCATATGGTCGCAACGACGTACAAGTACATCGATTAACGTTTTTTCGAATATCTTCTAAAATAATGATCGTGTGTTGTGAAAAACAATTGTATTTGCAGAATAATATATCGACTTTGACTAAAACAACGATCGTGAAAATCAGATTAGTTTAGAAATGGATATTTCGTTATTGAATATGAAAGCAATGCTTACATGGTCGCGTATTGGGACATTTACCTTAGTAACCCAAATTTCACAACAGTAAAAAATAAAACAAACATAACGCATACGATTGAAACAACAGGTCCACCTATCTACTCTAAGGCAAGACGATTGAAGTCGGAAAAATTAAAATTTGCGAAAGAACATTTTCAAATCTTAATCAACCAGGGAATATGCAGACAATCAAAGAGTAGTTGGGCAAATCCACTACATCTGACACCGAAGAAAAATGGAGATTGGAGACCTTGTGGCGATTCCAGAAGATTAAACGCAGTAACCAAACCAGACAGATTTCCAATACCACACCTGTCAGATTTCAACCATTTCTTATATGGAAAAAAGATTTTCTCAAAGTTAGACTTAATAAAGGCTTACTACCACATCCCCGTAGAACCGTGCGACATAGAAAAAACACCTTTTGGTTTATTTGAATTTTTGGCAATGCCATTTGGACTTTGCAACGCTGCACAAACGTTCCAAAGATTACACCAAGTACTCGGCGATCTCAATTTTTGTTTCGCTTACTTGGATGATATATTGATAGCATCAAGTAACGAAGAGGAACATCTTAAACACTTGGACATCATATTCAATCGACTGGATGAATTCAACATATCCCTAAATTCTTCCAAATGCATATTTGGAACCAACAAAATTACGTTTTTGGGCTATGAAGTAACCGAAACTGGAATTCGTCCAATACAGGAAAAAGCTGACGCGATAGCAAAAATGGAGAGACCTAAAACAACGAAGCAACTACAACGTTTCTTGGGAATGATTAACTTCTATCGACAGTGCCTCCCAAAAGCAGCAGAAGCTCAGGCAGCATTAACAGAAAAGACAATAAACAACTTGAGTGAACTGACGAAGCCAGTCATGCATTCGAAAAATGTAAGAAGGATATCATCGAAGCAACACAATTGGCACATCCATGCTCTTATCTTCCACTAATTCTGATGACAGACGCATCAGACAAAGCAATAGGAGCGTCCTTAAATCAGCTACATGGTGAAAACATGGAACCCCTCGGTTTCTTTTCACAAAAACTTTCAACGACCGAAAGGAATTATAGCTTTTAGCGATCTATAAGTCTATAAAACATTTTAAACACATGGTAGAAGGAAGAACATTTACAATCTTAACGGATCATAAGCCGTTGACATTCGCATTTAGACAAAAGTCAGAAAAGGCATCGCCTAGACAATTTCGCCATTTAGACTACATATCGCAATTCTCAACTGATATAAAACACATCGAGGGAAAGAACAACACTGTAGCATGTTATCACGTTTAGAAACGATATCCATACCCGCTACTTTAGATAACGAGAAGTTTCACCAAGAACAACTACAAGATCAGGAACTGAAAAGTCTTCTAGACCATCCATCAAATCATTCTCTGAAGTTATCAAGAATCACAATCCCCAATACGGATACTCAACTTTATTTCGACATCTCAACTGAACCGGCAAGACTCTTCGTTCCCAACACAATGCGGGAACGAATATTTAACCAAATTCACAACCTGGCTCACCCGGGTATTAGTAAAACAACAGCACTCATCAAAAAAAGAAAAACGACATAAAACTGTGATTCAGCCAAAAGTTGTAATTTTTTTTTTTTTTTAACCCCATTAATTAGTGTACGTTCAGCGTCTCGAAGCAATGCTGTTGTGCAATCGATCGCGTCAATCGTTATTTTTATTTGTTTTTTGTGGTATATTTTTAAAAAAATCCTTTGTTCTATCGTTTTATCGTGTCGGATACGGAATAGTCGAGTTTCCAAAAACGACGTAAAACTGTGATTCAGCCAAAAATTTTTTTTTTTTTTTTACCCATTAATTAGTGTACGTTCGTCGAAGCAATGCTGTTTGCATCGATCGCGTCAATCGCGATACGAAATTCTTGATACGACCTGTTTCAAATTATACTTAATGCCTTGCTGTTGGCAGTATAGCAGCGGATAATTAGGATACGAAGGGTATTCCTATCTCTGAGTAGGACAAACTTTGTCCTGCTCGCACTCAGGGTCGGATATATTGTAAGGACGGAAACTTTTTGATAATTTCCATCCACACCAATCGCCTAAGGAACAAGTACAAGGAGTACCAAACAGCATAGGATTAGGTACATGAATTAAAGACTTAGGATTACGTATAATATAAAACACGTAACAGAGAACATAGAACCCGAAATACAATAAACAAAAGACATAAAACACAACAAAGCTGAAACACAGCACCAAGAATTGGGAATATACCTGGAAAAAGGTCAGCGGGATCACAAAAGCGTCCCAGGCGACGCGATGCGACAGAAAAACCCGCCGACAAGTATACAAAATCCCAGCGAGACTATATACCGAGGTAGGCATACACCGGCCGCGAATTATAAGAAGGCAAAATTTCTCCCATACGAAATTTCTTCTATAACATAATTCATGGATAGCGAATGTTTGTCACTAAATATATACGAGAACGAATCGATCAGTGGTCAGTCGGTCGGGGAGTCAGTCGGCAGTACTCATGCTGTGACGAAGATAGTGGAGTTGTACTTCCTTTCTTTGAAACAGTATTGAGAAACTGAGCTCGATCGATTCAACTTGTGCTATTGCTCTTGTGGAGTTGTACTTCCATCAATAAGCAAGTCTGAATCGAACGAAGAACTGAGCAAGGAAGACGACGAAGCAGCGCAAGTCAACGCAGCCAGGCGTAGCAGTGCAGGAAGCCAAGTGACCACGACGCCGAAGCAACGCAGTCAGCGCAGGAAGCCAAGAGACCACGACGGCGAAGCAACGCAGTCAGCGCAAGCCAACGCAGCAGGACGCAGTAGCAGCAGGAAGCCAAGAGGATACAACGTCGAAGGAACGCAGTCAGCGTAAGCCAACGCAACAGGACACAGTAGCAGCAGGAAGCCAAGAGGAGACAACGTCGAAGCAACGCAGTCAGCGCAAGCTAACGCAGCAGGACGCAGTAGCTGCAGGAAGCCGAGAGACGACGACGCCGAAGCAACGCAGTCAGCGCAGGCCACCGCAACGAGACGTAGCTACCGCAAGAATACGACGCCGAAGAAATATAGCTAACGCAAACCAACGCAGCGATACGTAGCGAGCCACGACGAGCAGAGTAGAAGAAGCCACGACAAGCAGAGCAAGCCACGCAAGTAAGCCACGCAAGTAAGCCACGCAAGTAAGCCACGCAAGCAAGCCACGCCGAGCAGCGGAGTAAGTCAAGCCACAAGGAACTACGCGACGTTGAGCGAGGTAGCGACAATCCCAGCAACGGAGCGAACCAAGCGGCGATGAACGAAGCAGCGGAGTAAAGCCAAGCAGTGACAGGCCAAACGGCAGCGGTACGTAGCGAGCCACGACGAGCAGAGCAGAACAAGCCACGACAAGCAGAGCAAGCCACGCGAGCAAGCCAACGCAGCAAGCCACGCCGAGCAGCGGAGTAAGTCAAGCCACAAGGAACTACGCGACGTTGAGCGAGGTAGCGACAATCCCAGCAACGGAGCGAACCAAGCGGCGATGAACGAAGCAGCGGAGTAAAGACAAGCAGTGACAGGCCAAAACGGCGAGGCAAGCCACGCAGCGACATACCATGCAGAGAAAAGCCAAGCAGCGAAGGACGACGCGATGTTGGGCCCGGTAGTGACAATCCGAGCAACAGAGCAGACCGACCAGTGATGAGCCAAGCATCGAAGGACCACGCGACGTTGAGCCAGGTAGCAGCAAACCAAGCAACGAAGCCAACCTAGCAGCGACAAACAGAACAGCATAATGGGCATGTTGAGCAGAGGCGGCGATCAGTAGCGAGTCAAGGCAAGTAGAGCAGACGCGCGGAGGCGAACAAGAAGGAAACCAGGAGCGGAGCTGAAGGACGCAACGAACAAGAACCTTTGAAATTGAACATATATTATATTTAGAGAATAAAGTGAAGTCCTAATATCAAATAAATGTTTTGTAACGGATCCCGGCACCCGATGAGCCTACCCCGGAAATTCGAGTCGTTACAATATACAGTTAAATAATTCTGTAATAAATTAAAAACATTTTTCCGTCTTTCACTTGCAGTCAGTCATTCTCATATCAACTCATTTCACTTTTCAACTGTTTTCCGTTTTGTATGAAAAATTTCGTTTTGCGAATCACGTTCTGTTTCAGCGTTAGACAGGTTTCCGGTTTATACAGCGTGTTTTGCTTTGGAAAATGCTCCGTCCCCAATTTTTTTCCCGTTATGGCAGGTTTCCGTTTTAGACAGGTTTTACTGTAGTAGCATAGTGTTTATTGACGGTCCTTTGCGAGGAATCGTCCGGCTTAAAAACAATCGCTGCGCGTCACTTCCAGTACATATATCTCTATGGTGCGGCCCATCTTCGACCTGAGTTTGGCTCAACATTCTCTGATCGCGGCTACGATGTATGGAAATTGTAGATTTATATGTTTACAACTTCAACAATAGCAGATTATATTTTCAATCGAATTCATCAAAAAACGCCTAATTTCAAACACTTCTTTTCGTCGATTACATTAATTTCCATTATTCATACATAAAAAAACCACTGCCCATAAATTTCCGTTGTCATTTTCGACATATAAATAAATATAAAATAAAATATGATAATATTAAGGATAAATAAATAAAAGAAATTGTGATATTCACGTAAACCATTAAGTACGACAGAAATTCATGGGCAATTCTTATTATTTCATAAATTTTTTTATTTTTAATCGTTTTTATCAATATACTAAACTATCAAAACGATGATATTAAATCACTCATTAACATTGAACACATATAATAATGAAAAAGAAAAAGAAATAGAAATATATAAGATATATTTTGATAGATTTTAAGAAGTTATTAGAGTTTTTAAGTGTTTGTTGTATCTTAAAAAGAAATTTTTTTCTCCTGCTTTGTCAAAAAAAATATTTAGAAAACAAAAAACCATTAATAAATAGAATTATATATTTTGTAATTCAAATTATTGTAATTGGCTCCTGTGCAACTTTTATCTTTCTATATGTTAGACAAACTCTCTCTCTCTCTTTATATTCTATGAATAAATTTTTATTACGCTTGTCTTTTATTATATAAAAAAGCAGTCTTGATGTAACTCTTAGCAAGTGCACAAGCTTAGCTTTTCTCTCTCGTAGTTCTGAAGTACAATATAACCAATACAGTAATTTTAGTTTTACCAGTTTTCGATTTGATTTTATTCTATCAGTGCCGGTAAATAAAAAATTTGAGCGCGATAACAACTGCTATTAAGACTATTAAACGGGGACGGGAGGTTTCTCCGCCCGGAATGCTTTTAAGGGATAAGCTGAAACATCCTAGAATTGATATCTCCACCATGCCGAACCGCGGAAATAGATTCCAGCCTCTTGCCAATCTTTCCGAAGACGACGACAATATGTTGCCAAACGTGACTCCGAATTCAACACCTGTAAAGAAAACTAAAATACCGCGCATCGTAGTTACTGAGCTAACTCGATCAACAGTGGATGCCATCATGGTGGAACTTCAAATCCAAGATCACGAGGTAAAGCTAATGTTCACAGGAATCCGAATTGATCTCTCATCCAACGAGCATTACGAAAAGGTTAATAGTCATCTTATTGCGAAAGTACAATTCTTTACCCATCGTCGAGCTGATCTAAGACCGCTGAAAATTCTGCTTTCTGGGTTCTGCGAGATGCCCTGCGAAGACCTTAAAAAATATTTAAAACAGGAACATAATCTGAGTTGCCTTGATGTGAAAAAATTTCAACTTAGTGTAGGTTCTAATAAACAACACATACAACCACACTATATCCTATACTTCCAACGAGGTACTGCAAAACTAACCGAAATAAAGAAAATTAGGGCACTGATGCATACAATTGTGCAGTGGAATTACTATTCCAGTAAAAAAACCGGTCCAACGCAATGCCGCAATTGCCAGTTGTATGGCCATGGATCAACGTACTGTCACCTTCCTACACGGAGAAAAATTTCTGTAGCTATTCACACAATATTTATTGCACACTTATTATAGTATCATACGTAACCTATTATGATCTTTAACACTATTTTTTGTGTATATTATGCATATATTTATTGCATAAAAGAAGATTTTAGAGTGACTAATGTATATAGTCGCACGAACCAAGGAACTTATGGTTTAAAAAAAAGTATTATAGCTGAGAGTACAATGTGTGTTACAATTTTTTTTAGTAATAAACGCAACCTATCATATTCTTTGATGTTATTCTTTTAAGTATATTTTAATTTCATTATTGTATGAAATACCAAGTAAAATCGTAGTAAACGTTTTTCAAATGGCGCCTATGACCATTCGTTCGATCAAAACTGGCGATTGAAACTGGCAAAACACTCAAACGACAACACTAGCAAGCAGACCATAATTGTAAATGCATTTACATGGATGTGTGTGTGACCTAGCGGTGGCGTTCTTTTGTTTCGATGTTCGCATACCACATTTGCATGATCATTTCAATTTGGTTCTTTGGTGAGTGCTGTGAAGTGAAAAAGTGAATAATGTCCGAAAAAAAATTACTGATTTTTAGTGCGGTGTGTAAAGAGCTCATAAATGTAAAGAATTAAAAATAAACGCCATAACACTCCCTGGGTGGCTAAATATCGAAAAATATACACGATTATAAAAAAAGCCCCAGCGCGACATTTAAAAAAAAAAACTAAAAATAGTAATGTTAAACCCAGATTATTGGTACATTTTTGTACTGGAGATGAAATTTGAAAGTATTTCATTTTAATCCAGCCCAAGTTTCAACACTCCGTCTGTCTCTTTGTCGGTCTATCAAGATAACTCAAGACCGTCTTAACCTAGGATGTTGAAAGGTGGAATTCGGATGTTTGGTAGAATTTATTATTTCATTCACTATATTATTTTCATGCAAGTTTCTTTCCTTGTATATTGAAACTGATGTCTTCTGATGAAATACTAATTCTACTCTCAACGTTCTTGACAATTACATCATTTAAACATCGATTCTATGATACAAACACAATATTTTGTTCCTTTACAGAACAAGAAATTGAAAAACCCGCGTTTTAAAATTTACAATACGAATTATTGCGAGATGTTATTCCGAAGGCTGAGCCCAGACAACTATTTTGGATTAAATACCAAAAAGAATATCTAAAGGACTTTGTAATAAAAAAGCCATAATAATTATTTTGCTTTCTTAATATAAAAAAAAATTTAACAACAATTTCAGAGCACATCCACAGCAACAACATTAAGTCAGCCTTCGAGTGATTGTTATGTAAATGATGGTGTGATATATGATGTATCATCTGACATCTTTTCTGGAAATTTGGCCAAGAACTAATGATCAAATTATTGCTATTTGCAAAGAGAGAAATTGTAACGAGGCAAACAAATTTTTAAAATTTACATCTGAAATAACTAGAATAATTCTACTTCCTCACTTGCTGTGCTCTGCGTCATATACCAGAAAGAGGTCCTATAATGCACAACATACAAAATTGAGTAAAATAGAAATATCAAACAACTTTATTACACATATTAAAGTAAGACCAATCAATAACTTAAAAAGAAATAATTGCCAATAATGTGTTCTTAAGATATAGGATGCTAACTTAGTTGAAGAGACGATTTAACAAATAAGGGACGACCATAAGAAACATATGCGCACCGTACAGCCCATTGTCATAGTTGTTGGCGATTCTTTAGGTATGTTCAAAATATTTTCAAAATCTAGAAAGTACATTATATATATTTTTTTATTTTACAGATAATATAATCTGCTCGTATATTTCTGTGGAAGATATTTTGTATCTTATTGAAGACTCCCCATTAACAGCGCTGGATGTTTGCTCTAAAATTTTCCATTCGTTGCATGCGAAGTATCCAGAAGGCAGTGAAGTTGTTTGGTTGTTTTTTCAAAAGAAAATATATGGTATTAACACCATTTTTGATAAAAAAATTTGTCAGTAACCTCCCTTCTTTCGGATCTTAAAGATTAAATTAATATCGTTGTAATTACTGAAGAATATATAACGGTAACAACGACTAGATATCTTTAAAACCTGAATTTTGGTGTTCATAATTATACGTATACCACATTAATAATAATTCTATAAAATTAATTGCTTGAAATGCAATAAAGCTATGGAAAGTCACTACATAGATATGAAACATATTACAATATATCATAAATTGGAAAATATCTTTGTTTGCAACAATTGTAAAGTAAAACGATTACTTGATTCCAAGATCTCTTTCAAAAAACATATATTGCAACATTTTTGTAATAATACAATGTTAAATACAATAACCATAGTCTAATATTGGAAGAAAATAATACCAATACAAAATCATTCATTATCATATACAGAAAGTGAATTTGAATTTGTTCACAGTGATGTTCAAAATCAATTAGATTTTTTTATAAAAAGCAAAAATATTATTGAAAAAGAAAATTTGAATTTAAAGAAAATATATGTAAAAGTTCAATTCAAGAAATTATTGCAATTATTGCATATAAAAGAGAATTACTTCTTAATAATGCGAATCTTTTTTCTCTATCTTCTTCTATTGTTATTGATGAAAGAACTAATACGGTTAAAAAGAATGAGTTACTTTTGAAAACAGTACCTAATTAATTAAAAAGAACTCTTAAACATATTTTGAATTACCTCATATTATTGACGAAACATTACAATATATTAATTATATTAATTCTAATGCAAATTCAGTGAAATATATTATGGAAATATTCTTGAATTAAGCCCATTGTCTTTTATTTCAACGCCTATGACTATAATTTGTAGTCATACTAACTAAACATAGATTAATTTCTCCCAATATTGTGTAGGACAAATTGGGAATACTTTTAGTTAATGCCGGCATTTTAAAAGCCCTGAAAACATTTTTTTTGCGATTTATTACAATTTTTTTTGGTAAGGTAGTAAAACGATATGGTTCTACACATTATGAATATGATGTTATAAGCAATGTAACATAACATTTCGTACTACCTTTTAAAAGTGAATACGCGATTTGAATAGCTATAACTGCTATATGCAAATCACAAGAATAGCAAATGCGTATGATTATAGCTACTATTTATATTTTCTCAAATGGCAATACATAAAGCTGCATGAAATATATTTGTATGGCAAAATATATACGGCTTCTTGCACTAGTATTTATTGCTGTCCTGATTTCAACTATAAATATGATGTGACGTATATAAAAAAAATGGTATATTGCACAATTTTTTTTCTCCGTGTACGAAATGCCTAATCTGCAGCGGACCACATCAACATACGGCATGCCCTGCCGAGGATATCGAACATATCAAATGTGCGAACTGCGGTCACGAACATCTCGCCAACGACTTTGACTGCCCGAAAAGATTAGAGTATATCTCCATCAGGGAAAGAATATCAGCCAAATGGAGGAAAAAAACATCTGCTAAACAGACATTCACTCACAATATACCCATCAACTGTGAGAAAAACTTTCCGGCTATGACCAGAAGCAGCAACCCACCCAACGAACTACCAAGCGCTCTGAAAGCTTCATACAGTGCAGTCACCAAATTAAACCAGCAGAGCAGCTCAGCATCATTACCTTTCCTATCTGCTTCAAGAAACACTTCCACCGTCACAATCGATACATTACTTTCGCCGCAACAGTTGATACAGATGTCAACCGAGCTCATCCAAAATCTGGACAAGTGCATTACAAGGCAAGACCAATACACCGTCCTCGTTAATTTAACAATTAAGTTCTTGTACAATGTCTAACTCTAAGCAAATCAAAACCTTGCTGTGGAATGCACAAAGCATCCGGAATAAATCCACTGAAGCGTTCGACTATATCGTTAGTTCGAATGTAGATTTATTTATTATCACCGAAACTTGGTTTAAATCGCATGACAAATTATCACATTCAAATTATATTATTCACAGAAACGATAGGACGGATGCTACAGGCGGAGGAGTAGCAATTTGCGTGAATAAATCCATTAAACATTCGGTCCTACCCAGCTTTAACACCAAAATTATTGAAACGATTGCCATAACAATCGAACAGTCCAATATCACGGTGGTAGCCGCATACTTTCCTGGCACCAAACTTTCCGCGGACAAGCTGAACTATTTCCAGGATGACCTAACATTTCTATTAAACCTAAAAGACAAATACCTACTCTGTGGTGACTTTAACTCCAAACATCGTCAATGGAATTGCTTCAGGGCAAATCAAGCTGGTCGTATTCTCTTTAATCTTTTCTGTCGTAGGAACTTCCTCATCCACGTTCCCACTGAACCAACCTTTTACCCACACAAGGGCAAGGAATCAACACTTGACCTTATTATCAGTAACGGTGATGTGCCAATATCACAGCCTACTACGGTTCATAAATTATCGTCACCTCATCTTCCCATATCATTCTTTATTAAAAGTGATGTTCGCATCTCCCGGCTAAATAAGCAAGTTTACTGTTTCAGCAGAACTAACTGGCCGAAGTTTGGAAGAATTTTAAATAGGCAAACCCAGATTAACTCTCTTGATATGTCGGAAGTAATACGAAATGATCAAATTGATGTCCTGTTAAATACTTTCACCACTAATATTTGGAGTACAGTTGAAGAATGTACACCCCTCATAACCGTGTCTAGGCCTCACGCTAACCTCATTGATGAAGAAACTAAACTATTAATCAATGAACGTAACACACTACGACGTCAATGGCAGAGGACTAGAGACCCGATGATTCAGACTCGGATCAATCGCATTTCTAAAGCCATACAATCAAGACTATTCCAAACCAGAAACGAAAACTGGAACACAATGCTCTCTTCAAGTTGTGGTTTGGGGGTTAACCCCACAAAAACTGAACTGGTTCTTTTTACTCGAAGGAGAGCAATACCCCCATTTACAATTCCAAGAATAGGTAATACCATTCTGGAGCTCAAAACTGAAGCTAAGTACCTGGGAATTATTCTTGACGCTAAGCTTAACTGGAAGAAAAACCTTGATGAGCGCATCAAGAAAGCAACAATTGCCTTCTATACTTGCAAGAAGGCCTTTGGCAAGAAATGGGGAATAAAGCCCGCAATGGTTCACTGGATGTACATCTCTATCGTAAGGCCCATTCTTCTTTATGGTGGCCTGGTATGGTGGACGGCCCTGGACAAAAGCGTGCACAAGAATAGTCTAACGAAAGTGCAGAGAGCGGCTTGCTTAGGCATCACGGGCGCTTTGCAATCAACGCCAACAGCTGCAATGGAGATTATGCTGCTTCTGCTGCCAAATCAAGAGCGCCCTGAGACTAAAAGAGTCTGGTGGCTGCTGGAAATCTGCGGATTATGGGCATAGCAAAATTCTTTCATTATTTCCAGATTGTGGGCTTAGTGAACTCACCGACTATATAACTCCGTTTTTAAGCTTCGATACAGGATTCCATACCCTTTTCCCTACTAGGGGGGACTGGGATAATCAAAAAGTGATAAGGGATTCTGAAGTTGCTATATTCACGGATGGGTCAAAAATGGATGCTGGAACGGGGGCAGGGATCTTCTCAGCCGACATGAACATTCAAATATCCTTTCGTCTGCCGGACTACTTCAGTATTTTTCAAGCTGAGGTTTTTGCCGTAAGCAGTGCAGTGGACATACTAAATTCCGCAACAAATCTTCACGAAGAGTCGTGTATAAAAATTTACATAGACAGCCAAGCAGCAATGAAAGCTCTAAGCTCCAACCTAGTCAAGTCAAAGCTAGTGAGGGAGTGTAGGGAGCGTCTGAAAACATTGGGCGCAGCTCATAAGGTTTTCCTATGCTGGGTTCCGGGACACAAAGGGATATCAGGAAATGAGGCAGCCGATGAGCTGGCCAAAACTGGATCTGAAATGGCTGCTATACATGCAACCCAAGCGGTAAAAGTACCGCTTAATTACGTCAAGAGTAATCTTGACAGGAAGGCAATGGAGCTGACCAATGGCAGATGGTTCAACCTAACTACGTGTGAAACCTCCAGGCAGCTATGGCCAGTAATACATCCTAGAAGGACTGCCGATCTTCTGAAAAGAAGTCGTATAGAGACCCGTAACATTACGGCAGTCATAACAGGGCACTGTCTCTTTGGCAGACATGCACAACGCTTAGGCGTTCAATATAATGACTACTGCAGAAGCTGCAGAAGTGAAGAAGAAGAAGAGAGCGTTAGGCATCTACTTTGTGAGTGTCCCCAGCTAGCCAGCTGTAGGTTCAGAGCCATGGGCAGCTACTTCTTCTCCAGACTCGGGGACATGGCCGGAGCACGAATTGATGAACTAGCCAAGTTCATTCGCATCTGTGGCTGGTTCGACTAGCTTTCCCCTGTAGCAATGCTACGATAACTCCCTATATGGGACTTCATTAAGGTGTCACGGGTGTGGTATCACAATCGACCAACCGAATGGTCTAAGTGAGTCGATCCATAGTTTGGATGGCTACCACTATAACCTAACCTAACCTATGAGTCCCAGTCGCAAACGTCTTTGGTGCTCTTGGCTTTGTTGCACAGCTGCCTACAGCATTAACTAAGAGCTCCGAGTTCTGCGTTCCACCATGGCGGCTTATGTTTCCCTCTTGGCCTGCTCTCAGGACAGGAGTTCGACAGTACCTCGTTTAGGGCGCGCGTGAGAGTAGTGATCAGACCGTCGAGATCAGTTGAGCTACTCGGTTGGAGTGGCGTTGTGGATGGGAGTAAGCTGCTAAGAGTTTCCCTATATTTGACCCAGTCGGTCCTCCTGTAGTTCCTAAAGGCCGGTGGGATAGGTTTGTAATCTTTCAGATTAAATTGGAGGTAGCGTTGATCCGAGAAGGAATTTTCTTCAGAAACCTTCCAGTTGCTGACCATGTGTGAGATGCTATCGGAAACCAGGGTTATGTCTAAGACTTCTTGTCTATTCCTGGTTATAAAGGTAGGCTCTTGCCCTGTGTTAGAGAGAAGAAGGTTAGTGCTTAAAAAGTAGTCAAAAAGCAACTCGCCTCTTTCGTTTGTGTCAGTGCTACTCCAGGCTGCATGATGCGCATTTGCATCACACCCTAGGATGACACCAGTGTTGAGCTTACTAGCTTCAGTGATTAGATCGCTCATAACAATCGGTGGCAGTGGACCTTGATGGTCATGGGCCAGATAGGCCGAGATCAGCCAGTGAATCTTGTTATTCAGTTCAAGACTGACTGCGACGGTATCAGGATCGCTGAAGCTGTGTAGCAGAAATATATTTAAACCGTTTTTTGCAAGGATGCATGCTCTTGGCTTGCCATTATTCCTTACATAGAACAGAGTATAGTTTGGAGTCTTGAGACCGGTTACCACGTCACACCAAAAGATACCAGTCGTACCCTTTCACCCTATCCCCATCATAAAAATTTCAACTTAAATATCTAAACGCGGTTGTGAGCTACGCGCCTTGTAAACACTTTTGCGTACGTCGTCTACGGCGGATAGACGGACATTTTTTTCATAACATAAATTTTAGGACTGTCCGGGCCAGGTTCAGTAGATTTCGAGCTGGATTTCCACAAAAACCAGTCATTCGAAGAGATTTTAAAATCACACAAATTGTACATTTGTAAAATCGAACTAGGGACCACGTTCATTGATTCGGGACTCTTGAAAGTAGTGGAAAAAAAAAATAGTCATTGTTTGGACTTCCCAAACATAATAATAAATAAGTTAAAGGAAACAGACATAATCTCAAAATCAATTACAATACTTTCAGACCGTACTGTCCACCCAATTTCACCTCGCCAAAATTGGTCCAGGACAACGGGACTTAAAGCATAATCAGGCTATTTAAGCCACGCGCGACGTCGCCTCGCCCTCTTTTGATACAAGTCATTTGAACGTTCGCTATCGTAGCGAACAGGAACTTTCAAATCGGCAATCAAGGTAGCACCTCACACGGTCATAATTTATTATCAGTTAAAATTCGTTGTAACCCTTCGACTAGGCCAAATTTGCGCTGCTTGAAGTGTTCCAACGAAATCACTTTGCGTTTCCGACTAATTCTTTGGCATGCCGACTGCGCTGCCTTTTAATCAACTTTAACTTTATTTTATTTGAATTTTTGTTGGTAGTTTTAATTTTAAAATTAATCATAGTATTTTAAGGAGATTAAATATAAGCATTTTTATCTAACTCTACAACATAATTTTTTATTTCAAAAGAAACTTTATATTACAGCAGTAATTCAAGGTAAATTCAGTCATAATATTATAAAAAAAATATTCACGATATTTTGGGTTTTGATTCGAATCAATTCTCAAAAATTTGGGACCACGTATGTGGTATCATTTTGCATACAATTTTTAATTGTTAATTGATACCTAACTAGGCTTATTTCTTTCAGATCTTGAAAGAAGACAAATATTCTAAAAAAATTTGCCGCAAGTGTTATTACGGTTCTAAATGCGTTAGCGGTCTGTCTACCGCCGTTAGCTCGTTTTTCCGATGAAAAACCGAATTAAATCCCTTGCACCGAAGGGGCGAACGGGTCCTTTTCCGGCCAACCCAGAGATGAGTCGTGGGCGCCAGTGGCTCCTTAATTTAGGCCACCCGCCGCCGAAAATCGAAAACTCCGTACCACCTTCCTCCAGTATCGAAAATTCTCCAGCCAACTTCCTTATTTTCTTTTTCCACCGTTCTACTTGCATTCCGCACTTTACTCTGCTCGGCCTCACTTCCAAAATCAAAAGAGACCGTTTTTCTGTGCTTCACCTTCCGCGAAATCTCGCCGAGCTTTTCCAACCATTTCCACACTTAGTTTATTTTCCGTTCTTTTCCATAAAAGGTCAACGATCGTTTTCTCATAACTTTCCATTTCTCTCAGGTGCCGATTTATTTTCTCCTGTTCACTTAAAATTACCCATACGACTTTTTAGCACGGGCTCAAACCTGCTGATCTGCTCTATTGACTCCACTTTCTCGCGGTTCGTGCAGTGCTCGTCCATAGTGTCGGTATGCGTCGTCGGTTGACGTTTCTCGTTGTTGTGTTGACATTTGTGCGGTGTTGTGCTGTATTTCCTGTGTCGTATTTTCCGTGTTAATTGTTTTCTGTGTTGTGTTCTTGTTAAATGTCTTCTGGGTGTCGTTCATGATAATTGTTAGTTGTTACCGTGCTCCTCGGTTTTAATTTGTTCTGTTAACACCGGTTTGTTATTCATAACTGAAGGGATTCCTTTCTTCTTCGTTTCAGGGTTGACGGAATCAGCGGCTACACAGGACGGAGTAACCATCGGTGAATGTAAGTATTACAATTCCCTTTTGGTGTAGTGTGCGTCGGGTTCGGTTACGGATACAGTTCCGTAGGATCGAAAATGTTTATGTTGTTTGCGTCGACGAAGTCACGTCTCGCGTGAGTATCCCTTATTTTTATTACGATTAGTTCATTGACTACTAACGCTAAGCCTAAATCTAATTTACCCTAATATTACACTAATGATCTTAATTCCTTCATTTTTCCGCCTCTTCTCCGTGTTTACTGCAAAATACACTAATATTTCTTAATTGGTTTACTTTTAGGTGCGTGTGCTAGGAGCGTCAATCGCCTCAGGAAAAGTGGGCGACATAAAAAAAAACAAGCAATTCGGAGGTAAGTACATTCCAATATAATTCTGAATGCAAACAATAAAGATTTGCTTTATTTCTTTGCAGGTCGACATATAGTTACGGATGGATCCGTAACAGTGTATCACACAGGTTACGACTGCGTCCATGTACATCAATTCAGTACTTTATAATTAAAATAATTGTAACCACAAACCCCTCACTGCTTTTCGAACATAAGTTTATCAGAATCAAGCTGATCAATAATTATGTTCACATTAGTGTTGTTTATATCCAACCTAACTCAGAAGATCACAAATACCATGACATTCTGGATATTTTACATGGTGTCAAGTGCTCCTTCCATGAAAACGACAATCTTTTCCTACTCGGCGACTTTAATCGCCCAAGCATTTCTTTCGTCACTAATCATTCAGATAACACCATCATACCTGGGAATCTTCCCAGCGAAAAATTGCAAAGCGCATTGATTTAAAGCGCATATAAAGCGCTTTGGTAACCAGAAACATTGAAGTGCTTTGAAAGCGCTTCGAAACGAGCGAGAGCAAAGCAGATGCCAATTTTCATTTTGATATTATTTATATATATATTCTAGAGTTCTGTGTAAATTGCCATATATTACGGGGATTCCCGACTTATCGTAAGAAGCGCGCTATTCTTCGCATTCGCATTCTTAGTGTTCAGTGTTCTTGAAGTGCTAATTTAAATTGAAGTGTTATTTTAAATTCAAAGAGTAAAATTAGTGATCACATGTGAGTAGAATATTATTATTATTATTGTAGTATTTTATTTGTTGTGGCACACCACTAATTTTTTTAGATTCCTTCATACATATTTAGAATAAACCTTTGTTTTTAGATTAAATTTAACGTAATGTAATTTGCCAACATATTAAATAAAAAATAACAAAAAAGAAACGTACTTCATTATAAAACTAGCTATAAAATTAAATACACGGTCATAATTTTCATCACATGGTTATTGTCACGAACAAATATTTCATTTGATTGACGATCAATTTCAGCTTTTGTATAACCTTTTTGTTTAATAACTACAGCTAATCGTTGGGTTCCACCAATTTTACTTTATACTTTTTTTAAATTCTTTCTTTGTAACTTGTTCCATTCTTCCAGAAATTTCGACCTTAGTTCAATATTCAAAAATTTATGGTTTCTAATATGACTCATTTATTCATCGTGCCCTCAATAAAATTCGAGTTGTCAACCCCATAGTGCGATAAACAACCCCAAACCATTACGCTTCCGCCGCCATGTTTCACTGTAGGTGTAGGTTTCCTTTTGAAGTGCCGTATTTGGCTTTTGCCCTATTTTTTGGAGTCTATCTGATCCAAATAGGTTGTATTGTACATGTATATACGAGTATGTATATAATGTATTGTATGTATATCAACAAATATTACGTTTTTCCAAAGCTTTGAAATGTGTATATTCTTTTGCAAAGGATAATTGCTTTTTTTTTATTAATTTCACTAATTAGTGACAAAATTGACGAAATAAAGGATATATTATTGCGTCAAAATGAGTGTCTTGCAAGGCACTCGACTATACTTGAAAAATTAGCTAAAACTATAATCCAACCGCAAATTGATTTAAAAATCTTTCCAATTGGAAATCTTGAAGATATTGTAAGCGCCGAGGAGAAAATAAAGGGTATTCCTTCTCGTGAATTTGTAAGACAATTTATTATTACGTATTATATAATAAATATCAACAACGATTTTACAGGTTACCTATTTACATTCCATTATTGGGAGGCAAGAAATCCGGAAATGCATTCCGTTGTTTTTAACGGAAGAATTCCTATTGACCGTGAACTGGGACGGTCAAAAAAAAAAAATCCCTTTGAAAAAAAAAAATTGTTCTCGCAATATGTATACGGTAAGATGATTTTAATTTATTCATTATGGAAATCAACATTTCTTTTACACAGATGCCGTGAATTATTCGTTAACTCGTGAGGAGTTTGAAAAAGAGATGAGGGTTGGAATCCGAGGTCAAAAGAACAAGGTGCACTATGGGAACCATATTAACAAAAATAATAAATAAATAAATCATAAGACAATACATTTTTTCTTGTTTCATGTTTCTTGCTTATCTTTTCCAAGATCTTATCTTTAACTTCATTTTTGATTTTTATTTAATGGCTTTATGCCTTAAATTCTTCGTAGGAAAGTAAGGTCGATAAGAATTTTATTATCCGTACATCGAATTTTATTTTGTGGTCGTCTAGTTTATAGTTTTTATTTAGAACTAGCCGCGTACCGCGGCTACGCTCGCTACGCTCTCGTTTGTATAGTACTATACTATCGAAACTGCAAAGCCACCGGTTTCTAGTCTTGCTTCCCGTTGCTGCATCGCTCCTGTTACTCCCGTTGCTCCCGTTACTCCATCCTCTATTTTCCATCCTCTATCCACCATCCTCCATCCTCCATCTTCTATCCATTATCCACCATCCACCATACTCCATTTTCCATCCTCCATCCTCCATCCACTATCCTCTATCCCCTATCCAACATCTATCGTCCAACTTTATCATTTGGTAATAAGAACGCATAACTAATACACCGAAAACGAACGAAATGGCGCTAAACTATATGAAACACACTCAAATGTTGAAATAACTCTTGTACCACCAATTTTAAAATGATTTTGTTTACGCAGAATCCTTCGCGGGCGTGCCCTCAAGAAATCACCAAAGTTTCATCCCAATCGGATGAATGGTTTAGAAGCGTATACGGGACAAACAAACAGACAAACATACATTTTTATATAAAGAGATTAAAATTTACTAAAAAAATTAACAACAACAATAATCCAATAATAAGATCAAGCATCAATAATTTCTTGTTCAGTTGAGGATGTTTCTTTCCAATTAATCAGGCAAAGCACTTTACTTACTTTACTTTACTTTAGCTTAGAAAAAGCGCTTTGTAATTCCTTAGGGAATGCGCTTTGCATTTGCTTAGGAAAAGCGCTTTATAAGCGTTGAAATGATAGCGAGGCCCCAGCGCTTTATAAGCGCTGAAATTATAGCGAGGTCCAAGCGCTATGTAGCAATGACATGCAATGTTAAATTTGAGTGAACCCAAAGCATGTTCAAAGTTGTTTGCTGCTTTAGCAAAGCGCTTGCATATCGGTTATAAAGCGCTTTTTTTTTCGCTGGGTTACGTCTGTTATTGACACCACTATCATAGACACGATGTATAGTAATGATATACATCAGGTAGTGAATTTTCCTAATAAAAACGGAAGATGGCTTGATATGATCTTTACAGACGCATATGATGAAGTGATTGTTAGTCCTGCATCTGACGCTGAGAATCTTTTCTCAAATACCCAACATCACTCTGCCATCATAGTAGACCTACTATGTGACAATATTAATTTTGTAAACTCTTACAACAATAATATTGTATTTGACTTCCGTAATGCCGATTTCATTAGTATTAATAATGAGTTATCTTCGATAGACTGGACATCCCTTTTCGCATCTAATGATCTGGACAATGCTATATCATCGTTTTACGATGTGATTTTCGGAACTGTCATTAACCATGTTCCTGTAATCAAGTTGAAAAATAAAGTATCAGAACCGTGGCTGAATAAAAATCTTAGATCACTGCGGAACCAGAGAAATAAGATATTCAAAATACTTAAGAAAACGGATACGACTACTCCTGATCTTCAGAAAAAATATGACAAGCTAGCCTCGGAATTCTCTTTTAAATCCCGAGCAGCGTATGAGTCTTATATAAACAAAATTGGTGAAGATATCATTACCGACCCAAAAAGCTTTTTCGACTTTGTGAATACAAAACGGAAAAGTTCAGGTTACCCCGTAACCATGCCCAATGGAATCAAACACTCATCCTGCAGGCGCGATATCTGCGATATGTTTGCTGACCGTTTTCGAGAAGTTTTTAGTCCCCAGTCAGAATCAACCTTCAGCGAACCTGACAATTCGGTCCCTTCACTTGCTGACAATATTTCATTGTCCGCTGAGGAGGTGTTTAATGCTCTCACAAATATAGACGCCGAAAAAGGTCCTGGCCCGGATCTTATTCCTCCCCTATTTTTGTCAAAGTGTGCCATTCAACTTTCAACACCTCTACACTTTCTATTCAACAAGTCACTGTCGTTAGGGATTTTCCCTTCGCCCTGGAAATCGTCGCATCTCACACCCATTCACAAGAATGGTGACAAACGAAACGTTGAGAACTACAGAGGTATAGCAATACTATCAGCCATACCGAAATTATTTGAAAAAATTATCTGCGATAAAATCACTGATACTATCAACCCCATTCTTAACGACCAGCAGCACGGTTTTAGAAACGGGCGCTCCACCACGACTAACCTAATGATTCTTGTATCTGATACACTCTGCGCACTGGAAAATGGACGCCAAATCGATGCAATATACACTGACTTTAGCAAAGCCTTCGATCAAGTAGATCACAATACTCTAATTTTTAAGTTAAAAAAAATCGGCATAACAGGACCTTTATTTGACTGGCTTAAGTCGTATCTTAGCAATAGAACTCAATGTGTTAAGTTCCAAGGCTTCATTTCCAAAGATATAGCAGTGTCCTCTGCTGTACCCCAAGGAAGTCACTTGGGACCTCTTTTATTCAACATCTTCATTTCAGATCTCTCGGAAGTACTAGAAAGTGTCCCACATCTTTTATACGCCGATGATCTGAAAATATATCATTCCATTAGCTCCCCGCAGATGCCGTATTCCTGCAATCCAAGCTCTTGGCACTAGATGGGTGGTGCAGTCAAAATAAATTAAAGCTTAATGTCGGTAAATGTCACGTGATAAGCTTCTCACGTAAAGAATCCACTTACCACCATAATTATACCCTAAGTGGAAATGGTCTAAATCGAGTAGAGCATATTGAAGACCTCGGCGTGCTACTTGACAATAAACTATGCTTTAAATCTCACTACAACAGAATAATCTCAAAGGCCAACAAACTTCTAGGTTTCATTAAAAGAAGGGCTAAAGAGTTCAAAAATGTATGGGTCACTAAGCATTATTCTGTTCCCTTGTTCGCCCTCTTTTGGAATATGCATGTCCCATTTGGGATCCCTTTTTCCAAATATACAGCAACAGAATAGAGTCAATCCAAAAGCAATTTCTTCTTTTTGCTCTTAGGGACTTGTATGACCCTAGAGACTTAGATGACCTTCCACACTACACAGTTAGGCTACTCTCTTCTACCGCTCAGCTCTAGAAGAACTATGCTCACATCCTGCTTTACCTTAGATGTGTTGTGCCTAGCACTGTAGCAGCATCCCTATTCCCTTATCTAATCCAGATGCTTGGATTTCCCCTCATATCTCCATTGCCAGTAGGACAGTTTTCTAATATAAACAAACTCGAGCTGCATTAAATGCATTAATATCCAAATGTAAATACATAGCTCGGTTTGTTTACTGACCTACTGGGAATGCCGGCAATATTAAGTACGTATTCATAAGCAATATTGCTGACTTGCGGATTTGGACTTAAGCGCCGGTTCATATTGCCTGATCGAGGTCGAAGTTAAAAACAAAATACGATTGTTTGGAACTTCATGCCTCGTTATGCAATGTGTGATCTAGACTAAGACCTAGATCCGGACCTCGACAATATTGGCCGAGTGACATAAAATTGAGTATTTTCCCAAAGTGGAACACAATACTCAATTCCGTGTCAGTCGGCACTTTTTTAATATATAAGTTTAATTGTAACTAGCGATAATCTCTTAGTTTTGTCAGTATTTTTAACCGAATTAAACCGAGGTAACTAAAAACCTTTTTTTTTTTATTTTTCAGAAAACTAATTCGAATGTTCCCGAATAGAGTTGAGACAGGCTTAATTGCATCCTCGCTCTATTTGGACATTTAGAATATCCCTCCTGCACCTGGATCAACTCCAGGAAATTCAAAGTGATCCCAAATAGTCTCTGAGACGGGCTTAATTGCATCCTCGAGCTATTTGGACACATAGAAAAACTCTCTACGCGGTGCATCAGCTTCAAGAAGTACACGAAGAAAGAGTTGATCCACCCTTCAGGAAAAAGGTGCTGCTCGCTGGACAAGACCACGAGCAAGCAACAGTACTCCTCTCATTCAGGTCCCACCTCCTCTCGGGACTAACCGCGTGTTCTGGTCGGGTATCCCTCATGCCCACCAAAATAAACACAACAGATGTCTTGAATGGTGATATTAAGGTTGACCACCTTACAAATAAAATCAGACTTAACGACACTGTCAGGCTGACGAGACATTTAAAACCTCTTAAGGAATATCCCCATCGTACTGATTACGGTCAAAATGAACCGATTAATAGATGCTGTAGAACATTTAACAATTTCAGCGAACATTTCACACCTCCAATAAGCAAGCCAACATACAAACTGAAACTGCGTTCGATCTTATCAGCTCCTTCACATCCCGTTTAGCCAACCTTTTACCTTTTGCCTATAATTTTTAGTAATTAAAGTAAATTAAATTAAATTAAGTCAAATTGTATTATATTAAATTAGAATAATCTGAATTTGTAAATATCTTTTTTGGTAATAAATAAATAAATAAATCAAAAGTCAATAAAGCAGTTGCAAGCACTGCAGTCCAAGGTTAATGCAGGGCGGTCCGATAAGTACTTAGCCTCACCGCCCGATGGCGCCACTATCGCAAGAGAAATTTACTATCGTCTAGTAAATTCTCGTAGACGGCTACTGTCAAAATTTCAAAATTGAAATGGCTGAAAGTGACGACATAATTTATAATTATATTTATGAGTTTAATGCCGGTCTACCAAGTGCTAATTTATATGACAATAATTGTGATGAATTAAAAAAATTACTTTTTTCGTGGAATTTTGAGGACTTCAATTTCGTTTATCAACAGTGCCTCAGTGAATATGTTTTAGAATTATATGTCGTCTGCACATTCTAACTATTAAAATAATTGTAAACCTGGCAGAAAAGTTACAACTTTTTACTTGAAGATATAAAACTTTTTTTTAAAAAAGTAGTACAGTAGTTTCCCCCCGTTTTAAAATTTAAATATTTAGGGCCGTTCTTATGACATTCAGTTACGCTTTAACTGGAATTTAATTGACAGATTTTTATACAAAACTACCGATTAAAGTTTCAGTTAGAGTTTAACTGAACAACGTAATAATGGCACTGATATACATAATAGCTGTCCACAACTCTGCTAAATATATTTTCTGTCGAAACGGAATTATCGTTTTTGCGCTGGATATTTTTATTCATATATTATATAAATATTTAAGCGTGTAAAATTAATATCCTACATTTAAAAATAAAACAAAATGAGGAGATAAAGGAGTTACTTCCAAGCAGCCACCTTGGCGATAGGATTATATTTAAAGATCAACTACGAAAATGGAGAAATCAAGAGGTTGGCACATACAAAAGTTAAAAAGTTTATTTAAATTATGTACTTACGATGCATTTTGCACAGGAAAATTCTAAAAATTGTAGCGATACTGTGTCAATGAACACAGATATAAATCTGTGGTTAACTAAATCGTTGGCTTCGATCCATCCTAGCTCTGCAAGTACTTCAATTGCGGTAATATAATAATAAAATTTTTGATGAATCGGAAATCCATTTACCCCGATTATTATTTGTAGTGTTTCGATTTAGAAACAGTACTAAAGACTTCAGTGTCTGGATCCATAATCGAAAAACAATATCAGAAGCACAATATATTGCTGAGCGAGCATCATCAGCTCTTAGCAGATATAATTGTAGAATATTTTTTTAAAAATGTTGTTCCATTGAGACCTCGAGATATGCAAACTATATCAGACGAAATTATAAGAAAATTTCCAACAGAAAATAAAGTAAGCCTATATTAATTTTGTCACATTAAAACTCTCGTCTACTATTTTTAATTTGGGAAACATATTTTTCAACCGGTGAAAAATCAAGAAAAAAACCTAGTGGAAAGTTATACAATAGATACAACAACGTGAAGCGAAAATTATTGAAAATTGGTTAGTTAAACCGTGCATCGTCTCCATCACCATCAACCTCATCAGCAAACTGCAGCTTTTCTGTAAGAACGTTAAGTTCATTGTCTTCGCCTGGATCAGCATTTTTGATAGGTAACATTTACTTAGTACTACGTATGTATGAATATGCACTCTAAAAAGTGAAACTAAATTTATAAATTTCAAAGATCTAAAATAACTCTTGGTATATTGTATAAAATCTTCTAACATTGTAATGTTTCCTATTTCAGAAAATGAATCGTTAATAGAAAAAAAATGTCTTAAAATATATCGACAACAAGGAGATCACTTTAGATCTTTTAAAGGAAAAGTGGGAAGAAACATTTTCATTGCGGAGCAGAGAAATTTCTAAATCTTCAAATACTATTTTCAGTATTTTAAGTAACTGGCCTCTCTTCAAAAACGTACATTTTGCTTCGTTTTTAGTAAGTAAAAATTCTTGTATTTTATTATAATATTATTATCTTTTATAATAGAATTGTAACATTTATAGTTAGAATTAGATTTCGTCGCTTTATTTCTTGGAAAAGAAAATTGCCTAATTGTAAGTTGGGAAAAAAATACGGATGTATTTAAATACATAATAAAGGAAAATCTTAAAGATTCTTCGTGCAAGCTATTGCTAGAGCAATTAACTAATGCTGAGAACCAAAGTAAAGTACACCGAAAGAAAAACCATTGTTTGAATCAAGTATGATACATTGTTAACCAACAATTAGTCTAAAATGTTCATATCAAATACAAACATTTGTAACGAACGGCCTGCAATTACACGTCACCCGTCACACGTCATTCCTTGTTGGTAATATACACCAAATTTACCAAAATACACAGTATGTACACAAACGTACCAAAATACAGCGAATGTACACAAAACCTACAACGATACATCGAATGTAGGTAAAACTTACATAAAATACATCGAATGTGCACGAAGTACACATTGTTTGCTGGGCAACGCTACCCGCGCATGCGATGACATGCACTTTTAAATAAAAAGTCACGAAGGAATGTGTGAAAAAGGAGTGGACGGCTCATTGAGGCAATGCGCAGTGCGCAAATGACGAAAACAACGAACAGTCTGGAACCAGAACTCGACCGCGCTGGTCGTGTGTAAAAAAATCAAGAACATAAACGGTGTTACTAAGTAGTTCAGTGCGGCACAAAAAAAAAAGGAAAGCAAAGGAATTCGGAACCCGGAGGAGCCGAAACGAGGGATAAAGAGGGCCCTGGACAGGCACCCAACCCCCCCCCCCCACGAGACAGGAAGGAGTTCGGGGTTTTTTTTTTGCGAGAGGTGCGGACCCAGCAACCCCAACATGTAAGGCCATTTATTATATATTTTCTTTTTTTTAACATTTATTTTGTGGAGATGTAACAAAAAAAAAAAAAAAAAACTTTTTGCGGCGCGCCGGCCGAAATACGCCGAAAATCAAGAAAAAATTTTAAAATAAATCTTATAATGTGAATCATCGAGTTGTCTTGTTTGTCGCTTGTGCGTAATGTGTCCGTGTGGAATTTCAGTGGTAATTATTTTTTTTTGGTTATGTTCGTTCTTCCTCGAAGATTTCGTCCCGTAGAATTTTTTTTTCTTTTGATTCACACGCCATTCCGAAGGATCCGGGTAGTGCTGTTGGTTCCCAGTTGTGGACTAAGGGACCACAAGGGTTTCTTGTTCGGCAAACCGACCGAAGAGTCTTCTGGTAGCCTCGTCGAAGCCCCAGCGAGGTGAATAAGGGCTATTTAAGTGTTGAACAACCCTAATTGGTTGCCGAAAGATCGCGTACATGGCCTGCAAAAAAAAAAAGTGTCAAGTGCAATAAATCCGCGTTTCAGGCGTAATTCAGCTAAATTTGCTGCTTCATTGGCAATTTTCAAGCCACGCGGTAGATAAAATTCCGCTATTAGTACCGATAAATTTCCCCCAAGCGGGTATACAACCGTTGAGTCCGGACCAGGTACCGCTTAGCGCATACCGTTATGCGACGCTCAACCGCGTGTTCGTGACAAGTTTTTCGGTATTTTATCACGCGGCGTTTAAGAAATTTGGGTACCTTTTCTCTTTTAGCCGGTCTGAACGTCCTTTTTGGGATTTCCTGGAAGACATAGGCGGAGAAACATTCGACATAAATGGGTAAATCTTTGGAGTTTAGGCATTGCAAGCCCACATCGTCTGGCTCTTTCGGTCCATTCTCTTTGTTTGTGCTTTTCGCGTTTTATAGCTTGGAAATTTAGGATCACGAGATGTTGCAGTAGTGAGATTACGCCGGCTGGATCAATGTTAGCCATCCGAAGAGTTTTTTTTTCTTTCTTGGGTTTTTTTTTGTGTGCCGAAATACCCTCCTTTGTACAGGACCGGCATACGTTTCTTGCGGATAATATAATTCAACACAGGAAGAAAATTACTGGCAGGAGTTTATCCTTTGGAGGTTAGGTTACCTGAAAGCATGCTCTACCTGTAAAAGTAAACGCAGTTACGTCAAAATACGGACCCCAATCACCCTCCCAGGAGTATTTTCTACCCTTTTTTGGAATTTCAGCCCCCATATTAGGCAGCAGAAGGACCCACTCGGACCAACGGGATATATATTGGGCAACAGCATGGTCGAACACATGCCTTTCTTTTTGCGTGAAGCACATTTTGGGGCTTACGTAGTTATCATTTTTTTTTGTATTTGTACCGTCCCCTTTTCTAAGGTAGCCGCATTTATTTCGGGAATTCCTAATGCGGAATACCTCAGAGAAAATATTTTAGGAACCATGCTAACTGATAGAGTTGGTTTAGTTTTTTTTTGTTTTCCGTACAAAGCGAGAGTGATAGGGGCCCATTTATTGGAGACCGCATCGGTATGAGGGGTAAAACTCATGCATTCTATTGCCTATATAGGCGTTGGGCCCGTTTATACGGCTCCTAACGTATGCCGAATCACATGACGCTTATCAAACCTGATTGTAGGGTGTACATATATTTTTTTTTGTGCGTTAATTTATGGTGACCTTAGGTGGCACCATACATTATATGGCACCCAACGATATGCTTTTGTTGCGTCAGAGGACGGCGCACTTTATATGGCACCCAACGTTGTGTCGACAGAGCAGGGCGCCCGTTTTAAAGCGCTCTTTCGGTTGCATAGGGCCCATATTCTATGGTACCCAACGGCGTCTTTATCCAACGCCATACATTAGATAAGGCCCACACGATTTTGGGATTAGGATTTATATTATATGGCGCTTGGAATTTTGCATTATACGACGTATAGGTACTATCAAGATCGAGTACAGGCATTTGTTAGGCCCTATTCGATGAGCCTTGTGGCTTTATTTACTTCAACTCTTTTGAGTTATTTTTACCATCTCAACGATATATGATTGAGTATGGCATCGGCCTTCCCGTCGGAAAGTCTATATTCCTGTGCTTTTTCACCTTCATTTCCTATCTTCTCATTATCATTTTCATTTCCCCAGTCTGTTATTCCCTCCTTCCTTTTTCCTTCACCTTCCAGCCCGCTGAAGATAGAGTTCGAACTCCTCAAGTCGAACTTTCAGCCCAAACCGTGCATAAATACGTTTTGTCCATGGTTAAAGGTAGCCACTCACGCCCCTTCCGACGAGCTATGCACGTGCTAGAGCTAGATGCACGCTACCTATCGGGAAACCATGGGACTAAAGTCACCCAACTGTGGCTTGGTCACCGGCTGACAATTGTCTTCGCGGCGTGTGTTTGTCCGGTCCAATTTAGAATAGTGATGACGGAGACAATCTCCCATCATTTGTTTCAAAGCGGGCTGAGAGATGAATACATGCTGATGGTTAAGACGATTACTTGGGTAGTAATGTCGTTGATGGTTTGATGGTACGGATACTATGGCGTGATTTCGGTCATGTCATAGCGCCTCAAATCTATTCAGCATTACTACGCCAAAAACATGCTAGTGTACATTACACATTGTTAAACTGAATAAGGTTACGTATTTAAATCAGCATTGTTAATTGCAAAATTTTTAAATATCACGAAAATTGATTAATTTTAACATATAACAAGTGGGCTGAAAAGTTCGTAGACCGACACATAGATAGCGTGACTAGAATTAAATTCATATGATTTTTAGTTAGAACTAACCTTAAAACGACACGTGTATAAATTTGACATTTGTCGGACAATTGGTTCGTGAGATATAGCATTGTGAGTGAATCAACTTTTGGTGTTGTAAAAAAAATGGATAAAAAAGAATTTCGTGTGTTAATGAAGCATTGCTTTATTATGAAAAAAAATACTGTGGAAACCAAAGCTGGCTTGATAAACATTATTCGGACTCTGCACCAGGAAAATCAACCGTTGAGAAGTGGTTTGCTAAATTTAAACGGAGCGAAATGAGCACCGAAGACGGTACACGCATTGGACGCCCGAAAGAGGCTGTAACGAACGAAAACATAAAAAAGTGCAGAAAATAATTATGAATGACCGTAAAGTGAAGTTGATCGAGATAGCTAAGACTCTGAAGATATCAAAAGAGCGTGTTGGACATATCTTGGCTGAATATTTGGACATGCAAAAGCTGTGTGCAAAGTGGTTGCCGCGCGAGCTCACAATCGAGCAAAAGTTTCAACGTGTCGTTGACTCGGAGCAATGTATAGCGATATTCAACCGTAATAAGAACGAATTTTTCCATCGATATGTGACAAAGGATGAAAACTGGCTTCATCACTACACTCCAGAGTCCAATCGACAGTCAGCCGAGTGGACTCAAGCGATGAACCGAATCCAAAGCGTGGAAAGACGCAACAGTCGGCTGGCAAGGTTATGGCATCAGTATTCTGGGATGCGCAAGGTATAATTTTCATTGATTACCTTGCAAAGGGCCAGACCATCAACAGCGATTATTACATAGCGTTGTTGGAGCGTTTGAAGGATGAAATCACGAAAAAACGGCCCCATTTGAAGAAGAAAAAAGTGCTGTTTCATCAGGACAATGCACCGTGTCACAAGTCAATGCAAACGATGGCAAAATTTCATGAATTAGGGTACGAATTGCTTCCCCATCCACCGTATTCTCCAGATCTGGCCCCCAGCGACTTTTTCCTGTTTGCAGACCTCAAAAGAATGCTCGCTGGAAAGAAATTCAGGACTAATGAAGAAGTAATCGCTGAGTCTGAGGCCTATTTTGAGACTAAAGAGAAATCGTACTATAAACATGGTATCGCAAAATTGCCTGACCGCTATAATCGTTGTATCGCCCTCGAAGGCAACTATGTTGAATAATAAAATCGAATTTTATCAAAAAAAATTGTTTTACTATGTTAGCCTACGAACTTTTCAGCCCACTTGTTATGTGATTCTTTCAAATACGATTTTGTTTTACATTAAACATTTCATTGTCAGAATAATTGTTAAGTAACAAGAAATATTTTAAGTTGAATATTACTCCTGTTTACCACGTTTCATCTTGATCTAACACGAAAATTATCAACTGAATACAAACATTGTAAGCAGACAATAATAAAATATTTGAAAATGGCAATTTTCTGTGATTGACCAAGCAATGTTCATTGTATGCTAAACGTCAAAAACAGCATAAATCAGAAACATTTTCATTCAATTGTCTACAATTGTAGTTAACAGAAGTGAATTTTGAATTGATAATTAAAATTTGTGTAAAAAGTTTGGTTTGTTAATATACATTAACTTCGAAGGTGAGTGAATTTATGTGTCAATAATTTTTTGGTTAATGTGGAGTCTCATTGGTTTATCACAATTTAGTTTCAATAGTTTTTTTTTCTAGATACTCGTAAGCCCTGAGTTCCATAGTTTGTATCCAAATGAGTAACATTATCTAATCGCAAGCTGGGATGAGTGTTGCTAAACCATTTTCACAGGAAAAATTTCTCGAAAGGTATTCACTTTCTTTTGATCACGTCTTTGGTCACAATAACTGTACACAGTAAAAAATATGAGATGTCTTATTACACCACCTTGCGGATAATAGGTTTTTTAACACCAATTAGGGTCAAAAATGCCTCACAATACACCAACCTAGTGGGTGGGGTGACATAAGGTCCACGGACATAACGTCCATGGACATTATGTCCGCTCTAAATGGACATAATGTCCATGGACGTTATGTCCGTTTCAAATAAGGCATAATGTCCATGCTGAATCGGCTATAACGTCCAACGATAAATATGGTTCGGACATAAGGTCCACCAAGATTGTTTGTAGCACGCCATGAATAATAATAATGTAACTGTTACAACTTGGATGTATGGAAGTTTCCTTGATAAGAAGCTCTACAAGAGAGGTATTTGACAAAGAATGTACGGAAAATAAGGATTCTGCCTCCCTGGTGTAGTTTGGTAAAATTCGAAGACATCTCTGCCCTTTGAAAAGCGACGAAATAGCAAAAAATCCGTCGAGTCCATTACAAGTGCAAGAAATGTTTGCAACAAAAGAAATTTTAGAAAAATTTGGAAGCTCGAAGTACTCTACAAAGGATACTTTCTATAGAGATGCAATTATAGAAACAAATTTTTCGTCTTCCGTGTTTGTTTCTCCAACAATTACGGAAATTTTGAATTCACATCAACAAATTAAGAGAAAATTCCTTTTAGACGCTACCTTCAGTGTGTTACCTTCTTGTGGCTACAAGCAGCTATTAATCATTCACATTGAATATCTTGAACATGTGAGTTGTTTTATAATATTAAAATAATGTATATTTGCTGTACTCCGCGGTTTATTCTAATTTTTTTAAAATATCTAATTTTTCAGATTTATCCCTTCATATTTATAATGATGTCAAATAAATCGGAAGCAATTTACCAACACGTTTTCCAGTTTATTGACAAAAATCTTTTTAAATTTGAACCGGAATCGTTTATGACTGATTATGCCAAATGCCTTGAAATTTGCTTTCCCTTCTGCTAAATTGAAAGGATGCTGGTTTCATTATTGTCAAGCTCTCAGAAAAAACGCAGCGAAAATTCCGAATTTTTTAATTAATTTAAGTAAGAACCAACACATGGACCGATTGTTCTATAGATTCATGGCATTACCACTTTTGAAACCTGCCGACATTTTTGAAGGGTTCGATTTTCTTAAATCAGAAATTTCGATTTTAACAGAAGAAAAAGGCACAGTTTTCAATAGATTCATAAATTATTATGAAAATCAGTGGATACTTAAGGAGATAAATTAAAAAAATATAAACCATTGATCATTTTTTACTTTATTATTTTTTAATAATAAAGTATTTTATACTTTTTCGTACATTTAATCATAAATAGGAAGGCCCTTCATCTTTTTCCGTTTATAAGGAAGTTACGAGGACAACAAGTGCAGTTGAAGGATGCAATTCGCAACTCACACTAAAATTAGCAAAACATGTCAATTTCTGTAAATTTCTTGACGGTATATTAGATGAAGATTTCAGGAAAACAGTTGAATTAAAGAATTCATTAGATGGAACGTATGATGTCTTTCAACGACCAAAATCCAATGCAGATCTAAAAAAGTCTAAATTAATTGCAAATGCAATTAATAAACTAGACGGAAAAAAAATTGGATTAGCTGATTTCTTTAATCAAATCACAAACCACCGAAATAAGCTCAGCATTTATAATGTAAATGATGGTAGGTAGGCCTTACGACGGAAAATTCGATGTAATTGATGATTAAATTGATGACGATACATCAAATGACGAGTCAACTGAGAGTTGTAGTGAACAAATGAATTGCATAATATGTTTTGAGAAGCCGAGAAACATTTTATTACAACCTTGTGGTCATTACAAGCTATGTTTAGCTTGCTTTACAGAAATAAGCGAAAAGGCCATGAAAAATAAAACGAATATCTTGTGTCCGTATTGCCGTCAAATTGTTCAAAGCTAACGTTTACGCTTAAGCAGCTAATGTTTACGCTTAATCTCAAATTTGTAACTAAATTAATATAATTTTTTTTAATATACATATATGTAATATCTAATACTGCATTATCTTACTTAAACTTTTGTCTTTTTCTTTATTACATCTAACTATAACATATATTTCGAATTTGGCAGCCTGTGGACATTATGTCGTATTGTGTCCCTGTTCGCGACAAACAGTCATAAAGTCCATGGACATTATGTCTTATTTGAAACGGACATAACGTCCATGGACGTTGTGTCCATTTAGAGCGGACATAATGTCCATGGACGTTATGTCCGTGGACCTTATGTCACACCACCAACCTAGTGGTGTTAATTTCGTAGTTTCCCTTTGGGTGAACATTTTTTCTCTCTCACCGCAAAAATACACCAAACAAAATTTTATTTGGAAAATCGCGAAAAAACCCCCATTGGATAAATTTCGGGAACAATTTATCAATGATTAAATAACAATGAAAACGCACACTATCATGTTTACGATATATTGCCTTTTTCGGTGTAATTAAACACCGATCGGATAAATAGTATATTAAAATCAACCATCGGATGACGCGCTGTTAGTGAATCGGTTTTTCTCGTTATTGATCGAATCTAGTTTGAATAGTGGAGGTGATGAAAGTGTTCTTGTGAATTAATTATGGAAAAACTTTTCAAAGTAAAATTCGGCGGTGACCAAAAGTTTGTCGCTGTGAAAAGCGAGGACGACGACATCAAATTTGTTCAATTTATTGCTGCATGTACGGCAAAAGTAAAAGTAATTTTAGTTCCTTAGATTCACAATTATTTACTTTAATTTACGAAATGAATAAAACAAATTTATAATTAAAAAATTGAATAAAAATTGATTTATATAAAAAAAACAATGTTTTTCACTTAAATTAAATTTATACGAATATAGTAGTTATGGGCGAGTAATATCACCCCGAAAAAGGACTTTTTGCATGTTTAAAAATACCCCAAGATGAATAATTTTTGGCATAAAAATGCTCCAATCGACGTTTAATATTATAACCTAAAATAAAAAAAATCATCCAAATCAACACCGGCCGGGTCTTTCTGTAAAACCTTCAACGAACGAAAAATACACCGCTTGTGTCCGTTTTACACTGTTACTGGGAAATAATAGATTATCCTAAACAATTTTATTTTTATCACCACTATTTGGGTGTCAAATAACACCGCAAAAGGATGGACTCCATCGAACACCATGTGGTGTTTTTTTCCTATGGACTTTTGGTACAGTGTAGAAAAAAATTTAGAACCAAAGGACGTTATTATTTGTAACTTGCTGCACAGTATAGTTCCACCTTCAGTACGACAATCGACTTCAGATGCAGATGGATCCAGGAAGAGAACATTCTACAAAGCTACTATAAAGGACTCACAACAGTCGTTAATTTCGTCGTAATTGAGTCGATGATTTAAAATTGGACCGACTTGCTAAGAGTCTATGAGATCAAGGTTTGAGATTACAGTCAACTATTATGTTTCACATATAATGAACATGATCGGACCATTAACGGATATTCGGTCATTTTGATTCAAACTAAAATATAAAGTTCTTAAAAGTTATTGCAAAAACATTGATTCTTGTAAAAATTTGACTCTTCCTTATGGCATAAAATTCAGTTCAATGTTTTGAATTGAGAATTGTTTCTAAAGAAGGAGTTGCGCCAACAATTTTGAAAATGCCTTTATCTGACAGAATACTTAATACGGATATTTCGTGTTGAGATTGGTTTGGTTACCTCTGTCACTGATATTTGAATATTCATTGTATTCGGTTTTGACTTATGGCAAAAAATTTTACAAACACAATATCGCCGTGTCGGAAGAACACTGACGCAACTGCAAAAAGTTATAATTTTTTTCGGAGAAACAATATCATTTTTGACAATTGCCCACAAGCCATACGAGCTTATTAATAGTTACTATAGAGAGCTTAGATCAAGAGCACGTTCGTTTAAAACAACGGGGAACGATTTTATGCAAGAATAGCAAAACCACAAAATATTGAAATATGAAAAATTTTTTTTTTCAAAATTGCAGTTGCGTCACTGTTCTTCCGACATGGCGATATTATATTTCAATTCGTATTTGTAATCAATTCCATGGGCCTGCTATTAATTTATTGTATATTCAAACCCTAATAGCAAGAAGTATACGTTTATGAAGTTTTTTCAAGTCCCTCGAAAAATTGCATTAATGGAATATAGATCTAATACAAGTTAAAATTTAATATACTTTAAAATAATGTATACACAAACATTATCACTGTGTGTCTATGTGCAATTATATAATTTGGTAATAAAAATAATTTAATGGGAGTTATGTATTTCACTCAGTTTTTCTGGAAACTACAGGGCAGACTTTATCAATATTGGACATATGTATTATATTTTATGTATCTAATAAATTATTTATCTTTAAAATTTAGTGCAATCGATATTAATGTAAGTAACAACACAAATTAATGGCCTATCATGTTTAAAGGAGGAAAAATGGAACTGTTTACCGAAAAATATTTGTGCTTAAAGTACCACTGCATAATATAGTATTGCAGGAATCATTAACGTGTTTCACTAGCATTGATCATGATAATTGAAGCACAGAAATATTTTATTTATTTTGAATATTGATACTTGTACTCAAATATGAAAATGATCATTTAAACACAAAATTGACAACGAAATTGTTGAATCAAATAATGATAGTTATAATGTTTTGAAAACATAATTAACTATTAAACCATATTTGAATTAACAACGTTGCTTATTTGACGCAAAATCAAATAAGGTTTGTATTTGATTTTACCAATGAATTTCTTTCGGTGTAACATGAATATTTTGAAAATATTTTTATTACAGATTCGAAGGATTGTTTATTATTTCTACTTCTGCACGGAATTTTCACGGAATTTTCACGGAAATCAAGTGGCTAGTTCAAAAAAAAGGACACAATGGAAACCAACCATTTGTGATTCGCAAAAAAGTGCCGTACTTCATGTCTGTACGACAAATGATATTTACAGACAAGTGGAATTGCAGCGTGAACGTTAAGCCTTGTATCCACTGAGATTGTTCGCGAGCATAGCTCGAGCGCTTTGCACGTGATTACCGTATCCACCAAAAATTGCATTCAACGTTCAACTCGTCACTAGCTCGCCGGCATCACGCGCACCTCGCTTGCAGCTCGCACGCTGTGCATGTCAACTGTATCCACTGAATGTTTTATTACGAGCTCGTGAATAGAGTGGCAAGAAGCATGTTTGATGGAGACGGTTTAAAAGCAAGAACGGGCCAGCTTTTTAACGGCGGCGAGCTGCTTGTCTGTTTTCCGTTTCAAATGGAAAGCTTCGTAGCGCGTTTAGGGTTTTTCGAATGTTTCAACAGTGAAGAAACGAGGTACATATATGTATCTAATGTACAGGATAGATTTAATTTAGAATTGCAAACTGAATTGCGATGGACCAGAAATTGAACGAAAAGTGCAAGTGATTCGTGGCCAGTACAGAAGGGAACAGGAAAAAAAAAAGAAATCCGGTGCTGCCGCATATGGGACATTTAAGTCAGGATGGTTATCATTCCCTTTTTTATCGTTTTTGCACAAAGCATTCACGCCGACCACAACATTTGCTACTTCCAAGCCAATAAATGACCAGATAATTTGATTTTATTAAGTTTATTATTTCATAAAGTTATGCCAAATCATTCTTCCATGGAACTGACGCATCTTCCAATAAAAAAAACTGGCGAATTCCTAACGGATAATTTTCGCGGTTGCAGACAATTACAATTGGCTCGAATGACAATAAATTACCTTCATTTTTAACCATTCGCCAACTTCCTTCGACGACTTTATGTGTGTCATTATTTTCATAATCATAGCTTCCCATAGGACAATATAAATGTGAAGATCGATTACTCTTCCGCAAGATGTTATGGAGATAAATACATCATAAAGTTGTAATCTTTACTTTATCTGGATGTAACAGCATTTCCTACTAGCAAACTACCTTCCATAAAGCCTTACCGAAGCTATTTCCTTGTCTCGTACTCTCAGTACGGCCTCAGGAAAGGTAGTTTGTTAGTAGGGTTGGCTTCCGCAGGACTCGAAAAACCATTGACATAATTCCAAAAGCATTTTCTGAAATTCGCCTGGCTCTACTCAACCCGTAGTTAAATATTCTTTCTTTGGATCCTTTTTCCTGGTTGCCAGGAAATCACTTGTGGAAATCCTCGCGAAAGTCCAAAAACCAAGTCCACCAACTCTCAAATCGTTTACCAATTGAATGCCACCATATTTACTCCCACTTTTTAGGTATGGACGAACCGAGCAACGATGTGATCTTTTCTTTCTCACTTGTTCCTGCAACATAATAAATGCCGCCGCTAAAACTTGAATATCTTCGGATGAGATCTTAATTATTCAAAACTTTCTGTACTACTATTTCCATTTAGCACTCGTTGAATGGCATCGACGAGCTGTCGAGCGTCCTCCGTTCAGAAAGCGAGCACACTTAAAAATGTATCCGTCAAAATTCCAAGCGTTCCGCAGCTCGCCGGTTATAAAAAGCTACGTGCTCAATGGATACGCTTCAGAAAAGCAATAGCATGCGTACTGCGCGTGAAATGCTTTTGTAAGTAGCGCCATGTAGCATCCATTGACCGAACATGCTGCTCGCGATCTGCTTGCGAGCTGCAGTGGATACGAGCCTTTACATAGCAGCAAAAATGGAGTTACAGCCATTCATGACTGTGGTTGGTTCGGAATTGTCGTGCATACAGGATATATATATTGACTTAGATGGTAACCGATTCAAATTTAATAATTTTTTAAAAGCTTTGAATTCTCTTTTTAAGTATTACCATATTCTAAATATAAAATATCCTATTATATAAGTTATAATGTGTGGGCATTCTTGTCAGAACATTTTTTTGATATAGAATACAAGACTTAAGGAGCTAATAAAAGCTGCATCGAAAATTTTGTAAAGCTCGTTAAAATAGAAAAAAATAAAAAATAAATCTTAATTATGACATAAATCTGTCACGGTAATGAGAAGTTAGCTGATGAGAAGTTAGCTGATAATAATTTAAGTATATGTTTTTCTCTCTTAGTGTTTTTTTTTTAATTTACACATATAGCCATGTTTAAATGCTTCATGTGTTCCCAAACCTTTATGGAAGCAAACTATTTGATAGTACATTTGAAATACATGCATCACAAAAAAACATTAAGTGAATTTGTGTGCCTTCAAGAAAATTGTTTAACGACTTTTTCGAATTTATCTTCCTTTAAGCGACATTTAGTTGCAAAACATTGTCAGTTAGAAAACACAAATAAAGGTTTAGCTAACAAAGTCAATCAAATTAGTTCCTCCTTTCCTCAGGAAACATGTAGTTCTCAGATACCAGAAATTGATATATCTTTTCAAAATCAAAGAAGTACTGAAAGTGTAGTACATATTGATGAGATGCTAAAGTCATGCATCGAATCAGGGGTAAAATTCAGCTTAAAACAACACTGTAAGAATAATTTTACTAGGAAGGATGTGTTAAATATACAGAATGATATAAGCTCCACTTTACTTCCAAGCATCACAAAATGTTTAAAAAATTTCGCTGAAAACCTGACTGATGAAGCAATGCAAAAAAATATCTTAGTAATCCATAACTTGGACTTGGACTACTTAACTTGGACTACTTAATTCCAGGGATGGATTTTGTGACGCCATACGAAATTGTGTATCCTAGTAGAGTGGACTGGGAGAACAATAGGGTACTACTTGAAGGGGAAATCTCCGTATATACGGATGGGTCGAAAATGGAATGCGGCACTGGCGCAGGCGTCTTCTCTGAGCTGCTGAGTGTAGGGAAGTCGTTTAAGCTGCCAGATATGTGCAGCGTATTCCAAGCGGAAATTCTGGCGGTGTTGCAGGCATCAAACATCCTGTTAATGGGGGAGATATGCGATCAGAATATTTCACTCTACATTGACAGCCTGGCGGCCATAAAGGCGCTGGAATCGGTCACCATTAAATCCCACTTAGTAAAGCGCTGTCGAGAAGTGCTAAAGGTACTTTGTAGTCAGAACAAAGTACAGATTTGCTGGGTGCCAGGGCATAGTAATATTCTAGGGAACGAAAGAGCGGACGAGCTGGCGAGATCGGGATCGGCATCGAATGGTAGGGTTGAGAAGGATGTTTGTCCACCGATATGCGGCATCAAAGCGCAAATTGGTGAGCGATCCATAAAGACAGCCAACTCTAGGTGGGCAGGACTGGAAAGCTGCAGGATTTCTAGATCCCTGTGGCCCGAGCTGGATAGTCAAAAGACTAGGTATATATTGACTTGGAATAGAGGAAAACTGCGACTGCTCGTCGGAGCACTAACGGGACACTGTATGCTGAGGAAACACGCTATGCGGCTAGGGATTGCGGAATCGGACATGTGTAGGTTCTGCCATGATCTGTATGCTGTGGAGGACATCACTCACATTCTGTGTGAATGCCCGGGGATCGCTAGGAGGCGTCTGAAATGGTTGGGTAGCCTTTTCTTCGAGAGCATCGAGGATTTCAGGTCGTTAGGGTATGACAAATTAGTCAGGTTCTGCAGGGAATTGAAGTGTTTCTGAGGTGATGGAATAGCCCACGAGGACCTGAAGGGATCGCAATGGGCCCGTTTTGCGCCTAGTGAGCGTGGTGGTTTTAGCGCTGCGCCCCTTCTTAAACCTAAACCTAAACCTAATCCATAACTTATTATAAAGCCCATTCATAGGAATTCAGACGGAACATAAACTTTTTAAATATTGCATAGATAATAATTTACTACGTACTCCGAAGTTATATACCATTAACAATGAAATAAGTGATGTATTCATCAATGGGATACCGGTTCTTGGCGAAGAAAATGTACAAGGTGCGATCATGCCAATAGTATTTCAATTACAAAAATATTTCGAAGTTCCGAATTTATTGGATAAAATCCCTACTAGCAAACAAATTTCCATAAGGCCTTATCGAAGCTATTCTCGTACCTCGATAAAGCTTCGATAAGGTCTTACCAAACTAATCTGGCGCACATTTTTCCATGTAACAACCAAGCGCCAACAGTTGGTATAAGGCCTTATCGAAGCTGTTATTGCTTCCGTACGGAAGTTCACAAAAAAGAAACGAAAAATAATAATTATTAACAAATTTTTATTCTTGGGTTCTTGATACAACGAATTTATTTTTCTGTAACTTTTATACATTATTATTATTATTTATTTGTTTGAAAAATGCGAATTGATTTATTTTTACTTACCTTGCACGCTCTCGGATTCGAATCATGGTCCCGTCTCTCATTAGTCCGCTATGCTACCACTAGGCTAATCTGAAACATTTACGTAATAGCGTTGAAGCCGAATCACTTGATGTTTCCAATTAGACATGTCAAAAGCGAAGTTGGCTTGCATATAAGGCTGCCAGATTGGGCTATTTCCCGCGATTTTGGCTATTTTATTTTCCAATTCGCGGGTTCGAATTTCAAAACGCTACTTATAGCTTTTTGGGCTATTCGACAAACGCAAATTGTATTATTTCGCTAGTTTACAACAGAGACGTTTTACAAGAAAAAAATAGTAATAGAAAACTGAAATATCGGTCGTTTTAATTATTATTATTTTCTTTAGTACACTAAATACTATACATGTGGCAATGCTTAAATTTCACTGTCGACTTCAATATTATTGTAAACCTTTAAAAAAATCTGCCAATAGTCTGGGCGAAACTTTATTATTTTTAGGGTCAAAGTTCGGGAGCGGTAAAAGTCGGATTGTATCATGAGTTGCTTCGAGATTTTTAGATTTCTTATGGAAAATTAATTTTGTTCTTAATATAAAAATATTTAAAATAGAGATTTTTAGACGATGAAACATTGAAAAAGTCCGTGTAGACTATTCGAATTTCAGTATATTATGTACACTAAAAGCCCATAGAAGTAAAAACGAATTTGTTGCCTTATCAGAATTAAGAGATATGACCAATTGTTAAAACGTATACAAACCTATTACTTCCACTTGGGGTTTGAATTTCGAAAAAATTGTGAAACAGGTTTTTAGACGATTTCATAAGAAGCAACCTGATATCTCATGAGACAAGACGGATTTTGAAAAATTTCTGAAAACGTAAGCAAACCCTTCACACCTCTTTGGTTATGGAAATTCGAAAAATCGTGAATTGGTTGGCCTTAATAATCAATTTTATATCTCATCAGAACTAAGGGATGGCAAAAATTGTGAAAACATATACAAACCCTTGGGGGTTGAATATCGAAAAATTGAGAAATGGGTTTGTAGGCGATTATATAAAAAGTCTGTGGAAATAAAAAGCGATCTAATATCTCATCGAACCTAAGAAATATGTCGAAACTTTGAAAAGCATACAACCTCCTTACACCTCTTTGGATTGAATATCTAAAATACTGAAATTGACTTTTTGGCTTTTTTACATAGGAAACCTTAGGAAGTAAAAATGAATTCGATATATCACCAGATATGCAACCTCCTTACACCCACTTGGGGGTTGAATGTTCAAAAATCCTGAAAGGAGTTAATAAATAAATATGAAGACAGCACGAGAAAGTAGGAACCAATTCAATTTCTTATCACTTCTAAAAGAAATGACGGAACTCGTGAAAACGTGTTCAACCCATTTATACCCTCCTAGGTGGAAAAAGGAAAAAAGTTAAAAACAAGTTTTAGGCGATTATTACGCAAGCCCATGAATATGAAAAGATATTCAATATCTGATAAGACGTGTGGATATAGCAGAATTCGTGAAAAAGTTTACAACCCCCTTTGCACCTCCTTAAAGGTCGAATTTTAAAAAATCCTGAAAACACTTTCTAGGTATTTATATGAAGAATCCATAGAATAAAAATGAATTCAATATTTGGGAAGACCTAATAGATATGACGAAAACAGTAAAAAATATATGCATTCCATTTTCACTGATAATTTTTTTTGCCCCCCCTCCGAACGCCAATGTATATTTGAAATTTTTTTTTATCTAAATTAGTTTTCTAGTTGATTTACATAAACGTACCGAGTTTCAGCTTTGTAGCATAAGCCGTTCTATAGATAGGAAAAACATCCCCCACCCCCGTACCATACTACCCCTATAAAAAATTATATTTTTCCAAGATGCTACTAATATAGCTCTATCTAAATACCAAGTTTCAGCTTTATATCATTATAGGTTGTCGAGATATTAAAATCGGAACTTTTTCCTTTTCACCCTCCCCCACCCTCACCCTTTACACACAAACTTCCAAAATTTTGTTTTCTACTAGGGGTCTATTAGGCCTACTTCTGGTAAAAATTTTAAGCATCTATCTTACACCGTTCTTGAGATATGAGACGTGATTTTTTAGAAAAATTCTTATCCCCTCCACTTTCATGCTCCACCGCCCCCTTAAAAAATTTTACTTTCAGCAAACTTCATTTGTCACCCTTTATACAGAAACCAAATTTTATTTATCTAGTGCAATTGGTTCGTAAGATATCGCAATCTAAAGTTTTTCACCCCCCACCCCCGTACGCCACTGCCCCCACTCAAATTTTTGTTTCCGATGTATTCTCCTAGTATACCTACAGATATTCATTAATTTTCAATTTTGTGACATTAACTGTTTAGGAGATATGGATTTTAGAAAGTGTCGATCTCACCTTTTTTGCGTTTCGGACGCATTATTTTTCCCCCCACTCCCAAACCCCTTCATCTATATCGGCAATTTTTTTGCAAATGGGTCCACTACTGAAACTCTATATAAATTCCAAATTTCAGCTACCTAGCATAAGTGGTTGCTGAGATCTAGAAACCAAAATTTTCTGTCTAAAACACTTCCCCCTCCTCCCCCCTAACACCCCCACTCCTCCAAATTTGGCCACTTCAAGGGGCCTACCCATTCTATTCATAAAAAAAATTTCAATTTAATAGCTCAAAGGGTTTGGGAGCTACGAGCCTTCAAACGATTTTGCGTACAGCGGTCGACGTAATGCGTACGGCGTACGGCGGACAGACGGACTGAAATTTTTTTTTGCTTTTTTCGTATCTACTCGTCATGAAACGTAAAAAAAAAAATTTTGAGGGTAGCAAATTTTTTTTTTTTAAAAATCGATAACAATACTGTATTATTGAAATAATAAAGTAAAATGCGATACAAACTCGATGTATGAAATTCATTGAATTCGTATACAGTTATTTTTTATAAAATTTACTACTTAGAAATTTTTCTGAAAAAATGGGAAAATGGGGAAAGTATCTTAAGTATTATAAGCCAATATGGGAAAATGAAAAAATGTCAAAAGTGAGTAGAATTACCATAACACTATTAGTTATTTTATAACATCTTTTAACCTGTAAATCGTCTTGAAAATAGATTTTTAATTTTTTATCGAAGTTCAACTTTCATGTATTTTCCAAGAGTTGTTAGAAACACAGTATCACAATCGACGTCGAAGTTGAAATGAAATAAATTGAATTTACTTTTATATGAATGGATAGGTGTATATGAAACTATTGTCCAATATGAAATACCAAATCAATGTATCCACTTTTGAAATGTTCCTGAAAGAACTTAATTTTTCTAAATCGCGTTGTTCGTCCTCGCTCAAATTGGTTACAAGCCTCAAGTGAAGCAGATGTAAATAATGGCAAGGGTGAAGCTAGGTCCAAACTATGCAAATACAACTTAAGAGCCCACCACAGGGACCCAATGACACAAGGGAGAGCTATAAGTCGTAGCTTACAATCCAGTTTAACCCAATATGGTTTGTATTGTTATTACGATTTTAGGGCATGTTGTTGAAATAAGCTTGGTATTATTTGCGGGCAGGTTACGTCGAAGTGAATGAGGACGCGAAGACTACAGATTTGCGCCTGACTGTCTATGTTGCAATGCATGCATCTATAAATGCTGTTGACCATCTTAGGCGTACTAAGAATCGTAGGAAAGGGTTCAAAATTAGAAAGCATTAGGTTACACCGAACGAAAGGTTCAAAATTAATTTCAGCCGTTGTTGAGCTAGTACTTCTCATTGAACTGATAAAAGAATTATGGCATAATTGTTAACGAGCCAACAGATATATCCGTTACAAAGTTCATGGGTCTATGCATAAGATACTTCAGCATGAGTCGCCAAGCTATGGCTACGAACTTCCATGCTATTGTTGAAGTTGAACCGGCCAAAACTTGGCGACAGCCTTGGTAGCGTCGCTGGCCTTGATATCAAAAGGATTTCCTTCGGCACTCTACCATTAGTCGAGTTGTGCTTGCATCCTGAACATAATGGCGATTTGTCAAAAATAGACATAATACATTTCTGGGCATGTGTTCTAAATACTACGAATGCTAGAGGCGAGCAGCCGTTTAAAGACCTGGCTCTTTTTGCACTAAAAACGTTAACTCTTCCTGTTAGTAATGCAGTAGTGGAGCATGTGTTTAGCAGCGCAATCGAATGCAACTTCAAATGCTAGATTCTCTCTTACGGCTTCGGGTACACTTAAAGGTACTTATATTCTTACATAAGCCCGAATTTTTGTCGCGTCTTGAAATATATCACAAAATCTTTTGTCACAAAATTTGCCAGGTTATAGACACGTGTTGCAAAAATTTCACTCCCTCCAAAGATATGTTGAACCGGTTCAATTCAAAAATGTATGACGACAATCGAAAGCCGGCTTCATCTTCTTTAGACAATTTCTGTGATTTAAGCGAAGACGATTATGAAGCAATTAGATTATTAAATGTTGATGCACAAAAACATGAGAAAACGTTACTTTTCTGGCCCCTTATTGCATTAAAATTATTTTATTCTTTTTTATATGATTTTATTAAAATTCTTAAGAATATTATTAAATCGTAAGGGGTTAACTGTATCAGCTGAATTTCATCCGAATCCAATAAGGAGTCAGTAAGTCAAGCCCTCTCATGCTATTAAAAAATGAGTTGACCCCTTATTACACCAAGGGCCTCATATTGTATTATTGTTCCAAATATTTTCTTCAAATAAGAGTTTTGAAATGGTGTTAAATACAAATTTATGTATTCACACAAATATCATATTAACATTACATTGTTTCTTAGAAATTCACAGTTATTGGTCGAAGTCGCAACTGTATTCAACACATTAAACTACTACTGTAAAATTGCAAAGTTGGGCACTGTATTCGGGCTACAATTCTTCTTGCGGGTTTTGGGCTATTTCTACAGCTCACGCGGCGGGTTCTCCAGCCAACTATCTGGCAACCTTACTTGCAAACAATTTTAAATGTGGCATTATTAAGCATTAAATGTACAGCTCATGTGCATTTTTTATCAAAAAAATATTGGCAGCACTGCTTGCAAAAGACTGCATTTGTTTCGCGTTTGAATTCGTAGGTGACACTCTTTTTGATAGTTGTGAACAGTTTTTACCGTCTACAAACCAGCTGTCACCTGTGAAGTAAACAATTATCGAAGGTAAGTATGTTGCATAGCGCGGAAAAAGTTTGTCCGTGTTTACGCGGTATTCAAGTGTTGTTTTTTCCCGAATTCATGACTTTTCTAGTGTTAATGATGACCTTTTCCGTAGATGGCGACTGATCCCAAATACTATAAAGTGGTCCAAACATTTGAAGCGGGCGAATCTCGACTTGCAGTGGTCCCCGGGTTATGGGAACATAATGGAAAATTGATGTGGCCTCCAAAATCCAAGCAAAGTAAAGCGCTGAAGAGTCCTTTGATGGTGGCAGGCACTGCGAACGATGGATGGGTGGAATTTAGCTGCACGGTGAAACGAAATTTCATCCCGACGTACGCCGAGGCAGTAACGGAAATAAAGTCCATGACCAACTTTAGTGATACAAGCGATGCTGAGAATTCATCATTAATTTCGCGTATTGCTCCACAACAGCGAAGCAAGGGTATTGATCGGGCACCGCAGATGATGACCGATTCAATTTCAATTCGGTATGCTTTTCACGCATTGCTCTTTTTTAAATATCCAATTAATTATGTATTCTCTGTTTTATTAGCTGATCATGATTCAACCGCCGGCGGCTGAAGAACTTTCTTCCGCAATACAAGAAACGACTGCACCTGTAATTGAAAAATCACAGGCGCAGTCCCAAAACGTACAGTATGTTGTGAGTGATTTTGTCTGCGATATCAGGCATTGTCTGAGAAATGCTGCAGACTTTAAATCACATTGGAACACTGCGTCACACTACAAGGAAAAATGCTACGGGAAAAAACTGAAATGCGACTTGAAATGGCGGAATTTTTCGAGAATTTTTCTGTGACATCAGAAAATGTGGCCACTGATAAATTTAAAATGATCGTAACACACCAAGAGATGGTGTCCTTCGAAGAAAACCTGAAAAATGATAAATTCAGCAAAGAGATGGTGTGTATATTTTCTTCTACTTCAAATTTATTTTTTCGAATTTTGAAATATTTTTTCTTCTGCAGTTTGAGTTCCTATCATCAATTTGTGGCCCAACAAGTGGATTACAAGACGCAGACGTATTTTATCGTTTAATTGATGGAATTTTCACACGGGAATTCTTTACAGAAGTGTCGTGGACTGGAGTCTCGAGAAGAGAATGCAAAAGGAAGATTAATACCGCGCTGCTGCTATCGTACTGCTATATTACATACATTTTTATTATTTTTTAATGAAATGAATTAATTTATTATTATAAACTTTTCGTATAAATATGTGCTTAATGGTTAACGCTATTGGTATGCAATAGTGGAAACCTCCATAAGACTGTTTCTATTTGCTTCTATAAGGCCCCATAGAGGTTATTACCGAAGCAATGGGCTCTGAAAGTTCCGCCTCCGCTCGAAAGTCTTACCGAAGCCTTATCGAAGTTAAGGTCCACAAACTTCCATAAGACTGTTGGTATTTACTTGTATAAGGCCCCATAGAGGTTATTACCGAAGCAATGGGCTCTGAAAGTTCCGCCTCCGCTCGAAAGTCTTACCGAAGCCTTATCGAAGTTAAGGTCCACAAACTTCCATAAGACTGTTGGTATTTACTTGTATAAGGCCTTATAGAGGTTATTACCGAAGTAATGACTTCTGAAAGTTCAGCCTCCGCTCGAAAGTCTTACGGAAGCCTTATCGAAGTTAAAAATTCACAACTTGCGCTCAACAGTCTTATCGAAGCCTTATCGAAGTTATAGCCACTGGAAAATCAAAATGCGAAATTTGTTTGCTAGTTGGGACTCTAAATAACTTAACGAAATTTACTAATTCTTCCCCTGGAGTTATTCAACATTTTCTTTCCGCGAATTTATGTCAGATAAAAGCTAAATTATTTGATGATAAAGTTCTGTTACCAATATTTCTATACTTCGATGATTTTGTAATTAATAATCCGTTGGGAGGCTATGCTAAAGAACACTCTATTTGTGGATTTTAGTATACTTGTCCTGCTGTTCCTTCTTATCTCCTGTCGAATTTAGAACATATTTTTGTTGCAGCTCTTTTCAAAACTAAAGACTTATCTGATTTTGGAAATGAAAAAACCTTTTGTAAACTTCTCGACTGTTTTAAGTCACTAGAAATAAATGGATTATGTGTTAACGTTAATAATAAACGAATTCAACTATTTTTTTTCTGTTGTATTAGTACTTGGAGATAACCTAGGACTTAACGGAGTTTTAGGATTTACTAAATCATTTAATTCATTTTATTACTGCAGGCTTTGTAAGAGGAAGAAAGATGACATGCAGTTAGATTTTATTGAGCATCTAGATGCATTACGCAACAAAGAAAATTACGAACAGGATATCAGAGTTGGAAATGTTAAGCGGTTGCTGAGATCTAGAAACCAACATTTTTCGTCTAAAACGCTCCCCCCCCCTCCCCCTTTACACCCCAACCCCTCAAAATCTGTCTACTTAAAGGGGTATACCCAGTCTACCCACGAAAAAAAATTCAACTAGCTCAAAGGGTTTGGATGCTACGGGTCTTCAAACAATTTTGCGTACACCGGTAGACGTACGGTGTACGGCGGACAGACGGATTGCAATTTTTTTTTGCTTTTTTCAGGTCTACTAGTCATGAAACGTAAAAAAAAAATTTTCAGGGTAGTACATTTTTTTTTAAAAATCGATCACAATACTGCACTGAGAGAACAGATTCATTGCTGCAATAGAAATATATGCCAAACGAATTACAACGGTTGCAGGAAAAGTTCCTATCCCATTGTTGGAACCGAATTTCTGGGTTGGCCGAACCGAATTTTCGTTTATTGGTATCGAATATATTTTCCGACAACAACATTATTTGTCTAGCCAACTGAATTTCTTAAAATTTTGATTGCCACAAATGCGCGGGTTGTTGGTAAACTCTAAAAAAAAAGAGTTATTTGTGTTAAATCCTACACTGAAATCTTTTTTGTTACCTAGGGTGGAGATAGGAAACTTTTTTAAGACACTATTTTCCTATTTCAAATATAACTTCTTACTTACTGACTGAATAAAACCCATGGCGCTGTAGGTAGGAATCGAACCCGGTGTTGAAAGTTTTTGGATTTGCGCGCTAACCACTGCGCCACCGAAGACCTTTCATTTTCATTTCCCTATGTGCAACTTAACTTAATGTCTAATGTGGATTATCTTTCATCTTCGATATGCCTTCGGATGCTATGACTTCGATCTGTATGCTCAATAGAAAATATCGGGAGATCCCGAGTAGGGAGGAGTGTGAAAACCAGTCCGCATTGCTTAGCGGATTCACTGATATATTCTACACGGACGGCTCAATGACTGAAGATGGGTCGGGAGCTGGAATGTATCTGCAGACTGAAGATGTCAGGTACTCTCTCGTCCTAGGAAAACATTCTTCAGTATTTTAAGCCGAAGTATACGCGATTAAGGTCGCCAGATTGGGCTATTTACCGCGATTTGGGCTATTTAAATATTCAATTCGCGGGTACAAATTTCAAAAAGCTACTTATAGCTTTTTGGGCTATTCGGCCAACGCAAATTGTGTTAGTTAGTTTAGTGTTAGTTTACAACAGAGCCGATTTACGAGGAAAAAATAGAAATATAAAAATTAAAAAACTGAATTTTGGTCATCTCTTGGGTTAAATCTGCTAGTGTTACCGGCTCAAATACAACGTTGACAAACTATGTCATATCACAAATCCTGTTGCCACTAAATGTTACGTTCTCTCTAATGAAAAATAATACTTCACACGATATCTATCTGGTGTTTGCAAACTAAAATTCATTTAGAATCGGTTCATTATTTGTTGACTTTCTACAAATGAACCACTTTCTTTCAAGTTAAGGACACCCATCGAAATATAACATACAAGAGATAATAGATTTATCAATATTGATGACTGTCGTAGAGTTCAATTTTTTCATAATTTATTAAACATTATTTTTATATTTATATTTATATTATTGGTGGGTTATAGACATGTGTTGCAAAAAGTAAAGTTATTGTTACATGTGTACTCTGGCAATGCGAACAACTCACTTATTATTGGTATTAAAGTTTCCAGAGAAAAACAACAACCTTGTAATATCGTAGATAGGTCCATGTATTTCTCGCATATTCTAGACATTTCTCGCATGTAATAGTTACTTCATGCGCATTTCACACAAACAACCGAATATGCTGGAAATCTCTCGACTCACCACATGCAGTATATAAGCGCTGCAGAGCCCGGGGATATGTTTTTCTGCTGCGAGAATGAAACGACGATCAGTTCTACGCGAAAGAGTAATTTTTAAGCGATTTTCATCGATAACAGCGATCAAGTAGTAAATGAAATCGAACTGTGTTTTACTTGAAATCCCAGCGAACCTCAAGCTCTCAACATTATATGACGCTACTCGGGAGGCGGCTTGATCTTGTTTAGACTCAGGATCTGATCGCTTAGTCAAAGGTGATTATGAGATGCTGACATTATTATATATTGATGTTCATCTTGTAACATAAACTAATACTCGTATATATTATTATTCATAAAAGCAAAAAGCCATATTTTATTGATGCCTGATAACTTAAGGCCGGTTTACATGACGATTGCAAATAATTTTTACTGAGATTGTGAGGGAGAAGGATTATCTCTAACGAGAAACTGATCAGGATTGAAACGAACAGATAATATATCCTGCAAAAAATATTTACGATATTTCTGTGAATGTGTTCGTGCCAACATTTTTTGCAGTGGTTGCTTCTACTCCATTGAAAATTTGATAAGCTAGAATTATGAAAATACAATTATTACAATTATTTTTAGTGAATAATTTGATTATTGCACCTAATATTTTTAGAGAAGACTTTTAAAATTGTGATAAATGCGAATTTATATATTCACACACATATTTACATTGCAGTGTTTCTTAAGAATTCTGGAGCACAGTTTGTCGTCGGAATCGCAATTATGTTCAACACATTTAAGTAGGTCTGATAAATTTCAAAGTTGAGCGCGGTATTTGGGCTACAAATCTTCGTGCGGGTTTTGGGCTATTTCATCAGTTCACTCGGCGGGTTCTACAGCCAACTATCTGGCAACCTTATACGCGATCCTTAAGGCAGTAGAATGGATTATAGAGGGAAGATGGAGAGGCAGAATAATCTGCATTTGCAGCGACAGTCAGGCCACTCTACAATCCCTAGATAATCCATTCGTCTTTTCTAAGATGATACGTGAGTGTAAAGAACGGTTGAATTCTGTTGGTAGATTCAATGACTTAAAGCTGGTTGTTTTAGCTAATTTTCAAGAACAAACTGAGCCCAATTGGCCCCGGTATTCTTCTATCAAATATTTTTACGTGTATCTTGGTGCGAAGGAGAGAAGAGTTGGAAGGAATTGTGGAGAAGAAATGGGATACCGAACTTATTCAGTTTTAGGGATGGGAAGGAAGATCAGTAATCGGGCCGGGTACGGCAGTGCACTAGCAGGTGTTAATGATAATAATTTTTCAATACTATTAGCTGTGATACGATCTACCAGAACAGCAAAGTTGCCTGTAGCAAATCAACTACTGTCTGGTAGCTCTGATGGTGTTTGTGAATTTGAAGAGAATGTAAACAGAACTCATTTTCTCAGGTTTAAATCCTTTACAAGTGACACCTATTAAACGTTCCGCACTGTTTACGATTTATATTAATATTATATTCCGAAACCAATAGAAGCTGAAAAAAAATGTATAAATAAATTACGCATTGAGTGGGAATTGAACTCGGTACCAATGTTTTCAAACCTAGTACATTACCACTGGACTACACCCAACGTATTAACTAAGTTACCGCAACATACCTTTGGTTGACGGAACATACATTCGGTTATCACAACTGAAAGATGCCATAAATCGTTTGTGACGATCAACATTCTATTGCAATAATCAAATTTGAGTTGCTAAACATTTTTTTGTTCGGCTGTCTCAACAGAACCGCACAAACGAATTAATTTGATTGTATTAACAGAATGATTCTATTGCGTGTATCGCGTTTTTTATTCCCTTGAAGGAATGTTTTTTAGTACAACTGAACACCTACTGCTTCAAGCAAATTCTTATTAGCATAAATGAACTTCGATTGCTGCAACAAAAATTTTATTGATGCAAACTCATGCCAACTAATTATTTCTCTCAGTGTGTATTATTAGAAAATAATAAAGTAAAATGTCAGCTAGGGAAACGTGGACATTTGTTCACTTTCTTCCTTTAACTATTGGCGATTAGGTGATTTAAGTTGCCTGACGAATTTAATAAAAGAACATCATTTATTATATATTTCATTGTATGGACCCTTGAAACCAAAGCATCATTTTGTGACACACTATCCAACAGCTTTTCGTAAATACGATCCATTAAAATTTGTTTGATGTATGCGGTTCGAAGCTAAGCACAAAGCTTCAAAAACTTACTTGAATAACATAACTTCTAGAGTTAATGTAGCTACGAGCTTAAGTGTGAAGAGTGGTCTTCAGTTTGCAAAATTTTTATTTGGTCACCGGAACGGACTAGACTCCTTATATACTCATAGAAAAAAGAAATTTATGAATTTTATAGAACTTTATTTTTTTTGAGACAATAAACAAAATTGATAGCATTAATTACTGTTGAGAATATCAATTTAACATAATGTAATTCGAATCAATTAAATATTTGTTTTTGTTATTGCCAACAGATGGTATTGAATTAAAGTTAACACTGTAAAGTTTTGCTGCCTGTTTTGTATGGCTAACTTCACACTCTTCCGTTTTGATTTTCTGTACATAAAAGACGCGTGTCATATTTTTGTGAATTACAAAGGCATTAGTTTTACTCTTGTATTTTATTTGTTCCAACTAGCCTCCAGCCACTCTTAACAGGTTATGGGCCCAGGCATAGTAAAGTAAAACAAAAAAAAAAATAAAGGAAAGAAAGAAACCCAGTTTTGAGCAAAATAAAAATTAAAACATACATAACCTCAAAACATGGCTGAAGAAGTGGAAAAGTTCAGAATTCCACTTTTTGATGGGACAAACTTCAACAACTGGAAATTCCGAATGGAAATATTATTGAGTGAAATGAATCTACTGAGCTACATCGAGGAGCCGTACATGAAGAAGGTGGAGATTCTTGAAACAGACTCCGTACAGCAGCGGACGACTAAGGAAGAGCAGTTAAATGCATATACGAAAAAGGATCGTAAATGTAAGTCGCAAATTGTACAAAGAATTTCAGACAGCCACCTCGAGTATGCAAAGGACAAGGAGACGGCATTCGATATTTGGACCGGACTTTGCCGAACGTTTGAGAGGAAGGGAATTGCAAGCCAGCTATTGCTACGAAAATCAATTTTATGTATGAAATTCGATACAAAAAATGAAACGCTCGCAAGCCACTTTGTAAAATTTGACAGTCTCATACGAACACTACGCTCGACAGGAGCGGTCTTGGAGGAAATGGACATTGTTTGTCATCTTCTGCTCACAATGCCGAATGAATATGACTACGTAGTAACAGCAATTGAGACTTTGGCCACGGAAAACTTGACAGTTGCCTTTGTAAAAAGCAGACTTCAAGATGAAGAGAGAAAAAGAAATGACACGGTTAAGAAAAAGACCGGAACTGAAGTGCCCTCCTCAACAGTTTTTGCTTCACAATCTGGAAAAAGATTTGGAAAAGCAAAGCCAAGATTTCCATTCAAGTGCAACTGGTGTGGAAAAATTGGCCATAAGCAGGCGGAATGTCGGAAGAAAATGTTCGACAACAAAAATAGGAATGCGCAGAATGCAAATCCAGCTTCAAGATGCGAAAAAGAAGTAACTGTGAATAATTTGTGTTTTTCAGCATCGACAAAGAATATTACAAATAGTAACGTCAAATGGTTTTTGGATTCCGGTGCGACCGAACATTTGATCAGTAGTACCGTTTCATTAAGTAATATCAGGGAACTGCAAGCACCGATTAAAATAAAAGTTGCTAAATCCGGTACCTTTCTGCAGGCAAATAAAATCGGAGAAATCCAACTATCAAGCTCTATCAACGGAAAGGAATTAATGATAACGGTGAAAGATGTCCTGTCAGTGCCAGGACTAGAATTTAATCTGCTGTCAGTTCGTAAGCTTGAAATGAATGGTTTTCGTATCATATTTGAAAACGGTCGTGGAATTGTCATGAAAGGTGATCATACAGTGGCAATAGCTTACAGAAATAGAACGGAATTGTACGAGTTAAATCTCGAAAGACCAATTTTTGCAAATGTCAGCATTGCAAACAGTGACTACAAGTTGTGGCACAACAGATTGGGTCATCTTAACTACGATGATATTAAGAAATTGCAAAATCAAACTACCGGAATGAGTATTAATTTCTCGAAGATGTCAAAGGAGTTGTGCCCAGTATGCATCGAAGGAAAGCAGACTCACAAACCACACAATCAGAAACGCAGTCGAGCAACACGCCCATTGCAGTTGATTCACAGTGACATGATGGGTCCCGTAAGCCCAATTTCACACGATTCTAAAAGGTATGTACTAACGTTTATTGACGACTAAACTCATTTTACGGCGAGCTATATTTTGGAATCAAAATCGGAAGTAATGCGATATTTTAAAATGTTTGAGGCTATGGCGACTGCTCAATTTAATGTAAAAATTAGCCGATTCCGATGCGACAATGGAAGAGAATATATCTCGAAAGAAATAAAAGAATTCTTCGAAAATAAAGGAATTCAATTTGAATTTACTATCCGGTATACCCCACAACAAAACGGAGTAGCGGAAAGGATGAATCGCAGTATTATAGAAAAGGCACGTTGCATGATACTAAATTGCAGATTGGGAAAAACTTTTTGGCCGGAAGCAATTCAAACCGCGGTCTATCTAATAAATCGAAGTCCAACATCTTCATTGGAAGGACAAATTCCAGCTACACTCTGGTATGGAGAAAAACCAAACGTTGGGAAGCTAAGAGTGTTTGGATGTATCGCTTATTTGAGACTTCCTAAGCAAATCATAAAAGGAAAATTTGAATCGAGATCATCGAAATGTTACTTCGTTGGATATTGTCCGAACGCTTACAAACTATGGAGTTCAGACGAACAAAAAATTATATTTGGAAGAGACATAGTATTCGACGAACAGAAATTTTCATTTGAAGGATTAAGTAGCGAAGAATGGATTCGTAATGAAGAAGAAGAAACAGTTTCGGAGAGCGACAACGAAGAACAGATTAAGAAAGGAGAATCACCACGTAGCGACAACGATGAAATATCGAAAATAAGTACAGAAGGTAACAATCAAAATGTGGAATCACAGGAGTTAACCTACACCGAAACACCTCGACGAAGTGTTAGAAATATTGTAAAGCCGAGATATCTGGAGGACTATGCCATTATAGCCTTGCAAGCTGAAGCCTTTGTAGATGACGTGCCGAATACTTATGAAGAAATCAATACAAGAGAAGACAAGTATGAATGGATGCAAGCAGTGAACGAGGAAATTAATGCATTATTGGAAAGTGATACATGGAATCTTACCAGTCTTCCCAAAGGAAAACGAGCACTTAATAACAAATGGATTTTTAAAATCAAACGCGATGAAAACGGAAACATTGAAAGATATAAAGCAAGATTGGTAATCAAGGGTTGTGCTCAAAGACAGGGATACGACTACGAAGAGACGTATGCCCCAGTAGCCAGACTGACAACTCTGAGAACTCTTTTATCGATAATCGTAGAGAAGAATCTAATCGCAAATCACATGGACGTGAAAAATGCTTTTCTACACGGTGAAATTGAAGAGGAGGTATTCATGAAAGTTCCTGAAGGTTTTAAAAGCAGGAATGACTCAGTATGCAGATTAAAAAAGGCGCTGTATGGTTTAAAGCAGGCACCGAGAGCGTGGAACAAAACCTTCGATAGTTTCATAACCATGCTGGGATTCACTCGATCCGAAGTCGACAAATGTCTATATATTTGGAAAATAAAAGAGGTATGCATTTTTTTACTTCTGTATGTCGACGATATAATTCTTGCAGGAAATAACATGAATAAAATTAATAATATAAAGAGTGCTTTGGAAGAAAAATTTCGTATGAAGGACCTTGGTGAATTAAGAACATTTCTAGGCATAAATATAAAACGGACGAGTCAAGGACTTTGTATAAATCAGCGAAACTACCTGAAAAAAATGTTAAAGCGGTTTAATATGGAGGATTGTAACCCAACATCGACACCAATGGAAATGACTATTCCTGATGATGAAAAGGAACCTCTCGACGAGTCGAAACCCTATCGAGAACTTGTTGGATGTTTGATGTACGCTATGCTTGCTACCAGACCCGACTTGAGCATAGCTGTGAATTATTTTAGCAGATATCAACACGAGCAAACTGAAGCTCGATGGAAGGGATTAAAAAGAATTCTACGTTACATCAAGGGAACATTGGATATTAAACTTTGCTATGAAAGAGGAGGAGGTGAATACTTCACTTGTTACGTTGATGCTAACTATGGAAGCGAGTTGGACAGGAAGTCAACTTCTGGATTCTTAATGCAAGTGTTTGGCAACACAGTCTCATGGACTACTAGAAGGCAGACGTCAGTTGCCTTATCATCAACCGAAGCCGAATACATCGCTTTAGCAACAGCATCGGCAGACGTACTCTGGTTAAAAAATCTTCTAGCCGATTTCGGAGTAATCAACAATGAACCACCCAAGATATTCGAGGATAATCAATCATGTATTCTTATTCTTTCGAAATGGGAACATAAGCGTCTGAAACATGTAGATGTAAAATATAACTTCGTGCGAGATCTATACGAGAAACGACTAATAGCAGTCGAGTATGTAAGGACGGATGATCAGGTTGCCGATATTCTTACGAAGCCATTACCTAAAGATAAATTCATCAAGCTTCGCTCCGGACTTGGAGTACGGTAAATGGAGACCGACTGAAACAAGAAGTTTTTTTGTGTTTTGTTTAAATTGAGGAGGAGTGTTGAGAATATCAATTTAACATAATGTAATTCGAATCAATTAAATATTTGTTTTTGTTATTGCCAACAGATGGCATTGAATTAAAGTTAACACTGTAAAGTTTTGCTGCCTGTTTTGTGTGGCTAACTTCACACTCTTCCGTTTTGATTTTCTGTACATAAAACACGCGTGTCATATTTTTGTGAATTACAAAGGCATTAGTTTTACTCTTGTATTTTATTTGTTCCAACTAGCCACCAGCCACTCTTAACAATTACAATTCTGTAAAAACTTGAGAAATACTACCTTATCTTATCTTATCTCATTTCTATAAAAAAGGATATTATTTATCGTTTTTATCGAATTCAATAATGAAGCTTTACAAAATAGTATATCTTATAATTCATGAAGGTGAGGTTTATGTGTAATGCAACTCGATTGAAATTAAGGGGTTTTGTAAACATTTCAAATCCTATGAAATTGGTGTATGTAAAGATATAAAAAACATAAATGAATTTTCAAGTCAACCACTACATATTTATACTATAAATAATGGTAAGACTAATATTAGAAATAAGTTTTTATAACTAAACATAAGAATTCAATTTTATTATAAAAGAATTATTTTTCACACCAGAAACCCTACTGACGCCGGAAAACAACCAACATTTAATCAAATTTGCTTCTATGGTAGCTTACCATGAAAAAATTCCATTCTTAAAAGAATTAATGTTAATTTAATCACAAAATATGTTTTTTTATTTCATTGAAATAATACTATACTATAAATAACGGTAAGACGTACGAGTATATTAGAAATAAGTTTTTTTTTAAGTAAATATAAGAATTAAATTTCATTATAAAACAATAAATGTCAATTTAATTACAAAATAAGTTTTTCATTTCATTGAAAGAATACATTGAATCAAAAATATAGAAGACTATATTTCAACAGATTAAAAATTTAAAACAATATATAAAAAATTTTGAAATTAACAATATTCGTAACATTTCAGCAACGGAATGACATTTAAAAAAATTATTAAATTTTTATTCCAATAATAGAAAATATTACTTATAACAATGCACGTTTTTAAAATAATCTCTTATGTCTGATTAAACTAAAAATTAAGCCTTACAGTTCAAATATTTATCATTAAAGATTTAATAGCAAATTTAATTAATTTAACCTCTTCACATTTTTATTAAATCAAAAATACTATTTATTGAATTAACAAAGAATACATCATTAACGAATTTTATTGATTTAGCTATATTTTTTTTTGTTTTACGCGGAAATTTCTCTGAGTGTAGCCCTTCTCTCGATCAGAACGTGGTAAATTTTGTTGAAAGTGCGGCAATCCGGGGATGACCACGATCTTTTATGAATGTTGCGATGGCGGAAGCATGTTGAGTTTACAACTAAGTTTTTGACTGGTTGCGAAGTCGATTAGACGTTGTCCATTGTCATTGGTGGTATTATCGAGACTGTGCCTTCCTGTCGTTCCTCTATCTTCCTTTGTCCAACTTTTGCATTGAAGTCTCCTAGACGTATCTTTATGTCGTTGGATGGTAAAGAATCAAATGTTTGTTCTAGGGTGTTGTATAGAATATGTCCTTCACTGCATCATCTTTTTCCTCTGTTGGAGCGCGTGACAGTTTACCAGCCATACATTGAAAAATTTTGTTTTTATGCGGATCGCATACAACCTTTCGTTTATGAGTTTGAAGTCGAAGGTGATTAAGTTTTTAAATTTGCTATCTACCACGAAAGCTACTCCAAATTTCCTGCTCCCCGAAGGTTTTCCACTGGTTAGTATTGTGTGTGGCCGCAAGTCATTAATCTCTCGCTGCCAAGCCATCTCGTTTCCTGGACCGCCAGAATGTTGATGTTGTATCCTGAAACTTCATTAAGAAGCTCGCGCAGTGCACCTGTTCTGTATAAAGGGAGCGAACGTTCCAAGATCCAAAAGAATAGTCATTAATGCGTTGCCAGAGTCGTTGCCGTTAACCCAATCTTATCCGAGGCTGTAGTCCTGCTTTCGGAACAATAGGTTTTTTCTGGGGATGAGTTGTTAGGCGATCGCCCAACCCCCAACCTGGAGAGTCAGGTCTATAGTACATAGACATGTGAACAACTTTCAGCCGGTTATGGTGTTTTGGAGTTCTCACAGCTATGCCGCGAGTCCAACTACACCGGTTTCAGACCTACTTCCTGAGACGCACTGGTGTTACTGGCCATTCAGGATATGTTCACTCGCTCCTCCTTATCTCAACCTGGGATTGCGACCGGCTATGGCGGAGTTTGCTAGCACAGTTGGCACATTTTAGTCCGCTTGGCAAGTAGTATGATTATGGGGCCCGCTGCATATCATACATTTTGGCGGCATATGACAGTTGGTTGATCCGTGGCCATAGAGTTGACAGTTCCGGCTTTGTGTTGGTCCAGATTTGTTACACCTGTGGTAGTTCCATTCGATTATGGTATGCATAATCTTGCGCAATTCGCCGAGTTTTGTTGATCCACGTTGAAAGTATAATCGGTGGAAGACCTGATCTGCGTATATTTTGTTGGATGGATAGAACTTTTTGACGTCATCGCAAATAATCTTGTGTATATTGATAAGTTCTTTTTTGAGCTCATCTACATGAAGGCCTGAGAGGACAATTTTCAGTGGACGGCTTTTCAACGTAGGATGGAGAAAGAATTCAACTTTCTTTGCTACGAGTGGTTCGAAGAATTGTTTGTAGTGGTTATTTTTACTCCTGTACACGTTAGCTTTACCTTATAATCTTCTATTTTGAGTTGATTTAGTATTACGGTAATGGTATCTTGTCCTAGTTTTGTTATGACGATGATCAGAGTATCGGTTCTTTCCCGTCGTGCGATTGTCATTGTCTGCTGTTTACCGTTTTCGTTGTTATCCGAAGTTGATAGGAGATGAAATCGATTTTGCGATGGCGCAAACATTTCACTTCTTGGGACCTGGTTAAATTTGATTTTAAATTTAAGTTACAATAAGAAATGTTTGCGTTTGATTCATTTTAATTTAGTCTAACTTCAATTAGCAATGAGGAAAATAAAAATTTTCGTCTACCATGCTCGACGATCGTGACAAGAAGAGAGAAAAAGTAGGTAGCTCGAACGGTTGGTTGGTCTGCTGCTCATAGTATCGAACTCGAACGGATGGTTGGCCTGGGGCTCGTAGGCATCGATAGTCAATAGCTGGTCCAGATGGTCCCAGTCGCCAATACGTCCTTCCAGCATTATCAAGGACCTTCAAGTTATCCCGAATTAGTATATTGGGAGGAGATTCCTCCCGCACGCTTTTTTTCCCGAATTCGGCACTATTTTGCCTATTGATTTTAAATAATTAATTAAATAACTTTATAAATAAGTTTAATGATATTTCTAACAATTTTTTATTCACTGTAAAGCACAATCCACCGTGTTGACTTAACAAGAGCTTAGTCACGAATGTTCTAATTGAGTTACTATTTGTATATACAAATTTTTCTATTTTTCAGTTTAAATTTATCATTTGTATATTCAAATCTACATTATCTAGTTGAATCTAAAGTGCAGAAGTTTGCTTCTGCTCTTTCTAATTAAAATAGTTAATTTCATTACTTTGATTTTTAAATTTAAATTTTCTTTTAATTCTCTTTTAATTTTTATTTTGTAATTATATAAGAATTATTTCAGTTGTTATCTAATTTTCAGTTCACTAATGACTATTATCATTCTCTTGAATTTGTTTAATCTAATAATTTTTTATCTTCACTGTTATCGACTTTCTTTCTTCCCATGAATTTCTTTATTTTTAAGCATAATTTCATTTATTTTAATTTTTTTTCCATACTATTAGTACTGAATTTAATTTTAAACATCATTTATAATTATATTTGAATCGTAATTTCTTTTTATTATTGAACTGTGTCTGTACTTGACCACTCCCACATACAAGCTATGCTTTTATGAGTAGTAAGCTATTGTAGTTGCTAAGATGTAACTTTTAAGTAAATTATATAAATACCCCCCCCCCCCCCCCCCCCCCCCGAAATGACGTAAATAAGAACTCACAACTAAATGTAACTAATACGCGACGCGTAAATTTGTCTGTAAGCCCCCCCGAAATAATTTTCTGCGTTCGCGCCTGCTCTACATTATTACACGTTATTTAAATGTTTTGAGCAAAAGTTTTCAGTTCAAGTTGTTCAAAAATAGTGATAGCCGCATTATTGAAATTTTGTGATTAATTTAACTTTTATACAAAAATTATGATTCATTCCTTTTTTTTTAAAAAAAGGAACAAACTAAACCATTATTCATTATTTAATACACGGAAATTAATTGATTATAAGTTGTTTTGTATGTGTGTGTGCGTGTGTGTGAGTGGTTTTGTTATGTACTGTTTAGTTTAAGAAAATAATATTAAATCGAACGACGTTCGATTAAACTCAGAAAAACTGCTGAAATCAGTTTTAGAGCTTATCAACCGGATCTATGAGACCGTAGTGATAGCCGCTGGCTTGGTATTATGTACACAAGCGCGTTTTTGGCGAAGCAATGCTGATGTGATTTGGGGCGGTATGATATGAGCTGAATCATACCATAATATCCATCCAATCAAACCATCAACAACATTACCACCCAAGTAATCAGCCTGTATACATCCCTCAGCCCGCTTTGAAACAAATGTTGTGAGATTGTTTCCATCATCACTAAGCCACAGTTGGGTGACTTTAGTCCCATGGTTTTCCGATAGGTAGCATGCATCTAGCTCTAGTGTAGCGACTGCGTACAGTACTGTGAGGACGCAAATTTGCATACAAATTTCCGATCACAAAACTAGACACAGAACATGGAATTAACAACACCTAGAAGGAAGCAGGAATAATTGTGCAGGAGCACAGCGAAAAGCCTGTATGCCAGCAGAAGCCACAGCAAAACCACAGGCGGCATTGCGTGGCTGGTTAAACCCGCCGGCAAATCCCATACAAAGTTCAAAGTTCAGGGTATATACGGACATGTGCAGACACCGACCACGAATCATAAGAACGACGACAAATTTCCCAGCGCTAATGTTATAATTCGCGGTTGTTAAATGTTCTCGCCAGTATATAAGAACAAGCGAACAACCAGAAAAACGCCTCCCACACCCAGTGGGCAGCGAGTCTTTTGTGACGAAGGTTGTGGTTTTATTGATGCGCTCGATTTTCCTTGGAACGTCGAAGAGCTGGGTCACTGGCCGTCACTGACCAGTCTTCACTTTGCTTGAAGGTATGAAGTTCTATAAATCCGATTCACGTAACTTGGAACTTTACGTCAGTAGGACACCACTTCTAACCAAAGCGTAGCCACCTCGGAAGCAGAGACGAGCCAAGCAGAGCGGAGCAAGCCAATCAGCTGAGCAGGGAAAACAGCGACGATCCAATCAGCGACTAGCCAAGCAGAGCATCGACGAGCCAAAAGGCGACGCGTCAAGCAGAGCTGAGCAACGAGCAGAGCAGAGCAAGCCACGACGAGTAGAGCGAGCCACGCCGAGCAAAGCAACGACGATCAGCAGCAGAGCCGAAGACAGGACAGACGAAGACAGGGCAGAGCAAGGACGAGCAGAGCAGAGGCAACGTGCCGAGACGAAGACAAGGAAGAGTAAGGCAATCAGAATCGTGCCAGAATGTCGAGCCTGTACGGGCTACGATAAGCCACGATGAACTACGCCAAACCGCAACGAGCAGAGGCTGAGATGAAGACAGGGAGAAATGACGAGCGAAGAAGGGTCGAGCGGGGCAAGCGGAGTCAAGCTAGCAAAGCGAAATTACGGCGAGCGGAGACGAGCTACAACGAAGACGCGGAGACGGAGAAAACCAATTTAAATCAAATTTAAATATTGGAAATAGAAGTAATGAAGTCAGTTAGTAACATCAAGAATTAATAAAACAGTGAAGTCAACTAAACAAATATTTTTGTAACGAGCCCTGGCACCCGCTATGTTTTACCCCGGCTATAAATCAAGTCGTTACAGTACGACACAAAAACATACACAATCATCCTACCACTCTTAAAGCTCGGCCGATAAGGGAGAACTTAGCAGAACGACAACAGTAAAATCTTGACCTGCGCTGGGCGGCTGGCGCGCAGTTGGCAGTTGAGAGCGTCGCGTCTAAAATAGCTGCTTCTATAAACCAATAATTGAATTATCGAATACGTTTTATTTTTGTTTTCGTTATTGACCTACAACATCAGTACAACGGTAAAGTTTGAAGTATTCAATTCAATTCAATCAATGTTTATTAGTTTTTTCCACTTATGACTAGCATCTTATAATTTATGATTTAGAGAACAGATAATTCAATATCTTAACAGCTAAATTAAATCTAGTTAGCACAGCAAGGCGAAGCATCTACGGGAATTTTAGTGAAATAAGTTCAAGGAAAAATTTATACAAAAAACCTTGTGTAGTGAGTTTAAAACTAACTTACAAACTAACTTAAATTAAAGGAAGGCAAAAATAGTAAAAGGTAAAAACTTAAGAAAAACAAATTAGACACTAATACATGTCAAGTAGTAGGATATGAGTGATAGTATTATCGGATTGTCGACTAGTTCCAGTCTTGTTACAAAAGATGAGTATCTGGTTGAAATTAATTCAAGTACAGTTTGCGCTTTAACTTCTGCGTGTAGACATCTAGTGGAGAAGAAGAATGGTTTCTTCATTATTATTTAGAGGCACTTATTTTGTGAGACCTGAAGCTTTTTAATATGTGACTTTGCACAATGACCCCAAACAGGAGAGCTATATGCGATAATGGGTTGGATTACCATTTTGAACAATAAGATCTTGTTCTCCTCAGAAAGGAAAGTTTGAAGTAATTAAATCCATTACTATTCCATTTACAGAAAGACTTGCTGACGAAAGCCCCCTTACTGATTAATCCAGATTTTAAGAGGCCTTTCGTAATACAATGCGATGCCAGTAAATCAGGTGTGGGTACCGTTCTCTTTCAGGAAAACGACGACGGATCGGAATCTCCCGTGGCTTATATGTCACAGGAGCTCACTTCCGCTCAACGCAACTACAGCGTAACCGAACTCAATTGTTACGCAGCTGTGATTGCGTCCATCCTGGACTTGCGATCGATTTTCGAATTATCGTTCGAGAATCGAGCGCGCTCACAACTGCCGGTAACTTAAGACCGGTTGGCAAGGACCGTTATTCGGGAGAGGCCGGAAACGGGTAGCCGGCGTGCTAACGGGAGGTGAAAAAAATTTCGCGAGGAATTGATTGCAGATTGCAGCAGAATATATTTTTTTAAAATTAAGAAAGTGAAGCGAAAAACGCATCTTAACGTAATAATAGTTATAGCAAAACGACAAGTTTCAATTAAAAGTGAAAATTAAATAGTTTCCGGAGGTGTTTTTCCCGTAGCCGGCATTTTGCGACGGAATTTTTTGTCCAGTGTGAAATAACTAACTAACTAAAGGAGGGAGTACCAAGGAGCCCAGGTGAATCAAGGCCAAGTCAGCAACAAACGGCGGAATTGTCGCGGGAAAAGGAAGACAACGCCTCGAACGGATCGTAGGATTATTCAAAAGGCCATGCGAAAACCGTTTTTTCAATCCACGAGAAGCTTGCATCAAGATCTGCTGGGCGAAGGGATAGAGATATCCGGTATGACCTTAAGAAGGCGTTTATTATGAAGCCAACCTTAAGTCGAGGCGACCAGCAAAAACACCTAAGCTAACAGGTAAAATGCGAAAAGCCAGGCTGGAGTTTGCTAGAGCTCATCAAAATTATACCGTAGCTGATTGGCAAAATGTAATTAATATTTAATATGGATGAATAAAGATTGCATTGCCTTTATTTTTCGCTTGGAAACATAATTTTAAAAAATTGGTTTTATTTTGTTTTTTTAGGTGGTATTTAGTGATGAGTGTAGACTAGAGTCTGTGACGGAGAGACATCAATACGTTCGAAGAAGGCTATCAGAGAAATATGACGCAAGCTTGCGTCGTGAAAACTATCAAACATCCACCAGCCACAATGAGGTCCTATGGTCCTGCATCTCAGGCGATGTAACTGGACCGATCTTTTTCGTCGAAGGAACTATGAACAGTACCCAGTACTACGACGTGATGGACAACATTTTAATTCCATATTTCAACTTCTTGAAGTGCTGTGGAATAGGAAATATATTTATGCAGGGTAGTGCACCCTGTCATCGTGCCCAAATTATAAAAAACCTGTTATCTAACTCCAATATCCAAATTCTTCCTTGGCCAGGCAATTCTTCCGACCTTAACCCTATCGAGAATGTCTGGAGTCTCTTAAAAGCTGAAGTTTATTTCTCTCCTAATCCTACTCTTGATATCCTAAAAGAAAATATAGAAAGTTTATGGCAAAACAGCGAAGGAATCAAAAAAATAATACAGCGATGCATTGAAAGCATGCCAGAAAGAATTAAAGCTGTAATTAATGCTAAGGGTGGTGTTGAGCTCTCTCTGTAGATTTAGTTTAGATCATAAAATTTATGACTTAGATAAGCGATTGGACCACATGTTAATTATCCGTTTGATAAGAGTGCACGTGGTCCAAGATAAGAACAGAAAATTTGTAGATGTAAGTTCTTATCTTTTAGTCCTAAGCAATTTTCCAAATAAATTTTATGGTTTTGGGAAAATATCAATTTAGCCATCAAGTGATTTTCCCAAATCAATCGTTTTGGGAAAATATTAGATTAAAATCTTGTAAATAGATAAAGTAGGCTATATAAGTTAAAATAATTGTAATATTTAGGTAGTCTTGTATTAGAAAATAAAAGAAAAAGAACTAATTGGAGTCGTTTGAATTTTTGGAAAAGATAGAGTCAACTAACCATTTAAGATTAGTAATCGCGGCAATTTAGTGTCGAGCAAAACAAAACACATAGCATGACCTGGCAACCCTGTGTGCAACAAGTGCAAGCGTCATTTCCAGTTTCTGTTCAGTTTCGATTTATTGTGGCCAGTCTAGTGGCTGTGAAATTTTAAATTTTGTGGAGTGAAAAGAAGTTTCCGCTTTGTTTCAAATAATAGTGTGCGAACGCCACAAATTAATAACGTAATATTTTGTTGTGATAATAGTGTCAGAACGGAGCTTATAAAAAAATTACAATGAATAAGAACAATTCAGTTTGTAAGTGTTTTAAAACTTTTTCCAATAATACAACTTTCGGGGTATTTTATTTAACTAAAACCTTAAAAAGGCTCTGGAATTGAGTATTCTCTACCCTCTTATACGGGATCTGGCAAGTAGGGATGCGATTGAAGCAAGTGTGGGGACTTTAAATACCTTTCTGGTAACGGCCTTCGAGAAATCCTGCCCGCTACCTAGGGCTCCAAAGAAAGTTAATCCACCTTGGTGGAATAGCGAACTAAGGGAACTCAGGGAATCTTCGAGGAAGCTTTTTAATAGGGCGAAGCGTGATAGCAAGACGGAAGACTGGGACAATTATAAAGCCAGTGTCAGGGTCTTCAAATACAAGATCAGAAAGTTTAAAAGGGAATCGTGGAAGAACTTCTGCGCATCAATAGGTGAATGTAGTGAGGCGTCCAGGCTCCGGAAAGTACTTTCGCAGGAGCCGTGCTCACCTAGCTACATAAAGAGGAGTGACGGGTCGTGGGTGGAGACTAGTCAGGAGGCTCTGGAGCTCTTGATGTCCACTCACTTCCCTGGTAGTACACTGGTGGACCCCTATTCTATGGATAATAGGGGCTTTTCTGGAACCAATTTGGTTATACCAAATGGAATGGAAGAGCTCCTGGCTGAAGACACGATCAAATGGGCCATAAGCTCTTTTGTTCCCTTCAAATCACCGGGACCAGACGGCATTAGGCCAATCATGCTGCAGAGAGCCTTCGGGTCAATCCTCGGCTGGTTGAGTACGATTTTCAGGAGCTGCTTACGGGCAGGGTATGTTCCACGGGCCACGGGCATTCCCAAGGCGGGAAGACCCAGTCACACGACAACGAAGGACTTTCGACCTATCAGTCTATCGTCATTCGTTCTTAAGGTGCTGGAGAGGCTTATAGAAACATACATTCGGAGATTATGCGATAACAGGCTGCTGTCTAACGCTCAGCACGCGTACATCAGAGGGAAATCCGTAGACACAGCCCTACATGAAGTAGTGGGGTCTATAGAGTTTAGTTTGGAAAGTACGGAATTCATGCTGGCGGCATTTCTTGACGTTGAGTGGGCTTTCAACAACGTAACAGTGGAAGCAATTAGGGAGGCTTTAAATGGCATAGGCTTAGAGGAGGGACTGACGGGCTGGTTGACGACCTTGTTGGAAACCGGGATTGTGAGTTCGGAGAGGGGGCAAGGAAAGGTAACAAGGCAAGCCTCGAGGGGTACTCCACAGGGTGGGGTGATATCGCCCCTTCTGTGGCTCCTTGTAGTGAACGAGGTTCTGATGGAAATCGAAAGGAAAGGAATCAAGGTTGTGGCCTACGCGGATGACATAGTCATACTAGTTCAGGGAAAATTTTTGGACACTATCACTGACATCTTGGAGTCGGCACTCCGTACACTGAGCAGGTGGGCCAAAAGATGTGGCTTGGGGGTTAACGCCTCAAAAACTGAGTTGGTTTTATTTACTAGGAAGCACAAGATCCCGGAATTCAGGCTGCCAAGGCTTGAAGGGGTCGAGCTGCAACTCTCGGAAAAAGCGAAATATCTGGGCCTGATCTTGGATAGGAAGCAAAATTGGAAAGAAAATGTTGGAGAGCGTATTAAAAAGGCAAACAACGCGCTTTTTGCGTGTAGACAGGCCGTTGGAAAGAGCTGGGGTTTGAAACCGAATATGGTACATTGGCTGTATACGGCGGTTGCAAGACCCATTCTGACGTACGGGGCACTGGTATGGTGGAAAGCCACAGACAAAAAGTATATCCAAAGGGAACTGAGCGGAGTGCAGCGGAGTGCTTGCGTAATGATCATAGGGGCCCTGCGCACAACGCCAACAGCGGCACTGGAAGTCTGTATGCACCTTTTACCGCTTGATATTTTCATTAAGCAGGTTGCGTCAAACACAGCGGTAAAACTATTGAGCTGTTGTCTCTTTAGGGAGAGATCCATAGGACACAGCTCCATTCTTAGGGAATTTCTTGAGAGTCCGGTCAACTTCTGCACGGATTATATGATCCCGGTGAATGATTTTATATCATCGTTCAGGGTTGTATACCCAAGCAGAGCGGACTGGGAAAGCAACAGGGTAGTAAATGAGGGAGAACTCTCCGTGTATACGGACGGTTCCAAAATGGAATGCGGCACTGGCGCTGGAGTCTTCTCTGAGCAGTTGAGTGCAAGGGAGTCTTTTAAGCTGCCGGATGCTTGTAGTGTATTCCAAGCGGAGATTCTGGCAGTGCTTCAGGCAGGTAACATCATGTTGATGGAGGGGGTATCTGGTCGGGATATTTCACTTTACATTGACAGCCAGGCGGCTTTGAATGCATTGGAATCGGCGACTATTAAATCCCAGCTAGTAAAGCGCTGTCGAGAAGTGCTTAAGGTACTTTGTAGTCAGAATAAAGTACGACTATGCTGGGTACCAGGGCATAGTGACGTACCAGGCAACGAACAGGCCGATGAGCTGGCGAGACTAGGATCGACGTCGGAAGGGATGGTAGAGGAGGTGGCTAATCCGCCATTAAACGGAATTAAAGCACGTATCAGGGATTGTGCAGCGGACGCAGTGAACTCTAGATGGGAGGCGTTAACGAGCTGCAGGACTTCTAGGGCACTCTGGCCAAGGTTGGAGAGGCGAAAGACTAGGGAGATATTGACATGGAGTAGGGGAAGTCTGCGGCTACTTGTCGGAATACTGACAGGGCACTGCCTGCTAGGGAAGCATGCTATGCGTATGGGGATCGCTGACTCTGACATGTGCAGGTACTGCCTTGACCTATATGCTGAGGAGGACATCACCCACATTTTGTGTGAGTGTCAGGCGGTTGTAAGGAGGCGACTGAGGTGGCTGGGCAGTCTTTTCTTTGAGAATTTGGAAGACCTGAGGTCAATAGGGCATGATAAGCTAGTCAAGTTCGTTAGGGATCTGGGTTGTTTAGGGGATGTTTAGTGACCTACGAGGTTCTGAAGGGATCGCTATGGGCCCATTTGGTGCCTAGTGTGCGCGGTGGCGGAGCGCTTCGCCCCTTCTTAAAACTAAAACTAAAACTACCCTCTTATACAGTTTCCATAGCCGCACTAGCCATAGCTGATACGACTGATTTCAGCATACTTTAATGTTTAACATTATTTTTCTTGTTTTATTTTCTGTTCAGTTCATTTAATATATGATTATTTAAATTAAAAGCAGTATTTTTGTTATTATAATAATAAACTTATTGATAGGTAGGTAGGTAGGTACGCGTGGCTGCCCGTTAGAACACGGACACATTTAAGACTTGAAAGGTCCTCGTTGTGTTACCACAGGATCATCGAATCCGGTCCTACTCGTCGAACCATTTATGCCAGAAATACATGTGCATAATTCTGCATGCAGCGCAGCAAAACGGATTTAGAACGCTTGAATTTAAATGTGACGAAACACACGCTTATTCTGCATGCAGCGGAGCGCTGCAAAATGTCTCTACCCAGCAAACATCACGATTCGAGATCGAATCACTATCAATTCGCGAAGGCGAACTATAACTTCGATATCGAATTTTATATCGATCCGATTTCGGTACCGGTATTGAGAAAAAAGGAATGCGTTTCTCGACAAGAAAATCAGATTTGATATCGAATCGAGATTTGAAGAAATCTTAAGCTCTGTTTAAGGATTGGTATTTTTATGTAAGCACCTTATGTATTCGAAATTGTTACGAAAAATCGAATATTTCTCGATATAATTTCGATGTACTCATAGGCGCGCCGTTGGGGTGGCCAGGAGGGGCCAGGACCCCCCCAGGCTCCGGCTTGGACCCTCCCAGAAAAATTATTCTGGCCCCTTCCAGAAAAGTAATTCCTTCCTATCCGCAAACTTTTTGTTGCCAATTGTTTTTTGTCAAATGTTTTTTAACAATACAAAAAATATAAAAGAATCTTTTAAAAAGAAACAAAGCAAATCGCAATTGACTTTTGAAAAGAACAAGACATTTTTGAATTTTACAATCATTGTTCTTTCGATCTGACGAGAGCTTTACAAGATTTTTTCAATTTAGCAAAATAAATTGGAAATTGTTTTTGAAAACAACAAGATTCTCATGAAAAATATTGGACTTTTACAAAATTGTAACAAGATTTTCTTCAAGTTTACAAACGTTTTTGAATGTAACCAGCTTTTTTTTGAGAATATCTTTGAATTTTACGAGAACTTTAGAAGATGTTTTCAATTTAACAAAGTAGAAATTGGTTTTAAACATAACGACATTTGCATCAAATATTTTTTGATGTTATGAGATCCTAGAATAAATAAATTATTTTTAAATAGAATTGGTTTTTGAATATATCGAGTTTTTTATGAACTACATACCTACGATATTGGATTCGTATATTTGGATTTCGCAACAATTTTTTGTAACTGAAGTCTTACCAGTATATTATTCACTTTGAATTATTACTTTGATGGTATTGAAATCAGAAAAACTTTTGGTTTTTCGCTTAAATATGTACATATATAATATTATAAATATAATAGTAATCATAAATAATAACGTTAAGTGAGAATTGCGAAAACAGCGAAAACAATAGAAAAAAAGCTAAGAATGTAAATATTATATAAATACAATTTTTTTTATCGAAATTGAAGTAAACATCATTCGTAAGACAGAAAAAGCTTCTACATATCCATCAAAATCTTCAAATCTTCGGGAACGCAAAAATTTTTGAATTGAAGAAAAATCTTCAAATCTGGCATCGCTGCTACTACTCAAGATACATACTCGAATCTCTCAATCACATTGAACTCAATTTTTAGGACTCTCTTTTGGTTGGTACTCGAAACTAAAAGACAGTGAGTTCCGTAAATTGAGTGAACACATTTTTACAGGATTTTTCTGCTACTCGAAGGAGGACTCATACACTGAGAAAAAAGAATTATCTAAATTCAATGAAAATACGTCTTTGTTAAAGGTTTTCATAAATTTAATGAAAGGATTACTTGGTTTAAATTTTCTTTTTTAATATTTAATAATATTTTTTACATTTAATGGAAGTTCGTCTCATTGAAATTACAGCGTTATCTTTATAAGAAAAATATAGTTTTCATAATAAATCAAAACTACATATTATCATATTCAATATGAGTTTCATCAAATCAAGACATAAGACTTCTTTGAATTGACTTCAGTACAAATTTGATTTACCCCATGCATGAATTTAATTACGGGGTCATTGTTTTAAATAATCAAACGCATAAAATCACATGATATATTTCATAGTTTTTAAGATTCTTTACTTGGTTTTGGGTTTGATTGTCAATGTTTTCATTTTCGTAGAAATGTTCTTGTTTATGGACGCAAATCGCTTGTTTTTATATTGCGCATTACGTTGTCCATTTCAGTCGCGTGTAAGAACCAACGAGGTAAAGTCAGACAACGTATAGTTTTTGATTTCTCGGTCATTTTGTATGTCCTTGGAAAAAGAAAATGAGCTCAGAAATTGTTGCAGAAAGTGAAGTTTATAGCAGTACAGTAGTGAATACAACAACTAGTGTTTCGCAAGCAGAAGAACTTTTGAATGTTCTAAATCAGCTCCAGGGATCTGTGTTTTTATCCGAGTTTCTAGGTTAATTGACATGAAGTGTACAAACTTGTTAAACATTCAATAATAAACTTTATAGAACATGCAATAACCGTCGACAGCTTAAAGTTTATGAATGCTCATCATTTGGATCATATCATTACTGATATAAAATACGGACAAAGAATAATTTTCGAGAATAATCTATTGAAATGGCAAAGGGAAAACGTAAGTATATTGCTGTTTAGTACCATAAAAGTGTCAAATTTCACTTTTAAAAAATTTAGGCGAACCCGGTAGAATCTAATTCAACACGGTCAGCCAACACTAACTTCCAAGACTGGCTGAACAATTCGAATTTTAGCAACTCTGGATCATCTTGTGATGATGTGAGTATTTTGATAAGTTATTTTCAAATTAAAGTTGATTGTCAACAGTTTTTTAGTTATTAAATATAGGGGAAGTCTTAAAGTCATCCTCCAAAGGAAACCTAATTTTAGAGTACTATAAAAAACATAACCTATTAGACACTCAAACTCGGCGAATGTTTGGTCATATCATCGTTGATTCTATTATTCAAAAAAACATTAATGCTACACCAAAATACATGGAACTATTATCTGATGAAATAATAAAAACATTCCAATCAGAAAATAAGGTATTGTTAATTAGATTGGAGAAGTCGCATACAAATTTTGGTTGCGTTGCATATATTTTAATCTTACATTTCTTACTTAAGACTGGACTGGTAATTTTAAAATAGTTTGAGTACAAAGCTTTCACTAACTTAATTAAGAAATAAGAGGAGTACGAAATATACACAACGCATCCGAAGCCCTTTAAGTAATATTTTTTATTTTTAAATATATTTTAGGAATTCTATTACATTCAAGTGCCGAAAAAAGACCTGGTGGTATATTATATGCAAGACTTGCAAAAATACTGAGAATATTGACGCTGTTTTAAATGAATGGCCATTATACAAGCAGTCCTTTGGTTATTCTTTGGTAATTTAAATCGAAACAATCAAATAACTTAATTAAATTGTAAATGATTCTAGATTGACATTGATTTTGAGTTGCGATTTCCAAACAAGTCATCGAGGTTCTATTCTTGTTTTGAGGATTTCATGGGCAAAATAGTCCCTATAATGAGAAAGGATATTAAGGATCCGAATAGTAAACAACTTCTTAAGGAGTATTGTCAATACGACAAGTTAAAGGAAAATAATGGTAAGTTAGCCTTTTTATAAAAACCTTTTAACCTTATATCGATTTTTGTAGAGAACCAATTGTGTGTCATCTTTATTATACTTCATTCTTTGCTAATTCCTACGGTAAGGACACATAAATTTGACGAGAAAAGCAACAAAAGACGCTTTGTGAAAGCATCTATAAGCGATTCAAGGAGATCGTTTTTGTATAACGTTCAGAATCAAGTAGATCTGGAAAACAAAATAAAAGAAATAACCGTCGAATGTGTGAAAACCAAATAGCGATTGCAGCCTCTAATACTTGGCGTCGGTATAGATTATTTTTCTTTACAACAATTTTATGTTTATTTTTATGATTGTTTGTACAAAGTTCCAAATTTCCTCAAAGCTCTTGACACTTGCTTTAAGGTGTTCCAAGTTTTTGACTTGGAATATCCGAAGGAATGTGAAGTTGTTTGGAACTTCATACAAATATATTTTTACCAAATTAAAACGCCATATGATCTGAAAAATTCGCAACTTGCTAATCTTTTGTCGAATTTAGCATAAGCTGATTTATATTAACATAATTCTTAGTTTTTATGCTTTGAAAGCTAATTCATTATTTTTGAATACTTATTATATATGTTTATTTATTTTTAACTAGTACTATAAGTATGACGAATTTGAATTGTTTTGTTTACCTGGAAAGATATTTAGAATTAGAAAAATTATTTACCCATTTACGATATGTTCATATGCTTGAAATTTTTTCGGAAATCAATGAAATTTTGTTTGTCAGCAAATAGAAATAGGTTCCTTCGATACTCATTTTGCTAGCTACTCTGTAGATAAATACTCCAATTGCTTTGAAGTAATAGACATTAAGTTCATTAAACATGTACCTATTAATTTCCACATGTCTTCAACAGGAAAAAAAATTTTTAAGAATAAGAGAAAATATGTAATTACTTTTTTTAAAATTATTGAAATAAATTACTTTACAAATCCAGTCTTTGTTCTTTTATTTATTTATAATTTCAAATTTTTTATAAGTGAGGTAATATCTACTCTTTTAATAAATAGAGGCAATAGGTTCAATGAAATCCTATTTATTAGAAGAAAGAACAAATCATACTAGGTTTAAAGGAATTTTTTTTTTGATGAATGTATATTTTGTTTAGTTTGAAGATAGGCATAACATAATTTCAAACAGCTTTTAACATAACATCAATTAGTTGATCTCTGGTTTTAAGAATTAGAGTTTTTAATTTTAAGTAATTTTCCAAAATTTTCTTATGTTGATGAAAACAATTTCATTAAAACTTATGAAAATTTTCATGAATTGTATGTAATTTGTCTTTCGATGTATACCATAATTTTAGTATTGATTTAAAGAATTCAGTTTTATTAATGGTAGGAAACTTTCCATAGGCTCGAAATCATTGCGAATTTTCATTGTTTTTAATGTAGTTTTCTTTGGTTTTTCGCTGGGTGTAGGAATAGGGCCACCCTAACCACAGGGCTAAATGGGATATAGCCCTGGGGCGCAAGCCTTTTGGGAGTGAAGATTGTATTTTAAAACTATTACCTGATTAAGATATCAATTTGGAAGATTGTAGAGGGCAATCTTATGATTATGCTTCTAATATGTCGGGTATATATAGCGGCCTTCAAGCGCGCATTAAATCTATAAAAGTCTTGCCATTTACGTACCCTGTGCAGCACATTCTTTAAATTTAATTGGATAGTCGGCGGCGGAATGCTACGTACAAGCAACTAAATAATTTTTATTTCTTTAAAATCTATACAATTTCTTTTCCGCGTCAACATCAAGATGGGAAATTTTGAAAGATACGCTAGTTGGTCAGCAAGAGCTGATTCAGTGAAGGCAACTGTTTCCGGTTATGAAAATTTTAAAAATGCTTTGAATAAAACTTTTGAATATAATTTCCAAAAGCCTGCAACAAAATTTGAAGATGAGGGGTTGTTAAATGAGTTCAACTCACTGGAAACTGCTATTATGGTAGCATTTTGGAGCGAAATATTAGAAATCATAGATAAAACTGATATATCACTTCAAAAAATTGATACTACAATTGAAAGCATTATTTGATTATACGCTTCTTTAGAAACGAAACGAAAAGAAACGAAATACAGAATCATTTAACCTTTACAAATCCGAAGGTATAAAATTGTCTAATTCTGAAACTTTTATATTTTGTATTTGCCGCTTCCACTAGCTATCAAAATTGTATTTTCTTATGACGAGGGGCGCATTATTTTTAGTAGCCCACGGGCGCCGAATATCTTAGGACGGCACTGCATAGGAACTATTTCAAATTTACCTTCAACTGCAGCTAGTGGAAAAGCAATGTATAAAACATTTTAAAGTCACAACCTAAGACTAATCATTCGTTGTTTATACAAACATCTAATTTGTAAGCACAAAACGGACGAACTTGTATGAAAAGCATGGGTGCCTTTTGAAAGAAGTCGTATGTTCTTAGCCATTCGGAATCTGGCCCCTGCCAGATTTTAGGCCACGGCACGCCTATGGATGTACTACAGGGACGACGCTGTGGGACATGGTTGGAGGATTTAACGGATAGCATTATGCAACTAAGTAAGGTAATGCAAAAAATTTAGAAATAAAATATTAGTACGAAATTATGAAATAAGTTTATTCATAGTATGGTTATAAGTATGTATATTAAAATAAACATTTTGTGTTGATTTAAAAAAAAGGAATCTTAAAAAAATTGTTTAATTAAATAATATTACTTTTTACTTTATTATTTTAATAATAAAGTATTGTTATCGACAAAAAAAAAAAATTTGCTATCCTGAAAAATTTTTTTTTCACGTTTCATGACTAGTAGACACCAAAAAAGCAAAAAAAAAATTTTAGTCCGTCTGTACGCCGTGCGCAAAATCGTTTGAAGGCTCGACGGCGAAAGCACGACGGCGAAAAAGAAGACGAAGGGGATGGATGAAATTCTTCAAAAAGCCCAAAAAGAAATGTCGGAGCTGTCATGTTTTTCGAGACATTGGCGAAGCAAGTGGACGACGCCAACATTTCTTCGGAGAAGTTCGGGCAGCTCCAGTTGAAAGTTCTGGAGACTGTGAATAATGTCCTATATAAATAGTGTAGACAGATTAGATCAGATCAGTATTTATGAATTAACTATATTTATGTTATTTTTTTATATTTTATATTTTTGTTAATTTAAACTAAGGCTAGAGGCTGTGAATCATGTGCTATATTTAGAAATGAATTATTTAAACCATTTTTTTTTACATTTATGAATTAACTATATTTCTGTTATTTTTTTTATATTTCGAAATGAATTACATTTTTGATACTTTAATCGTTTTCATTTTTTAAATAGTCACTTAATGTATCTCTCATTGCAAACGTTTTCCTCGATGAATCAAATCGAGTGAAAAGTCTGGATTGTTGCAATGGAGTTATTTTACGTCGCCAGTTCCCCTCTACTAGTTCGTTGGTATCAGTATATTGATCAACGTAATGTGAAGGACCATAATTGGAGTTATCGTGAAATTTTACAAAGTTATGCAAAACTATTGTAGCTTTCACAATTCTTTCAGCATTTTCAGGAAATACATTTAGTGAATTTGTCAGTACCCTCCACTTTGCTGTTAAAATTCCAAATGTATTTTCAATACGAACTCGTGCCGAAAAAAGTGTCTTATTGAATTTCAATTTCGCAGGTGTTAACAGTCTTCCGGGATATGGCCGCATGATGTTTTTTTGAGAGGAAATGCCGCATCTCCGACAAGAAAATATGGCATTTGTATTGAAGAGTTTGGCAATAGTTTCCATTTGAGAACGTTTATCGATTCATTCAAAATTTGGCTACCAAAACCACTCGATCGCAGAGTTCCACCATCAAACTGGCTGCCATAAGCACCTATATCTACTGCTGTAAAACTATAGTCACTATCGCATGCAGCCAGCAAAACAATACTAAAATATTACTTGTAGTTATAATACAGTGATCCAGAATTGGGCGGACACTTTATTTCTATGTGCTTTCCGTCAATTGCACCTAAAACGTTCGGCATGCCAGTTTTCGCGTAGAAGTCGTCCGAAACACTTAAGACTTGAAAGGTCCGCGTTGTGTTACCACAGGATCATCGAATCCGGTCCTACTCGTCGAACCATTTCGAGCTTGCAATGAAGCGTTGGATTCTCGCGAACTCCATTGCGGCAAGATCACGGAGACAGTTGAAGCGGTAAGCTCCAAGGTGAGCTTTCCTTCTGGCTGATAGAGCTGGACAGGTACAGAGAAGGTGAAGGACTGTCTCCTCCTCCTCCTCATCCAGGCAGCTTCTACAGAAGTCGTTTGAGAAGAGGCCGAGTTTTTTGGCATGTCGACCTATAAGACAGTGTCCGGTCAGGACACCGACTGTGGTGCTGATATTCGCCCTTTTGAGCAAAGTCAGCGTTTTAGATCCAGCTTTGCGGCCAGATCTGTCTCGCAGTGTGACATGTAACACCATCTGCCCATCTTGAGTTGGTTTTCTCAATTGAGTCCAATCCCAGTAGCAGTACTTATTGATAAACTAATAATTAATTTATTTGAAAATAATTTTTTAATAGAGGCTTTTCTTTTGTATTATTCCACGCACAAGTTTGTTTTTCCTTTCCTCAAGCCAGTGATGACTCTTGGAAAATTAGTATTTTTAGTTAAGTAGAAGGCATAATTTACGTCGTATTATGATTTTTCATTTCTGAATAAGTGCTGGAAACTATTAGATTTTTCAGTTGTATATTAGAATTTTCGACTATTACTTTCTTTCATATACATATATATTTAAGTATTTTGGAATAAACCCTAAAACTTGTTGGAAACCCCCTTTGGGCGGAGTAATTGGGCATTTCTACAGAAATGTGCATTAATCCAGACTCCGGATGGATCAACCTCGGTCAATATAGTTAGAATGAATGTGGTCCCAAGCAATGGAGACTACTAGACTCGATAGTTTACTGCTTTCAAAGGCAACTGGGTTACTATTTCTCTTCCATAGCCAAAGGCTTTAGTAGCCAGAACCACCTACTAAATTCATAACAATATTGTTACGACCGTTTCAAAGAGATGGCGCTGGGCGAGCTAAGAAACGGACCGGGAGAAACAAAAACAATCACTAGCTCCTGGTAAAAAGGGTGATAGTTTTTTGGATTGAAAATAGGCTAACATTGTTTTTTGGAGTATTGCTACTAACGGTTGTTGATACAAAACGGATCGATTATTAAAGGCGTGAACAATTAATCAAAACTCTTTTATTAATTTTCCTTTACCTTAACATTTCAGAAGTGGGATACGTACTTGGCAGCTTCCATAAAAGAAGACTGTAAGGAGAACAGAAAATATAGTTGGTGAAAAAATATTAATAGCAGTATGGCTTCTGTTGAAGACATGGATGGCGTAGTGTTGGACGCGAGCGGCTCGGACATTGAGATGGAGGTTCCGAGAGGGCGACCACTAACGCGTGGCGAAGGCGTACGAGACAGGGCGGCAAGTCAAAGCCGACAGTCTGCGACACAAGGTGATAGGGTTAGTAATTTTGGGTCTGGAGGAGAAGATTGTTGAGATGTCAATAGACAACTCGACCATTTCCTGCTGGGCGGTTGTGGGTGCGCTCAGAACTCAGCTTTTCGATGAGTTTTGATGACACCCGTAACTGCCACCAACTGAGCGGCATCGAAAAACCGTTTACCGTTATTCGGTAAATGCCGGAAGCGGTCGAAGAGTTGAGGAGAGTGACACCGAACTTGTTAGTGACAAGGAGGACGGGAAGTTTTTTTGGAACGGTGCGTGCCGTGCCGTGAGTTGTGGTGTCTGTTGATCGCTGCTTTGACAAACGGGCGAAATTCACATATTGGGAAAAACGAAAAGAGTCGTCGGGCTCGCTACAAGTGTCTTGTATTCGTGTGAAAAATTCAATATGCCTCGAATGGACCCGCAAACGGAAGAAAAAGCCTTTTGTGAAAATTTTCCCGCGAGTGCCAGTCAGCAGACTGTTCAAAATGGACGTGGGTGTTTGTTATAAAAATTTTGGAGTTATGTGAATTTAATTAAAATTAACCAGTACAGTGTTATGAAAAAAAAAAAAAATAAATACCTATGTGCTGGTCTTGATCTGATCGGCCACAGCTTGAAAGCATAAAATCGAAATCAGTGAAGGATAAATTTAAGCTGGAATCATAAATCATAAAAGAGTGAAAAATGGCGAAAATTTTAAAGTTAAAATAAAAGTTGAAAAGGTTGAGAGTTGAAATTGAGAAGGAGTGAAAAATGGCGAAAATTTTTTTATATAAAATAAAATTTTTTATTCGTATTCATAAATATATAGATATTATTATTATTATTATTTTTGTCGTTATAATAAAATAGTTGTTGTGTCGTTCAGTAACTAAAATAAAAACGAAATATATTTTATTTCAATGAAAATAAAAATTTGAAATATAAAAAAAAAAAAAAAAAATTAAATATTAAAAAAATTCAAAAATAACAAGACAAACGGACAGGACTGACGGGACGGAAATTAATAAATGAAATAATAAGTTAACAAAAAAAAAGGTGAAACAAACCAATGGGGTGAGTTTGTTGTTTTTTGTTTATTTAAATTTTTTTTTGGTTATGGTTTTTTTTTATTTTGCAGATTTTTGTCAGATTTTCTTTTGTTTTTATGATCATTTTAGGTTGTTGGTTATATTTTTCTTTTCATGAATTGAAGATGCGTAAAGGCTAAAGGCCACTTTTGAAAATGAACCCGAGCGTCTAAGCTCCTCTGCCCTGAAACTCAATAAGGGGCCATGATGAAGTTGTTTTTAGGACAGTCATGGCTGAGGTAGGGTGGGCAGGCAGGGCGCTATAACACCTAAGCGCCCTGACAAATCGCGAAGTCGCGCACTCCACCGCTTCTTGGTCTTTCACGACCTATTGGGAAGATAGTCCCAATTTTAAATAACCCTGGAGTAAGCCGACACGAAATTTTTTGTTGTACAGGCCAAGGGTTTATGGACTGAAATCTGGGCAAGAACCCCCCCACAACTGCCGTAGCTAGTCCCGGCCGCCAGCAAGCGTGTCGCTTCCGCTCGGATTTCAGCCACCAATTCAGATGTAGGAATTGGCCCACTCTTTCCCGATCCCAACCTTCCCTTCGGTTATTTTGACTTTTTTTAAGTCGAAATAATCACTCCAAGGCCTCCGTTCACAACAAGATTTAAGCCGAGCTATAAATGAGCTCATGAAGGCGGGGTTGGCAACCCAAATTCAAAAGGCTATCCAACAGCAGGCGGCCTTAGTGTTTAGTGATATCATCGATGCTCGAAGGGAGTCGCCGGATCTGCGATCCACACGATTAGACGTGATGGAAGCGGATAGTGGAAGGGCGAGTCGAGCATTACGAATCGGCAATGAGGTTGTGGAACGTTTTGACCCAGGAAACGCCGATCAGAATGTTGATCGATGGATCAAAAAACTCGATCAGCATGGCGATGTCCATGGATGGTCACCTTATGATCGCGCAACCATCATGCAGTCTAAGTTAGAAAGGTCCGTGAAGAAATGGTACCATCGGTTGGTGCGTTATGATTATTCGTGGAAGTCGACGTTGCGTGCGGCGTTTCCAAGGCGGTACGATTTTGCTTCCATGATGGAAGAGATGATTGCGAGGCGAAAGCAATCTGGAGAGGGCATGACGGCATACTATCATGCAAAGCTGGAGCTATGCGAGCAGGTAAAAATACGTGACGAAGATGCAGTGTCGTGTATCATTAGAGGATTACCGGAGGAGTTGCGCGCAAATGCCCAGGTGGTTGGTTGCAAAACGCCAGAGCAACTGTATTCGAAATTATTGGCGGGACTCGAATCCTATAGGCGAAGGGATGAGATTCCGAAGTCAACTTTGCGAGGTGAAAGCAAAGTACGGCGTGAATACACCACGGCAGCATTTGTACCTAACAGGCGTTGCTACAACTGTCAGGAGGAGGGTACTGACATCAGCCGAGATTGTCCAAAGGCAAGAATGGAACGATGCTGGCGTTGCGGACAAGGTGGACATATGTCCAGAAATTGTCCGAAGAGACAACCAGAGAGCGTTACTACACAGGTAAGCTTGATTTCCAATATTGAATCCTTTACTTTTAGGAAATGGGGTACAGTAAATGGCGAAAAAGTGCGTGTTTACTTGGACCCAGGAAGTGAACAAAGCCTGTTAACAGTAGACACGGTGGAGCGCTTAAGATTGTGCATTGGAAAAGAAAGCCAGGGCGTCAAATTGTGCGGCTTTTCTGGTGGCTCAGCAAAGGCGTTGGGTAGCATAAATTTCCAGATGAAGCTGGATGGTATCGAGATAGAAGTTAAGGCGTTAATAACGGATTGCGATATGGGGAAAGTAGAAGTGTTATTAGGACAACCAGCAATCCAGAGCCCGGGTGTAATAAAGCGATTTTAGTAAGGGATGAAGACGCGGCCGTAGTGCTCAAACAAATTACCTTGGAAGGAGAACCTGCACGGTGGAAAATAGTTCTTAAAGAAGACTTTGCGTGTCCATCTTTCTCAACTGAAGTGCAAGGTGGGCAGCCCGGTGAAACTGTTTTCATGACGGCTAGGATGTTTAGAGAGAATCAATCTTGGATGGCGATTCCAGGAGGGGTTTTGAAGAATGGACAACCGAATGAGATACTCATCAGCAACCTTGGCGAGAACGAAGTACGATGGGCGAAAGGACGTCTTGTTGCCAGGGCGGAGGAGTGGCAGAAACAGGATCCAGATATATTCTTGACAACAGAGAAGGTAATTGTTCAAACAATTTCAATTTCAAACCAAATTGATAAAAAAATTAAAATGGGTGAGGTAACAGAAAACGAGAAAATGCGATTGTTGCGTTTACTGAAGGAAAAAAGACACTACGGCAACGTAAGTGGCATGCGGTCTAAGACTAGACAACTGTATATCTCTGCTGCCGCCTCTTGTTTTGACGTTATCTGCATCACTGAAACGTGGCTTTGCAAAAACTTCAGAGACGCCGAGCTGTTTGATGGCGATTATCAGATCTTTCGTCGTGATCGTCATCTTGACATCCAGGATGCTCCCTTTGGCGGCGGAGTGCTTTGTGTAGTAAATCAGAAATTCACCGCTGAAGTAATTGATATTCCTGAAGCATCATCGAGTTGCTCTGCGTTGCGCTGACTTTTAGCGACAAAAAACTGTATATCATCACGACGTACATCCCTCCGTGTACGTTATCTTCAGTATATGAATCCGTTTTCAACGCTACGGATAGAATATGCAGTTGTATGCGTCCTTACGATGAACTACTCGTTCTCGGAGATTTTAATTTACCACTGGTAACGTGGTCCCGATCTGGAGATGAAGACTGCCTTATCCCGTCCTTCGCCTCATGTCCTAGGCAGGATGAACAATTTCTGGACTGCATGCTTTCAACAGGCTTGCACCAGATCAGCACGAAAGCTAATACCTCTGGACGATACTTGGACCTCGTTTTCTCTTCCGATGTAACCCAAACAACAGTCAATCATTGTACATCACCACTGTTACCGGATTCGAATCATCATCCAACACTTCACGTTGTTTTTAATTTTGATTCACGAATTAATCACTTATTTCCTTCTGAAATAACATATGGCTATAATTTTAATAAAGTCGATTTTTCTGCTTTAAATCGCGACATCTCTACATGTGATTGGTTGAGTGTACTAAGTGAGCCGGATGTTGAAACTGCCACTTCAAACTTTTATAACACGATCTTTCGTAGTTTCGCGCGATGTGTACTGGTCACATTTACTAGAAAGCCTAAGCGTTTTCCGTGGTTTGACGACGACCTGATACATCTGAAAAATTTAAAAACGAAAGCTTGGAAGACATATTGTCTCTCAAGGATTGATTCAGACTACGCTTCCTATCCAACCTTACGCGACCTGTTTATTAGCCGGTCTAGTGCGGCGTATACCTCGTACGTCAATAATGTTAAATTATCGATTAGGGACAAACCTAAGCGGTTCTGGGATTTCGTCAATTCAAAAAGGAATTCCGACGGATACCCCGCTTCTATGTCTTTTGATGATGTGGTCAGCGATGACCATTTAGTCATTAGCAACTTCTTCGGAAACTACTTCCGTGCTGCTTTCACTTCTTCTAACTGTGATAATAGTTTTAAGGATCATAAACACTTGACAAAGTTTCCTTCTACTTCATTGGAGATGAAGGATCTGCACATAGACGAAGCTACTGTTTTGAAATTTATCTCAAATATTGCAGATAGTTTTTCTGTTGGTCCAGACGGCATCCCTCCAAGCGTTCTAAAACGATGCAGCTCTTCCCTAGTAGCACCCTTGTGCTATTTATTCAATTCTTCTCTTCGTTCAGGGATATTTCCCAGTTCATGGAAATATTCTACTATTAAGCCGTTATTTAAGAAAGGTAAAAGAATCGATGTACGAAATTATCGGCCTGTCGCCAACCTTTCTTGTATTTCGAAGCTTTTCGAGGCTATTGTTTGTGATGTAATGAATTTTCATTGCAAATCAATCATAAGTCCATCCCAACATGGATCTACTAAGGGTAGGTTTACTACCACAAATTTAATGGAATTTGCTAATTTTTCCGTTAAAGCGATTGAAGGTGGAAATCAGGTGGACTGCATTTACATTGATTTCAGCAAGGCGTTCGACAAAATGAATCATTCCATCCTGACTTATAAGCTACAATTACTGGGTTTTCCATTCACGTTTATTAATTTGATCAGTTCGTATCTACTTAATTTTACTCAAAAGGTGTTTTTTCGTGGAGCTCTTTCATCCGATATATAATACTTCTGGAGTACCTCAGGGGAGCCATTTGGGTCCGCTTTTATTTATCCTCTTCATTAATGACGTGAGTTCGGTTCTCTCCCACTCTAAAATTTTAATGTATGCTGACGATGCAAAGATTTTTCGTAATGTAATCAATGCGGCTGATTGTTCTCTTCTTCAGAGTGACCTGCAACGGTTTTATGACTGGCGTACACTAAATTGTATGCCTTTGAATATTAGTAAGTGTATCACTGTATCGTTCTCTAGAAAGAAAACTCCAGTTACATTTGATTATAGTTTGGAAGGAAACCCATTATGTAGAACTGACAAAGTGAACGATTTAGGTGTATATTTTAATAACGAAGTTACTTTTAATGACCATTTTGATTATGTTGTCAGTAAGGCTAACTCCGTCTGGGGCTTTGTGCGAAGATGGTGCAAGGATTTCAATGATCCACATGTTACAACAATGTTGTACTGCACATTTGTCCGTTCTATTTTGGAATGTGCCTGCCCGGTATGGGCTCCATACTATGAGGTTCATAAAAATAGAATTGAGTCGGTTCAGAGAAGGTTCTTGCGATTCGCACTTAAAGGTCTTCCTTGGCATGATCCACTGCATCTGCCTCCTTACCATGAGCGTCTTAAACTCCTGCCGATGGAGTCGTTGGTTGATAGACGAGATGTCCTTAGAGCTGTTTTTGCTTTCAAGGTAATTTCTGGTGATATTAGCTCCCCGTCATTGCTGGAAGCCGTTACTTTCAAAGTTCCATTTCGACCCTTGAGAGACTATGTGTTGCTGGATATTCCCCACCATCGGACAAATTACGGCCAACATGAACCAATCACATCTCTTTCACGCATTTTTAATTATAATTACAGTCAAATTGACTTTAACATTTCTGTTCAACAGTTAAAATCGGCTTTATCAAATAAATAATGTAATGTATTTAGGCATTTATGAGTGTACGGATATAATGATGTATTTTTGTACTTATTTTTTATTTCTTCTAATAATTTTATATTTTGTAATTTTTGTTATAAGTTATCAGTATTTGATGAATTTGAATAATAAATAAATAAATAAATTTTGCAGAGAATGAGGAAGATTTGGGATTAACTCATTTAGGGGAAATGAAAATTCATGTCACAACAGATGTTCCAGTTTTTATGCGTCCTTATCGGTTGGCGGTAACGGAAAAAGAAGTAGTGCGGGAAAAGGTAAAGACTTTATTAAAGGCTGGAGTTATCCAGGAGTCAAGTTCGGCGTATGCCAGCCCAATCATACTGATTCCAAAGAAAACAGGGGAAATCAGACTTTATGTTGACTATAGGGCACTGAATATAATTACGGTGAAGGACCGGTATCCGTTGCCGCTGACTTCCGATCAGTTGGATAAACTGGCAAAGAAGCGGTATTTTACTACGCTTGATTTGGCTCAGGGATATAACAAGGTTCCTATGCACGTTGACTCAGTGCATAAAACGGCATTTATCACTCCGGATGGGCAATACGAGTATCTGCGAGTTCCTTTTGGGTTAGCGAATGCTCCGGCGGTGTTTCAGAGAGTGATAAATAAACTATTGAGCGGGTTTAAAAACGAGCAAATACTGGCGTATATGGATGATTTGATGCTTCCATCAATGGATGTTGATCAAGGCCTAGATTTGCTTAGAACAGTATTGAATTTAATTGAAAAGGCGGGATTGAAGTTGAAGTTAGAAAAGTGTTCATTTCTAATGGAAACTGTAGAGTACCTTGGTCACGAAATTTCGGCAGATGGCGTACGACCGGGAGCTCGAAAAACAAAGGCGGTCGAGGAATATGTAGCCCCAAAGAACGTACATGGTGTGAGGCAGTTCATAGGGTTAGCATCATATTTCCGTAAGTTTGTGAAAAACTTCTCTCTACTTTCAAGACCAATAACAAACCTCACAAAGAAGGGAGTCGTTTGGCATTGGGTGAGGAAGAATAAACGGCGTTTGATTTATTGAAAAGTAAATTGGTCGAACGACCGATACTGACAATCTTCGATAGTAAGGCGGAAACAGAACTGCATACAGACGCCAGTAAGTGGGGGTTGGCGGCATATTAATGCAAAAACCTGTTGACACGGAAGATTGGAAACCGGTGGAATATTTCAGTCGAGTTACTTCTGTACAGGAACAGGTATATCACAACTATGAACTGGAGACTTTGGCGGTAGTAGAATCAATTGATGAAGATGATGAAGAAGAAGAAGAAGTATCCAGTGACAGTCAAAAATTCAGTGGTTTCATTTTCGTACTTACATTACTTTGAATCTAGAAACTAAATTCATCCTTATACTTGTAAATATTATTAAAGTCATTACAATCCGACGTACAATAAAGTTTTAGTGAAATTGTTCGCTTTTGCAAGTAAAAAAAAAAAATCTCTTTGTTTCTGAATTTTGTAAACAAAATAGTACCGGGAAATGGCGACGAATGGTAAGTCGGAGGATGGAAAGTGTGGAAAGTGCGGAAAAATGGTAAAAAATGGTGATAACGCTGTAAAATGTGATGGCTTTTGCCAAAAATGGTATCATACAAAATGTGTCAAGGTAAGTGATTCTGAATACACCAAAATACAGACGCTAGAAAATACGGTGATATGGATGTGCGATGGTGACAGGGAGCTCTTAAAAAAACTAGTAACTAACCAAGTCGGGGAGTTACTAAACGACACAAGCTCGATTAAAAAAATATCAGACGATGTAGAAACCATCAAAAAAGAACTAAGTTCATTAAAAGGAAATGGTATTATAATTAATAATCCACTGGAATATGAAAAAGTGGCTGCTGGGCAGGATAAGCCGCGGCCAAAATTCAACAAAGGCATAATAGTCAAACCCGTGCGAGAGCAAAATTCGGATGACACAATAAAGCAAATCAAAAAACACATAAAGCCGAAGGTATTAAAAACACCAATACTTATGATGAAGCCAGTATCAAATGGGGGGATCATAATAAAAAGTTCAAATGAGGAAAATACCGAAAAAATAATGTCTGAACTACAAGCAAAGCTGTCAGAAAACTGCACAATATGGCTTACAAAACAGAAAAATCCTCGGCTTGTTATTTATGGCCTCGAAAAGCAATATTCTAGTGATGAACTACTAGAAGAGATAGCTAGCTTAAATTGTGGGATAGATACTAAGGAGAAATTGAATGTAATATACACCAAGCAAAATATGCATTCTAAAAAATGGACTGTCTACATTGAGGTGACGGGAAATCTTTATAGTAGAATAGTAGATAAATATATTAATATAAATTTCCAGTCACACTATATACGCGAAGACTTTAATATCTTAAGGTGTTTTAAATGTCAGCACTTTAATCACTCTGCTGAAAATTGCACTAAAGACTGCAACACGTGCGCAAAGTGCTCAGGGAATCATATGACGAGCGAATGCCAATCTTCGAACATAAAATGCATTAACTGTACGCAACTTGGGAGAATTCAGTATGTAGACTGTAATCATAGGTCAGACAGTTGGGAATGTCCGGAATACAAGAAAAGAGTCAGAGCGGTGCAGCAGAAAACAGATTACTTAATAAAACAACTATGAGCAATAATAAATTAAAAATATTCTATGCTAATTTAAGAAGCATTAGGAATAAAATTCCGGATCTCGAAATTTACTTACAAAAACACTAGGAAATTGATATTTTAGTATTCGGAGAAACATGGCTATATAACACGGAAACATCATTTTTCCAATTAAAAGGTTATAATGCAGTACATAACTGCAGAGAACAGGGTAGGGGCGGAGGCACTGCAATATTTATAAAAGCCGATTATAACTTCAATACGATTGAAACAAACATCAAATACAACACAATTGTGCTTTTAGTTAAATTAAGCAGGGGAGATGTCAAAATCGCTACCTTCTATAAATCCCCATCAGAAACACCAGAAGCCTTCATTGAACACTTGGACCAGCTATACTCAACTCATTTAAAACTCATAACACAAGCAGATACAAATATTGACACACTAGTAAATACCTCGATGAAGCAGGAGTATGAGGGAATGTTGACAATAAATAACTGCATTATGCTAAATACGACTGAGCCGACGAGAGTGAATAGAGACACCGCCACACTAATCGATCATATAATAACGAATGATATCTCCGTTGGATCATCATATAAAATTGAAATGAGTAATTGGGCAGGGCTAGACCATAAAGTAATTACTCTAACGCTCAGTAAAAGCCCAGCACGGAAAGGTAAGATGGCTAAAAAGACTATACAAATTCTAAATTGGAAAAAATTTATAAATATAGTTGAAAACAAAATAAACAGCCGGGAACACTATACTATTGAATCACTGGTCTCTGATATTACGTTTGCTAAATCTGAAGCAAATACATCAAAAACTGTACGCGTAAGAAGTAACGCTTCATGGATTACAAAAGAGATACTAGATGTAATAGAAATAAAAAACAAAATATACAGTAAACTTCAAAATGACCACGATAATCAACAGCTTAAATCAGAATATAAGAGTATTAAAAACAAATCGACTAAACTGATCAAGGAAGCAAAAACCAGTTATTTAAATAACTCTTTCGAAAAAGCAGCGGGAAATAGTTTAAAAATTTGGAAAGTTATCAGGGAATCTTTAGGGAAAGGTACGGATGAATCTAATAAGAAAAAGGGAATAGCTGAGATCAAATCTGAATTGGGTACTATTGCAAATAGTGAAGGTATTGCTAACGAATTAAATAGACACTTTACATCGATAGGAGAAAAATTAGCGAACAACATGAAACAAAACTATGATTTTAATAACATTCGAAGAATCAAAAACAAGTCTAATCCTAACACCATTTTTCTAATGCCTACGACAGCAGAGGAGATAATATCGATTATAACTTCACTGAAATCAAACACGTCACCAGGGATAGATGGCATAACTACAAATAACATCAAAATAATAAAGAATGTTATCGTTAGACCAATGGCACAAATAGTAAACGATATTCTAGAAACTGGTGTGTTTCCGAGTTCTTTGAAAGTGGCATTAATAATTCCAGTTCACAAAGGCGGCGATAGAACAGATCCAGAAAATTATCGTCCTATAGCATTACTGAACGCAATCAGCAATATAATAGGAAAAGTAATAAACTCAAGAATAACGAATTTCATACAACGGGCAAGAGGCTTTGATCAGAATCAATATGGATTTCAAGCTAAGAGTAATACGACATCAGCAATAATAGATGCAATTAACTATATAAATAAAGGTCTTGACGAAGGGAACTATGTAGCTGGTATATTTGTCGACTTGAAAAAGGCATTCGACACAGTAAATCATTACATACTTCTAGAAGGACTGGACGAACAGGGTATTCGCGGAAAGGCGAAAAGCCTAATAAAAAGCTACCTCAGCGACAGAATATATACGACAAAAAATTTTGATATCTACAGTAACGAGATGCACGTCAACATCGGTATACCGCAGGGATCGATAATAGGGCCAACATTGTACTTACTTTATATCAACAATCTACGTGAAGCAGAGGTATTAGCAAAGTATGTTATATTCGCCGATGAAACATTATTACTCTACAAGGGAAGGAATCAACACAATCTGGAAAATAACATAAACGATGATCTAAAGAAATATGGTGATTGGTTATTGGGAAATAACCTAACAGTGAATACGACGAAAACCAATTACATGCTACTTAAACAAAAAAATATGTTAGACATTAAAATAAATCCCATTATGCAATTCACTTCAATTAAAAGAATAAAAGAGACCAAATATTTAGGAATTACAATTGATGAAAACTTATCGTGGACAACTCACATTCAAAACTTGTGCAAGAAAATATCACCCTTTATTGGAGCACTGAGAAGAAATCAGTTCCTAGCGACAAGAATTAAGGAACTTAACTTTAACGCACACATTATCTCTCTCTTAACCTATGGAATACTGGCATGGAGTCAGACAGCTCTATACAACATTAAAAAATTAGAGAGACTTTTAAACAAAAGTATTAAAGCTGTATACAACCTACCAAGAACAACACCGACCACAGAATTATATAGGATGACAGGAAAACTTAACATACAAGACATAATAACAGTAGAAGGAGCTAAGCATATTCATGCAATTAGGAAACAGCAGAGAAAATCTTCAACTAACCTTGTAACTAGCAGCGAAATTCACCACTATAATACACGAGCAGTGGAACACATAAAGCCCGAAACACAATGCTCCCGTTCCGTTCCGTTCCGTCACGACAAGTGAGTTTATGTGATCCGTAAAAGTTGAATTTTGGTCAACTTTTCCGATCCGTTCCGTTACGACCATTGTGTGCATTTACATGGTCAACCCATAAGGTCTACTTTGACAGCTGAACGGAACGGAACGGAACGGGAGCATTGTGTTCGGGGCTTAAGAGTCCCACACGCGCGGACGGAGAGAATAAGGAAGGACCCAATAACGGTTGCAATTGCTCTGTACAACCAGCTGCCACAAATTTTAAAAAATGCTGAATACGATCGATTTAAAGTGCTACTCAAAAAACATATGAGGGAGATGAGAAGTACAAGTTTAAGTTAAACTTAAATGGACTTCGAAACAATTACCTTGCCATACACACTTCTATTTTCCGAACTCCTATTTCTTATTTATGCTACAATAATACTTATTTTTATTTTTGCTATCTTTATTTTGTATACTGCTTGCTTACTTTCTTCTTCTTCTTCTTTACGATTTACGATTTATTTATTTATTTTTATCGCTTTTTTCCTATTTTTATTTTTATTTATTTATTTATTTATTTATTTTTTTTTCTATCTTCACTTTTATTAACTTTTTAATTTTTTATTTTATTACTATTTTTTAATCTAATTTTTTATTTATTTTTATTTACTATTATTATTACTTTTGCATGCCTTTTTGGTTTGCTTCATTTGTGTTACCCCTAATACCAGTACTCGGTACTGTTTGGGGAGCACATCGGACACACCAGAATAATCTGAGCCCAATGTCAACATACAGCATGAGTATGTTGATATGATGAATTTTTTCCAGTTCATTGAGCTGAGAGAGTATTTAGTCTCCAGTACTTTGGGCTGCGGAAGTGTACCCATAGAGGGATAAAGTCGCGAAGGATTTTTAAATCCCGTGGAACGGCGGGCGATTCCATTTGACACGGTGCATGTTGACCATTTGGGTCCCTTCGTTAAGAGTGTAAAAGGAAATATTTATTTACTGGTACTAATCGATGGTTTTACCAAATTTGTATTGGCGAGAGCGATAAAGACCTTGAGGTCTACTGAAATAGTTGCGAGACTGAGGGAGATATTTTCTGAATATGGTTACCCAAGGCTAGGGTTACTGTATACGCACTCACTATCTAGTGACCCTACCCAAGGCTTATAATAAGTGACCATGGTTTGGCGTTTACTAGTAGGGTGTTTAAGGACTTTATGTCAGAGAAAGGCGTTAGACATGTCCTAAATGCGATAGCTACACCGAGAGCGAATGGTCAGGTGGAAAGATCAAATCGTACGAAAGTGAGGCTCGATGGGACGAGGTATTACCAGATGCAATGTGGGGTCTCAATAATACAATCAACGCTACTACACGATTCTCTCCGGCTCAGTTATTGTTCTCTCGTGAAAGCCGTGGGGTAATAACATAACTGGCGAGTGGAGAGCAAGATAGTGAGGCGAGAGCTGAAGGTGATGAGGATATTTTAGGAGAAACTCTACAACGTAACGAGAGCGCATCAAGCGTTCAAACCACAAATGGGATAGTTACCACCCGAAATGCTGGTATTGATCGAGGCGAGGCGGGAACGTCTTCTAGTAGTAGCACAGAAAAGGTTGAGTGACGACTCTTCTAATTCTGAAGCGCGAAAAAGGCTATCACTGCACCGCGCACAGGCGAGTGAAAATATCACTAAGGCGGCAGCGCGAATGAAAGCGCGATATGATCATAAACGTAAAAGGGCGAACAAGTATGTGGTAGGCGAATTGGTATTGTGGCGGCATGCAGTCGCAAGTAAGTCAGGCATTGGCATGAGTAGAAAATTGGCGAATAAGTATGACGGACCGTTTCGGGTAAGGAAGGCGTTAGGAAACGACAGGTACGTCATTGTGACGATTAAGGGCGTAAGGGGGTATAAAAGATATGAGGCAATTGTGGCGGTAGACTCTCTTAGAAGATATCATGGCGTAAATAATATGGATGTGGATGTGGGCGACGAAAGTGGTGAAGAGGTTGATCGACTAGATTTAATCGATCTTTTAGAGTCGTAAGGTGATAATTTAATGAGGACATTAATCTCTTTTCAGGAAGGCCGAATGTTACGACCGTCTCAAAGCGGACCGGGAGAAACTGGGCGGGATCGAGCAATCGCAAAGTACATCATACCGGATTGTCGGAAGTGGTTCGGATTGCCGTACGTAACAGCTTAATGACAGAAGAAAGTAAAAGGAAATTCGGTAATATTTTTTCACCGAACGGGTTGTTCCTACGAATAGAAAAAGTGTGTTCAGTGAGTATTTTAAAATTGTTTAAACCAAAAAAAACTAAAATGAATAAGAAACGAGTGTTCAGTGAGTGTTTTAAAATTGTCTAAACCAAAAAAACTAATTGGAGTGAGGCTTTTCCAGATCCCAGCCTTGTGCGAAATGGATGTCATTCATGGATGGCAGGTATGGATGAAGTTGCGATTCTGCAGTTGCTAGTTTTACTACAATTAATATGTGCTACCTATTTTGTTTCATATATTGTTCTTATAGAAGGCAAATTCTCGGAAAGCAAGAGACGGGAAGTAACTTGTACTTGTTGACGTAAATTTGGTAAGAACATTGAAAATATCATTTCACATTGAAATTCACATTTTGTTTCATTTTCTACAGGAAATACCGATGTCTCACGAAAACCAATTACATCATCATCGAGGAAAAGAGCGTCTTTTTACTTGAGCAACTAATTCAAAGTGATCCCAAATGGTCTCTGAGACGGGCTTAATTGCATCCTCAAGCTATTTGGACACTTAGAATTATCCCTCCTACACCTGAATCAACTCCAGGAAGTTCACGAAGAAAGAGTTGATCCACCACATACGACTCAGGCGCTGTTCGCTGGACGAGGCCACGAACATTCACTGACTACGTCGGTACTCACCTCTTTCAGGTCCCACCTCCCCTCGGGACTAACCGCGTGTTCTGGTTGGGTATCCCTCATAACCACCAATAAACACAACAAAAGTCTTTGCCGTCAACATCGAGAATTACGAAAAATAAAATAATCGAAACAGCAAAAAATTCTGAGAGTACAAAAGTAAATTGCCTACAACCAGAGCCTCTTATATGTATATGAAAGCCTCGGGTAGTTGTAAGATAGTGTGCGTGGATGACCATTCGATATTTGACAGTTTCTGTTTTCATGTGATAGCTGAAAAGTGCGCGTTCAATATCATGGGCAATTATTTTAATTTATTGATAACTTATAAGTTAAAATGGTTGAAAATGTTAATATTTCAAGTTTAAGTACTTCATTTTCGCCCTAAAACTTTTGCGAATTCGCAATTGATTTAGAGAAGAACTTACGAAAATATTTTGCGGCCAAAAAGTGTGGTTAGACTAGAAATGTTTACATTGTTGAGAATGGCCTATCCAGTGAAGGTTTTCCAACTGTCATGTCCTCAGGGACAGCGATTAATCAACAGTCGGGGATTTGGTGTTAGGATTTCACACCAGAAACCCTACTGACGCCGGAAAACAACTAACATTTAATCAATGTTCAGAATATTTGTCATTATTTAATATTAATTAATATGTTTAAAAGTGCGTGATGTGAAAAATGTGATTGTGGGGATGTCGCATTAACATGAACAGTTTTTCGATTCCAAGTTGTAAATAAATTTTGCAATTTTGTACATAATGTTAATATTCGGTTAAAATTAGTATTTTCACTCAACATGAGTTGTTTTTTTATATGTATAAAATTGAGAGATATAGTATACGCAGCCGGTTCTAATTTCAATATTTCAGTTCTGTATTTTTCAATTCTTGCACCATTTTATATCACTTAATAATCAAATGCAATGAAATAACTTTTCTTCATTTTGGGCTTGTAAAGCATAGTTATTACGGTTCGCCCCACGGAAGCGGCCGTTATACCACTATTAGCCGATTTCGGTGGAAAAATAAACAGCAATTAGAAACCCCCGGGTACGAAGGGGGCGAACGGGTCCTTGCCGGCCAACCCAGAGAAGGGTCGTGGGCGCAAGTGGTTCCAAGTTTAATTAGCCCGTTCTTATTCGCTTTTCTCGAATCGAATCACTAGTTCGGGAAAATGACAATAAATACCGTCACCGACTTGTGATCGGGTAACTTAAAGATTTTTTAAAAAATAAACTCTCTCCAACTCGTACTCCTAGTTGCTAGCACCGTACACGTCTTCTCGATTCGATCGCACTTTTGCAAGAGGCCGTTTTTCGGGTCCTTCCTTTCCGCGAAATCTCGGTTGCGCTTTTTAAACGGCTAATCCCCGTTTCACGGGTCAACGCTCGCTTTCTCCAGGTCATTCCCTCAGGTTTTTCTTCACCAAACGACGATTTAGCCTGGATTCAACCCTCGCCGATCTGTCTTATCGACTCGCAATTTCTCGCTGTTCGCGCAGTACTCGTCCATATTGTTTGTTTACAACTGCGGAATGTAGGCGATATGACGTTTTGGTCCGGCGTTGTTTACGTTTGTGTGGCAGTGAAATTGTGAGTGCGCGGTCCGATGTGGTCATTGGGTGGCGTAGCCCCGCGCACCTACAGCTAAGTATGGAGTATGTAAGTAGTATGTAAGTTATCGCCCTCTTGGCGGTATTCCTATCCAAATCATATTAGCTAAACCTATTAATTACTTCCGCCTAAATCCAATTCAAAGAAATCCTAGCTACTTTTAACATTTATTACCTCGTTAACCCGCTTGCCTTCCGTCTTGTCCTGCATTTTACATGCAACGTTCTAATGCGTGCGTACAATTTATCTTTTTAGGTGCCGCGCTGAGCGAAGGTGCGACACAAATGGGTGTCACATTGGGTGCATCCGGAAAACCAAAAAGGTATTGATTATTACATTCATTCTAACTAATTTAAGCTAACGCTATTCTTTTCTTTCGTTTCAGGGCATCTGTAACACTCCCCCCTTACTAAAAAAATAATTCCCCGAATTCTAAGTGATCGGCGCAGCCGACGATGTTGTATGGGCAAGATGGTTTTGGTAATACTCCTTATTTTATTTTTAACTATAAGTACCTATTCTTCCATTATTTCCTGAATTCATGTTCGCGCTTAACTTCCTAACCTATGTTCAGTGGCTATTCCACTCTCCTCTGGACTACTAAATAGATTTAGTTCCCTTTTCCCTTTTCATATGACTTAAAATCCTTGGCATGCCACACGCCACCGGATTTACCGCTGTCCGACCCCAATTCGTATGTGTACGGTGACACCTTCTTCACTACAATAAACGGTCCGACGTATTTTGGGGCAAGAGTAGCAGAGAAATATTTAGCTGCATCTGAAAGCACATAATTCTTTCTCCAGACGAGATCATTGGGGAGGAAACTTAGGTCTTGCTTCCGTAAATCGTATCTCCCTTTGCTGCGCTCCGCTGCTTTTCTCAATCTTCCCAGAATATCCTCTTGCAGTTTCTGTAACGCCTCAGCCCGTATTAGGGGATTGTAACGAACGGCCCGCAAAACGAACGTTGCAGAGGACAAAATGCGAAAACACCAGTCCAGAATATATCATAAAATTCCTAGCAAGTTATCGCTAGAGAATTCACTGGGCAATAAGAAAAGCTTCATATGTCATTCTTTGGTCAGAAACCATAGAGTACGTAGGAGAGGCGATCGAGACCAACAAAATACGCGTATATGGGAAGCAATATCGCACACCAGACACCAAGCTGCACCACACGGCTGGGAAAAAGATGCTTGTGCGCAGTGCGCACTGACAGATCACGATCAGTCTAGTTCCAGCCACCGACCACGATGGTCAAATTTTAAACAAGAGCAGTCAGTAGGAAGAAAGCCACCAACCGCGCAGGAGTGGAGAAGATCCGGCAAATCCCCGACAGGGCCCCAGTTTAGGCCCCTCGCCCCGGTGAAACAGAACAAAAGGAAGAGCTGACCGGAGTTATAAGTTATACCTTCTTTTATATTATTTTTTTCTTGTATCTAGTTTTGTTGGATATTTCCTTTTATATTGCCACTTTCGGGATGGCTAGTGCGCGAGGTTGGCCCAAAATGGTCTAAATCACGGTTTTTTCTTTCTTTTTGTGTTTCCTTGTATTTTGTGTGGTCCACAAATTTTGTGCGTATTCCGAACGAAGACATAGTTTTCTTTGCGTATATTGCGTCTAGTTCTTTCAAATTGAATTGCGGTCGTAAATTTTCTTTTTTTTTTGCTCGTTTGTGAGGTTAAGTGCTAAGTTATCGGTGGCACGAGGTGCGTAATACCGGTATGTGTAACGGAGGTTCCCCCGTTAGGCATTTAGCCATCGGCAGGTTCCGTTACCCACGCCCTAAAGTACCGCTAGTGACGCGCAACCGCATGGATGCCAACGCAGTCCCCGCTTTCCCGCATGCGCCTTCTAAGTGGATCCTTTTAGCTTAGCGTCCTGTGTGCTGACTTCGCTAAGTACATTTCAGGTTTCGAAAGACTTCGATGGGTTTCTTTTTTGATCAAATCATGAACCAGTAGGTGCTAAATTCGGCCCTAACGCACCTTCGCTGCTTGTAGACGAATTTTCAGAAATCTTAGGAACTCCATTCGCAGACCTGCGGCGCTCCTCGAGACAACGGCTGGATCAGTTAAGCCGCAATAGCTGAAAAGTTGCCTTCTTCCTTTTTTTTCAGGTTAGGTACGCGCGTTTTCAAATTTTAGCGGATTCGGCCATATTATGTTTCCTTTGGACCCTTCAAGCCGAGAAAGTAAAAACCTCCGAAGCCGAGTGAAGGACCAGCAACGGATGACGCATCGTTGTACTCATAGGACACCCCGCTGTCTGTAGTTCTTTTTGTGTTGCGTTGCACGTTGTTCGGCACGCACCTAATTAAGCGGTTAGTTTTTTTGTTTGTTGTTCAGGGCCCACGTTAGGTGGCTCCCGAAGATACCATAACTTTATAATGGGATTTATGAAGACCAACACCAAGTCCACCTTAAAGCACCACAGTACATGGAGTCCATCGAGCTTGTAAGGCGTCAGAAGACGACATGTACATTACATGGCGCCCCAACGTGGTTGCCCTTACCCTTTAAGGCGTCATTAGCCGGCGCGTGTACATTATATGGCGCCCAACGTATAGGACGGCCATTTTATCCGACACCAGGTACATTACATGGCACCCTCTTTTTGTGCTGTCGGTTCATGACCCACATTACTTGGCGCACATACCAATATCCAAGCAATATATTTCAAGGCGCCTGACGTTCTACTCAATAGTTCGTTTGTCAGCATTATATGGTTGAGGGTCCTCAACGTTCATATATCAGGAGGTTATAATACCCTTTTGGGATTTTGTCTGGTACCCCCAACGTACCACACACATTATACCATACATCAAATGGCGATTAAGAACGCGGCGCCTAAATTCGGCCTCCTAGCACTCGTGATGACGTTTTGGACCACTGAGTTATGTGGTATTTTATGACGCCTGATGAACATCAGAATCAGTTCGTCTTTGGGTAATTGGCATCCAAGTGGGTTTTTACTGGATTTGCCAACGCGTTGAAGTATTGTCGGCATAATACTAACTAGTTCCTAAACTCTATTGAGTTTACACCGCCACCAAAGTATATAATTGAGATGTGCATCGGCCTTCCCGCCGAAAGTCTCTACTCATGTGCTTATCAACCTTCATTTCCCTTCTTTTCTTTTCCATTTCCTTATCATAGTCTGCATTCCTTCCTTCCTTCTTCCTTTACCTACCAGCCCGCTGATGATAGAATCCGAACCTCTCAAGTCGGATTTTCAGCCCAAAACTGTGCATAATTACGTAGTCCATGGTTACAGGTAGCCACTCACGCCCCTTCCGACGAGCCACGCACGTGCTAGAGCTAGATGCATGCTACCTTTCGGGAAACCATGGGACTAAAGTCACCCAACTAGTCGTATTCGCGTTGTGGGTTTGTCCTGACCAACTTGGGACAATTGTGGATGGAGACATACTCCCTTCAGTTGTTTCAAGGCGGAGTAAGGGATAAATTCATCCTGATGGCTAATACGACTGCTTGGGTGGTAATGTTGTTAAAGATTTGGTTGGGACGGATACTATGGTATGATTTAGTTCATATCATAGCGCCACAAATCACTTCAGCATTGCTACGCCAAAAACGCTCGCGTGTACATTACAGGATCTATTATTCCCTCCATCCCATCTGGTCTTTGTCTCTCTTGACCACTGACCGTCATCTCCCGACCAAAATTCAAAAAATAAGGAGTGGCTTTCATTACCTTGTTGGCTCGAAATTGAACCCCATTATCACAGACCAACCAACTGGGAACTCCAAACAGAAGGAACACCTGTTCTTCCAAGATTTTCGTTACTGTGGCACCTGTAGCCGCTCTCAAAGGATAAATGAGTGGGAATTTTGTAAAGTAGTCAACCACTGTCAGAATACCCGCTAGAGGAACGAGATAAGGGCCCCACAAGATCTACACAGACCATTTCCCACGGCCGAGTTGCTTCCCCACTTCGAGATACCATCAACCCCACAGGCGCACGCCGCTCAGGCTTAACAGCTTGACAAATCTGACATTGGTTAACTTTCTTCCTCACATCGCTCGCCATTCCCGGCCAATAGTAGTCGCGACCTACTCGATCCAAAGTTCACTTCACCCCGGGGTGACCAGCTTTCGGATCATCGTGACACTGACTCAGTACCGCCTTCCTTTCACTCTTAGGCACCACCCTTTTCCAATCTTGACTCGTCGTAAGGTCTGGATATTTCGACGGAATGTGTTTCCACAATATACGGTCACGTACCAACCAGTCAGCGTATTTGTGCGGGTATTCCTCCACTACGTTTTTCATCTTGACGTACCATGCATCGACCGTCGTATCTACCGACAAAACATTCACCACAGGCACAGATCTCAATAGGGCATCCGGTACCAGGTGCTCTTTACCTTTCCGGTGGATGACATCATAACCGTATTGTTGTAAACGGACTGCCCATCTTGCTAACCTTTCGGTCGGATCCTTAAGATTATGCAGCCATATGAGCGAATGGTGATCAGTTATTACACTGAAGTGAGTTCCCTCTACATAGGGTCTCAGCTTCTCTATAGCCCAGAGCACAGCTAAACATTCCTTCTCGGTGGTGGAATATTTTCTCTCCGAACTCGTCAAGGACCAGCTCAAGTAACACACCACTCGCTCCCCATCTGCATGATTCTGTGATAATACCGCCCCCAGCCCAAAGTCCGACGCATCCGTTTGGACCACAAAAGGCAGTTCGTAGTCAGGGCATGTTAGAATTGGTTCCGTGGACAGCTTAACCTTCGCTTGAGAGAACGCTCGGTCGCAGTCTGCATCCCATGCAAATTTGCGATTCTTTTTCAAAAGCGAGGTTAATGGCGCAATAAAAGTCGCGAAATTCTGTATAAACCGTCTGTACCACGACACCATCCCTAAAAATTGACGAACTTCCTTTACATTTCGTGGTTGAAGAAAGTTAATCAGGCTCTCTACCTTCACCGGATCCACATGCAATCCGCCCACATCGACGAACACAAAAGGCTCTAAATCGCTCCCGAGCACCCTATCGATTAACCTCTGCCACGTCGCTGGGGCGTTCTGCAAACCAAACGGCATACGAAGGAACTCATAAAATCCCCTTCCAGGTACCGTAAAGGCGGTATATTGGCGTGGCGATTCGGCTATTGGAACCTGCCAATACGCAGACTTGATGTCGCTCGGACACCTTATTGACCTTGCGGAAATCGACACAAAATCTGTACCTGCCGTCCTTTTTTTTGATAAGTAAGATCGGAGAGGCCCAAGCACTGTTGGAGGGACGAATAATTTCATCCTTCAGCATGTCTTTCAGTTCTTGGTCGATATGTTTTTGTACCGCAGGTGAAACTGCTTAGTAACGCTGTTTGATCGGAGGGGATTTGGTGGTGATGATGTGTTCAACCTCCGATGTTCGACCTAGACCATCTCCCATCTTACCAAACTCTTCCTCAATCAATTTCTCTAATTTAGACTCATGTTCGACTTTGAATGAAGGCATTCAATCGTCGCGAGCATCGGTTGTCCAGAAAATTCCCACTGCTCTTGCCGCAGGTCAACTACCAATCCGAACTGCACCCAAAAATCGGCTCCGAGAATAAGCGAGTGTGGCAATCTTTGAACGACCAAACACTCCATCCACCGCGTTCTGTCATTCACCTTCATTGGTAGCCAAACTACCCCGTCAACCGCACATTCGTTCCCATTCGCCAATTTCACAAATGGCGACTTCGCCATGCTTAGGGTTACTCCCTGTTCCTCCAGAATCCTCCAACCATCCCTTCCCCAAATGGTGCGTGATGCTCCTGAATCCAGCAAACCGATAAATTTCGCCTCAAAGACCGTCACTTTTAAGTGAGGCCGAATATCCCCCTCTTTTGGAGTTAAGGCAAAACTAATTGGCGGCGTCGTCTCGATTTCCGTACTCACTTTGCCGTCCTTTAGTGAATACGACTCGCGTTTCCCGAATCCGGTGTACTATTTTTATTTTCCTGAATGCCATTCGCTTGACTCGCGCATGTATTTTTACCTATTACTTCCAAAATGTTAATCGTAACTCATACATATGTATGCAGCTTTTGTAGGTAATAATACGGCTCATAAAAAAATAAAATTAAAATGACATGTTTATAATGGGGTTTTCTGAGAAAAACTACTTTGATCACTGAATTTTAAGGGTTCACGTAGCAAAAATTGGTGTTTTCGAGTAAATATCTCAAGATTGGGTGCAGTTACAATTTAGACTGTTACATCAAATGAAAGATAATTCGATTGCCTAAAAACCGAGTTATAACACTTTGCCTTGTGATTATTCGTTTTCAAGATATAACGTTTTAAGTAAGTAAGGGTACCGGTCAAAAACACTTTTCTTAACCACCCTGTATCTCCACTGTTATTCAAAATTGACCCACCCTGTGGAACAATTTTTTTCTTCAAATATATCAAGGAATAACCCCTTACAAGGTCGTGCACGGAGTACCAAACACCCTGTATACTGCCCGGCAGTAACAGTCTCTCCATTATTAAATCCTTAAAACACTTCATGGGCCTTCACGGGATTCCTAGGAAAATAGTCACAGACCAAGGTAGCGAATTTACAGCCACACTATTTAGTGATTATTGTAAACAGTATAACATCCCGCATCATATAACCTCCTTTCAACAATCTAGCAGTAATGCACCCGTCGAGAGATTAGATTCCACCTTAACTGAAATCTTCCGTATAGTTATTTTACGTAAATTTTCCCTACAACCCCTATCCGTCTAGGGGCGAACGACGACGAGTCCGACTAGCCCGTCGAGACGGGGTGGGCTCCACACAGCTGCAATTTTCGTCGTCGTTCTCACCCTACCGTACCAGCCGTGAGATCCGGCAGGATGTCGATTCTTATGTCTATAATAATTTGCGGAATGCGGTTAATTGTTCACACAAACGCGGTTGGATCCTGAAATGGGAGGGCGTTCCACCAATCTTTACAATCTTACTTCACTGAGAACAATTTAAGTTAACTCGATAATTTAATTTGTTTATTAAGTATGGTAATCTCTAATGTTTAGCTTTTAGTGTGAGTCTATAGCTTGACTTAATAAAAGAAATATAGAATAAATTTTATAAAGTTCTTCTTAAGTCTAGGGTACCACTGTTTCTAGCTCCTAGTCGTATGCCGTTATCGCCTTTCTCGAACTCTTCTCCTTCAAATTCTTCGGGAACCTACGCCGGTAAGATTTCTTTCGGTCGGTTTCAACAACTATCGCGCACCGTTAAGTAGCTTTATGACGGAGTTAGCTCGCGATCACGCACCAATATGTCACCAAATTGAACTTCCCGATAGGTTACGTTTTGTTCCGGATAATTTACGTTCTCGCACCAATTTGATCGTTTTACTCCGATTAACTTTACACTTTTCCGAATTTTCCGTCGCCGCACAATTTGTTCGTTTTTCTCCAATTGACTTTTCACTTTCCAAATTTTTCGTTCACCGTCAACCTCACCTCACGTATTCCTCGATCAATCTGCTTTCCTCCCGACGAAAACTTTTAACGGCCCTCGCGCACGGTTAGGGGTTTTGAGCTGACATTCTCGGTCATGAACCCCCGTCTAGTACGAATCTTTTGTTGCTTTCGAACACATCACTAATTTTCGAGTGTTTAAGTTTCCACGTAAAAAGGCTGTTCAGCAAAACATGGCGGCCCCCATTGTTTATGTTTATTTCGCGAGAACTGTCACTCGACGTCGCGAAGTTGTTCTGAGTCCGAAGTGCTTCCAGGTTGTGATCTCCAGGTCATGAGACGATGACGGTAAGTTTATTTACGTTTTATTATGGGAGATTTAGCAAGTCGGACGGCACTCGCGCATGTCGGACGATTCCGATCTTCGTTTAGACCGCGTGAATGTCTAATTCCGGCACTCCGCGCGCTGGTAATTTTGTTCTGCGGTATGGTGTTGTGACAGTGTAATCCTTGTGTACTCCTTAATCCTATTCCTACTCCTATTCCTTATCCATATTAGCTTTTTCGAAATTCCAAAATATATCCCTATACTAGTGTTACGTTATGTACAATTTTAGGAATATCTAAAGTAGTCTCCGCCTTCCGATTTCAGCTTGTTCTCGTAATTCACATAGTTCTAATATAAATTTATTTGCGTTATTTTAGGTAAGCAGCGTCAGAAGTAGGAACGAGACGAAACGAGTCTCCCGTGGGGCAAATCGCCAGCTGGCTTTGCGGTAAGAAACAATATTATAATTTCCGTATTCCATTCTCTAATTTATTCTTTTCTGCATACTTAACCCAGGTTCCGGAGGAAGTGCGTCCGTTGGTCTTCGCCCTGGATCTCCAATCAGGTATACCCTAAGTATCCAGAATTTACCATAATAACTTCTCCTTTTTTTTCCCAGCCGTAATAGTTAATGAAAAACATACCGTTAAAGATCACGACGATATTTTAAACGAGACAATTCTAACTTACAATAATGCCATCCATTCCGCAACCAAACTTACCCCGTTTGAAGTCTTTTACGGAAGAACATACAAATTCGAGAGCAATTTAGAACACAATAATATTCACGAAAATTTAGAGAGATTAAATAGATTCCAAGCCGAACTTTACCCTACTATTCAGGCTCAGTTGCAACAAAACGTTACTAACAACATAAATAAATTAAACGAAAACAGACAAGACCCTGACCAATTTAATGAAGGAACAGTTATATATCGAAAAGAATGTCGAAGGAACAAAATAACCCGAAGATTTTTCAAACAAAAAGTTAATTAAAATAATAAAGTTTAGTGTAACAAATAATAATAAAAAACTTCATAAAGCAAAAATTAAAAGGAAACGTAAATTTCAGGACAATTCAATGGACACACGGACAGAAAATTGAAATACACGATTTGGCAAACAACAAAGGACTCCTCACTATGCAACTCGGAACTGCAAGAATTGTACGGACATACAACAATTTCCTACACATAGTCAGACTTGACCAGTACAGACGAAATATTGACAAAATAACCGACTCACTTAAGACGTTAGACAACACCAATGAAATGACTAACTCCTTGGAAATAACAAGAACTAAGCTAAAGGAACTAGACTATACACAGACATTAACACCAAACCTTAGAAACAAACGCGGATTAATCGACAGTCTAGGAAGTGTGATCAAAGGAATCACATGAAATATGGATGCTAATGATGCTACTAAATTTAACAAAGAAATTGAAACTATAATGCTTAATGAAAATAACATAAAAACCGAAATTAACCAACAGACCAGGCTGAACCACAAAATGATTGAAAGATTTGAAAATATCACAGAACACATTAACTATCAGCAAAAGACATTAGAGAATTACCTTAAACATACCCAAGTCGAATTCAGAAATAAAATTAGAACCGAAGACTGAACACTTACGAGTAGATATATTCAATTTTTAAATCAAATCAACTACAATATAGATTTATTGAACATTCATTTAACAAACATAGCAGAAGCTATAACACTTGCCCGATTGAACATTATATCCAAGCAAATTTTAATCCCTACTGAGCTTTCCGAATTACACGATATTTTCGAAAAACAATCTATAAAAACTAACAATCGAAAGCATATATGAATTTCTTGGCCTTCAAGCGTATTATAATGATACTAATATAATATTTAACATCCTAATACCCGTTATTCCCAACGAAACCTACACTCTTTTCCATGTTATTCCATTACCTATTAACCATACCCAAACAATAAAAACAAAACCATACGTAATCCTGAACCCCAAAAATGTTCAATATCACGACAATAAGTGTGATAACATCCAAGGAGTGTACTATTGCAAGGACACCATCTACCAAGAAGACACTGTAGCGACGCTAAATATCTCAAATTCAATTCAATTAAATATTTCCAATTCAATTTAACTAAATATCTCAAATTCAATTCAATGAAATATTTCCAATTCAATTTAATTCAACAATTTTATTATCATATTTTTATTTATCTGACAACACCTTTTATGTTTAACGATTTAACTATTGAACTAAATCCGTTACCATTTTTATATAAACCAAAGCTGAAATAAATTTGATCTCTTTGTCAGTTATAACGTGATAGAAGTTGTTTGTATTACCAAGCATATCACACTGGTGACCCTACGACCGAAAAAGTGAAACTACCTACAAAATTACTACCTGCCGTACTAAAACTCGCAGCCTGAAGTTCGTTACCGCGTTCATAGCAACCGCGATACAATTTCATAGTGTAATTTTGAGTATCATTAGTGATAGATAATTAAACATATAGTGATAACAATTAGGTACATACATGTGGGAAGATGTTTTGCGGCCAAACCACTCAGGCCGAAAACACTCCTCACAAATTGGATCACAACGATCCAAGGACGCTGGTTGTCATTTCGATTCCTATATAAGGACGAGAAATCGAAGTGGCAGCCAGTCGTTCGCCAACTGGCGGGCGACTCGCAACACACTGCAAAGTGATGACGCCAATAGTCATCACTGCAGTTTAACACAAACAGCACGACGGCTGCGATGTGAGCCGTCGCAACAAAGACGACGGCTGCGATGTGAGCCGTCGCAGCAAAGACGTCGGCAGCGACATTGCCGACGCAGCGAACACCACACCCCCGTGACGCGACGGCACCGAATACTGCCGTCACATCACGACCTTAAAGAAGTTGGACTCTCGGCATAGCCGGGAGAACTCCAACGTATAAGGTTGTGACGATAATGTCCTTACATACATATATCAAGAACTAACGCATTTGTGATCCGTGATCGTGCATCGCATAACGGTTATCGTAGCGGGACGATAGTGCACCGTGAACAGAATTTACCTTGGACAGGACGGTATACAAATTCAATAAGCCCGTGCAAAATGCACCATAACGACGACGAAGGAAAAACAGGTAACCATGAACATTTATTAGAAACGACACAAATATCGAACGAAGTCGAGAAAATCGCAGAAAGTGAACATGAAATCGCTCGTATCACGATCAAATTTCCACCTTTTTGGAAAAGTGATCCCGAGCTGTGGTTTAAGCAAATAGAAGCACAATTCATAACGGCTTCTATTAAAAGTGACGCGAAAAAGTATTACCACGTCATTTCTTCCGTAGAAACAGAAATTTTATTTTCCGTAAGTGATCTAATTAAAAACCCTCCGGAGGATAATAAATACGAATCCCTTAAGACACGGTTAATACAAAGATTCGCGGATTCTGAGAATCAAAAAATAAAAAAATTACTTTCCAGCGTTAGTTTTACGGACAAAAAACCATCGGATGTGCTTCGCGAAATAAAGAACTTGGCGGGAAAAAAGTTAACGGACGATTTCTTGAAATCATTGTGGCTGGGCGGTTTGCCACAAACGGTGCAGGCAATCCTAGTCTTTAGTATGGACAGTCTTGATAAGCTGGCACTAATGGCGGACAAGATAGTATAAGCTGCTCAGGGACCTGCTATTATGTCGGTTTCTAGTGAAAATCAAGAGCAAAATCCTTTCGGCCAGCTTCAAAAACAAATAGAGCAATTGACTGCTGAAATTTCTTCTCTGAAGGCACAGAGACCTTCGCGCCCGCGTACAAGATCAGGTTCTACAAATCGTTTTCGATCTAAGTCATTCAACAAAAACGGGAAGTTTTGTTTCTACCATTTCAAGTTTGGCAAGAACGCGAAAAAATGCACAAAACCCTGCCAATTTAAGCCCGAAATAACGGAAAACTAACGACCCTGAGCGAAACTAATGCGACTAGCGCTGAGGATCTGAAAACGTGTCGCCTATTCATACAAGATCCCTTAACCAAAAAACAATTTTTAATAGACACGGGTGCCGATCTGTCAATATTCCCACCTTCATATATCGATCGCAAAAATAAATCAAATTTTAAACTTTTCGCCGCTAATGGAACCACTATAAGTACCTACGGCGAGAAGATGCTTACATTAAGCCTAGGCTTTCGCAGAAAATTTTGCTGGTCTTTCATTATCGCCGACATTGATAAACCAATTATCGGCGCAGATTTTTTAAATAATTTCAATTTACTGGTGGATATTAAAAACCGACGTCTTATCGACGACACAACACAATTTATCACGGCAGCCAATCTAATAAATTGCCCGAAATATAAAAACATAAAAACCATAATAAATAAAGACATTCTACCACAGCAAGGTGGATCGACCAAATGCTAAGTACACGGGAGATTCACACCTCCCTGGAAACGGACACCACAAGGGTCAAAGCAGGCAAAGGATGCCCGCAGGGAGGAGTACTATCGCCCCTTCTATGGTGTCTTGTGGTGGACGACCTACTGAGCTTGCTCAGTCATAGCGGCCTTACAGTCCAAGGATATGCTGACGACTTAGTAATCATGATTAAGGGCAAGTTTGAGGAAACCCTCAGCGACCTTATGCAGCAAGCACTAAGTAAGACACAAACATGGTGCCACGAGAAAGGTCTAGCTATATAAAAAAAAGCATTAGTCTTATTAACTTCAAAACAAATTTAAAAAAATTGTATTATATTGGAACATATTAGTATAAATAGAAACATAAAATTGCGAAATATGAATTTAAAAGGAAATCATGAATACAAAATATGGACTGTCTTATCGGAAGTGGCGTGATAAAACGTAGAAATATCTTATTATGTGATATATTAATTTTTTTATTTTTAACTTTTTATTTTTTGTACATAACATGATAAAACGTAGAATTACTTTATTATATATTAATTTTTTTATTTTTTTTACATAACATTGGAATTATTTATTAATTATTAGTAATGTCAATTACCTTGCCTGCAACTGGAACTAAAATTAATTTTTAATGTTAAAATTGTAGAGACTCCTCACCCCTAACACAAGGATATATCCTTAGAAGGGGGAGTAGTGCATACGTAGACTAAGAATATTTGAATTTGAATAAATAAAGCATTTTTATTTTGCCCGGTCAATCCGGGCAAAACCACGATTGTGCCTTTTTCACGAAAGAGAGACCCGAGCAAAATAAAATCGCTCATGATGTACGAGACGGAAATCAAACTCGCTACAGAAGTAAAATATCTAGGTGTAATTCTGGATCAGAAACTCCTATGGAACAAGCACCTAGAAAAAGTATCAGAGAAAGCCACTACTGCTCTACTTTTGTGTAGACAAGTCGTAGGCCAAACCTGGGGCTTGAAACCCAAAATAGCCTTGTGGACCTATACAGCTATTGTAAGACCTATGATAGCATACGGAGCATCAGTATGGTGGCAAAGAACAAAATTAGTAAGCGCCAGGAGCAAACTGGACAAGCTCCAAAGGTTGGCATGTATCAACACGACAGGAGCAATGAGAACCTGCCCCACGGCAGCTATGGATGTTCTTTTAGATCTGACTCCGCTGCACATCTACATCGAATCGCAGGCAAGATTAGCCGCGATGAGAAACGAACTAAACGGCAACCCATCCAGAGTAAAAAGTGGATCTAACAATCTATCCAGACTTAGAAGTAGCATTCAAATGCTAGACATGCCTGTGGACCATATGACAAAGAGATATCGCTTCGAAATCCCTTTCAATTCCATAGTCTGCAACAGAGAGAACTGGGCAATGGACCCACCGCAGTTCGGACCGGGTAGCATTGTATGGTATACTTGCACTGGGTGCCCGGTCATGAGGGCATAGAGGGAAACGAAATAGCAGACCAACTTGCAAGAGACGGAGCAGCGGTCCGCCCTACTGGACCAGAGCCGTTCTGTGGAATCTCAACCTGCTCTATTAAGAGGAGCATAAGGGTATGGGAGGAACACAAGAAATACCAACACTGGGCCACACTGCCCAGACTTAGACAGGCCAAAAGATTCATACCGAACCACTCAACTAAAAGAAGCAAACAGCTTCTACAGTTTGATAGAAACAAAGTACGGGTAATAACCGGAATACTCACGGGTCACTCGCGCTTGAAAGATCAACTTAAAAGGATAGGAATCATAACTGATAACCCTTGCAGGTTCTGCCAACTGCAGGCAGAAACCTCTGAACATATTCTGTGCTGCTGTGAGGCAGTCGCAGCTCAGCGCCACAAATGTTTCGGAGAACACTTTGTGGACCATAGTACCATTGCAAAAATAGACCTACACCAACTTGATAAATTCCTAAGAGAAATAAAGCTGAGTGAGGACCTCTAGGTGGAAACTGGAGAAAGATCTATGAGGTATAGCACAATAGACCACTGGTCGCGGTGCTTGGAGAAATCCCTCCGCCTCCGATGAAATCTAATCTAAGGATGCCTTTACACAGGTGATAGGAGTAGGTATGCAAAAATAATTGAATGGCATTTTCGGCAATGCAAATTGTGTGAAAATAAAAGGAAATCCAATTTTTTATCAGTTTTTACACCTCTATCTAGTAAATAGTAATGACGTCAAATATTTTTATTGCAGTATGCAATATATTCATTTATTTATTATTCATTTTTTAATATGTACATTAATTTATTAAAAGATTGATTAGATTTCATAATTTTTCAGCTGGAGATGTTGTTTCTTCATTGACCGATAATGAATTACTACAATTCGTAAATTACTAATATTTTGGTATTTGTAGAACTTGCTGGTGACTTTGTTCTCCATTTATATCATAACCGATTTATTAATGATGATGCCATTGGGAAAAGAAAGGAAATTCGTGAAGAATATCGCATGTATTTAAAGTCAAATAAAGTTTGGAAGTCGAAGGGTATAACTGTGAGTAAAGATACACTTCCAATATTCATGTTGAATTACATATGTATGTCCGAGTATGTACATATTGTTACGTGTAAGCCTGGCCACTGCGCAACTTAAAATTCTCGAACGGACAAAGTGAGAATTTTGTGCGCGAATGAAGTTTTCAAACTGTGAAGTGAAGTGAAAAACGGACAGTGAGAATTTTGTGAAACCGAATATTCTCGAGCGCTCTAGTGAGCGGAACCTTTAATTAGTGAAGTGGAAAGTTCTCGTACGGACAAAAAGAGAATTTGAGTGAATTTGTATCGCGGAAAATCTTTAACGGACAAATAAAAGATAGTGAAAATGCCGCGTTATTTAAAAGACTTAAAACTAATGGAGCTGAAGGAAGAGCTCGGTAGACGCGAATTATCTACAGTAGGGAACAAGTCTGAGCTTGTCAGCCGTATGATCGAGATACTTGAGGCTGAAGGTAAGGACGCAAATAGTTTCGAGTTTCCAATCGAAGAAGCTCGTGCAGGAAGTGCTGAGGAGGGCTTTGGTACATCAGATTCTCTGACGCAGTTAATGCAGCAAATGATGAACAAATTATACCAACAATCAACGGGCCTCAACCAGAAATTAGACCAGACGTCGAAGGACATTAATCAGGAATTAGAACAACGAAGGCAGCTCTCAGCAGACCTCTCAGCGGATCTCAGCCAGAAAATGAACCAAACTTCAAGGGACATTAATCAGAAGCTAGACCAGACTTCGAAGGATCTTAACGGAAAGCTAGACCAGACTTCGAAGGACCTCAACCAAAAATTGGAACAGCAAAGTGAACAGACGAAAGAGCTAAAAGAAGATCTAAATAACAAAATTAAAGATCTGAGCCAGTCGATGGACACGATGGGTAAAATAATCGAAGAAAATGTCGAGAAGAAACTTCGAACCTTCGAAGATCAAATTACGGAGAAGACATCTGTGATTCTGGAGGAAGTTGAACGCTTAAAAAGGGACTTTGATAACGTGAAAGCGACTGGAGTTATCAAAACAGAACACGTTACACACAAAGATCTCAAAGCTCCAACCTTCGATGGACAAACACCGGGGGCTATCTATAAGACCCAATTTGAGGCTGACGCGAGAAATAACCATTGGAATGATTTGGAACGAGGAACGCCTTTAATATTGGCGCTAAGAGGTTCACCAGCAGAAGTTCTTCAAACAATTCCGCAGGAGCAGCAACAAGATTTTTCGACGTTAGTGCAGACATTGGATCTTTATTACGGCAGTGACCACATGCGAGAGATCTACAAGATGCAACTCCACAACCGAAGTCAAAAGGATGGCGAGACATTGCAAGAGCTAGCGCTCGATATAGAACGACTTACGTTGCTTTCATTCCCTAATGTGCAAGGCGAACAACGCAGTGATTTGGCTGTCTTCACATTTAATAATGCCGTACAGGATGAAGAACTACAGTTGTCATTAAAATTGGCAGGAAAGAAAACGATTGGCGAAGCCTTAGTATATGGGCTTACGTTCGAAGCTGCCAAGCAAAGCTCGCGGAGTAACTACCGAGTCCGAAAAATAACAGAAGAGTGTGTATGTCAGAGAGCAGAGTACACCAAGCGGAGCGAAGGATCTGGTGCATTTTACTTACATTCCTTCTTTTTGTTTTATTACTTTACACAAATTCATAAATATGTAATACGATGTGCCATATGCCCTTGTAGGCTTGGCCGAACACCAATGGGCTCGCTTATTTATAATAGAGCCACATTAAAAAATAAATAAATAATAAATAAATAAATTTATTTAGCATAATAAGAACAAATATTTTTTTTTTATTTCAACAAAATATTTTAGTTTTTTCATATGCAAGCGCCTGCTGGCAATTGTATTCGACTTCGAATCGAACGAATCAACAACCGCTTAAAATTACGCTTAAAGTCGATCCAAAAGTAAAACGAGTATTTTTCGTCGACAATATCAATGAAAGGGAATTTGAAGTGATGGCAGGACAATAGGCAGTTTGTAAAGTTTTCGACATTACGGAAAAATTTTTATTGGCCGAAATTTTCAAACCGATCGAGATTGAAATTCACTACGATTTAATTAACAAGATTCCGGATAGTGAAGGTAAGTGAAAACAATAAACCTATAAGCTTAAAAAGCTTTAAATTTAAATACAAGCAGCCCTAGTCAGTATTCATTTTTATTCAAAAATAATTCGAAAGTAAATCAACAAACCGAATTAACTCTTACTAAGCGAATTGACATACAGTTATGAATCTTTATTACGCTTAAACACTGATTCACCTAATCTTCACAAAAGCGAATATTCTAAATCATGTTAAAGATTCGTTAATGAATGTGCACCTCGTATTGGCGTACAGCTAAAGACTCGAATTTGAGTCTCAGGTGAATTCGAATTCGAAGAATTAAATGAATCTGAAGGGAATCTATTTCGAATCGAAAAATATACCGCAGTCATACATTTGTAGTTGTACATATTTTCACACTTTACTGGATACTCAAATAGAAACAGGAAAACAGAAACAAATATAGTCCTCAATGTTTCCGTTCCGACAATTCCTTCTAAAAATACATGACTTTTATTGGAATAGTCTATTATAATCCCTAAAATTGCTTTTCAATGGAAATCAAATACTTTGAAATGAACAATTACTTATTCATTATTTTGTACCATATTGTCACTGTCGTTCGCTATTTTATTATTATTACTAAATTTTAGTTTTTTGTGAAAAATGTGCTGCCATTAATCCCGGAGATGCCAAATATTCAACGGAAAAAATTGCTTTTAGTACCGGATGCAAGAGCGATATTTGCGTTTCTGATTTGCAGTTAAAGAGCTCCGGTTTTGGGTATGTATCGAATTAAATTCAAAGTTGCCTAACAATTTTAAATATCTTTTAATTCTTTAATTTGAACAATCGCAGATTCTCCTATATTTTGGGAAGCAGTAGAACCAAGATTGTGGCTTATTCGATTCAAAATGCTGGTGAAACTTCGTATTTAACACAACTTAACATCACTACCACGTCAGAAATGCCTTTTGCTAAAATACCGACATCATGCAACTTAGTCGAAAATACGATGCCTTGCCAAATGTTTAAGGGACGGCCAATGGTTTATGAAAATGAGGTATGTCTTCTAATTTTCGATAAGAAAAGTTAGAAATGGAAACATTTGGTTCTATGATTCTAGGATAGTCTGGAAATCACATTCGATACAACTAAGCTGAATGGAAAGCGAACTAAGGGAACTCAGGGAATCTTCGAGGAAGCTTTTTAATAGGGCGAAGCGTGATAGGAAGACGGAAGATTGGGACAATTATAAAGCCAGTGTCAGGGTCTTCAAATACAAGATCAGGAAGTTCAAAAGGGAGTCGTGGAAGAACTTCTGCGCATCAATAGGTGAATGTAGTGAGGCGTCCAGGCTCCGGAAAGTACTTTCGCAGGAGCCGTGCTCACCTAGCTACATAAAGAGGAGTGATGGGTCGTGGGTGGAGACTAGTCAGGAGGCTCTGGAGCTCTTGATGTCCACTCACTTCCCTGGTAGTACACTGGTGGACCCCTATTCTATGGATAATAGGGGCTTTTCTGGAACCAATTTGGTTATACCAAATGGAATGGAAGAGCTCCTGGCTGAAGACACGATCAAATGGGCCATAAGCTCTTTTGCTCCCTTCAAATCACCGGGACCAGACGGCATTAGGCCAATCATGCTGCAGAGAGCCTCCGGGTCAATCCTCGGCTGGTTGAGTACGATTTTCAGGAGCTGCTTACGGGCAGGGTATGTTCCACGGGCCTGGCGAGAGGCACGTGTAGTTTTCATTCCAAAGGCGGGAAGACCCAGTCACACGACAACGAAGGACTTTCGACCTATCAGTCTATCGTCATTCGTTCTTAAGGTGCTGGAGAGGCTTATAGAAACATACATTCGGAGATTATGCGATAACAGGCTGCTGTCTAACGCTCAGCACGCGTACATCAGAGGGAAATCCGTAGACACAGCCCTACATGAAGTAGTGGGGTCTATAGAGTTTAGTTTGGAAAGTACGGAATTCATGCTGGCGGCATTTCTTGACGTTGAGGGGGCTTTCAACAACGTAACAGTGGAAGCAATTAGGGAGGCTTTAAATGGCATAGGCTTAGAGGAGGGACTGACGGGCTGGTTGACGACCTTGTTGGAAACCAGGATTGTGAGTTCGGAAAGTGGGCAAGGAAAGGTAACAAGGCAAGCCTCGAGGGGTACTCCACAAAATGGGGTGATATCGCCCCTTCTGTGGCTCCTTGTAGTGAACGAGGTTCTGATGGAAATCGAAAGGAAAGGAATCAAGGTTGTGGCCTACGCGGATGACATAGTCATACTAGTTCAGGGAAAATTTTTGGACACTATCACTGACATCTTGGAGTCGGCACTCCGTACACTGAGCAGGTGCGCCAAAAGATGTGGCTTGGGGGTTAACGCCTCAAAAACTGAGTTGGTTTTATTTACTAGGAAGCACAAGATCCCGGAATTCAGGCTGCCAAGGCTTGAAAGGGGTCGAGCTGCAACTCTCGGAAAAAGCGAAATATCTGGGCCTGATCTTGGATAGGAAACTGAATTGGAAAGAAAATGTTGGAGAGCGTATTAAAAAGGCAAACAACGCGCTTTTTGCGTGTAGACAGGCCGTTGGAAAGAGCTGGGGTTTGAAACCGAATATGGTACATTGGCTGTACACGGCAGTTGCAAGACCCATTCTGACGTACGGGGCACTGGTATGGTGGAAAGCCACAGACAAAAAGTATATCCAAAGGGAACTGAGCGGAGTGCAGCGGAGTGCTTGTGTAATGATCACAGGGGCCCTGCGCACAATGCCAACAGCGGCACTGGAAGTTTGCATGCACCTTTTACCGCTTGATATTTTCATTAAGCAGGTTGCGTCAAACACAGCGGTAAGACTATTGAGCTGTTGTCTCTTTAGGGAGAGATCCATAGGACACAGCTCCATTCTTAGGGAATTTCTTGAGGGTCCGGTCAACTTTTGCACGGATTATATGATCCCGGTGAATGATTTTATATCATCGTTCAGGGTTGTATACCCAAGCAGAGCGGACTGGGAAAGCAACAGGGTAGTAAATGAGGGAGAACTCTCCGTGTATACGGACGGTTCCAAAATGGAGTGCGGGACTGGCGCTGGAGTCTTCTCTGAGCAGTTGAGTGCAAGGGAGTCTTTTAAGCTGCCGGATGCTTGTAGTGTATTCCAAGCGGAGATTCTGGCAGTGCTTCAGGCAGGTAACATCATGTTGATGGAGGGGGTATCTGGTCGGGATATTTCACTTTACATTGACAGCCAGGCGGCTTTGAATGCATTGGAATCGGCGACTATTAAATCCCAGCTAGTAAAGCGCTGTCCAGAAGTGCTTAAGGTACTTTGTAGTCAGAATAGAGTACGACTATGCTGGGTACCAGGGCATAGTGACGTACCAGGCAACGAACAGGCCGATGAGCTGGCGAGACTAGGATCGGCGTCGGAAGGGATGGTAGAGGGGGTGGTTAATCCGCCATTAAACGGAATTAAAGCACGTATCAGGGATTGTGCAGCGGACGCAGTGAACTCTAGGCGTTAACGAGCTGCAGGACTTCTAGGGCACTCTGGCCAAGGTTGGAGAGGCGAAAGACTAGGGAGATATTGACATGGAGTAGGGGAAGTCTGCGGCTACTTGTCGGAATACTGACAGGGCACTGCCTGCTAGGGAAGCATGCTATGCGTATGGGGATCGCTGACTCTGACGTGTGCAGGTACTGCCTTGACCTATATGCTGAGAAGGACATCACCTACATTTTGTGTGAGTGTCAGGCGGTTGCAAGGAGGCGACTGAGATGGCTGGGCAGTCTTTTCTTTGAGAATTTGGAAGACCTGAGGTCAATAGGGCATGATAAGCTAGTCAAGTTCGTTAGGGATCTGGGTTGTTTAGGGCATGTTTAGTGACCTACGAGGTTCTGAAGGGATCGCTATGGGCCCATTTGGTGCCTAGTGTGCGCGGTGGCGGAGCGCTTCGCCCCTTCTTAAAACTAAAACTAAAACTAAGCTGAATGGAAACGCTGTTACTATCCGAGCCGAGGCATTTAGCACTGGAAACGAACTCAGAAGATGCAAATAGAATACACCTATGGTGGATTGATTGTGGGAATTGTTTCGTTCAGTTTTTTCCTCATAAATTTCATTGCACTGAACAGTGAAGTAACAGGCTGCTGTCGGGAATATAAAACAGTTGTTAGCTGCTTTGCATCGCTAAATTGTTATTAAAATCACAAAAGTTTTCCTCAAGTGTTGTAATAATCAACCCATAGTTGAAGTGTTGTAATAAACAAATAATAAACAAGTTATAATTCTCACCTCCTAATTGGAGACTTTTGACTTAGACTTGAAGTGAAAGTGTTTCTTTTGTCTCCACTGTCGGGCTTCCGGGGCCGCGATAGACATAATTACATCTGTCGGCAGGTCATTCCGAAAGGTTGACCTGGTGATTCTGTCGTCCCAAAGTCCTTTAGAGCTCTTGTGGCTTCTGGATGGCGGAGTCTTCATAAAAAAAAATTATTTTTGTTTTTGTGTGCGGTTTGTTTTGAAGTTTCGAAGTGAGGTTATGTCACGATGCCGCCAAAATATTACAATACTACATAAAATTTCTTTTTCGATACTCGAAATTAGCCCAGACAATCACCATTTTTTTTTTTTGTTTCGTTATAATTATATTTAATTCGAACAGTGCTGCCACCTCGTCTGTGTTTAAGTACACTATTAAGCATAATGTTATGTGGACAATGTTCCTTGCCTTTAGCAGTTGACGGTCTTCGCTGTGCTGGCATGTGTGGTAAGTCAGTTCATGCTGCATGCGTTGGTGTTACTGCACCGAAATACTTCGCTGCACTGGCCTTACCAGGAATTCACTGGCTTTGCCCAAGCTGTGATGGCATTGGCATTGCCGCATTCCATGCCAAAATAAGCGATATGTCATCAGCCATTACGTCGCTTCAAAATGCCTTCTATTCATTGAAGAACGAGCTCTGCCAATTACAAGGCCCTTCTCAGCCATCATTTGTCAACAAAGGTGCTTCACTAATCTTTGAAGGCACCTCAGTCACCACACGCAGTAAATCTGTTCTACGCCAAAAGCAAGCGGAGATTGATCAGCTACAGTCTTCAACTCAGCCTCGGCAGGCGCGGAAAAAATTATCCTCTAAAGGGGAATCCCCCCTGCCGTCGATAGTACTTGACGCCGCCTCTTTGGATAATGCTGATTCCGGTACACTCCATGTTCCTGCGGCCATACCATCAGCCACTGGGAGCACTTCTACGTCAGTTAATGTACCAAATACTATTTCTGTTCTTTCCCCAACTAAGAAATTGAGCGCTATAAGTAATAAATCGTCTGCATCCTCAGAGTGGAGTGTTGTCCATAATAACCGACATTCTCGCAGAAAAATAATTTTCTTAGAATCTTCTCACTTTTTCGTGATTGCGTGAGTTAAAAATAACACACCTAATAAGAGATTAAATTCATCTGAGTTTTGCCAGTTTTCACGCATCCGCGTGTACTACCATCTAGCGGAATACTTTCCAACGGAGATTTTCGTTTTCAAAGTGACGTCATCAGCGTCTGACTTGAAAAGTTTATAAAAATTCATCTGCGCTTTTGCTAGTTTTCACGCATACACATGCGTGAAATGTATGGCGAGCTTTTAGAAAACTCTCATGTACGCAGCATACAGATAGAGCAGCCGTGTCCATGTGAGTTGGCTGCAGTAAAGATACGTAGTCGGTGCTTGGGGTGAACCGGTCAATCACAATCGACTGAACGTTCTGATGAAGCCAACCTTAAGTCGAGGCGACCAGCAAAAAAACATAAGCTAACAGGTAAAATGCGAAAAGACAGGCTGGAGTTTGCTAGAGCTCATCAAAATTACACCGTAGCTGGGTTTTGGGAAAATATTAGATTAAGATCTTGTAAATAGATAACGTAGGCTATATAAGTTAAAATAATTGTAATATTTAGGTGGTCTTGTATTAGAAAATAAAAGAAAAAGAACTAATTGGAGTCGTTTGAATTTTTGGAAAAGATAGAGTCAACTAACCATCTAAGGTTAGTAATCGCGGCAATTTAGTGTCGCGCAAAACAAAACACATAGCATGACCTGGCAACCCTGTGTGCAACAAGTGCAAGCGTCATTTCCAGTTTCTGTTCAGTTTCGATTTATTGTGGCCAGTCTAGTGGCTGTGAAATTTTAAATTTTGTGGAGTGAAAAGAAGTTTCCGCTTTGTTTCAAATAATAGTGTGCGAACGCCACAAATTAATAACGTAATATTTTGTTGTGATAATAGTGTCAGAACGGAGCTTATAAAAAAATTACAATGAATAAGAACAATTCAGTTTGTAAGTGTTTTAAAACTTTCTCCAATAATACAACTTTCGGGGTATTTTATTTAACTAAAACCTTAAAAAGGCTCTGGAATTGAGTATTCTCTACCCTCTTATACAGTTTCTATAGCCGCACTAGCCATAGCTGATACGACTGATTTCAGCATACTTTAATGCTTAACATTATTTTTCTTGTTTTATTTTCTGTTCATTTCATTTAATATATGATTATTTAAATTAAAAGCAGTATTTTTGTTATTATAATAATAAACTTATTGATAGGTAGGTAGCAGTGGCGTCTCGTCAGGGTGTGCAAGGTGTGCTTTGCACACCCTACAATATCAAATTACAATCTATCATAAAAGTAAGGTATTTACAATATGTACAGTTTATATTTTGCATTGTAAGCGATACAGAAAAGAGGAAATATGGTATACCCACCAAGTGCAATTAATATTTCGCACGAGGCGAGGTACATAATCTTTTCCTGTCGCTTCTCGCTAGGACTGTGTTTTCGGTTTTAATAGGCAAAGGAAATTTATATAAAAAAAACCATTTCCGTGCGGAACTTCAATGTGCACTCAAAGATTTCTTACACACAAAAAACCACCTAGCTCATAGTCGGGAGTAGCGACCGCAATAAAGAAATAAAAATCTATATGAACCATCGCCCGCTAGCAGATGAACGACGCACCAATCGTCCGTCAAGTGCGAAGTCGAAAGTTCGCACCGATCGGCGCGGTGCCCTTGCAAAATTTTTGCTTGCTGTAAGGAAAAACTTACTCTGTCCATGGGAAGTGAACTGAATATGAAAAAAACCTTATCGGTGCGAATGTCTCTCGTGCACGAGCTGGCCGATTTCTTCGTGGCCGCCTAGTTTTATGGCTCGCGGACATATGTGACCTTAGAAGGGCATTATTGAAGATTCGTTAATAATGTAGGAGAGGGAGCTTTACAAAAAAAAAGAAAAAGGTTTTCTCTTACTCTGTGTTAAGCGAAGTGAAAAGTACTAATATTATTTGCGATCGAAGGAAATTTCTCTACGTTTTTAATTTTAAAATTTAATAAAATGAGTGAAGTTCCAGATGTTGTTAGTAATTTAATTAAAAAAAAGTTTAGTTCTTATTCTTACGAGGAAAAAAAAACAATTATTGATGATGGTCGGCCAACACCGATCTTGAATAATTTAAAAACAAACTATAAAAGAAATAGTAAAGATTATGTGCGAAATTTTAATTCTGATTTATATAAACAACACAAATGGTTGACAGGATCTAATGAATTAAATAAACTATTTTGTTGGCCGTGTCTACTTTTTCACGGCAAAAATGATAAGGAAAAAGTGTGGAGTTTGACAGGCTATTCTGATTTGAATCATATTCATGAAAAGATTCCTAAGCATGAGCTGTCAATTTCACATATTACAAATGCTCTTGCATTAAATACCTTTGGCAAGAGTAGAATTGAGTATTTGTTAGATCACCAAAAAAAGGTAAGTGTTCAAAATTATAACGAAAACGTGTTGAAAAATAGAAACGCCTTTGAAGTGCTAGTGGATATAACAATTTTTTTAGCTGTTCATGAATTACCATTTCGGGGCCATGATGAAACTAAAGAATCTTTCAATAAAGGCAACTTTAAGGACTTATGTGAGTACACAGCAAAATATGACCACGCATTTAAAATTTTTTTAGATTCTTGTACGGTGTTTAAGGGCACATCGGCGATGATCCAAAATGATATAATTGAATCGGTATGTACCGTTATAATAAATGAGATTAAGAGTGAACTCCAAAAAACAAATTTTGTGGCTGTACAATTTGATGAAACAACCGATATATCACGAAAAGCGCAGCTTTCGTCCATTGTTCGATATATTACCAAAAGTGGGGAATCTATCGAACGCTTTTATAAATTTTGTGATATAAGCAGTGATCAAAGTGCCGATGGAGTCACCAAAATGGTTTTGAGTGTTATTGATGAATTAAATATAGGCTCAAAATTAGTTGCTCAGACATATGATGGTGCACCTGTAATGTCCGGCCCAGTTAATGGAGTTCAGACGCAAGTTAAAAAAATTTATAACCATGCTCTCTATATTCATTGTAACGCACATGTTTTAAACCTTGTCCTGTCGAAATCCGTTCAAACAATTAAGGAAACAAAACAATTCTTTGCAACGCTAAGCAGCTTAGCTTCATTTTTTTCGACTTCAGCAAAAAGAGATACGTTATTGCAGGAAATACTTCACAAAAAAATTCCATCAGTATGTCAGGTGAAATGGACGTATAATTCTCGACTCTTAAATTTAGTGGAAAAGGAAAGAATGCAGTTAATTGAAGTATTTGAATCAATTATTGATAGCTCGGATAATTGGGGAGAAAATACAACTATATTTGCCCGTGGATATTTGCAGTTTTTATGCGAATTCAAAACGATTTATTTTTTAAATATTTTCTCAGAAATATTTGCATTTACGGACATCTTATATAATATTTTACAACAAAAATCCTTAGATATTTCAAAATGCATAAAAGAAATTGACTCTTGTACAGAACACATTAAAAAGCTTGGCTCTGACGATAAATTTGAAAAAATTTATTTGAAAACAACGGATTTGTACGGAGGACCGCCACAAAAACGAAATGAAGATAAGGATTATTTTAAGAAAATTAATTCTGAAATATTTAATAGGATTATCTACGAAATAAACATCCGATACAATGATTTAAAAAATATTAAATTTATTCAGCTAATGCACAGTGATAATTTTAATCATTACACAGCCAAATTTCCATGTGAGCTTATTTTATCACTAAAAGAAAATTACTCAAATTTTTTCAAATTTAATTATTTGAAATTGGAGAATGAACTTAAAGTAATATACTGTTCGGAATACTATAAGGACAAAAGTGTAACCGAAATTGCAAATATGATTATATCTTCAAAGTTGAATGAAACATTTTCGGAGTCCTTAAATCTTTGTCGTTTAATTATGACCATTCCATCAACAACATCTACTACTGAAAGAAGTTTTTCTACTTTAAAGCGAATAGAAGTACGATGTTAAACGCTCGACTTTCTGCACTATCGTCAATAACCATTGAAAAGGACTTTTTGACAGCGTTGAGGCAAAATCCGATTAATAATTTTTTTTCTAAAGTTGTTGAAGAGTTCATAAAAAAAAACAGAAGAATTGATTTAATGTATAAAAAATTATAAAATTTTAGTTGCCAACATACTTTTTCAATTAATCAACATTCGAATTATCATAATATAATATGTTTTTGTTACGTTCATTAACAATTGTTTACTTGTGAAAACAGTTCGATAAATGTATTCACAGTATATTTTCAACTTACCGTGTAAATTATAATATTATTTTTTTGTGTGTTGTGACGTTTAGGACTCGACTGAGTTTGATAAAGGTATCAGTTGCATACTCGAAAAACTTGTTTTTGTTTTGTAGAAATTTAATAATTTGGGTCTCTAGAAACAACTGAAAGGTCGTATGACTGTTTAATTCACAGTGCACACCCTTATCAAATATCCACGCGACGCTCCTGGTAGGTAGGTAGGTACGCGTGGCTGCCCGTGAAAACACGGACACACTTAAGACTTGAAAGGTCCTCGTTGTGTTACCACAGGATCATCGAATCCGGTCCTACTCGTCGAACCATTTCGAGCTTGCAATGAAGCGTTGGATTCTCGCGATCTCCATTGCGGCAAGATCACGGAGACAGTTGAAGCGGTAAGCTCCAAGGTGAGCTTTCCTTGTGGCTGATAGAGCTGGACAGGTACAGAGAAGGTGAAGGACTGTCTCCTCCTCCTCCTCATCCAGGCAGCTTCTACAGAAGTCGTTTGAGAAGAGGCCGAGTCTTTTAGCATGTCGACCTATAAGACAGTGTCCGGTTAGGACACTGACTGTAGTGCTGATATTCGCCCTTTTGAGCAAAGTTAGCGTTTTAGATCCAGCTTCGCGGCCAGATCTGTCTCGCAGTGTGACATGTAACACCATCTGCCCATCTTGAGTTGGTTTTCTCAATTGAGTCCAATCCCAGTAGCAGTACTTATTGATAAACTAATAATTAATTTATTTGAAAATAATAAAATAATTTTTTAATAGAGGCTTTTCTTTTGTATTATTCCACGCACAAGTTTGTTTTTCCTTTCCTCAATCCAGTGATGACTCTTGGAAAATTAGTATTTTTAGTTAAGTAGAAGCCATAATTTACGACGTATTCTGATTTTTCATTTCTGAATAAGTGCTGGAAACTATTAGATTTTTCAGTTGTATATTAGAACTTTCGACTATTACTTTCTTTCATATACATATATATTTAAGTATTTTGGAATAAACCCTAAAACTTGTTGGAAACCCCCTTTGGGCGGAGTAATTGGGCATTTCTACAGAAATGTGCATTAATCCAGACTCCGGATGGATCAACCTCGGTCAATATAGTTAGAATGAATGTGGTCCCAAGCAATGGAGACTACTAGACTCGATAGTTTACTGCTTTCAAAGGCAACTGGGTTACTATTTCTCTTCCATAGCCAAAGGCTTTAGTAGCCAGAACCACCTACTAAATTCATAACAGTATATTAATTCATTAAAGATGATGATGATGATCTGGATTTGCAGCGACAGTCAGGTCGCTCTTGATAATCCAATCGTCTTTTCGAAGATGGTACGTGAGCGTAAAGAACGGTTGAATTCTGTTGGCAGATTCAATGACTTAAAGCTCATATGGGTTCCAGGCCACCAGGGTATAAATGGCAATGAAATAGTTGATGAACTAATAAATGCACTTAGCATTAAAGGCCGACCGTTAGGTCGAATTTGTAAACCTGTTGTAGTGTCATCTGTGTGAATTGCTGTGGACCAATTAATGTAATTGGCATTACTGTAATCCACACCAATTCCAGACAGCAATGAGTTCGATGGTGGTTTGGAGGTTTTCTGACAGCTAGCGAAGAAGGTCGGTTTTTTTTGGCGCGGACGGAAAAGAGAGGTTAGGTTAAGATTTTGGAGCGCTCGGGCGAAAAAAATAAATAAAAGAAAATAAAAAATTTACTAAAGTTACGCGAATTTATTCCCTCCAAAATAGGAATAACCAATTTAATTATTACGATCGAGTGCACTTGAACCAAGTGTCTCCGAAGTACGCAATAAGTGCAATCGAGTTTTGTTTTTTTCTTGTTCCGTCAGCCGGAAAAATTTGCGTAGTGCTCGAAATCGGTTGCAAAGTCGACGTATGCGATTTTGCTCATTGTTAACAACCGAGCGAAAAAGAACGCGACATAAATTCTCCGCAGCTATCCCGTTCGGAAGAGGGGCTCCACCGCCACATCACCGAAAGCGCGAAAATTGATCCTCAAAGTTGGGCCAAGCAACAACAAAGTAAAGCACAGTAGTTCGCAAAAGTCTTCGCCCGCAACAAAGAAGCAAAGAATTAAGGCAGAAATGAAGTAAATTGGTTAATTAAAATCAAAATTAAAAGAAAGAAATATAAACAACATTTAAATTAAAAATTTAAATAAATTAAAGTGAATTAAATAGAAAAATAAATTAAAATAAAAAAATCTGCCAACAGGCTGGGCGCAACTTTATTATTTTATGGGTAGAAGTCCGAAACGTGTTTAATGATGAGATGCTGTGTAGGTTACTATGCGACTGACAACCTAAAAAATAACGTTCCAAATAGCCTCCTGGTTCTAAACTCCTCATATCGATAATTTTTTTGCAAATGAGTCCACTATCATAGTACTACATAAGTTCTAAGTTTTAGCCTCTTAGCATAAGTGGTTCCTGAGATCTGGAAACCAAAATTTTTCGTCTAAAACGCTCCCCCCTCATCACCCCTTACACCCTCTTAAAAGATACCATCCGTAGGGGTTCACCCAATCTACCCACCATAAAAATTTTAACTTGATACCTTAACGGGTTTGGGAGATACGCGCCTTCAAACGATTTTGCGTACGGCGTATACGGCGGACAGACGGACATTTTTTTTTTGCTTTTTTGGTGCTTACTAGTCCTAAAACGTGTAAATACAAAATTTCAGGGTAGCAAATTTTTTTTAAATTTCAGGTCGATCACAATACTTTATTATTGAAAAATAATAAAGTAAAATGCATTAGATTCCATAATGAAAACTTTTGATGTGCCTCTTAATAAACTTGTAAACATTGCAACTGATGGAGCTCCGGCAATGTTGTCTTATTTGGCTTTTAAGAGATGATTCTCAAATTCCACAATTCATTCCGATTCACTGCATAATTCACCGAGAACATCTCGTTACAAAATATTTAAAATATCCTGATGTTATGAAAACAGTGTTACACATTGTAAATTATATTCGCACCAATGCAAAAAATCATCGACAATTCAAAAATTTCCTTAAAGAATTAAAGGACATTAATTTCTTTTGCATTGTTAGATGGTTATCTAGCTACAACGTATTAAATCGTTTTGTAGATTTGTTTGATCCGATAACTGCTTTTCTAAAAGAAAAGGACGATGACGAGTGGTTACAAGACTTAATGTTTTTGACTGATGTCATGGAACATTTGCAAACACTGAATTTACAATTGCATGGGAAAGATAAAATAATATCTGACCTCTCACAGTGTATATTTAGTTTTCAAACTAAATTACAACTTTTTCAAAAGGACATTAAAAATAAAACATTTTGTCATTTTCCTCGAATTAAAAAAATTTGTTCCAATTTAAACAAGAAAAACTCAACGAGTATATAAAAAAGCTAGAAGGAATATTGACGGAATTCCAAAATAGATTTTAAATCGTCTCTTGATTTTTTTCTGAATCCATTTGAAATTAACATAATTCAAGGTGAGTTTCCATTTCCAATATAATTATGACCCAAAAAGCATCTGGAGAATTAGAATTAAAAGAGACAGACAACAGTTAAAATATAAGTCGACGTCGATTACTGAATTTTGGAAATTTGTACCAGAATCGAAGTATCCTGAATTAAAAAAGGATGCTTGTCGAATTATTTCAATATTCGGAACAACGTACTTATGTGAATCATTTCATTCTACTTTAAAATTCGTGAAATCCAAACACCGATCAGTATTAACTAACCAGCATCTGAAAGAATTACTGAGAAGTGTTGTCACCAATTATTCACCAAATTTTAAAGAATTAACAAGAGAAGTAAAATAAATGTGTTTAATTTTTAATATTTAAATTCAATACACATATTTTGTACTTTTATTTATATGTTTTCAATAAATCTAAAGTCTGTAAAAAAAATTTTTTTAATACCTTTTTTGCACACCTTTTAAATACGTATTTAATTGCGGCTCGCGAAAAATTTCAAATTTTGAAAAATGGCTCGGACTATCAAGGAGCTTGGCCACCCCTGCCATAGACCATCTCCACACATGCTCAATTTTAACTGAATTTGTGTTTTTTTATGTAAACAAACAGCAAACCCACTCTGTCAAAAGCATTTTCGTTTCTGCTTCATTTCTCTCGGCCCATTTCATTTCCTTATATTCTTATTCGTAGCTCCTTCAGTTTAGTGATTCGGTATGAATCTGTTGGCCAGGGTGTTTCCTCCTCTACCTTGTCTGGTCTCGGTCCCTCAATGCATCAAAGTTCGACTAGTTTTCCCAATATGGGGTGTTCCCAACTATACCGTGTTCAGATAACATTCCCCCCCCCCCCCCCCCCCCGGTCAACCTGACCATTTTCATATTCTTCGCTGCGCATTACTTTGCGAGATGCATGAGGCAGTTTCCCATCCTCTCCATGAAATTCGACGAAATTTAAATCGATCAGTTCCATGAATTTCTGCTCGGAAGTAAAATCCGAACGGTTGCTAAGCCAACAGCCCACCATCGATAAGTCCCCATCCTTCGAACTGCTCCCGTTTAAATTGTCAATTGCATGTATGTACATACGTCGAACGGATTACAGATTTTTATACTCTAGATGAAATCATATAGAGCATAGAACCAAGCCTCGGACGAAAAAAAAATATTTAATTTTTAGGCGATATGTATTTTTACCTGTTACTTCCAAAATGTTAATCGTAACTCATACATATGTATGCAGCTTTTGTAGGTAATAATACGGCTCATAAAAAAATAAAATTAAAATGACATTTTTATAATGGGTTTTTCTGAGAAAAACTACATTGATCACTGAATTTTTAGGGTTGACGTAGCAAAAATCTGTGTTTTCGAGTAAATATCTCAAGATTGGGTGCAGTTACAATTTAGACTGTTACATCAAATGAAAGGTAATTCGATTCCCTAAAAAACGAGTTATAACACTTTGCCTTGTGATTATTCGTTTTCAAGATATAACGTTTTAAGTGAGTGAGGGTACCGGTCAAAAACACTTTTCTTAACCACCCTCCATCTCCACTAATATTAAAAATTGACCCACCCTGTAGAAAAATTTTTTTCTCCAAATATATTAAGGAATAACCCCTTACAAGGTGGCGCACGGAGTGCCAAACACCCTTGTTTATTTGTGGCCAAAAACCTCAAATCCGCTTGACGTCCGTCCGTCTGTCCGTGAACACGATAACTCAAGAACGCCTTCACCAAGGATCTTGAAATTTTGAATCTGGATGTTTGGTTCAATTTGTAAGGCTAAGTTCGTTAACGGGCAAAATCGTAATACTCCTTCGGGTAGCTGCCATACAAAATGTCCTTAAAACACGTGTTCAAGAATATTGGTCGATAACTTCAGAAGGGTTTAAGCTACGACTTTGAAATTTTGTATGTGTTATTTTTCCAAAAGTTGGAGCTAAACATATGATTATGAAGAAAATCCTGTTAGTCCTTCGCGTAGCTGCCATACAAATATCCTGTTAAAATGTCTTCACTTAATTTACGGAACCCACTATAACTCAAGTAATCTTTTAGCTATGAACTCGAAATTTTGTAAAAATTAGTTTTGAGTGAAAACAAAGTTCGAGTTTACTAGTCAGCAAAATCCTTTTACTCCTTCTGGTAGCTGCCATACAAAATATCCTTAAGACACGTGTTCAACAATATTTTCCGATAACTTTTGAACGCTTCAAGCTACGAATTTCAAATTTTGTACACATTAATTTTTGAATGGTTTCAAGGAAAAGGAAAAATATGTAAGAAATCGAGTGAGTCCTTCCTGCACCTCCCATATGAAAGTCCTTCAAAAAGGACATTTTTTTTCGATAACTTCCCCAGTTCAAGATATGAAATTAAACACTGAATATTGTCTTTTAGTTTTGAGTAGCAATCTAATGACAGTCCTTAATAAAGGACATACAACATGCACACATGTAATTCTACTTTATCCCCAACTACAATATAAATCGGAGTTCAGTATTCATCTAGAGTATTATACGATTGGCTTGATGCACATATAAGCACACGTACTTATTGATTAATAACCCCCATTCCTTTGACGTAGGTACTTGCCTTTGAAATTTTCCGGAACCTTCTCACCCTCTCTCCTTTTCGCTGCATGTTAAACTTGTTCAAATTATTTTCCATATCTCGTTGAAAGGACACCGGTTGCGATGCAAACGAACCACCCAGCTGATGTTGGTTGGGGTGCGGGTGGCTGATGACGAGCGATGGGTGGCCGAACCCCATTCCCATCCGGGCACGTTTCCAACCCCTCCCACTTGTTGTTCGCCATCATCCAGGACCATTCCATTTGCGCAGAGATTGATTCGAATGGATAAAATTAGCTTCCAAGGTAAAAACCAGCACGAACAGAATGCGCACCTGCCGTCGCCATGGTTCGCAATAATCCTGGCGAAATATTCCCGGTGGTGTGGGGAGGGAGACTCGTGAGGCAGCGGGAGATGCTGTTTTTCGCAGACAGGCACATTGAAAATTCGTACGAAACGAAATGCGACGTGGGCTTGCTGGTCGTGTCCTTGCTGGGATTTTATTACGAGGGTGACCAGCGCAATTTTTCTACCGTGGAACTTTTTATTGCAATTTTTTTGTTTTGCAGTGTACTAGGTCTTGCAAACATTGCTACGGCGATTTTGTGGGGGAGGGAGGGGGGGTAAATTTACACCGAACTGATATTTTTTATATATATATTGCGACTGGAACAATGGGAGCAGCTCGAAAAGTTCTCGAAATGGGGGCCTTAACAAATTCTAATTGCTTATTTTCGGGCTGATCCTATCACAGCGTCGTTCGATCCTCGTCCTGACGTCTTTGAAAATTGCTGACTAAAGAAAAACAATCTGCCAATGGTCTGGGCGAAACTTTATTATTTTTCGGATCAAAGTTCGGGAGCGGTCAAAGTCGGAGAATATCATCAGTTGTTTCGGGATTATGAGGTTTCTTGGAAAGTTAATTTTGTTCTTAAAATAAAAATATTTAAAGTAAAGATTTTTAGCCGATTAAACATTAAAAAGGCCTTGTAGACTATTTGAATTTCGGTATATTATGTACACTAAAAGCCCATAGAAGTAAAAACGAATTTGTTGCCTTATCAGAATTAAGAGATGTGACGAATTGTTAAAACGTATACAAACCCATTACATCCACTTAGGGTTTGAATTTCGAAAAAAATGTGAAACAGGTTTTTAGACGATTTCATAAGAAGCAACTTGATATCTCCTGAGGCACGAGGGATTTTGAAAAATTTTTGAAAACGTAAGCAAACCCTTCACACCTCCTTGGTTCTGGAAATTCGAAAAATCGTGAAATTTGTCTTTAGGTCATTACATCAAATTCCGTAATAACCAATGTTATATCTCATCAGAACTAAGGGATGGCAAAAATTGTGAAAACATATGCAAACCCTTGGGGATTGAATATTGAAAAATTGAGAAATGGGTTTGTAGGCGATTATATAAAAAGTATGTGGAAGTGAAAAGCGATCTAATATCTCATCGAACCTAAGAAATATGTCGAAGCTTTGAAAAGCATACAACCCCCTTACACCCATTAGGATTGAATATCTAAAATACTGAAATTGAATTTGGCTTTTTATATAGGAAACCTTAGGAAGTAAAAATGAATTCGATATATAAACAGATATGCAACCTCGTTACACCCACTTGGGGGTTGAATATCCAAAAATCCTGAAAGGAGTTAATAAATAAATATGAAGACGGTACGAGAAAGTAGGAACCAATTCAATTTCTTATCACTTCTAAAAGAAATTACGGAGTTCGTGAAAACGTGTTCAACCCGTTTATACCCTCTTCGTAGCTGAAAAAGGAAAAAACTTAAGAACAAGTTTTAGGCGATTATTACGCAAGCACGTGAAAGTAAAAAGATATTCGATATCTGATAAGACCTAGGGATATAGTGGAATTTATAAAAAAGTTTACAACCTCCTTTGCACCCCCTTAGGGGCGATTTTCAAAAAATCCTGAAAACACTTTCTAGGTATTTATATGAAAAAGTCGTACAATAAAAATGAATTCAATATTTGGAAAGACCTAATAGATATGACGAAAACCGTGAAAATATATGCATTCTATTTTCACTGATCATTTTTTTGCCCCCCCCTCCGAACGCCAATAGATATTTAAAGTTTTTTTTAATCTAAATTAGTTTTCTAGTTGATTTACATGAACATACCGAGTTTCAAGTTTGTGGCATAAGCCGTTCTATAGATAGGAAAAACACCCCCCACCCCCGTACCATACTACCGCTATAAAAAATTATATTTTTCCAACATGCTACTAATATAGCTCTATCTAAATACCAAGTTTCAGTTTTATATCATTATCGGTTCTTGAGATATAAAAATCGAAACTTTTTCCTTTTCATCCTCCCCCACCCTCGCCCTTTACACCAACACTTCCAAAATCTGCTAGGGTTTTCTGAGACCTACTTTTGGTAAAAATTTTAAGCATCTATCTTATACCGTTCTTGAGATATGAGACGTAATTTTTTAGAAAAATTTTTATCCCCTCCACTGTCATGCTCCATCGCCCCCTTAAAAAATTTTACTTTTAGCAAACTTTATTTATCAACCTTTATACACATAACAAATTTTATTTGTCTAGTGCAATCGGTTCGTGAGATATCGTAATCTAAAGTTTTTCACTCCTCACCGCCGTATGCCACTGTCCCCACTCAAAAATTTGTTTCCGATCTATTTTCCAAGTATACCTACAGATATCCATTAAGTTTCAATTTTGCCACATTAACAGTTTAGGAGATATAGATTTTAGAATGTGTCAATCTCGCCTTTTTTGCGTTTCGGACGCATAATTTTTCCAAACTGACTCGGACTGAAGCAAATAAACAAATAATTATAAATAAACATCAAGTAATGGAAAAGGAAACAAAAAGGTAGTTTTTTTTTATTAGTTATGGTTTTTTTTCTTTCGTTTTGTTTTTTATATAATAGTGTGTTTTATATAAATGGCTAAATCAGAAAGCCTATAGGATGGATCTTCTCGGTTGAAGACCTTCCGCCCCCTCATTCCTCTCTCCAGGGGCCATATTTAAATATTTTCTTTTGAGGACAGATATGGCCATGGGCGCCCACAGTGTGGCAAGAGGGGGCAAGAGGGGACAAGAGGGGGCACTTGCCCCCCCCCCCCCTGCATTTGTCTATCGCTAAAAGTTGAGAAAAATGTTAAAGATCAAATGTTGTTGCATCTATTTTTGCCATGCACTGTAAAATCATTGTTCACATCTTTCACTGTAGTTCTTAGTAATGGCACTAAAATGAAAATCAAACGAATCTATAGAGATTCTACCAAGTTAAATTAAAGTCATCTCTTTCAAATAAACGCAGTATACCTGCAGGCGTGCCGCAAGGCTCATGTCTCAGTCCTATGCTATATAATTTGTTCACATCTGACCTTCCTAAAATGAATGACTGCGAAATCGCCTCCTTTGCTGATGATACTGCCTCGTACTCTAGCTCAACGGACCCCAGTATAATCATTTACAATCTTCAACTACAACTGGAAGCCTTTTCAGAATTCTTCAAAGATTGGAAAATCAAAGTTAATGTGGATAAAACGCAAGCTATTTATTTCATGAAAAGAAGAGCTAAGAGATACCTTCCCTACTCCTCTATTAATGTTTTGGGCCAATCGATAAATTGGAGCAATGATATTAAATATCTAGGCGTTTACTTGGATAAGAAGCTCACATACCATCAACATATAGCCCAAGCGGCCTCTAAAACAATGAAAAGCATTAGTATAGTATATCCCTTCATAAACAGGAAATCGAAACTGTCCCTGGAAAATAAACTGCTAACATACAAAATGGTGATGCAGCCAATGCTGCTCTATGGCGCTCCTACTTGGAGTTGTTGTGCCAAAACTCACAAGAGAACTCTTCAAATTGTGCAAAACAAATGCTTGAAGATTATACTTAATAAACCGTGGTACTACTCTACGCGATTACTACACGAAAATGCGCGCATTGCTTTGGTTTACGATACCGTACAGACATTAAAACAACGTTTCTTGCTACGTTGCACAGCCGCGGAAAATCCATTGATCCTCTCTTCGCTTCAACCATAGCAAGAGCTTTTAAGTTAAGTTTTTATGTAGTAGTTAAGTAGTTTTAAGTTAGATTAGTTATACGCAGGAAGGTTTTGCTCCATTTTCCTTCAGAAAGCCACAATGATTCGTTAGAGACATCAGCCTCCGTGCTATAATTTAACAACACTGATGTAGAGACGACAGTCTGAGCACAGAATAATTATAAGTTAGCTTAAGCACAAAATGTTAATACTATGGAAAATATATATATCTATCTATCTATCTATCAAATCTTACTGAATCAAGTGTTCAGGTCTTTCATAAAGTCTGCCTTTCTGTCATTGGCGATTTTTCTAAATACTTTAAAAATGTTACTATCGAATTTTTAAAAAACAACAACATAGACGTGGAATGTTACGAATCCGTTACATTATTAAATGCATTTAATGTGGACAATTGTTTTAAAGAATCCAAGCATTTCAATACTCAGTTAAATAATTTACGCAAACGGAATATGTATATACCAGGTATACAAGTATGAAACCGGAATTCACTCATAGATGGCTCTAGCTGTCAAAGTAGTAACTGTCAAACCGAACCATGGACGCCATTTTGTTGTTTGGATATCTGATAAAGATATAAAATACCCAGCAATACCGGTTTCATACAACAGTGTTGTTTTGACGAGCGTTGAACATGTCAACTTTTGTGCCTGGGAACGACGATATGCGGACAGCATTGATTTTCTGTTACCATTTAAAAAAAACGGCTGCAGAATCGCATCGAATGCTTACGGGGATCATGCACTTGGGAAATCACAGTGCTTTGAGTGGTTCAAAAAATTTGAAAGTGGTGATTTCGACATCGGAAGCAAGGAACGTGGAAAAGCACCGAAAAAGTTTGAAGACAGCGAATCGCAGGCATGTTGGATGCGGATGACACCCAAACGCAACAACAACTCGCAGATGAGTTAAATGTGACCCACCAAACCGTGTCCATACGTTTGAGAGCCATGGAAAGGTCCAGAAGATGGGGAAATGGGTTCCACATGAACTCAATGCGAGACAGCAGGAAAACCGAAAAACCACTTGCGAAATTTTGCTCGCCAGATACCAAAGAAAGTCATTTCTCCATCAAATTGTGACTGGCGATGAAAAGTGGATTTATTTTGAGAATCCGAAGCGGAAAAAATCGTGGGTATGGAGATCGACATCGACTGCAAAACCAAATCGCTATGGACGGAAGACAATGCTCTGTGTTTGGTGGGATCAGAAGAGCGTTATCTATTACGAGCTGCTGAAACCTGGCGAAACCGTTAATACAGAACGCTACCGACAATAAATGATCGATCTGCATCAAGCTTTGCTTGAAAAACGGCCAGAATATGGAAAGAGGCAACACAAAGTGATTTTGCTGCATGATAATGCACCATCACACACGGCACGACCGGTGAAGGAAACGATTAAGGCTGGTCAGTGGGAAATACTTCCGCATGCGGCTTACTCACCAGACTTGGCTCCTTCTGATTTTCACTTTTTTGCATCGATGGGACACGCACTCAGTGAGCAGCGCTTCACGTCGTACGAAAATGTCCAAAAATGGCTCGATGACTGGTTTGCCTCAAAAGAACAACTTTTTTTTTGGCGTGGCATACACAACTTGTCAGAGAGATGGGCAACATGTATAACTAGCGATGGGCAATACTTTGAATGAAATATGTTGTAACACTTTTGTAGAATAAACGTCCATTTCTCATAAAAAAATTCCGGTTTCATACTTGTATACCTGGTAAGCTCGAAAGAGATTTTCTTGGGAACTAGGATGGAGAATATTTTTCGTGGGGAAACCACCACTTGCAAATCAGTAAACGGAACTTTTCAATATATTTCAATTATTGATATTCTAATTGGCCTTGTTAAAAATCATAGTTTTCATAGAATTATAAACTCAAGAGAAGCTTATTGTAATAGCAATGATTACACATATTTTGATTCGAAGCAATATAAAGAGAATGCATTTTTACGAAAGTATCCAAAAAGTATTATGCTGAATTTATATTATGATGACTTAGAAGTTGCAGTTCGAAAGGAACATTTCACAAACTTGCAGTCTTTTACGTAATAATTTCTAATTTGCCAATTGAAATAAGGTTTCAATTGAAAAATATTCTTCTAACTATAGTCTCTTTCACGGAAGACTTGAAAAAATATGGGTTTTCAACTGTGCTAAAACCATTTGTCGATGATTTAAGAGTTTTACAGTCTGAAGGTATAACTATTTCTTTAGATGATGGTGAAAGTTTTACATTACATGCATGTCTTATTAATGTTGTTGGAGATAATTTGGCTATTCATGACATTTTGGGATTTGCAAGTCCCTCGTCAAACAAGTTTTGCAGAGAATATACAATCACGAAGAAAGATTTTCACAACAATTATAGAAAACAATTCCCTCTTAGAACCCAGTCAAGTCATGCTAAGGAGTTAGAATCAATTCTAGGAAATAATGCAAACCAAAAAGTTTTTAGAGTAAAGAATGATTCAATTTTAAATTCTCTCACTAATTTTCACTGCACGAATAATCACCGATTCGACCCTATGCATGATTTATTAGAAGGCATTGTGCAAATGGAAATCAAGCTTGTATTACATCATTTCATAATCGAAAAGAAGCTACTGTCGGTGCAAACTTTGAATTATAGAATACAATCTTTTCGTTTCGGATATAGGGTAGAATGGGTAGCCCTGCACCATAGGTAGAAATGAACCACTGCGTAAACTCTACAAAGCAGAGGTAGTATTCTCTTTCTCTTTCCTAACCGTACAATCGCGTCCAGTAGCCGTTGAAATACCAAGTAATCCTAAACAGTTATTTGGAGAAAAGGAAAAGCGCACAGTGTAACAAAATTTTATTGTTTACGCAAAAAAAATTTTTAAGAACAAGTTATCGATTGTAAAGCTCTGTAGGTAAGCATATAAGTTATCACATTCCCATCATTTTCATTACGCCGCATTTCCTTTCCTATAGAAATCCAATTCTCTTAGCTAACACATTCCTATAACGTTCGCATTTAACGAAAATCACACGTTTCCGGTCAAAGTCTTCACCTGTGCATTGAACCGGGTATTTAATTTCACTTAATAAGTTAATACCTACATAAATTTGCTGAGGTTGCGTCTGTGCACCTACAGGTAACAATTTATTGCATTTTCCTAAATTTGCTGAGGTTGCGAATGTGCACCTCAAATTAAATGTTCAAAATTAAAGTTAGTCTTAAGCCGAGGTTGTTGTAAAGTGGACGTTTCCCACAAAATATAATAAAAACGAATTTTTTGCACAAAGTATAATAAAAAAGAGTTTTGAACCCCCTAATTATCTCTATCTAACCTACATTTTTATTCAGACCTATCATGTAATATTAATATTAGTTTAACTTAATTTAACTTTAGTTTTTAGTTTAATTATTTTTTACCATTTTATTTTGTGCTGTTTATTCCTTGTTTAGTTCTCCGAAGGTTTTTCTTAACCATTTTTCCTTCAAGCCAATCTAATCAATATTATTTCAAAACAGCCATAGTTAGTTTAAGTTTCACACCATTGTTGTAGAGGCACAAGCCTGATCACAAATTATTACCACTAAATTGTACATGTAATCATATGGTTCGATAATAAATTTGAATTTGAATTTGAAAAAAGAGTTTTCCCGCAAAACAAGGTGTTTTTTTTCCATCGCGAATTAAAATCCGCTAACTTATATATAGCTTGTAGTCCAACGTGTGTTTTAGTAAAGTACTAGTTTATTATTTGTTTCTATTTAAAAAAAAAAAAAATATCCGTCTAGTCGGAATGGGTAGAATTGCACCACGAACATATAGGGAGATATGCACCAGTTTTCGGTGAATTTTTACACGTACCTATTCATGATTTCTTTTACTCACATTAGTATTTATTTCTATAATCCGTTAATCATTACAATTTAGATAAAATACAATGCCCCGTGTTTACCATCGTAAAACGGACAAGGGGGTTTTTTCTGAAAATTATATGAAAAGTGCAATTAAAGCAATAACAGATGAAAATTTGTCTATAAGAGGTGCTGCAAAAAAATGTAACCTTTCATATCACACTGTTCGCCGTTATTATAATAAAGCTAAGCAATCCGAAATCCCTCTCACTCGTTACACGCCTAATTACAAATGGAAGCGCATATTCACTGAAGAGCAAGAAAAGTCCCTGAAGGATTATATAGTCACATGTTCGGAAATGCACTACGGTCTTACAACCTTAGACTGTCGGAAACTTGCATATGAGATGGCCTCCATCAACAATGTTAAGTTTCCTGAGAAATGGAACAAGGAAAAACTTGCGGGAATCGATTGGTTCGTCAACTTTAAGAAACGACATCCTTACTTATCGTACAGACAACCAGAATCCTGTAGTCTTGCAAGATCCTCGAACTTCAATACAACAAATGTGGACATCTTTTTTGAAAAATTACAAAAAATATATGAGAAATCGCAATATTTTGCTGATGGAAGGGGCACGTTTTTTCCCCCGTAGATTTCTTACCCAGAGTTGTTACTGGGGGAACTACCACATCAAATAGGTACGAAGATCAGGTGTCTAACGTTGAAGATTCACAGAACAGAGTATCATCAAAGCCTACAAGAAGTGAGAATAATAGTAATACTCCCACTGTCCAGTTTAGTCCTCCAGAAGTGTTTAAGGAGTATCCAAAAATTGATTCCACAAAAAGGAAAATTTCTTCAAGAAAACGTGGGAAATCAATAATTGCTACAGATTCCTCAGAGATGGAAAATCTCCACGATAGCAAAAAGAGGAAAATGAATGGAAAAAAAGTTAAACGAAATATAACTGCTTTTAATGAAGTAAACGAATTACAGTTACCACCATTCAAATCAAATGAAAATACAATAAGAGAATAAGAACTGCAAAATTTGAAAAGCACTCCTAAATTAAATTACTACGTTTTAGTTCAATTTCAAGACTATAAAAAGTTAAAAATTTATTACGTCGGAAAGGTGATTGGAAACATAAATGGACGAAATCGTCTTGATGTGAGCTTCTTTCGAAAGAACAACGAATATTTTGTTATGCCTCCTTTGCCTGATCACATGGCCACAAATCTTGATGACATAAAAATGATTTTACCGCCACCAGAACGGATTGATGCTACAAGCAGACAGCAGTCACATCTAAAATTTTCGACCGATTTTTCAAATTTAAATATCCGTTGAGTTATCAAAACATACTATCTTTGAATTATTATTATTTATTATTACCTATTATTATAAAAAAATCAATTAAACACACTGTTCTCCCTGATCTTGGCACTAAAGTAATTGAATCAATCGCCATAACAATTGATGCCATTAATACTACAGTAATCGCAGCTTATTTCCCCGGAACTAAGCTTAACATTGAAAAGCTTGATACTTTTAAGACAGATATCGATCGACTAACAAATTTAAGGCATAGTTTTGTAGTATGCGGTGATTTTAACGCGAAACACCGCCATTGGAATTGCGCTAAAGCTAATAAAGCAGGTAAATTATTGTATGATCTTATGACAAGGAAAAACTTCTTTGTTCATATACCTACGGAACCCACATACTACCCACCAAAAGGCTATGCTTCAACTTTAGATATAGTTCTGAGTAATGACGTTGTCCCTCTATCGCAATTAATAACTTTGAATGAACTCTCATCACCCCATCTCCCCGTATCATTTTCAATTATTAAAAATATTGTTGTTGATAATTCGCAGAAATTTATCTCATGTTACAAAAAAACCAACTGGCAAAAATTTCGCAACATTTTATCACGATCCATTGATTTAAGTAGCCAAAACCTTTCTGAGATCTCTAACCATGAAGAAATTGACTCGCTTATCAATGAGTTCACTACTACTATATGGAACGCATCTGAGTTATCCACACCTAAATTTCCTTTCAAGCCATTCACTCCAGAAATCGACGAGTCTACTAAATTACTAATAAAACTTCGTAATGTTGTGCGACGACAATGGCAAAGAACCCGATCTCGCAATATTAAAACACTATGTAACTCTCTCACCCAACTTATTAAAGATAACATAAACAAGATCAGAAATTTATCATGGAGTTCAAAACTATCGGGACTCGGGAAAGGATCGAAACCACTCTGGAAGCTACATAACACACTAAAAAATAAAAATAGATATATTCCACCTCTTTCTGATCCAAATAACAAAGTCCACTACAGTAATAACGATAAAGCCGAATTACTCGCTGCAAGCTTCTCCTCACACCATCGTTTGAGTGAGGCGCTAGGCGATGACCAAAATGCGAGAATTGTGGAACTCACTTTGGAGAACCTGAATAACTCATCATTTGACCTCCTTTCAGTTAACCTTTGCAAGCCCTTGGAAATAAGGAAAATCATTCAAAAGCTAAAATCAAACACAGCGCCTGGTATTGATAACCTACCAAATATTCTAATCAAGCATCTTCCTAAAAAGGCAATAATTAAGCTGAACTTCATTGTAAATGCCTCTTTTAAACTCGGCTATTTTCCTAATGCGTGGAAAAAAGCACTGATCATCCCAATCCCCAAACCTGGAAAAGACCCCAAGTTTCCAACAAACTACCGACCTATTAGTTTATTACCTACTCTAAGTAAGGTATTTGAAAAGATAATACTGACCAGATTAAATGCTTTTTCGAATGAAATAATACCGGATTTCCAGACTTTCAACAAATCACCAGCTTCACCGTGTCACAACATTTATAAAATCATCTTTCATCGCAAAACAGTCCACTGGATTCATTGCCCTAGACATCGAGAAAGCTTTCGACACTGTATGGCATGATGGTCTTGTGCACAAGCTCACGAACTTCGGCTTCCCCATATACCTCGTGAAACTAATTACCTCTTTTTTGAATAACCATGAATTTTGCATAAAACTGAAATCCAGTATATCTGACTCCTACATAATCCCAGCAGGTGTACCACAAGGCTCTTGTTTGAGCCCGACCTTGTATAACATATACACTGCGGACTTTCCGAAATCCCCTGAATGTGAAATTGCGATGTACGCCGATGACACCGGGATTTACACTAGATCCAATGATGTTAATATCATCCTGCATAACCTTCAGACTCAGTTAGATTTGCTGCAATCATACTATAACAAATGGAAAATAAAAATAAATCCGGGTAAAACGCAAATCATATATTTCACCAAGAAAAGAGCTGCACGTAACCTACCTAATCCCACTATGAACATACTTGGAGAACCCATCACTTGGTCAAAAAATATTAAGTATCTTGGACTTAATCTTGATACGAAATTATCTTTCCAGGGCCACTTCGAACACGTTTCAAGTAAAATATCCAAAAGCATCCATGCACTTTACCCCTTTATTAATCGAAAATCGAAACTTTCAGTGAACAACAAGCTATTGATCTATAGAATGGTTATGCAACCGATCATATTATATGCAGCACCAATATGGAACCAGTGTGCTTTAGTTCACAAAATAAAACTCCAAACACTTCAGAACAAATGCCTTAAAATAATACTGGACAAACCATTTTATTTTTCTACCGCTCACCTTCACTACTTAGCAGGCATTCCCAAGATCACGGACACAGCCAATAAATTTCAGCTAACCTTTCTCGAAAAATGTACAATATCTGTTAACCCTCTGGTTACGTGAACTAATAATTAGACTTATAGTTTCAATTTTTTATTTTTATTTTATTTTTGTTTTTGTTTTTATTTTATTTTTTATTTTTGGTTTCTTTTTAAGTTAGTATATAAGTGAATAGAAATAGGTTTTTGTCTAAATTTTCCTATCACAATGATACACCAATTTCAAAAGAATTCGAAATACTTGTATGTAAAAAATACCCCGCAAAAGTAAAGATGTAAAGACTATTGTCTAATCTCTAGTTATTAATAACATAAGTTTATACTCGAAATCAGCACCGAATAAATATTATTATTATTATTATTATTATTATTATTATCTACTATTTTTTATTAGGTTAAAAATCGAAAAATGTTTAATTTATTTACTATTTAGTTTGTAATTGTTTGTTTAAGTAAATGTGAATATATTTTATTTTTTATTTCAACTAATTTGGTTTGGATTTGCTACATATTATCGTGGCTGAGGCAGGGTGGGCAGACAGGGCGCTACAACACCAGAGCGCCCTGACAAGTCGCGAAGTCGCGCAATCCATCGCTTCTCGGTCTCTCATGACCTATTGGGAAAGATATCCCAAATTTTAATACCCTGGATAAGTCGGCGCGACTAATTTTTGTTGTACAGGCCTAGGGTTGATGGTCTGATTTTTCGAGCAACGTACCCCCCCACAGCCGCAGCTAGCCCGGACGCCAGCAAGCGCGTCGCTCCAGCTCGAACTTCAGCCACCAATTTGGACGTAGGTGAAATTGGCCCACTGATTCCCGTACCTTACCTTTCCCGTCGAATATTTTGACTTTTTCAAGACAAAATATTCACTCCACGGCCTCCGTTCACAACACATATTTAAAATGTGGTGCATTTATACCTTGCAAGTGGTTCATTTCTCCCGTATGATGGGAGAAATGCACCATTTGGACTGACTGTGTTCTCCTGCATTACGCTCAAGATTTGTTTATATTTTGCTATTCGTTATGAATACAATATTTGCGCAAGGTATTTAATTAAATAAAGAAAAAAAAATTAATCAAGCTCTGCTTTTTTCTACGGAGCCTTAAAGTAATTCGTGAAAAATGGTGCATTTCTACCTATTCTACACCCAAAAAAAATTCCGTTGTTAATTTAACAGTCGAGACTAGTTGAAATAACAATATTCTGTAAAATGCTAGAAATTACAGATAATGCTGTTGATTTTATCATATACTGTGTTTATCACGAATTTAACAAGCATGTTAATTGCTAAATATGTAAATATTGCGTATTTCTTCTAAATCTTTAACAGTAGATTTTACAGGTACTTGTAAATATTTTTTGTTAAATTTGTACCGAAATGTTGTAAATTTGACAGTAATATCCATACATTTGGCAGCATTAACATGCAATACTGCATAGTCGATCAAATTGTTGCATCACGCCTTTATGGATAGCTAGCATGATTTCACAACTACCGGCATTTTTCACATAGTAAAGTCGACAATTAATACGAACGAAAGAAGATTTTTAAAAAAAAATAATATTTTTTCCGAAAAGAAGGCGAAAGATTTTGTATGTACAAAGTATGAAATTTCTTTTTTTCATTTCAATTATAGTTCTTATGTGATTAATATAAACAAAATTATTGAAACTAATTTAATTGTGATAATATTTGATATACCAAGTTAAATAATACATCTTAATACTTTGACAACTGATAATAAATTATTCAGAAACAAGTTTTTATAATGTAGTGAAAGTTCATTACTTTTTAGTTCTTAGTCAACGAACTTGTCATTTATTTCATTTTATATATCAATAAAATATGTGTGTGTTTCTTAAAAATTGTGTTTTGCGTGCTGTGCATCGGCATTTTAAAGTTAAACTCTTCTTATATTTTGTTCAACTCTGTTCGAAAAATCTTATAGTCTCTGCGCCGATTGACGAATAGAGCCGATTTTGAGTTACACGATTGATGTAATTCACTATTAAAGCCTAGTACTAATAAGAAATGAAAACGAAATTTTCTGTCAAATCACAAACAAAATCCTCTAACAATTTTCGGTCGAAGGAAAAAGTTGTATGGGAAATTTCGTTTCGCTTCTAATTAGTAGGTACTAGGCTTAAGGGGTTATATACACTAGGGTCACTAGATACACAACACTCTCTACCTAGGGTTTAGCAGATACGTCTAATTCGGTCGTTTATGTACTAGAAATTGTAATTTAACCTCACAAAAATCGCCTGTTTATGTACTAGTTCGCCTGTTTTTGTACTACTGAACATTGCTCTCAAATTGCGTTTTTGAAGTGTGTTGGTGCGAATATGTGAAGAGTCGGAAAAAAGCTGTCGGTTCCCCAGTCGGACTTTTCGTAAGAGATGAATTTGTAATCAATGAGTAAGGAATGAGTTTGTAAGGCCTTACCAAAGTAATGCAGAGTGTAATTGCTGTAAAACATTCTCGAATGCTCTCTCTGTACAATTATGGACAACATTCTTGGCTTCAGTTACTATTTACGGAAGAAATGGTTTAGAAGCTAGTAAGTAATAAGAGGAAGAAATCCGAGACGTTACAGTTTTGTCCAACGGTATAGGCTTTAGTATCTACTTACGAAAGTAATGGTTTAGAAGCGAGTAAGTTATGAGGTGGTACAATCCAAAACCTTACAGTTTTGCCAAATGCTCTTGGCTTTAGTAACAATTTACGAAAGTAAGTTTTAGAAGCGGATAAGTAAAGGGATGATGCAATCATTAACGTTTCGTTTTAATTTTATATCAAAGGGCCCATAATTAAATTCAGTTCGTTCCGAGTGTTTCAAATGTTGCGAAGTGCTGTTCATTTGTAATAAATTCCAATAAGTGTTATTTATATAAAACGAAGTAAACAATTAGTTTAGATAGAGTTTTTTCTTATATTTATGAATCTTATTTTTGTTAATTTTTTATTTTGTTTATTGAATGAATTCTTATGTAATATTTACGTGTTTTAATTTATTTTATATTGAATAAATGGTTTTTACTGTTGAAACAATTTCGATTTTTCATATTGTTGTTATTTGCAACTCAACAAAGTAAAGGATAGTTTAAATTGGAGACGAACACAATACTTTATAAGTATTTACAACGGTATAAGTATTTTCTTGTCCTGTGCTTTTAAGCGTTTACACCCTAGGGCCTATGCGGGTTAAAGTAATTAGATCTGTTATCGAAAGAGTAATGTGTACAAGTTGCTAGTACGGAATCAATTCAGTACCCATTATTGATCTGACTATTACAAGACCTTACTTTTCATACATTTCAAGTATTTACCACTCACTATTGATATAATGCCTTACTTTTCATGCAATTTGTATGTTGCTATCACTCTCTAATGAAACAAGGCCTTCCATGTAATATGCTTTGTAACTATTTACTACTCTTCAACGAAATAAGGCTTTTCTTGTAGTGTGCTTTGTAAGCGATTACGCCCTAGGGCCTATGCGGGTTAAAGTAATTAGTTCTGGCATCGAAAGAGTAATGTGTACGAGCTGCTAGTATATTGTACGGATTCGATTCCGTAGACATTACTGTTCCGACAGGGTCCCTTCCACAACTCTAGTACTTGGTTTTCTTTGGTATGGAAGTGTGTGTGCGCGAAATTGAGGTTTTCAATTGAAAATTTCCGTATTTCTTTCATTTCTTTTATGGAAATTTACAATTTTGCAGCAAAAAGTTAATCATTTCGAATGTTTATAAAGCGAAATCCCATAATCTTGAAAAAAATTTAAATTTACTGGTTTTTCACCTTGGTACGCATCTGCCAAACCCCTCTCAGAGGCTGTTTTGGTGTGAGTGCTTATACAGTAACCCTAATATACACTAGGACGGCTAAAACTACGACTATGTTTAAAAATTTTTTTCGTGCATAAAACTGAATTTTATTGAACAACCATTATATTTTGTCTATATTATGTGAAAATTTGGTTGGAAAATTTCATATGGTAAAAAAGTTACAGTCGTTTTTCTTCTGGGACACGTTTTTGTTGATAGTGATTTCGGTACCAGACTTTCCTCCGCTATTTTTTATCGAAAAATAAGAGGGCGCCTACACCTACGCGCCAACCATTAGTCGTTATTCACCAGGTCGGATACAAAACGCTATAGAACTTCATCATAATGCGAATTTCTTAATGAAATTTTCAGGGTAGAAACTCAAAGGATAGATTAGGCACCTTTTTAAAAAAGGGATTTTTTTAACTACACACCCTTAATGTCACAGAGAGTTAAGTTTAAAAATACAGCTACAGAAAGCGTAATAGTTTTCTTCTCAACATTTCTGCGAAAATAAAAAGAACTATTTTCACGGGTTGTTTAATTAACAGAAAAAATTATTGTGAAAAATGCAGCTGAACATATGAATTTAACTTCTACACTTCGGCATTGCAACAGCAAATTTACGTAAATACCACAGTAAATTTTTGCGTTTTTCACTGCTAATGTTGTGTTTTTAAGAGTAAAGATTATTGTGCATTATACTGCTAAATATGTAAATTTTATTTGTAGACTTCAAAACTACAACCACAAAACTGTAAAAGTAACAAGTGTGGCTGTAGGGTCGATTTTAACTGCATTGTGAGTACAAATTAACAGCGATTATGTACATATTTACAGCATATTTTTTTGGGTGTACCCTACAGAGAAACGAAATAAACCAAGCCCGGCTTTTTTCTACGCTTATGTTAAATGCAAAAACAAATAAAATAAAACAATCGGCTGTACAAACCTGGCTTCTTTTAAGATCATTGCCTTTTATACTCTATGATAAAATTTCGGTATCTGAAAAACCATACATTACTCTGCTAACTTTTTTGATTAAAATTTTAGCCATTGTATACAGTGACACTTTCAACAAGCATATGATTTGCGAATTGAACGAAACAATTTTATTTCATCACGACTTGCTTAAAAGAGTTTTTTCTAATAAAAATATGATCCACAAGCATCACTATTTAATGCACTACCCGGATAGTATCCTTCAAAAAGGGCCTCTTCGTACATCATCCTGACTGCGCTACGAAAGCAAACATAGTTCATTGAAACATCAAGTAATTCTGGGAAGGAATTTTAAAAATGTTCCAAAGAGTATAATGAAACGCCAATCGTTGTCTCAAACTGCTGTTATAAATAATACAAATTTTAAGATTAACACCATCCAAATTACATCATCAAAATACGTTGAAAAATCATTGCTAAAAAGTTATGAGTTCATTCAGATAAATTATCCTGAAAATATGTTTATTAAAAAAATTTCATCGGTGCGATATAACAATGTTGAATACAGAAACTCTTTGATAATTACAGTTGATTCAAAATATCAAGAAAAAGACTTATGTTATCCCTGTTTAGCTCAAATTGAAGAAATTTTTGAAGTTAATGGAGTAGTGTTTCTTCGCTTATCTGTACTAAAAATAAAAGGTTTTCATCAATTGCTTCAATCTTTTGAAATTTCAAAGAAAAGCAAAAAAATTATTATACAAAGAGTAGAGGAAATAATTGATGTAAGACCAAATGTTATTTGGAATGCTTACGGAAAGCCAGAGCAGTACCTTTCTATGAAATATAAATACTAAGCTGTATATAGTTAAGTTACTCCTTAGTAATTAGTAATTAGGTTAAGTAGTAATATAAAAAAATACATGTTGACTAGATGAAAGTGTAGATGAAACTACAGCAATGGACATTTCCGAACAAGATTTGTTAGCAATAAAGATAAAATTAGGTCCACGAAAAAAAATAATGAGATTAATCGCAACGCTTAAGCAGCCTATGGAAACACCAACCGAAATCGATTTTATCAACATTCCAATTCAAAATGTTGACATGTTGTCGATGTCGGATGCTGCAGAGACAGCTTCTCATTTGACTGACGATTCAGATTTCTGCTCATTATAATGCGGTAGGTTATGAAATATGGGCTAGTAAATACATATTATATTATATCCGTATTATTCCAAAGTTATAGAATCGATCTATCAGCAATATTTTAAATAAATCCAATGGAGGCAAAAAGCTTTTGAAAAAGTTATCGGTAAATGATGATTTGTCAGCTGCAGAAAACAATGAGTTCAACAGAATTGTTGTAAAAGATCTTGTGGAAATATGTGGCTTGTAAGAAAAGAATATTTGTAATGGATATACATTCTATTATTCGACACTTCTTTCAGCTATCCTTCAAATTCAGATAAAGAAAATGCTGCAAGAGCCATCGTCAAACAATTTCCAATATTGGGACAATATGTTTGTGCAGATATTCCTTCTCATGTAAGATGCATATTGTTACATGTAAACCTGGCAACCGCGCAACTCGATCGATTACGAATAAGGGAAACAGTAGCAACCGAATACCTAGTTGCAAAATAACCCAATCAGAAACGTATATAAGGAGAAACAACACGACTATATTTCCCCTCTAATCGAATGCGATCGAATGTTTTGGAACAGCCTAGAAGATCACATGGAATGCTCTCACGCTTTCCAGCATATCCTACACACACCACCGAACGAAGATTCAAGAACAGTCTCGACCACAGACAAGTGGTATAAAAGCAGATAAAGCTTTCAGCGAGGGACATAGTAATTTTTATTACGTCGACTGTGACAGCCAGCGTGTATACGCGACCGTGTTGGTAGAGAGCGAAAGTGATCGAGTAAAGCGATATAAATAAGCGGGCGGTACTGCCATACAGTGCGAATTATTGTGCGAATAGAATTAATAGTGCGATTGAATAGATTATCACTTATTTTTATTTTAACCGAATTGTGTTTCACTTGAAATCCCGGCGAACCCCTAGCTCGCAACAATATATTAACGATCTACGGTATTGACACTTGGAAAAATATTGTAATAACTAATGGGTTTCTTTCATAGGCATTATGGTTTGATGCAAAAGGATCAAAAGATGGAAAGAAAGCTGCAGGAAAAAATCGAGTTTCGCTTGGAACATCTACGACTTAGCCTTACACCAACAAAGAAAAAAAATCGTAGTAAGCCACCATTTTGCCAGCGAATATGAATCTAAGGTAATAAATGAAACAAGTTGGCATAAGTGAGCTGGGTTTTAATAGTTTAATATTTTATATTATATGTAGATCTCTCAGCTACAGTCTCTCGTACCTAGCGAGGGCAATTTGGACGAAATAAAAACGTTGATGCAAGCCACTTTTGACATGCGACGATCGGAAGTTTTAAAAAATAAAGCCGATATTATAACAAAATTCCCTCAGTTTCTTCATTTTGGAGGACAACTGGTAATTTAATTGTTTTTTTTTAATTTTATAAATTAACGATTCATCTTTTGCAGATCAACAACGATTTCTCGCTGCTTGGGCTTCACCAGGGCACCATCGAAGACCTGCATAAATATAATCTGGCAGCCTTTTATAAAGGGAATACATCGTTTATTTTATGTAGTATGTATTTCTATTTTTGACCTTAACTATTTCTGCATTCTAACGCCTTGATGTTATAGAAAATCTTCGCAAAATTGGAACCATTATGAATCTCCTTCCATCAAGAGGGATAAAGAGGCAACATGCGATCATTTCGGATGATTCTGAAAGCTGGGAGAAACTCAGTTTCGAAAACTGTAACGAACGCCTAAGAAAAATGTTTCATCTGTTTCATCAATGTTCGGTAATTTCACCTAACACTGGCGCGAGAAATTTGCCTACTGGGCAATAAACTGCAGATGTCAATTACGCATGCACGACAGGCTATTCATCTGAACAGACGCCGCGCTGCAGAAATTTTTTTGGGAAAAATGCCCTGTCACCCGCGATCAGGTGCCTGAAAGGGAAGTCTTGTTTGAACCATCGGCCGAGATGGTCGTTTAGAAGAAAGTCTTGTTTGAACCATCGGCCGAGATGGTCGTTTAGAAAAAAGTCTTGTTTGAACCATCGGCCGAGATGGTCGTTTAGAAAAAAGTCTTGTTTGAACCATCGGCCGAGATGGTCGTTTAGAAGAAAGTCTTGTTTGAACCATCGGCCGAGATGGTCGTTTAGAAAAAAGTCTTGTTTGAACCATCGGCCGAGATGGTCGTTTAGAAAAAAGTCTTGTTTGAACCATCGGCCGAGATGGTCGTTTAGAAAAAAGTCTTGTTTGAACCATCGGCCGAGATGGTCGTTTAGAAGAAAGTCTTGTTTGAACCATCGGCCGAGATGGTCGTTTAGAAAAAAGTCTTGTTTGAACCATCGGCCGAGATGGTCGTTTAGAAAAAAGTCTTGTTTGAACCATCGGCCGAGATGGTCGTTTAGAAGAAAGTCTTGTTTGAACCATCGGCCGAGATGGTCGTTTAGAAAAAAGTCTTGTTTCAACCACCGGCCGAGACGGTCGCCTTTTTTTTTGAAGTCGTGCTCCAGCCGCAGGCCGAGTCGTTCAAGTTTTTTTTGAGTGGTGTATCGAAACAAGAACGAAAAAACTACGACATTTTTGGGACGAGTGTGTGCGGTGCGCAGCCGGAAGACGGGCCCGCAACCAGAGGGTAGCAAGGAGTCGAGCAGAACCAATCCGACGGGGATTTTCGTTTGTTTGAGCAAAAGAAGAACTTAAATAAAAGCTGTAAGTTATGAGAATCATCTTTCTTTTTTTTTCTTTTTTGGTCGATTACATAGTTGTTGTTGGTGTCTTTTCCTATATGCAGTGAAGTGTGTAATTTTTCTTTATCCGTTCTGTTCGTTCACGTACGTTGTGAGGATTTGGTGCCGTAAATCGCTGTGATACCAAAGCCCCATTCGGTCGTAGGTAATTGAGGTTATGCTGTGGACATGCGAGCTGACAGTCCTGTTGGAGCCTCAGAGCATGTCAGAAAAGCGCTAGCGCCCCTATATTACAGTATGCGCGGACAGGAGTCGGATTTTTGTTGATGCAACAACTCCCTTTTCTTATGTAGTTGGTTATAGTTCGGTGAAATTAGTGATTTTCGACTACATACGACGTGTTGCAGGCTCCGTGGCCCCAACTAAAAATCTCCGTCGCAAACTCTCAACCTATGATCGCGAATTTAATAGTTTTCTTTTGGAACGTGATCTCCCAAGCGAAATGGGCACGGATTCGACATTTCTTATTCGAATTTCGGCTTCGTTCCAGAATTTTCAGCGCCACGAGGCGCGTGAAAATTGTGGGAAATTAACAGTACCTCTTTCAAGCTTGGCTTCAGCCCGTTAGTCGGTACCGTTAGCCATGCCAGGAGTGCCGCTAAGTGACGCGCAACGGCGTGCCTTTTTTTTATGCGTGCCTCGATCTTAGCGCAATGTGATAGGTTGTGATATGTGAATTTTTATTTCTTCTGGCCTCTTCGCTGTTGGGAGTTTTCTTTGATTTTATTTTCTGGACTGAATATAGGTGTTATAGCTAAGTGGACCAAGCTTAGGCATTTTCAACGGCTGGATCAAGATTAGCCACCACAGTTTTAATTTTTTTGTGTTCTGACCGATTTCTCACACTCCTGTTTAGGACATGTGCTCCAAATCGATTTTTTTTTCTGGTCTTTACGTGCAAGCTTTTTAGCCAGGTACCCCGGACCCGGAAGCACAGAAGGAAGAATGCAGGAATAGTCGGCAACCGGACAATATACCCCCGAATATATATATATATATTTGTTCAATTCCTTTTTAGTTAATCTGTTGCCATACGCCATCTCATTGCCCGCCTTCCTGCGAGTAAAGGGTCAGAAAGAGAAAAGAAATATAAACGGAAAAACAATTATAAGGAAATTGTGGGGTTTTTTAATATCTTTGGCCACAATCATAGGTTAAGTCCTAGCACGTGCCGGACCAGGTTGCCCTTTACAGCTCGATAGTACCTATTCGGTTGGTTATGGCATTTCCAATCATTTGTCGATTTGATTATTTGTAGGGTTTATTTTGTTTTGTTGTTTGGAGAAAATCCGAGAACACAAATCACGTGGTCTATAGTGCTTTCGTCGTTTACATAGCGAAAAATAGCGGGCTAAATTCCTTTTTTCTTGTTTGGGTACGAGTGCATAGTCGGCGCCTTCCGGCGATATGCGGTAATTCAGGGCCCATATTGTATGGTACCCAAACGACTTTCTTCTGCAAGTTCTAGCGCCATTGTACGGCGCACTACGCTATGACGGCAAACTGCTGCGCCAAACCAGATATAGGACCCAATATATAATACCCAACGACGTGTTTTGCATCGTCAGGGCACAACATACATTATATGACGGCCAACGTATGGCATCGGAAGACGGAGCCGTGCAATATACGGCCCCGATTCCATATAATTCAATTCATCAGCTCAATATCTGGCTCCGTAGCTTAAAGGAATCTCCAATGGCAACGAATAGTTCTTTTGTGTTGGTTGGGGATACTTTGGTAGGGCACCTTTAAGGTATCAAGGAGATTTCGCACCTCGATACGCATATGGCCCCTACCGCTTCAGGCGTTGGGAGGATTATAATCGGAACTAAGCCAAAGACTACTTTTTATGGCTGTATATATAATACATCGTACTCAGAATGAGAACTCGATCCATCTCGAATATAGACTGTGTCAAAAGTCCTATTCCATGAGCCTTATGGCTTTCAAAGAACTTCAACTCTTGTGAGTTAATTTTATGTCGTCTCAAGATTATGTGTGATTGAGAATGACCTCGGCCTTCCCGTCGAAAAGTCTACATTTCTGTGCTTTTCCGCCTTTCATTTCCTTCTTTTCTATTCCATTTTCATTTCCACCTTCTGTTAATCCTTCCTTCCTTTTTCCTCCACCTTACAGCCCGCTGAAGATAGAGTTCGAACTCCTCAATTCGAACTTTCAGCCCAAACCGTGCATAAATACGTTTTGTCCATGGTTAAAGGTAGCCACTCACGCCCCTTCCGACGAGCTACGCACGTGCTAGAGCTAGATGCACGCTACCTATCGGGAAACCATGGGACTAAAGTCACCCAACTGTGGCTTGGTCACCGGCTGACAATCGTTTTCGCGGTGTGGGTTTGTCCTGACCGACTTGAGACAATTGTTGATGGAGACATACTCCCTTCAGTTGTTTCATGACGGCCCAGCAAACAAGAAGCCACGAAATATCGTAAGGTCGGAAAATTCGGAAAGATTTGTCTTACCGAAATCGTTTAGATGTCGGTGGGAAATTTATGACAGAAAATTCGCAACGATTTCGGACAGAATTCGAAAAGAAATGTCTTGATTATGATGGTTTCAGGTTGCAATGCATGAGTAGCAATTGTCTCGCGTTCGATTTGAATCGCGAGCCTCGCACGCACGCGAAGTTTATGTTAATTGATCCATATTCTACTTTATCTCCAACTGCAATATAAATCGGAATTCAGTATTTCATTATGAGTTTAAAACGATTGGTTTGCTGGCCATCATGACTGCCGTATGTTTTATAAGAAATCTGTTTTGAAATCGAATAGAATATACCTTACAAGCTCATATAGATTTTTACGTTGTAGTTCGAAACGAAATATCTTCAAGATATCGTTACGATTTTTCTAACGGAATTTGATACTTAAAATCTTTAAGATATCGTTACGATTTTTCTATCAGAATTCGATACGAAATATATCTTGGTAGTCGTTACGATTTTTCTTTCCCGAATCGTGTCAACCGTTCCATACATTTTTCGCCACGACATCGGTACGAAGTCGTGTCTGATGTCGGCGCGTTTTACCGACAAATCGTGGCGAATTCGTAACGATATCGGACTTTTTTGTTTGCTGGGGGGGTAAAGAATGAACCCATACTGATGGCTGAGACGATTAATTGGGTAGTAATGTTGTGCGATGATTTGGTTGGACGGATACTATGGCGTGATTTCGGTCATGTCATAGCGCCTCAAGTCTTTTCAGCATTACTACGCCAAAAACATGCTTGTGTACATTATAAAACGAAATAAAACCTTAAGTTGAATGGATTTCGGTATGATTTCATTAAGTTGTTATGGATGTTGTTATATTATGGATGAATTTATAATGGATTTACAGAAACGACAGCCGTTTATTCTGTGCCGGAGCAACAGTAAATTTGATTCCACATCGTCGAAATACTATATTATTATCGACAAGAAAGTAATTGAAGTGGAAAACGATTTGCTATATGCTTTCGATATTTTGTTTAAAGTCCATTATGTACTTAACATCAAATTTGATAGCGCCCTGCAAAAGTTTTTCAATTTTTTTGAATGTTTTATTTATAAAATGAAAAATGTCAAACCTGTAGGACTCGCAAGCATCCTTCAAAAAAAGTTGAATTCATGAATTTTGTATTATTAAATATTTTTCATTTATTTGTCTAAAATTAAATATATACGGTAATATTCTAAAATAATGTAATATATATCATGTAATATGAATGATATAACATATATTATATTATATGAACAATATAAATGGTTGGATTTTTGGAAAACTTTTTGTTTACATATTTAATTAGAAATTGATTTAAAAATCTACATATTATCGCTCAAAGGACGTTAATAACATTTTTTTGAGTGAACGTTTTGTCTCTTGTGATAAATTACTCTTCAAACACGCCATCCTTGAAAATTTTAAAAAGCTTTAATAGAAATAAGATATAACAACCGAAATAATGGATGTGTATTTTGTAAGCAACCTATCAAAATTAACTAGAAACTTGGCTTCGAACAAAATTTTAGTTACGCCCTTTCTGCATGCATTGGAGCGGCGAATATATGAAGTTCTACTATCTACTCAGTTTCGTTTGCTAGATTACCAGTGCCTTGCCTCTTTATCAAAACAACTGAAGTACTAGTAAATACAACTAGATTATTGACAAATTCTGATAGAAATTCAGTAAAAATATTACCTGATTTTCTAGTGGGTACTTATTCACTAGATCTTTACTAGAATATCTAGGAGCTAAATTCTAGTGGTGTTTAACTAGAATCTAGTTGAAAAAAATGTAATGTGTATGACCAAATTTAATAATATAGATATTATTTCAGATCTAGAAGGCACGGAAAGTGAGCTATGGCTACAACACCATTCGGATCCTTGGAATGAAGTGATAACACATTGGATAAAAACGACTGTCATACGAAAATGTGATTGCACATCGCCATTTTCAAATAAAATTTTATGATATGTATATATGTTATTGATATGTACGAATTAAAAACCTACGAAAATATTTTTATTTCTTTATATGTATGTATGTACTCAAATTTTATGAATAGTGTCTTTTCTTATTAATAAATAAAATAAAATGGATTTATTTATCTAAATATTGTCTTTATGAATACACTAAATAATCATTTAGAACATTTTACCAAGGAGCGGTATTTACGCTGTAATAGTTAATAGTACAATACAATTTATTCAAATACTTAGAATTGAAGGTGCGCAACTTTAAGAGTTTCAGAAATACATTGTTTTCGGCGTTTTTTCGGTGATAAGATAGTAGTTTTCTATTCAATTCCATTCATATTTGGCGTGATAAGCTTCATAATACAATGACAGGGTCACATAATTAAATTAAATTTGACACTGTTGTATCATGTTAAAATATAATTTGAAAGCGGGCAAACAGACCATAGAACTGTTACAAGTTTTTGGTTTGGACGAAGTTCTCGCCAATATTAATAGAACGTAGTATGTTCATAATTCATAATTCAGAAGAAGCTGATAAAACTGTGGTGGAATGTAAAACTACCAAACGACAGTTTATAAAGCTTAATGGTGCTGGTAAGCGGTTCTTCAAACAGCTTTGCGAGCAGGGTGTCCCAAGGGAAGAGGCCCGCATCGCAGCAGCAGCTCAAATGAAGAACAGAGGCTCCAGCAAAAGAGCACTGTCCGAAAGTCCGCAGGAAGTGGTCAAGTCGGACAGTAAAAGAAGCAAGGTGGAAGATGTGGCAATGAAACAGGTGCAGCCGGAAACTGTTAAGGCCGACGTCAATGCCGCAAAACCCACCTACTCACAAACAACTATGGGTTTCAAGGTCGGTATCATTCTGAAATCTTTTCCCGAAGCCATCCTTACGATGGACCAGATCATTCTGGTTAAGGACAAGCTAAAGGAACTGATTCTCGGACAAAAGGATAGTCCGATAAAACCCATGTTCTACGGACACACTCATAGGCCCGGCTGGCTGGCAATTACTTGTGCCAATCAAACCACAATGGATTGGCTAAGGCAAGCAATTGACACACTGCAGCCATGGGAGGGTGCGTCACTTATCGTAGTCGACGAGGATAAGGTTCCAAAGGCCCAAATTCTGGTAGGATACTTCCCGACAGCATCAATCTATCGACTGATGAAGTCCTCGATTACATTAGAGCGCAGAACGAAGGACTGCGCATAGACGAGTGGCAGGTCATAAGTAGGACCAATGAAGGCCCGATTAGCAGACTAACCCTGTCAGTCGACCATCACTCGGTGGAAAAGCTGAAGGAGGCAGGATGCAAGATCTGCTATTTATTCGGGTTGGTCCAACTTAGACCCAGGAGCGCTCTTCATAAGGAGTTGGTAAAGGCTGGAGTGCCGGTTGACAAAAAAGGCCCGACAGTGGGTAAAAGTCAACGACAAGGCAAGCCGGTTGATAAAAAAGGCCCGACAGTGGGTAAAGGTCAACCAGAGGGCAACCCAGGTGCAACTACCCTTACACCACTACCTAGCGGTGTGAAGAAGCTGGCGATTTCCAACGTGGTTGGCAAAAAGGCCCATACGCTGGGTAAAAGGCAACCTATAGGCACGTCCCAAACCGCTACTTCTTCATCCGCAGCAAGCGGTAGTATACACGGTGGATCGACCTCTCGAGGTGAGAGGTCGATAACCACCAAAACAGTCCTGCCGGTAGCTTCAGGCTCCAAAGGCCAGGCGGAGCAAACGAGAACACCAACGCTCGCTGTTAACACAAAGGGTAAAAGCAGGCCAATTGTGAAGACCGCGGGCAAGGTCAAACCTCGTATCACTCCAACTGGTGGTCCTGGACTTCTGGCAGAGAGATTAGAACGGGTGGTACTGGAAGAAAAGGCCCGTGTATCTAGCACAAGTGCAAAGCACAGTGATGGAGAACGGGATTCCAAGTAGGCCCCCGTCCCTCAGCTGTATCCAAGGAAATCTACATCATGCCAAGGCTGCTAGCAGCATTTTCGGTCGTAGATTTACGTTGGAACAGCTTGACCTCGGACTTATTCAAGAGCCCAGGGTTTTACATGGTGACATTAAAGGCCTGTCAAACTCAGGAAAACTCGTTTACAGCAGCCAGGGCGATAACCCAAGGGCTGCTTCAATAATAAGTAAAAAACTAAAATACATTCCGCTGACAGACTTTATAACTAAAGATCTGGCGGCAGCAATAGTCATCACTCCAACAGGGGAAGGTGGAACAGAAGAGTTGGTGGTGGCCTCTGCCTATTTTCCCGGAGATAACGACGAAGTGCCTCCATATGAGGTTCAGAATCTAGTGAACTATTGCTCAAGTAACAACAAGCGGCTCATCCTCGGCGGTGACGTGAATGCGCACCATGAGGCCTGGGGTAGCAGCGACAACAACACAAGAGGTGAGTTGCTACTTGATTACTTATCTTCTACCAATCTAGAGAAAATTAATGAAGGAAATAAGCCAACCTTTAGGAATGTTATTAGGGAGGAAGTCTTAGATATGACTCTCAGCGATCCTTTAACCGCTCAAAACATCTACGATTGGCATGTCTCCGACGAACCATCTATGTCAGACCATGCGCATATCTGCTTTAACATCAAAGTCAGACAATCGTGGGAGGTCGAAAGACGCATTCCAAAATGTACAAATTGGTCTATGTATAAAGCAACCCTGGAGGAATTGCTCCCAAATGTCAGTCTTTATGGCCCTATCAGGAATGAATGGGAAGCTGATAGAGTAGCCTCCACGGTACAAAAAGTAATACTTGATAGCTATGAAGCTAGTTCTTCACTCAAGAAGGCCAAGGCCAAAAGAGATGTGCCATGGTGGAATGGAGAACTTCAAAAACTCCGTGCAAGAGTTAGGAAACTGTTCAATAGAGCTAAAAGGTCCAATAATTGGACTGAGTATAAAAGGGCTCTAACAGTATATAATAAAGAAATTAGGGACTCAAAGAGACGCACCTGGCGCAACTTTTGCGAGGGTATTGATAGCCTACCAGAAGCTGCCAGAATGCAAAAGATACTCTCTAGAGTTCACAATAACGGCATTGGACTCTTGCAAAAGCAAGATGGAAGTAACACCGTTAGTATCGAGGAAACTGTGCAAGTTCTGATGCAAACACATTTTCCTGGCTCAGAGGAGATAGGGTATCATACGAATGAAATTAGGCCCTATGGGATTATGCCAAATAACAGAACTAGGGCTTTATCTGGCAGAATCTTTACTCCTAATACAATGGAATGGGCGGTAATGTCATTCCTCCCATATAAATCCCCAGGAGCTGATGGCATCTTTCCTGCATTACTGCAACAAGGACTCGATGTGCTTCTTCCCATACTGGTCAAATTATTTAGAGCCAGTTTTGAATACGCTTACGTGCCACTGGCATGGCGAGACGTAAATGTGACTTTTATTCCAAAAGTGGGGAATAGATGTTGGACTCACGCAAAGTCATATCGCCCAATCAGTCTCACCTCTTTCTTACTTAAATCTATGGAAAAGGTATTAGACAGGTACATAAGGAGCTCTGCTGCTTTCAGCCGGCTCAACAAATATCAATTCGCTTATCAAGCTGGCAAATCGACTGTTAGCGCTTTTCACAATTTAGTGCAAGAAATTGAGAAGACGTTGACAGCCAAGGAAATAGCGTTATGCTCTTTTCTTGACGTTGAAGGTGCTTTTGACAACACTTCCTACAAATCCATTGAATTACTTACTCGTAAGATAGGAGTAGAAGAAACGGTAACGAGATGGATAGTAGCGATGCTTGACTCTCGTAGAATCTCGGCTCAGATCGGAGGTAAAGGTCTCACTGTACGAGCGGTGAAGGGATGCCCTCAGGGAGGTGTACTCTCCCCACTACTGTGGTGCATTGTTGTAGATGATCTCCTTAAGGATCTGAGCATCAAGGGTTTTGAGACTCAAGCATACGCTGATGACCTGGTGATCACTGTAAGAGGTAAACATGACTGTGTCATTTCGGACCGCATGCAAGAGGCCCTAGAGATAGTAGATCACTGGTGCATCCAACAGGGATTAAGTATAAATCCAAGTAAAACAATTATAGTGCCATTCACTAGAAGACGGAAGGTAAACTTAAGGCCCCCGATTGTGAGAGGAACTACAATTGAATTCTCTTCCGATGTCAAGTACTTGGGAATTACCTTGGACAAGTGTCTGACTTGGAATTTACATCTTAAAAACATCTCCACACGAGTAACATTGTCTTTTATGGCGTGTCGAAGGCTCTGTGGTACCACTTGGGGTCTCAGACCAAATATGGTATACTGGACCTACAAGTCTATTATAATACCAATGATCACATATGCCGCAATGGTGTGGTGGCCAAAGGTTGAACAAATCAAAGCACAGAAGGCCCTGCAAAAAATTCAGAGGCGTGCCGTTCTTAGCATTACAGGGGGACTTAAATCATGTCCCACTGCTGCAATGGAAGCCATGATAGACTTGGCCCCATTACACTTAGAGATAAAGAAGGAGGCTCTGAGAGAGGCCATAAGGCTACAGCAGTACAATAAATTCAAGGCAGGAGACCTTGTCGGTCACCTTAAAATTCTACAGGAATTTAATCAGAAGGACCTAACCGACTCAGTAAACGATAACATGCCAAAGGTATATGATTTTGAGAAACCATATATGGTGACTCTGGGAGATCGTGTATCATGGCAATCTGGTCTACCAGATTTTGGGAAGGTGCTTCAGTCTGGTACACGGACGGCTCTAAAACCTATAGTGGAACTGGAGCGGGCGTATTTGGACCCAATTGTAAAATATGGACGGCAATGGGACAAACCGCCACTGTGTTTCAGGCTGAGGTACATGCCATAGAGCTGTGCGCAGGTAAACTTCTACTGAATAAACCAAAAGGCGCTACAGTTATTATCCTATCTGACAGCCAAGCGGCACTGCTAGCGCTGAAATCTTATTGTTTCCGTTCTAGGCTTGTGTGGGACTGTCATACTCTTCTTAAAGAGCTGGCACATCATAATAGTCTAACCCTGATGTGGGTGCCAGGACATGAGGGTATTCCGGGTAATGAATCGGCTGACCAGCTAGCTAAGCGGGGAGCCAACTCACCAATGATTGGCCCGGAACCATTCTGTGGAGTAGGTAAAGGCTTCATTAAGGATGGTATTTTTAAGTGGATAAATCTTCAGGTGGAAGATTATTGGAACTCACTTTCAGGACTTAGACAGTCAAAGAAATTCCTGACCTTCTCAAGTAGGAGAGCGTCGGAATTCCTTTCCTTAAGCAGGTATAACGCACGGGTCATAATGGGATATTTTTCCGGACATTATTTCCTTAATTATCACCTTAAGATCATCGGTAAAGTATCACTAGATACATGTCGATTCTGTGATATCACATCTGAAACCACGGCACACATTCTGTGTGATTGTGATGCAGTGGCCAGATCAAGAAGGCAGATTCTCGGTGGACTTACTCTCACCTGTGAAGACCTGTCGAAGACTCCCCTGAGTAAAATCATCTCCTTTCTCAAAGGAATCGATAAGGCCTAGGGAGTGGTTTAGAGCCAGGAACAAAAGACCTCTTAGGTCGTAGTTCGAGAAGTAGTGAGGCTTCTTTAGGCTCTACCAGTTTTAAATAATAATAATAATAATGTTCATAACGTGGAATAAGTTTAATCCGTAAATAGAATTAAGAGATTGTAAATTAGACTAAGTTTAAATTCAAATATGTATGTTTGTGGTGACTTCGCTCAGCTCTTACATTGAATGCACTCGATAGAATTTGAGTGCAGTGAGCGAGACCACCTCAAGGGGCTGTAAAAGAGAAGAAAGAGGTTAAGTCGTGCGATCAACCGTGCTAAAGCGTGCTAAATCAATAAAACTTAAAAATAAACGTTAAAATAGAAAGAAAAAACAAAGTGGTTTATATCTCAGGTGTGGGGTTGAAACCATTTAACCGAAAAATGTCAAATCGACTGAGCCGCGCGGAAATGGTGGCCGCATTAGAAGCGGCCGGAATCGCAGCACCCGCTAATTCATCGGTGGCCTCGTTGCGGAGACTGTACACCGAGGAGGTAATGAGGAGTCTGGAAAACGCCGATAGTGCTGGCGAACTCAAAGATGATGAAGAAAACCATGATGAAGTTAATCCAACCGCCCGTTCCACCGAAACCGATAGCCGAAACCCGCAGAGCCGACCTGTTGTCAATCCCACTGTGGAATTTGACGGGATTGACCGTGAGATAGCATTACTTCGCAAGCACCGTGAACTTCTAATGTTAAAACAAGAGATTGCCAACATGGAAAGCACCGCTAGCCATGTGGTACTTGCTGATCGAAGACCCGATTTCTCCGAAATCGAAACGTCAGTACCGAAATTCAAGGGCGAAGAGGACGTCATGCATTCATTGACAGTTGCGGAAAATTTTAAGCTTTCGTGTGCCCGCCGATTGCTGGATGACTCAGCAAAGATATTTCTACGAAGCGTATCCGTGTATTCGTGGATCGAGCTGAAAGCCGCCTTGTTGACTGAATTCGGGCGAGCAGTATCAAGACAGAAGGTTTACGGCCAATTGACGAAACGCCGTCTACACCGAGATGAAACGTCTCACCATTACGTTTTATGTATGCAAGAAATTGCACAACAAGCTGACATCGACGAGCCCGATCTGGTTCAATGCATCATTAATGGGATGGATGATCGTTCAACTAGTGCTACTATGCTGTACGGAGCCCGTACTTTAATACAAATCAAGGATTTACTGAGTTCTTTCGAACGCCGACGTACCCGAAACCTGATATCCGTTAGCCGGGTGAACACCGCTATACCCGTCAGCCGTGCAAGTGCTCCCGCTCAAGCAGCCGTTCGGACTCGACCGACTTTGTCCGCCAATGCCGATCTTACTCAGACCCGATGTCTTAACTGTCGTCAGTTTGGCCATCTGGCACCGCAATGTTTGAGACCAAAGCGCCCTGCTAACTCCTGTTTCACCTGCCATGAAGTGGGTCACTTCTACCGAGATTGTCCTAAAAGACGCAATGTAGCTGTTGTCAACGAAAGTTCTGGAGGCCGTACTGTTATGTCCGACTGTGATAGCGACGACACCTTAACTGAGGAAGTTGCCGCTCTGCAATTGGTAAGTCTTTTTGTCACTATAGGTGGAATCAAATGTATGATAGGAAAATTAATCTCGTTGTTTGATACCGGTAGTCCGACTAACTTCGTGAGAGAATCGCTCATTCCCAGGAAGCTGCGGCCATTGAAGCAGTTAACAAATTCAAAGTACCGGGGAATAGGCAACACACAATTACCCATAAAACTTTTGATCCGTTTTCGCGATACGGAACGCGAATTATATTTTTTTATTATTCCTGACGCCGCAATTTCGACACCTGTATTACTAGGCCGAAATTTTTTAGCCGAATTCGGGATTGGACTCTATTTTAATATTAAGCAAAAAAATGAATTAAAAAATTTACCTAGAACTAAAAATGAACTTGAAAATGAATTTAAAAATACGAAAAGAATAAACTTTATTTACTTATCCTATATCGGGGCATTTGATTCCACCAAAAAGCCACTTAATGTAACCGTCCCGCATGTTGCTCCCGCTGATCATTGCAACCGATTAATACAATCTTTGTGAATCATGTTACCGCTATTAAACCCGATGATTGCCCCCCCGAATCGGTAAACATTGGCTGTGAGTTTGTTCAAATTAATTATGAGAAATGTAAGAAACTTATAGTAGCGCAATATTTACAAGCCAAACGAACGAATTGTGAAGTTCCGAAACTTAATATGAAAATAAGACTGACATCCGATGTTCCTTTTCGATGTTCTCCACGTAGACTTTCATATTTTGAACGTAATGAAGTGATTAAAATCGTCGATGACTTGATTTGTAGAAAAATTATCCGAAATAGCAACTCTGAATATGCCTCTCCTATAGTAATGGTAACGAAAAAATCCGGAGAGAAAAGAATGTGTATAGACTACCGCGCTTTGAATAAAATTACCGCCCGTGATAACTACCCGCTACCTTTAATTGAGGATTGTCTAGAATATTTAGATGGAAAAAATTGTTTTTCCATTCTGGACTTGAAGAACGGATTCCGTCAGGTAGAAATGGACCCTGAGTCTATACCGTATACCTCGTTTGTCACACCACATGGACAATATGAGTACCTCAGGATGCCTTACGGATTGAAAAATGGACCATCTGTGTTTCAACGCTTTATTGATACTATATTTGAGGACCTTATTAAGGCCGGAGACCTCATCATCTACATCGATGATATTTTACCACTTAGCAATATTATCCCGTGTTTTTAAAAGATTAACGGAATTTAGTTTGGAATTGAAACTGAGTGAATGTAGGTTTTTTCAAGCTGATGTAGAATACTTAGGATATTCGGTGAATCACCAAGGCATCCGCCCGAATGACTCGCACATAAAAGCCATCCGTGATTATCCAGTACCAACAACTCAAAAGGATGTGCAGTCCTGTCTGAGATTGTTCTCTTATTTCCGTAGATTCGTACCGAATTTTGCCCGTATTGCCGCTCCGATGTCCGATCAGTTGAGAAAAGAAAAAACTTTTGCGTTTACTCCTGAATGCGAAAAAGCTTTTCGTACCCTCCGTAACAGTTTGATTCTGTCTCCCATTTTGTCCGTGTATAATCCTAACCGTGAGACCGAATTACATACCGATGCTAGTTCGCATGGTTTTGGTGCCGTATTATTGCAACGACGAACAGACAACCGACTGCACCCCGTGTCTTATTATTCCCGTAGATCAACCGTTCCTGAATCGAAATATCATAGTTTTGAGCTTGAGACTCTAGCTGTTATATATGCCTTGCGCCGTTTCCGTGTTTATCTGGAGGGCAAACCTTTCAAGATAATCACTGATTGTAATTCTTTAACCCTGATATTAGCTAAAAAGAGTCTCAACCCCCGTATCGCCCGGTGGGCCCTAGAGCTCGAATGCTACAACCAGGGGCGGAGCTTCCATAGAAGCAAGTGGAGCAACTGCGCCGGGCGCCAAATTTTTAGGGCGCCACACCTACGGTTTCACCTACCTACATAATTGTTCCGTCATGAACAATCCTGCAATTACCACTAAATTCACTGATTGTAAATTTTGCAATTCTAAAACACGGCATCCTACTACATATACCGTCCAAATACAATTTAACAACACGTCGTACACCCAAATATTTGTTTCATTCCCCTAAAAATATGGTTGCGGTTTGATCTTATCATATAAATATACATGTTCATATCACTCTCTTCCAACTAGTTTTTTTGTATGATAAACATCATTTTCCTACACTGATCCCACACGTCTGCAACGTACTGTTCGATCATACATGTGCGAATCTATTGACTTACTCTTTGGCGCAAATATTTCATCCGCGCCATGGTTCGACATACAACACGCACGGTACAGTGAACGTACAACGTTTTTATGCGCGACGGCATGCGTTGTATTCCGCTGAGTGCATATGTATTCATGGTATCTGGCGCAGTTTATAAAAGTGCGCCATATGAATGAAATGGGACCTGAGATGCCCCAGGCGCATGCGCGGTGCCAGTGCTCCAGTTCTTCACGCACACTATTTTTTCATTCCAATTCCGATGGGCTTTTTAATTTTCTCTAGGTATGTTGTTTAAATATATAGGGAATTAAACTCTCATGACGTGATCACCACTATACGAATGTAATTAAAAAGTTTTATCTAATAATTAACGACAATACAGGTACATTTGTTCTAATATTAACGAAAAAATTTAAATATTTAGAATTTTCACGAGTTGGAAGCACTGTTTAATGGCCAAAGAAAATGTGTTTTTTTTCTTGATAGGTTTTATTGGAAAAAAGAACAAGTGCTAATAGGTAATAGGTAATACCTTTCAAGTGTTTAGGTGTAAATAAACTTTTAGTAAGTTATACATACCTTCTATATTTTGTTTTTAATATATAAAAATGTCGATTAATCCGAGAAAATTGTCCGGTAGTCAATATCGAAAAAAGCGGCAGATTACTCAAGCTGAAAATGCTAAGTTATCAAGCGGAATTAAAAAATTCCTGAAAGATACTGCATTCCAACGCAAAATAATTTATTGCATTCATGCAACATATCCTTATCTGAAGCTTCCACTTCCACCGTGGAAATGATAAACCATGAAATTCCGTTGCTAATAGATGAACAAAGTTTATCTGTGCACAATCAACAGCCTTTTGAGGTCCTTAATTCTAACAATAATTTTGAAGATCCTGGGCTGTGGCCAGTTCTGAATGATCGACTCATAGAACGAATAGTAGAAAAGGGAGCGCATCAAATTAGTGATTTTAAATATCCCCTTACAAATGGTAGAAAATTTAACAATACATTTTACATTAGATCACTGCAGAATGGAGAAACAGTTGACAGTTTCTAAAAAATTATTTAAATTCATAAATTCTTGCATTCGGCTGTCACTGAAATTGTATTGGTAATATAGCATATCGTCTTCTGCTTCAGAAGATTCATTGTGCTTCAAAAATTCACAATTTAATGCACATTTCACTTCTTTGGTTTTCACAATATCAGATGTCGAATTCAGGGACGTCATTGGGGGGGGGGGGGGGGGGGGTGAAATTTAAGAATTGAAGGTAACCGTGACTTTTTGATTTTTTCAAGAAAGCCTATTTTCACAGGAGCTTAAAAAATGTACGTACGGCTTGACTGTGCGGTCAAGCCGCGGTCCGAATTACGCTTTCCGCATTTTTAGCGCTCTTACGCTCGGTCCGAATTGCGTTCACAACGCATACAATTTGCATGGAGGGGTAGTTTTCTGGCGCTTAAACTGCTCACGGTTTCGAGGATAGGCACTGTGAGTACACTGTGTGCACACGATCGGTTCGAATTGAAAGCGACATAAGCGTACCAACAATTCAGACCAATTGTAAGTACTGTTAGTGATGTAAGCATCATGAGCGTAATTCGGACCGCGGCCTTAATATCGACGCACATGCATTCATTTATAGCAAGGGTAAAAAATCTTGCCCCCTGGGTAAAACTGAAATGACGTCCCTGTTCGAATTGTATTCAGTCGAAGAAGCCTCATTTTCACCACTTTCAGTACTTTTATCCAGGTTGGGTCATGATACTGTATCACATCCTCAGTCTTGGCCGCGGCGTTTCGCTCCTTGAGATGTTTTGATATTCTTCCGTTGATTCTTATAAGATGCAGCTATAAAGACAATCACAGAAGTTGATGGAAAAAATTTTGTAAATCTTGCGAAAGCAAGGCGATCCTTCGTATGAATAAGCAATGCACTTCGATTTTGTTCTATGGTGCCTTTAGAGGTGGGCTTTCTGATATGTAACACAAACCATAAATGGTATTATGAATCATTAGAAATAATTAAGGGGCCGAAATAAGAGCGGGGGTCACTTTACCACCTTCTCTATTTATATCATGCTAAATCTTGAAAACTATCCTTCATTTTTCGAAAACAAAATATAAAATTTGGGGCACCAAAACGTAGAAAGTGCGCCGGGCGCCAAAACCATTAGCTCCGCCACTGGCTACAACTATACAATAATTCACCGTCACGGAATAAAAATGAACCCTGTCGACGCACTCAGCCGCCATCCGCCCGTGTGTGTTATTTCATCCGATGAAATTGACGTTCAGTTACAAGCTACTCAACAAAGGGATAATAATATTGCCCGCATAAAATCGCGCCTTGAGACTGGTGTCGTTAATAAATTTGTTCTACTCGATGGAATTGTGTATCGTCAGATAACACCCGATCAGAAGCTCTTTTATGTTCCTGCCGAAATGGAAAAGAACGCAATTCGCCAAATCCATGAGAATTTAGAACACTTAGGTACCGAGAAATGCTATCACTATCTCCGTCGCCACTATTGGTTCCCGTGTATGAACAAGAAAATTTCTTCTTTCATTGATAATTGTCTCCGTTGTATTATGCATTCTGCTCCGCGCCGAATAAACGAAAGAAATCTTCACAGCATCCCTAAAAAACCAGAACCTTTTCATACCCTTCATGTTGATCATTATGGACCCTTACCGAATTTAATTTCTAAGCGCAAATACATTTTCGTAGTTATCGACGCTTTCACTAAATTTGTTAAGCTCTACCAGGTAAATAGTACTAGTACTAAGGAAGTGTGCGCCTCCCTTCAAAGATATTTTGATTATTATAGTAGGCCTACACGTATTATTTCCGATCAGGGAACCTGTTTCACTTCGTTAGAATTTTCCAAGTTTCTCCTTGATCGAAACATTATTCACATAAAAAATGCTGTAGCTGCTCCACAAGCAAACGGGCAAGTGGAACGAGTTAACCGAGTCCTAACCGCAGTTTTAGGAAAACTGGCAGAACCTTTAAACCATGCTAATTGGTCTCTTCTTTTAGGAAAAACTGAATTTGCCATTAATAATTCTCGTCATAGTAGCGCCCATAAGACTCCGAGAGGCCAAAGAGGCTCAAAGAGGCCCTGAGATCGATGAGTTTACTGAATACCTCGATGATAAGTTACCACCCTTTGTCTGGTAGTTTGGAAGAAATCCGTAAAGAAGCATCGGATGCTATTGTACAATTCCAACATCGAAACGAACTGCAATATTTGAAACGAAGTAAAGCGCCACATGTCTATTCTCAAGGCGATTTTGTAGTTATCAGAAATGTGGACACGACCGTGGGGGCAAACAAAAAGTTGATACCCAAGTACAGGGGACCATACTGGATTCATAAAGTATTACCCAACGACCGGTATGTCGTTCGTGACGTGGAAAATTGCCAAATGACCCAAATGCCATATAACCGAATATTAGAGGCAAATCGTCTTCGTCCGTGGATTCGTGGTGGTACACGGAAAAAAATTTACAATGCATATTTTCCACTTCAACATGGGATTGCATCTAATGGTGAAAAACGTCATGTTTATGGCAAATTATTCCTTTTTGAACAGGTAATAATAACATAGTATATGGGAAAATATCAATTGGTTCTTAAAATATTATTTAAATCCTATATATACAGGATTTTTCCCTACACGGTTAAAAATCTTGGACTAAAGTCTTAATCCAGAATTGTATTACAGAAAAATCAAATAAATCTAGATTTAGAATGTAAGCTTTCAAAATACTTACTTTAATATTTAATACATTACGGATTAAGTTACGATCCATTTGAATCAAATTATTAGTTTACATTCTACTTTAATCAAATAGTATTGAAATTCAATCTTGGTAGAAATATTTTTCAGAACAATGAGTTGAGCACATAATAATGTTAGTATCACCATGTAATACAAATTGCCTTACATTTTTCGGTAAGAGTGATCATGCTCAGAATTATTATACGAAAGTATTTGATTATAAACCTAAAAGGTATAGAAATTCATCTTTCAATTCTGAGCGATTTAAAACTAATACTTTTTGGTTTAAACTTTATCGCGATTCTTCGATTTCTCTTGCAATTCAATTCAATTGTTTTAGGTGGTTATAACGTTGAAAGAACATGTTTCACTCAGTCTTTTTGCATTCGTCGTTAGTTTGACATGTTATATTTTCTTTCAGTAATATGAGTTTTTGTTGACCGATAGTATTTGTGCAAGTGATTTTTGAAAAAACAAATGAAACAAAGCTCGTCTAGCTAAAAAGTTTTGAAAATATTGCATGTACCTACTGCACTTTCTGCGATTTAGTTAAGGACAAGCTTCAACAGACCCTAGTAGCTCAACGCTCGGAACAAATAATATATGTAAGGAATATCTATTTTTCTTTAACGATACAACCTTGATATGTACAATAGTGAAATATATATTACCGAGTTATAACTATATGTTTCTTTCAGATATTTTTTGACTTTCAATTAAGGCCCCGTGTATACCAAAACAGCATTTTTGTTGAAAATAAGGCAAACGGGATTCACGAAATCTCCAAAGCAGCAAAAGATAGGTCTTTTCTGCTTAGACAAATATAATTAGCAATATGTGTTAAAGTTTCTGTTGATTATTGTTTTTTGAAATTTCGATCATAAGAAAAATTATAAGCGATTACGTCGAATAAGTTTTCGAAATTATTGAAAACACACATTTGGTAATTGCGATTTTGGAAACATTTCTGAAGTGATTTTCATTATTTTTGTTTTCACTCAATTAGGAACGATTCAATCTATTTTTTTTTGGAATTAGAATTTTCGATTTTGACTTATGTTTGGAAATAATACATTTTGAAAAATCTGATTTTTAAAAAAAATTATGTTTTTTTATTATTAAAATTTTCTATGAAAACCGATTTTTTTTTATTTTGTTTTTTCTTATGTTACTTTATCAAAGCGTTCTAAAGCAACTTCAATTCAAAAAGCTTCAAAAAAGTTAGTATAACATTGTTTTTGCAACGATTTTTCAAACTACATTTTTTAATCAAATTCTCCATTCAGACCACTCGCAGAGGTCGAGCTGATGTGTGGCTATGTCGCATTTTTTTTCGGCAGGTTTGTTTTTATGTTTCATTCGCTGAGAGTAAAAAGGTTACGATGTTCCCCACCCTGCAAGCCTGCAGCACACGATTCGAAGGCATAGTAACTACATGGCAAGGTGTGTGTATGTAATCGGCATAATGTCTATTCGCCTGCTCAGAATGAAAAGTGATTTTTAGCTTTTCTTCTTTCTATGTGGCAAACAGGGCAAAAAGTAAATCGAAAAAAAGAAAAAAAAAATCTGCCAACAGTCTGGGCGCAACGTTATTATTTTTTGGGTGGAAGTTCAGAACGAGTTTAGTTCTGAGATGCGGTGTAGGTTACTATGTGACTGAAAACCTAAAAAAAAGTTCGGGAAGCGGTTAGAATGGGGTTGCGCTAGAATACTTACGCCGCTGCCTCATATAACATATGAATTACATAATTGGGTCATACTCCGGGACGAGGTCTAGTCCTAGTATAATATCAGTTGTTACGCCATTAGAAGGTTTTTCGTGATTTGGTTTTGGGACATTACATGAAATCGGAAATGCGTTTGTAGGCGATTATATAAAAATTCTGTGGAAGGTCAAAACAAACTAAAATATCATCAATCCTGAGAAATATATCGAAAGCCTTACGTCCTATTGGAGTTGAATAAAAAACATCCTGAAATCAACTTTTTGAAGATTATGTAGGAAGCCTTAGGAAGTAAAAATGAATTCGATATCTCATTAGAACTAAGAAATATGTAAGAATTTGTGGAAACAGATAAAACCCTTTTGCACCCATTTTGGGATTGAATATCCAAAAATCCTGAAACGAGTTTTTAGATATATACAAAGAAAGCCAGAGAAAATAAAAATCAATCCGATGCCTTATCACTCCTAAGAGATATGACGGAATTCGTGAAAACATGTTCAACCCGTTTTTACACTCTTAGGGGTTGAAAAAGGAAAAAACTTGAAAACGGATTTTAGGTGATTATTAAATAGGTCCGTGGAAGTAAAAAGTTATTCGATATCTAATCAGACCTGAGGGATACGGCTGAATTCGTGAAAATGTATACATCTCCTTTACACCACCTTGGGGTTGAATTTCAAAAAATCCTGAAAACACTTTCTAGGTATTTATATGAAGAACCCGTACAAAAAAAATTAATTCAATATTTGGAAAGACCTAATAGATATGACGAAAATTCTAAAAATATATGCATTTCTTTTTCACTGATCATTTATTTCACCCCCTTCCGAACGCCAATGGCCATTTTAAATTTTTTTATCTAAATTACTTTTATAGTTGATTTACATATACATACCGAGTTTCAACTTTGTAGTATTAGCTGTTCTATAGAAAGGAATTATTTTTTTATCTATTTGTCTCACGAAACAATTGCACTCAATTGTTTCGTGAAATATCGTAATCTAAAGTTTTTCACCCACACTCGAAAATTTGTTTCCAATCTATTCTCCTAATATACCTAAGATGTTCATTAAGTTTTAATTTCGTGACATTAACCGTTTAGGAGATATGGATTTTAGAATGTGTCGATCTCGGCTTTTTTGCGTTTCGGACGCATTATTTTCCTCCACTCCCACACTCCTTCACCCATATTTTGTACCCCGATCCCCTTGAAATCCCAATTTGGTTTTTTAATATGTTTTGAAAAACAATATAATATACAAAATATAAAAAAATAAAAAAAAAAAAAAAAATAAAACTACGGATTTTGAGATATTCAAGGATAAAGGACAAAATCGTTATCCTTGTAAAAAAAAAATTGGAGGACAATTTTTATTCGTTTATGTTGCGATAACATTCCCCTTTAAAATAAGCCCTATTTTATTATTCTATGATAAAAATTACCAGAGATATGAATTTTCAAAGAGAACTCGGACACCATTTTAAAAAAAATTTATTTCACTAATTCTTCAAGTACAAAAATTTTCAAAAGAATCGGCGATGGTAAGGTCCCAAATTTCATAATATTTTGCGATTCTTGATGAAATGACCCAATATGCAATAATACGAAATTAATTTTATTTTAGTCCACAATTGCCTATAAAAACATGAATGGAGACATGTCTCGTGCCTACATAAATATGCATAGTATACTATGTCATGCGAATGTCCAGAAATCCACCGTCCACAGAAAATTAAAAAAACCCGAGACGTCAGGTCAATGAATTTTCTTTCGAACTTTCGATCGGATTGTACTCCTTTCCGTTCATACTTTCGCTATTTTTCTACATTCCGTTTTTCATCATTTTGCATCTCACACACACATACAGGTCCGTACACACAGAGCTGTGTAGGGGCATCGCTTGACGGTTGAATCGTTGTACATCGTGCGTGATCGTTCAGATTTAAATTTCCGATGCTCACGAATAATTTCTTACGCTCTCGAAATGAAATCAAAGCAAAATAGGTGAAATTTTCGATTTTGGTTTGGGACTCACGGGCCCTTAAGGTATTTGGAAAAATCTAATTCATTTATGACCAATTTTACCAAGTATGCCAATGAAGAGAAGAGTCTTTATTTTCCGCGACGGAACTGGGAAAATAGATGCTCAATATGAAGGTTATCTAAATTGCATTAGCTGACATAATTTTAATAAATATATCTCTTATTTCTTTCACTGAATGGAATGTATCGTTTAAACCTTTTTTATATCTGCTAAAGCTATTGCCTATTACTGCGTTGGGAAGGAACTTAAAGCTAAGAAGAAGTTGTTTTTTAAATACTACATATTAAGAATATATTTGTAATTTAATTATTAAATAAAAGAAATAATTAAAATTTCATTATTAATTTTTATTTCTTAAGGCAAATAGAAATACAACAAAGGTAAGCTGTATTAGTATTAATAATTAAATGTATTGAATTGAAATCATGTTTTGCATTCAATTATAATACACATTACAATTAAAATCCTAATAAATATAGGAGTAAACTTTAATTGAATTTAGTTTAAAACTTAAACTTCTTTTGATTACATTCTAATGGTATGAGCTTGTAATGTAATACTATTCAATTAAATTTTTTTTGTAAATAATTCAATATTTAGAGTATTGAATTGCAATACTATAAAATATTGAAATATGTTTTTAATACATTGGGAGTTTAAAATTTAATAATTTTTTGGTGTGGACATATATCCAATACAAAAAATATTGCAATCTAGTCCAAAATTTTTAACTGTGTAACTATATTGTAATTTGCGAAATATTCCAAGGGTAGTATTATCAATAGGATATTTTCCCTGACCTTATAGCTAATAGTTTGTTTTATTGTAATGAGAAGTTTCCTATATGTCAGGGAATATTTGATGTAAGTGCAAATTTATTTTCATTGGCTGGAATAAAATATTGAATAACTCAAGTATTGAAATCTTTGTTCTTAGTAATTCAAATTTAAAACCAAATTAATATCATATTGTGTACATTGCACGGAAAAAAATATTCATTGCTTACTTTCCTATTTAATATCGGAGGGTGTTTCAGGGTAAAACCACAATAATAATACCAAATTAAGCGATTTCCAAAAGCAAATACAACTACAATGTTTTGTAATATTGCCCATGAAAATTGCAAAATGCTGTTTTTCCTATGTACATAGTTTTTAATACAATTATTATGAAAAACAAAAATTCTCGTCCCATAGCCAAGTCATAGAACTTCTTCTTGGAATCGTCTTTCATGCGATACGCCTATGATCATAGGAAAAAATTCCAATGAACATAGCATGTCTTCCAATTTTCGGAAAAGAATCGCCTATGTGAACGGGAAAAGACGCAATCCATTAGAGCGAAATTTAAAAATTTTTGTTTCAATCGAACTTTTCGCCAGTTTAGTTACGTGTTCACAAGTCACGAAAGGAGACATACTTGCATTTAAGTGAATTTTTAATTAGGTACGAGGTAAATTATTAAAAAGTGAGCTAAACCAATTCAAGTGAAGTGATTTATTGAAGGAAAAATGGCTACGCTCCAACTACCTTTCGTGCAGCCCTGCGGGGCTAAAGGGATTTAAACTCCCTTTTTCGCGTCCATGTGTGACGAGAAACGTCAAACGGAACCGTCATGGTGGTTCGAATAAAATGTACTAGGTGAGCAAAATTAAAAATTTTAAATCGGTTTTTTATATAGTTTTACGTCCCGAATGTCAAACATTTTTATTGGCCACATTATAAAACATACCAAAGTTTCATTTGGAACGTAAATGTAAACTCTTACATTACTTTTTCGCTTGTGCGTGATACTAAAGCTTTTCCGTTTTCTGCCGTGAAACGTATCAGATTTTTATTAAGTTTTTATTATTTGCCGGCGTCAGTGGAGTTTCTGGTTCGAAACCCCAACGAAAAATCCCCGACTGTTGATTACTCGCTGTCCCTGAGGACATGACAGTTGGAAACTTCAGTGGATATGCCAGTTTTTATAAGACTGTGTTGGACTGGGTTGGATGGCATAGACTCGTCAGAGGGTGTATCATGCCTAAATCCGAAACATCCTCACAGGTGGTGGTATTACTGAGGATTATTATATATACATATAGCGATATCGAAACCTATTTTATTATCTATAAATTATATACTAGCAAAATTCTTGACATCGCATCCTTTCGCTAGTATATGTGTATAATCCGTTGATAATAAAAAATCTGCCAATAGTGTGGGCACAGCTTTATTATTTTTTGGGGTAGAAGTCCGGAACGCGTTGCTGGGATGCGGTGTAGACTATGCGATTGAAACCCTAAAAATATAACGTTCCAAATAGCCTCTTGGTTATTCTTTAGGTTATGAGTTGCATAGTAAGCTACACTGCATCTCAGCATTAAACACGTTTCGGACTGTTTTCCAAAAAGTACTAAAGTTGTGTGTCCAAACTGTTGGCAGTTTTTTTTTATTTATCTAAAACATAGGGGTTAAAATATCGACGTATCCCTTCAGGGGTTCTTAATATGGATGTTACAAGTTCAAAGAGAAATCCCTATCTTGCGAGGCCAAAAAATATTACAATTATTTTTTAACTGAACAGAGTTCTGCAGACGCTAAGACCCTTTCACAACCATCAACAATCAGTACCATTGACTCAGAGTCGACTAACTACGAGTATGGTAGCGATAAGGAAATTATCGACGTTGTAGCAGATTCTATGAATACCTCAACTTTAGAAACTTTAAAAGAGGTTCGTACTAGTTTAATTTCGTTTTGTTATTAGTTCCTCTTTACAATGTTATTTCAGCTTATTTCTACTGCAGACATTGATTTCTCCTCCAATGAGCAGGCAAGTTATGAACCTCGCCTAAACATAAACAATATATTAAACCAGACAACAAATGGCATAATAATTGGAAATTATTTCAAATAATTTGGCTTTTTGGAAAGAAGTCATAAGAATCTTTTGGCTAGACAACTAATAAATGCCGAAATTGAAAACTGTTCTGATATTAAGGAATTTAAGATAACCACTTCCCGTTTCCAAGATATTTGCAAGGAAATAAAAAATTTTCCTAATAAAAGTGGGAGTACCTATTTTGTTCTATACAATAAATTATCAAAACGGAATGCGAGCGGAAAACTATGGGAAGCATATAATCACCTAAAAAAACGTATCAGAAAATCAGAAATGGAAAAAACGCCTGTTGTGCTTGAAACATCGTCGACTTCGGAATTAATACAAGCAAAAGTAACTTTCCTTAAAAACAACTTGCAACCATTCAATAAAATTCAAGAGTTCTGGAAAGATGCGTTTGAATTTCGAAAATCTTTACAACAGATACCAATTTCTGAATACTTTGGATATTTTCCGGTTCCAAAATCTGCTACAGGCACCAGTTTGCTCAGTCAGGATTTTGATGAGGAATATCCTGATTCGTCAAATTCTCCATTTTTTTCTTGGCCTACACTAAATGAAAATCTAATAAATCTGATCAGAAAATTGAAGCAAGAAAAAAACTTAACAGCAATTTTAAGTAATACTACTGATATTACTGGGTTATTTTTGTTACCTTATTTGTTACCGACGGCATATAGTTCACGAAAGCGAACAAAAGGTGGAAGCAAACGCATAAAGTATACTAAGCAAGAAATATTAGAAGGATTTATTATTCATGTGACGGTAATTTTTAATAACTAGACTTGAACATAACTTTTATAAAAAAAAATTTCACAAATCAATAGGATACTTCACTAATCACAGAGACCCTTAAGGAAAAGCAAAAAATCCTGAGTCATACCAACCAAACTCTTCAGCCAATTGTAGTTTTAGTGGGTGATACAATCGGTAATTATCTATTTATCCAAAATGTCCATTTTACCTATAAAAAAATTTAAATTTTTTTTCAGCTGATATAACATCTGCCTACGTTGCTGTTGATGGAACTGTTTACCATCTTGACAGTCCACTCAAAGCAGTCGATGAGTGTTTTAAGGCAATAGTAGCTTTAAACGCTCAATACCCAGAACCAAGTGCTCAAATATGGACATTCTTTCAAAAAAAAATTTATAATATTATCTTTAAGGAACACGATAAGGAATTCACGAGTGTGAATTCATTATTGTCTGATTTGAGCAACTTTGCTTCTCAATAAATATATTTTAATATGTTATAAAATACAATATTCACATATACAAAATATTCATTTAAGTAGAAATAGTAACGAAATATTGCAAGTAAGGCTAATGGAGTGCTTTAAATGTAATAAAATGTTAGATACTTTAAGATCATATATTTTGCATATTAAAGTTGTTCATCCATTGGAGAATGTAAAAGTGTGTAAATTCTGTAAGCCAATTAGAAAATTTGTTAATTTTAGTTTATATAAGAAACATTTAAATGTACATTTTAATAAGCTTGAGAAATGTAAAATTTCTAATATCCAAAATTCAGTTGACAACTCCTTGGTTATTCAAAGTAATAATTCACCCTGTACGAGTACATTGATAACATCTAAATTAGAATCAACTGAAAGTGTGAACATTGCAAAATTGAATAAATTAATTCAATCAGAAAATTTAAAACTAATAACAAAATTATACAAAGAAAAACAAATATGCAGGCAGTCCATACAACACATTATTCAAAAATTCAGTTCTTATTTCGATAGCGAAATATTTACTGTATGTAGAGATTTGGTACTCGGTCAATCGCAAGGGAACGATATAAAACAGATCTTTAAGTTAATCCAATCAACACTTTTAAATGTTTCTACAGAATATAAACGCTTACAATTGCTGAAAAGCGCATCTATTTACTCAGAATCTATTACTATAGAGCTAGGTACACGGTTAGAAACGAGAAACGTTAACAATAATGTCATATTTAAACCTATATCCAATACAGCCAATATCATTTGCTTAGAAAGTATTCTCCAAAGTTTTTTGTCTTCGAATGGGGTTTTAGAAGATATTTTTGATTATAATACATTCCTTCAAAATCAAAAACACGTTATTTCAAATATAATGCAAACCAATCACTGGAAACAAAAATCATTTAATTTGAATTTGGATAGAATTATTTTGCCCTTAATATTGAGCTATGATGATTTCGAAACCAACAATGCCATGGGCTCTCGAGCAGGTTTGCAAAATTTAGGAGCAGTTTATTTATCATTCCCGTTTATTCCTCTGTTGCATAGCCACTGACTACTACCAATGCACCGTGGACATGGAGGTGTGAACAGGAGAGTGATAGCGAGTCGCAGTCCGGTTTCATGAACCAAACCAAACACACGTGTTGCTAATTCCATTATTATTTGAGTTTGAATAAAGTTTAATTTGTTTTAATAAACGTTTGTTTTCCTGTGATGTGAAAACACAACAGTGGCGACGAGGATGGGATAATAATAAAACAAATTAAAAGTATAAAAAAAAAATCGAACCAAAGAAAAACAAAATGGACGCGGAGACGATTGCAAATCTGTTCACCCAACAAAACAGATTACTAGAGCACCTCACAAGGGCGCTGGAACACTCACAAGGGTCTCAGGGAACAGCGACAATTGTGACACCGACGGAAAAAATAGCGGAAACGCTCTCCGCGAACATCACGGAATACCACTACGGCACGGAAGACGAAATAGCTTTCGAAACCTGGTACAACAGATACGAGGACTTGTTCCTCGTTGATGGCAAATTATTGGACGACGCCACAAAAGTGAGGATTCTACTTCGGAAACTCAGTACTACAACGCATGAGAGGTATATCAACTACATACTTCCGAAGCACCCGAGACTAACACGAGTCCATCGAACGATGTGTGTGCAGTTAAGTCGGATTTATCGAGATCAAACGCTCGTCGTACGAACACAGATTCAAATGTACCCAGAACACCATGCTGGCTGTGTGGAGGACTCCACTACGCGCGCGATTGTACATATAAAAAACACCAGTGCACTAGATGTGGTAAAATCGGTCATCGAGATGGATACTGCAACGCGCCGTCATTAGCATGGAAAACGAAAACACCGAGAAAACAAAACGAACAAAAGTCGCTGTCAAAGTCAAATCGTAGTTCATCAGAATCAAGCTCAAATGTCAATCCTAGTTCGTCAGAATCGAACTCAAATGTCAACAGGATAGATAATAAGAAGAACCGCAAATTCATAACGGTATGTCTCAACGGTACACCGGTAGAACTGCAATTCGATTCCGCATCAGACTTAACACTAATCTCCAAGGAAACTTGGCGAACAGTAGGAAGCCCTCCATTGGGGAAAACCGCACATAAAGCCATAAGTGCCTCGGGAGACGCCATTGAAATCAGAGGTGTGTTCAATTGCAATTTAAGTTTTCGGGAAAAGACAATGCAGATGCCGTGCTATGTCACCAGTGACCTCGACCTTTTCGGAAACGATGCCATAGACCGCCTTGAACTATGGAATTTGCCCTTAGTTTCGATTTGCAGCAAGACAGTGGTAGAACCAAATGTCCCAGAAATAGTGAAGCGGAAGTTTCCAACAGTGTTCAACAGTAAATTAGGCATGTGCACCAAATTCAGTGCAGAGCTTTATCTAAAAGACAAAGTGATTCCAGTATTTAAACCGCGGCGAGCGGCACCATTCGCAGTCTTACCTGACATCGAGAAGGAGCTGTTGCGATTACAAGACTCGGGCATCATTTCTCCAATAGAATCATCAGTTTGGGCGGCACCAATTGTCGCCGTTCGCAAAGCTAATGGATCGTTACGTTTATGCGGCGATTATTCGACGGGTTTAAATCAATCACTTGACCCACACCAATATCCGTTGCCGATACCATAAGAAATATTTTCAACACTGGCAGGTGCAACCATATTTAGCCAGTTAGATTTTTCGGACGAATACCTCCAGGTTCAACTAAACGACGAATCCAAGAAATTGCTCACGATCAATACTCATCGGGGGTTATTCACATATAATCGGCTACCGTTCGGAGTAAAAAGCGCACCAGGTATTTTCCAACAACTGATGGATCAAATGTTACGCTCCGCAGAAGGCGCGACGGCATATCTAGACGATATTATCATCTTCGGCAGAAACCAAGAAGGGCACGATAAGAACCTCCTAAACGTCTTACGCAGGATAGAAAAGTATGGTTTTACATTAAACTTTGAGAAATGCCGGTTTTCTCTTTCACAGATCAAGTACTTAGGCGTCATCATTGACAAGAATGGACGCCGGCCCGACCCGGTAAAAATTCAGGCAATATAAGAAATGCCACCGCCGATAGACGTATCAACTCTTCGGTCATTTTTGGGTGGAATATCGTATTACGGCGCCTTCATAAAAGACATGCGGAAGCATAGACAATCGTTAGATGAACTACTGAAACAGGGTGTACCATGGAACTGGACACCAGAACGCAACAATTCGTTCGAAAGCCTAAAGAGTTTGTTGCAGTCAAATTTACTTCTGACCCATTTCAATCCGGAACTACCGATCATTGTCGCCGCGGATGCAAGCAGTTACGGTATTGGAGCTGTCATTCTACACCGATTCCCGGACAACTCCGAGAAGGCGATAGCACACGCACACAGATCTCTCACTAGTGCGGAAAAAGCGTATAGCCAGGTTGAAAAAGAAGCTTTAGCCCTGGTATTTGCGGTACAAAAATTTCACCGTATGGTTTTCGGTCGGAAGTTTGTGCTCCAAACCGATCACAAACCTCTCGTAACCATTTTCGGTTCCAACAAGGGCATCCCAACCTGCACTGCCAACCGTTTACAGCGTTGGGCTCTTATCATGATGTCATACGATTTCAACATCCAACATTTGCCGACGGATAAATTTGGACGCTGACATGCTGTCACGACTGATTAAGAATTCGCGACATCCCAACGAAGAGCAAGTCGTGGGTGCTGTACTTCTTGAAGCTGATGTCCACAGACTTACGGTGGGTTGTGCAAACACGTTACCGGTGACATTCACGGCTATCAACGCAGAATCAGAACGAGACGATACAATCAATAAGATTCGAAACTACACGGTAAATGGATGGCCAGACAGCAAATTGATCACCGACGATATCTGTAGACAATTCTATTTCCGCCGCAACTCCATTTCCGTAGTTGATAACTGCCTACTATTCGGTGATCGTCTCGTAATTCCAACAAAGTTTCAAAACCAGGTGCTGCAGCAACTTCACAGGAACCACCCAGGTATTCAACGGATGAAGGCTATAGCACGCAGCTACGTGTATTGGCCATTTTTGGATCAACAATGTGAGAGGACGGTTCAAATGTGTGAGCAGTGCAACGGGACAGCTAAGTCACCAGTCAAAACAAAGCTGTCCCCCTGGCCGTCAGCGACTTTCCCATGGCAGCGTATTCATCTAGATTACGCTGGCCCGAGTGCAGACCACTACTACCTGGTTATAGTTGACTCCTTTTCAAAATATCCAGAAGTCATTCACACACGGTCAACAACAGCGTCGGTCACAATCAAACACCTTCGCGAAACATTTGCGAGATTCGGGATACCACAAACAATTGTGTCCGATAATGGAACACAGTTTTCATCCATCGAATTCCAGAATTTCTGCAAAGAATTCGGCATTAACCACGTCTTCACACCACCATTCCACCCACAATCCAACGGACAAGCAGAACGGTTCGTGGATACGTTAAAGCGCAGTCTGAAAAAACTTGAAAAAGATGGTAACATTTACGATAACTTAGCTAATTTCCTTTTGGGTTACAGATCAACCGCAAACCCAAACTGTCCTGGAGCTAAGTCACCTGCGGAAATACTGTTCGGCCGACAAATGAGAATAACATTAGACCTACTGCGGCCTCCTTTAACAAGCACGAGTCCACTAAAATCAAGCAAGAGTGCATTGTCGAGCGCTGAACAATTTAATCGCCGGAACGGAGCGAAACTTAGACAATTTAGTATTGGCGACGCTGTCTACGTCAAGGTATACCACCGAAATCAATACCAATGGGTTCCAGGAACCGTATTGTGTAAACAAGGCAAGGTTTGCTACAAGGTACAAACAACTGAGAAGGTTATCCGTTCCCACGCAAATCAAATGCGAAAGCGCTTGGCAGAAGGGAATGAACTTGAGGTTGATAGTCAACTTCCCGAAGATATCATCTTCGAAGGCGATACAAACTGGTCGCAAACGTTAGATCATCAGGAACCAGATCAGTCAAGAACTGAAGGATCAGCGATTCCAGATCCACCACTTAGAAGGACGACAAGAGTATCCAAACCAGTCAACAGATATATCCCTGAGCCTTTCACTCGAAGGAAGGGGGGTGTTGCATAGCCACTGACTACTACCAATGCACCGTGGACATGGAGGTGTGAACAGGAGAGTGATAGCGAGTCGCAGTCCGGTTTTATGAACCAAACCAAACACACGTGTTGCTAATTCCATTATTATTTGAGTTTGAATAAAGTTTAATTTGTTTTAATAAACGTTTGTTTTCCTGTGATGTGAAAACACAACATCCTCCATGGTGCAGGTCAAAGCTTGAATATATTTTTTTAATTTACTTATTTAATACTTTAGACCGTAAACAATTTGGAAATCAAATTTTTCAGCAACTTATCAACCAACTTAAATGTTTGGAGACAGATGGTATTGTAGTAAATGGAAAAAGGATTACATTTATTCTTATATTATGTGTAGGTGATAATAAGGGCTTAAATTCAATGCTCGGTTTCTCGGAATCCTTCTCAGCTAATTATTACTGTAGATTTTGCAAAATGAAGAAAACAGATTGTCAAAAAGCATGTGAACCTCAAGTCAATTTATTAAGAAATCCATCTAATTACAAGGAAGACTTACAAAAAAACAATTTTTCTTTAACTGGTATAGTTTCTGATTGCATATTCAATCAAATTGAATTATTTCATGTAACAGAAAACTTTTCGGTAGATATAATGCACGACCTTTTCGAGGGAGTAGCTAACCATGAAATTGCACTTATTCTTTCCAATTTTATTAAAATCGAAAAATATTTTAGTTTAGAAGCATTAAACAATCGTATTACTGGATTCAATTTCTCTAATATATATGAACATATAAATAAACCCCAAGAAATTTCAGAAGTGCATTTGAAAAATAAAAAACTGAAATATTCAGCTGCGGAAACAATTTGGTTAGTGAAATATTTAGGAATTATAATCGGTGACTGGGTTCCAGAAAATAATCTAATTTGGAAACTATTTCAAAAACTAAATGCAATTATAGAAATTATAATGTTGGAATCTATAGACGATTATTCTATTCTCATTCTAGATTCATTAATCTCTGAACACCATATTTTATATCAGAATATATTTAATTTACCACTTAAGCCAAAACATCATTTTATGACCCACTACACTACTATTAAAAAAAAAATTGGTCCTTTGGTTCATATTTGGTCAATGAGATTTGAATCTAAACATAAAGTTTTGAAAAACATTGCACATGCTACTACATCTAGGAGAAATACATGTAAAACAATATTTAATAGATATCTCCTTAGTCAATGCAACTCTCTTCAAAATGGTATCACATTGACCAGTGAAGTACAATATGGTAAAAACCTTGATGACTCACTTTGGAATCTCTCCTATGAAATTCCTACTATAGATGGGGAATCTATTAAATTTCTTTCTTGGGTTAAATCCAACAATATCAAATTTAAAATTGGAGCTGTCATACTAATCGGATACGATGATGACTTTCCAAAGTTCTGTGTCATTCACCATATTTTTATTTCTTTGGCCAAAGGTTTATTTTGCAATAAATATGTGGGGAGATGTTTTGCGGCCAAACTACTCAGGCCGAAAACACTCCTCACAAATTGGATCACAGATCCAAGAACGCTGGCTGTCATTTCGATTCCTATATAAGGACGAGAAATCGAAGTGGCAGCTAATAATCCCAAAGACAATTGAAGATGTAGAGCCGTTGAAAAGTTTTCTAAGCACCGAGAAAACCAACTTCTACTACCAAACCTCAAGGCACCTAACGCCGCACAATATTGTGCTATTCAACTTCAGCGAAACCTTCGACGAAAATGACGTCAAGCACTATCTCTCCGAAACCAAGATTAACCTTAACTTACTCTCCATCCGGAAAATCTCCTTAAGCAAAAATCCCAATGCACGCTTAGTCTGGCTCCTTATATTCGCTCATGATAGCGACATAAAAAGCCTTCTTAAAACCAAACTTCTTGGTCCCTGTGTCATTCGTTTTGAGCGCAAAAGGAAAAGCAACAGGCTCACACAATGTCTTAATTGCCAACGATTCGGTCATGTGGCCCAAAACTGTCATATGCCCTTTAGATGCGTTAAATGCACCTTCACACACGATCGCGGCGATTGCCCAGTTCCAAAAAAAGAGGAACCTCCAAAATTCAAACCGTTACTCACCCTAATGGCATCAGTGAAAGGATTGAGCTTACTGTCACCTGCGTTAACTGTGGCGGTAATCATCCTGCAAACTTCTCTGGTTGCCCTAAGCACCACGAGATCCTAGCCCGCAACGAAATGCGCAAAACTGTACAAAGAGAACAGTCTGCCAACAAAACGAAAATGTTCAACAACTTTGTACAATATTGCTAAAAACAAAAGTCCACTTACCGAACATCTGAAAACCTCCAACCAATATCCCTTCCTCAGTGAAAGGATGAATTCTCTGCCACCACCACAAAAACCATCCTCTAAACCATCCATAGAAGCAAATCCCATAAACTTCCTCAATGAAGAATGCCTGTCTCTCTTCAGCTGCGACTTCATTCAGCTACTCAATAAAATGAAAGATTTCATGCCTACCTACAACGCTTCAACTGATATTAGCTTCAAGCGCGCTAAAATGATTGAACTCCTGATCGATATTTTGTAATGTTCTCTCCTAAAATTGTCCTTCTCAACATAAACTCACTCATCAGCCATCACAAGCGTCAAGAATTTAACCTATTCCTTTCCACTAACAAACCGAAAATTGTCCTGCTTACAGAAACCAAACTGAACAGTAGATATAAAATGTCCTTTAAGCACTATTCCATGATCCGTAACGATCGAACTTCTGGTAGGCGCGGAGGTGGCACCGCTATTCTTCTCCACAACTCATTAAAATTCATCCCTGTTGACACATCGCGGCTAACTAGTCTGGAATGCACAGCAATAAAAATCCCGCTACATAATAACAAATTTCTCTTTCTTGCCTCCATCTACCACAACAACGGTTTAACCCCCATCAATTCTGACGACCTGAACTCCCTCCTCCATCTCGCCACTAATTGCTTCACAATCATAGGCGGGGATTTTAACGCTAAACACCCATTTTTTGATAGCTCTGTTACAAATCCCAATCACGCTGGTAACTCGCTCTACCAATGGCACACGGATAACAGAGCTTCAGCTAACTAGGAGTACATACCCACCTCGGGTCCCACTAGAGTTGGCAACACTACTGAAAGCTTCCTTGACCTTTTTTTCGTATCGACACTCATTAAAGTAGACTTTCCAAACCCACTATCTCAAGTGCTCGATACAACTGACTACCCATCTGATCACAGAGCAGTAATTTTGAATGTTACAATCTGTTCATCCCCTGTGAAACAAGACCCAACCATCATTAAGGACTACAGCCGTGCCAATTGGAAGCTCTTTCAATCCACCCTGGACGCGGAGTGCAGTCGTATTAATATCCCAGTCGATAAAAACCTCGGCGAAGAAGAGATTGAGCTGTCTAGTGTCGTGATTACTCAAGCACTTAAAACTGCCATCGATGCGAGCGTCCCAGATATAACCATTAACCGGCATTCGTTGGTCCCACTCCCTCCTAACATACTTCAACTTATTGAAAAGAAGAACCGTTATCGCCGTATCTACTTTCGCAATCGCCACAACCCAACTTTCAATCGTTTAAAATCTGTTATACCCTGCTCGCAGAAAATTATTTCAGAACTAATTACAAAACACACCCAAGAATACTGGTCAAATAAAATCGCTAACATTAAGCTGGACAATAACACGTTCCGGAATATTAAATCCATTTCTGGAGCGCTCTGCTCTCACGATATCCCTCCATTTGCCAGCAACAACGACTCTCATATCACATCTGACCGAGATAAGGCTAATTTGCTTGCCCACCAGTTTGAAGCGGTCCACGAAAAGAACTTGAGCTTGGGATTTCCCCATGAAAATGACTTTGTTTCTAATCAAGTTCTCAAACTAGTACAAGACACTGGTCCGATTCTCAACTTCAGCTCATCTATGTCTGCAAACCAGGACATAACCGAGTATCACCCCTTCCCCGATAGGTTCTCACTACCCCCACCTGATAAACAACCTGATCCTTGTCTGCCTGGCAGTAAAACCCTAGTGGTTAACAACGAGATCCATCTGCATTTTGCGAATGCTGATGACGTTGCATACCACATTAAGTCCAGGAAAAATAAGAAGTCGTCTGGTACTGACGGTATACCGGGCTTCATTCTCAAAAATACTACCCAATCATTTCAGACACTTCTATCTGTCCTTTTCAACCACTGTTTCAACAGCGGGCACTTCCCGAATTACTGGAAAACGGCCCTTATAATCCCTATTCCAAAAGCCGGTAAAAACGCTACCCTGCCACAAAACTACAGACCCATATCCCTACTCTCTACTATCAGCAAGATCTATGAATGCTTCCTGGTGCGTAAAATTAATCTCCATATTGAAGATAACGATATAATTCCCAAACATCAGTTTGGTTTCAGAAGGCAGCATTCCACCACACATGTCCTTGGAGTTTTTACAAATGACATAACCAGTAGACTCAATGAAAAAACGCCAACTCTAGCCTGCAGCTTAGACACCGAAAAGGCCTTTGACACTACTTGGATTGAAGGCATTATTTACAAGATGCATTTCCTCTATGGTTTCAATGCTCACATCTGTAAATCAATATACTCCTATCTGACTAACAGAAATGCCATCGTCAAAGTGAAAACCTGTTATTCCGACAATTTCAATATTGCAGCAGGAGTGCCTCAAGGGTCAATTCTTGGTCCCGTTCTGTACAACATATATACAGCAGACATCCCGCCACCCACTACGCACACTAATCTGATCTGCTATGCTGACGATATCCTCCTGTATTCCCACCACAAGAGGAAATTCACTGCAGCTAAATATATAAATGATTACCTCAGCATCTTATCTCCATATCTCGAACGATGGAAAATAAGATTGAATCCTTCCAAATCCGAAGCAATCATGATATATGGTGACAGTAGCACACCCAAGAACTCTCGTAGGAATCTTGACACCCTCAAAATTGTCATCAATGATGACCTCATCCCCGTCAAAAAAGAGCTAAAATATCTTGGCATTACCTTTACAAGCAATTTTCAATTTTATAACCACCTAAAAAAGACGAAACAAAAAACCAAAGCTCTCTACGCTCACTATGCTCGACTACTGAAATCTTCCAGTATACTCAATCCAAAAGTCAAACTCATTTGCTACACGCAACTTCTACGTCCCATACTCGCTTATGGTTTTCCCATCTGGTTCTCTATCTCGTCTGCCCAGATGGAGTTGCTGCGACAACTCGAGCGTAAGATACTTAGGGGGTGCGCTGGTCACCTTAGAAACCCATTCTCGCACAAATTTCCCAGAAACTCTATTCTGTATAAAGAAGTCAAGATACCACGCATTGACAAGTTCTTAGTCTCCACTGCCATAAAATTCGCAAATAAACTAGACAGTATTGACAACCCTCTAATTCAAAATCTGAATAATCCTGCCACCTCAACTGGTAAATATAAGGCAATACCTTCAATAACAACTACCAATTTCTTTGATAACGAAGACAAGATCACTTACTACAACCGACGGAATGACGGTAGTAGTATAATATATTCCATGGCCCAATAGACCCCACCCACACCTAAATAAAGCTAATATCTTTTCTCGTTTCAGGACATTTTATCGTTTCAGATATACTAATAACGCTTTAGTTTTCAGCTAGTTTTAAGTAAGATTAGGGACAAGGCACTGAAATTTAATTTCTAAATTTAAAATAATTTATATTTATGTTCTATGTTTGTTTTGTTATGTGTCAGTCCTCTTTCTCCATACATCCGGTTTTAGGCCTTTTCCGGATAATACATTAGCTTTGCCGTATCTATATACCTATCATAAAGTAATCAAAAAATTGCTGCCCTGTTTAAATTGTGGTAAATTCCTCAAATTTTGGAGAATGTACAATTAATCTTAAGACATACTATTGTTACTTTATAAGTTTATTAATATTAAGTATTTTTTGGCCAATAAAATTTGTGTTTGGAAATTTGTGTTTGGAAGTGGCAGCCAGTCGTTCGCCAACTGGCGGGCAACTCACTACACAGCTGCAAAGCGATGACGCCGATAGTCATCGCTGCAGTTACACAAACAGCGGCTCGACGGTAGCGAACAATACCGTCGCCGCAAAGACGACGGCTGCGATGTGAGCCGTCGCAACAAGACGACGGCTGCGATGTGAGCCGTCGCAACAAAGACGACGGCTGCGATGTGAGCCGTCGCAGCAAAGACGTCGGCAGCGACATTGCCGACGCAGCGAACACCACACCCCCAGACTCGCGACGGCACCGAATACTGCCGTCGCGTCACGACCTTATCAAAATTGGACTCTCGGCATAGCTGGGAGAACTCCAACGCAAAGGTCGTGACGAGTGTCCTAACAAATATACTACAAACATTATATTTTGACTTTCATACATCCTCTTATGTAGTCGAAAAAACTAATCAATATAATTACATAAAATTGGATAAATACATCACAAAAATTTACGCTTTACAAAAATTTAAATCTATTACTTATATAATTTAATAATAAATGATTTAAATCAATTACTCAAATAATTTAATTATACTGAAAATACAAATAAAAAATGTGCTGTGAAAAAATTCACCAAAAAATTTAATTATAGTTCATTTAATTGAATCATTTTTTTTTTATAATAAAAGAACAAGTTTATTTTAAATTATATCAATATGTGTTTGTTATTTTATTACGCAGGCAGTTATTATTTATCCAAAAAAATTTAGGTGGTTTGTAATTATACAATTTGTTGTCATCGAAGAAGAGCTCTTGGTTTGCATTGTCGAATTGAAATTATATAAACTTTTACACTATTAAACACTTGATAATGATGAACTGACATATAATATTTTGGAAGAGATGTTTTCCTGAATATTGCACTCTATGCAAGGTTCAAATAGCGATCTTAAGTGCAATTTTTCCAATAAAATTGGGAAAATATACATCAATATAAAGGGATTTGACCTAAATTAACGACAGAATAATCTAGTTTTTTACTGGATTTTTTACACTGTACATAGGAAATTTAATGATATAGTTCCACACTTACATTGGAAATTTATTTTTTACCATGTTCCAAAACGCTATTTTTTAGTGCAATTGTTGCTTTAAAAAATAGGGAAATCTAAAAGAATTTAAAGAAATTGCGCCAATTAATAAAGGATTTTTAACTATTTTTTATCGGATTTTATCCAGTGCAAAAACGGTATTTAGCACTATCACATTGTGATTAACCCTTTGATCGGCATAGGAAAAACTCCCTTTTCAAAGGAATATTAGCACTACGAATCAGAGAAAATACTATTACAACATTGGAATTTGTCCACTTTTTTCCATGATTTTTCTACTACGTAAACTACAGTAGTTTTCCCCATTAAATGTTATAAACCCAAAACTTGCGATGTAAATGGGAAGAAGCATATAAAAAAAACCAGAAAATTACCTATAATTTTTTTCCGTGTAGTGAAAACATGTTAGACGGGGCTTGTGACAGGCCAGTTGCTAATATCGAGGGCGATATCCAGTGGCGGTCATAGAGTGGGGGCCATGGGGGCCATGCCCCCCCCCCCCCCCCTAACAAATTCGTCACCCATGATTATTTTATCACGTCTGCTTTAAAGAAAATTTATATAAGACTATTAGATTAATAAAGTATAATGCATCCACTATGTAATTAAATCTTTTTTATCCTTACGTCTTTCTTTAATCCTTCTTTTGTCTCCTGATTGAAAAGAAGACTGTACTAATTAAAAATATTTCAATCGAAAAGTAATAAAATTTCGAATATATATATATATAACCAATGTTTGGGTTAAGACCTAAATTAAGAATTAAATTGTGGTAAATGCAGTGAAACACAATAATATTTCTGTCCAGGTCGTTTTGAGTGGATTTTGAACTATGTTTTCACAAAACCTAGTCACCAGAGCAGATATCAAAATTATTCAAATTTATGGGTAATACAGTAGATCTTAATATATTAGTTTGCTCAGTGTTATGAAAAAAAAGAAAGAGTCCTTCAGCAAGGACGAACAAGATGATTTTTGATATTTAATCACTAATCCGTCATAGTTTTTATTTCGTACTTGGTGAATGACTTTCTGAACCGTTTTATCTTTCTATAATATAATATTGAGCATTAAAAATCAGATATTTTTTCCGACGATATTAACTTCGAATTATTAACCATTATCAAAATACGATCGAAACCGATTGAATATGAAAAACTTCACTTTCTCATTAGATGGTATTTCCGATGGTATAACATATACCATAACCTATATATTTAGAATTACAATCATCCACAGAATAATATTATATGGCCGTTTTGTCAATACATCGGAACCCATTTTTTGGAATCTGAATTTTTTTTTATGTTTTCTGATCGGGGTGAAACTTAAACATATATTTTTTACACTAATTAGAACCATTATAAGAGGTACCGCGAAAAAAATCTTTGGGGAAAAAAATCCTCAATACAAATAATAGTCACTGAACGGCCCTGAAATTATCTGTCACCACAACTACCTGTTTAAAATATTAAAAAAATTTCATATTGCATTATAATGCAAGCTTTCGACTCTTGTTCATTCAATTTAAATTTTTTCGTTTCAAAAAGTTAACTCTTACAAAATAAATTAAAAATTGTATCATCATAGTCGTTGTCAAACAAATGTCTTCAGAACGTTGTAAACGCTTTTCGAAATTTCAAAATCTACTTGCCAAAATCTTGCGATGTAAATCAGGTATAAGATACTGCTTATAAAGTTATTATATTTGAAAATTCTTTTAGAGAATTTTCGAGTTTTGTTTTTTAAATTTTTGAATTAGGAGAGTAGGTTAGGTTAGGTTATGGTGGCAGTCATCTAAACTATAGACCGACTCAATAAGGAGACTAAGTGAATATGTATATATACCAAATAAATTACATTGACATAAAATATTTCTTTCGTAGATTTTAAGTATTGTAGGATAACTTAATAACTGGGGTGGTTATGAGATATACTCGTAGTGTTCAGATTTTAATGCCCAATATTGAGTTTCATCAAATATGTATGATAGTAGAACTAATAAAAATTAAACACTCTCAAAAAACAGCTAGTTTACATCCAAAGATTTCAAACTGGATTTGGCGAATTCTCAAAATTTTAACAAAACTCTCAAAATCTACTAGATTTCTCATACACGTGAGAGATCTTGAAGTCTGTTTGGGCTTCTAAATTTTGAAATCGAAAATTATGTTCACCAAGCTTTGGAATCAAATAATTTTATTTTCTACTATCCATGCCACTCAATGTTCCATTGCTTAAAGAATTACAATCATACAGTACAGGTTCCAATTTTCGATATCATACAATCAGCTGATAAATTGAACGATGTGCAAGAAATCCATTCAGAGCGATGTTAATGCTTGTTAATATTCTGGAATTCAGATGCCAAAATCTGGCGGTTTAGATGCGGAAAAGAAAAGTTAATATGTTCAGGCAGTACCAACCGCAGCGACCACAATTGCACAATTTCCATCCTTGCTGCATTAGCAGGTAGTCACTGCAGCTATTTTCTCTACAGTAGCTACTGAACTTCAGTGGCCCCCCCTTGGGAAAGCAATATGACCGCCACTGGCGATATCTTGTCAGGATGGCCGAGATGTAAACTAGACTAAGTTTAAATTCAAATATGTAACCGTTTGTGGTGACTTCGCTCAGCTCTTACATTGAATGCACACGATAGAATTTGAGTGCAGTGATCGAGACCACCTCAAGGGGCTGTAAAAGAGAAGAAAGAGGTTAAGTCGTGCGATCAAGCGTGCTAAAGCGTACTAAATCAATAAAACTTAAAAATAAACGTTAAAATAGAAAGAAAAAACAAAGTGGCTTATAAGATCTTTTCGAAGTACTGTTAAATCCAAAGAGAATGAGATAGAGTGGAAGCAAACCGTATTCGAAAAGCAACACTATCTGTATTCTCAGTCGACTACCACGCTCTAAAAACATTAAACTGTAAATGCAATAAACTCTCATACTCTTTGCAATAAACGTCAAATTATTTATTCGGTAATATTTTTTCACCGAACGAGTTGTTCCTACGAATAGAAAAAGTGTGTTCAGTGAGTATTTTAAAATTGTTTAAACCAAAAAAAACTAAAATGAATAAGAAACGAGTGTTCAGTGAGTGTTTTTTTTTTTTTTTTTTTTTTTTTTTTTTTCAATTCAATCAATGTTTATTAGTTTTTCCACTTATGACTAGCATCTTGTAATTTATGATTTAGAGAACAGATAATTCAATATCTTAACAGCTAAATTAAATCTAGTAAGCACAGCAAGGCGAAGCATCTACGGGAATTTTAGTGAAATAAGTTCAAGGAAAAATTTATACAAAAAACCTCAGTGAGTGTTTTAAAATTGTTTAAACCAAAAAAACTAATTGGAGTGAGGCTTGTGCGAAATGGATGTCATTCGCAGGCATGGATGGCAGGTATGGATGAAGTTGCGATTCTGCAGTTGCTAGTTTTACTACAATTAATATGTGCTACCTATTTTGTTTCATATATTGTTCTTATAGAAGGCAAATTCGCGGAAAGCAAGAGACGGGAAGTAACTAAGGATCTTGTACTTGTTGACGTAAATTTGGTATGAACATTGAAAATATCATTTCACATTGAAATTCACATTTTGTTTCATTTTCTACAGGAAATACAGATGTCTCACGAAAACCAATTACATCATCATCGAGGAAAAGAGCTTCAATGAAGGCATGCAGAATTTTTTCCACATCGAAATCAATAAGACACCAAAAAGTCGGTGTAATTGTCTAGTTTATAAGTGATTCCTATGTAAATACATTTGTTAAATTTTTCCTGTGGCAATAAACTTAAACTTGAGCTATATTATTTTAGTTTCTCGGAGTAAAATTACATTGAATACTTTATTTATATTTATTTGTACCTTATAGACTGAATTCTGTTCGGTTAAATCTATTATCCGATATAAGATTTAGCCCGGATTCGAACCAAATCCAAATGTAGTAATCGACTGAGACTTTGGAGGTGCTGAAACTTGGTACGGTTTTTTCTATGGAGCTTATATGCGTGCTTCCCCTCTATCTCATACTCTTTGGTTAAATCTATAAAAACAAAAAAAAAACTGTACAAATTAAATTATGTTTTATTCTTTAGTTGACACGAAGGCAAAAAAAGATGAAGGACCCGAAATGTATATATGTAATAGTGAAATTATCCCGAACTTCTCATTCTTTTTCAAATATTTGGAAAGAATTTGTCAAGTGGTGAAGAAAATATTGTGTTTAAGCAGTTTTTAGAAATTCCTGTGGTTTTAGTTTACATAGTTTCAGACATTTAAAAGTACGTGTGTTTTTTTGAGACATTTTGGTCAAAACAATAAAAATGGGAAAGTGTAAAGAGATTAGCGCGGACAAAAAGCCAGCAATAATTTCTTTATTGAACACTAAAAAGTTTTCCTTTCGAGAAATTGCAAGAAAAGAGAATGTTTCTCATCAAACTGTGATGAGAATCAATAAAGGAGCCCAGGCGAATCAAGGCCAAGTCAGCAACAAACGGCGGAATTGTCGCGGGAAAAGGAAGACAACGCCTCGAACGGATCGTAGGATTATTCAAAAGGCCTGCGAAAACCGTTTTTTCAATCCACAAGAAGCTTGCATCAAGATCTGCTGGGCGAAGGGATAGAGATATACGGTATGACCTTATGAAGTCAACCTTAAGTCGAGGCGACCAGCAAAAAAAACATAAGCTGACAGCTAAAATGCGAAAAGACAGGCTGGAGTTTGCTGGAGCTCATTAAAATTATACCGTACACCCAGAGAAAAACGGGGTTGTAAAATTAAGAAGTTTCTATGATAAATTTACAATAGTCAATATTGATCAAATGTATAAACAATTTGTAAAGTTTTCATGTTATTTCATTTCAATAAGTCATTCCTTCTATTCACTTATTTTAAACCGAGTGGAAAACAATATTAATTTAACCTAGAACAAAAGCAAAACTGGACATTGTCTATGTTTTGTATATGAACATTTCACACATCAACATATATATACAATATAAGGTATGCTTAAGTTTGCTTTGTACTTTAACGTCGTTTTTAATATAATATCTACTGATTATGCTTTCATAACAAGAAATCAATATGTTTGTAAATTTAAATTTTGCTTAGGAAATTCATAGAGTACTTAAGAAATTAAAACCCGTTTTGATTTCAAATAATTTGATTTCAAATAATTATTGATCTACTGTGATCGGCCATTTTAATTGTAAAATTCGGTTAAATTATAAATTTATATGGCGGTGTGTTGTCGGTATGTTATAGGTGTTTGATCTATTTACATGAAGTAATTATTATAATGACAACGGCGATACATTCTTGTAAATTCAATACGAAATTTTCAATTAATATTTCTAGTTTTAATAGAATAAGTAACACATTTTATAAGCTTCTATCAAAATATGAAGTAGGATAGACATTGAAATAGTAACAATTAAATACATTTTGTCAACTTATCTGCAATGAATTGAATCTTTATCGTGGTCTTGGTTCTTTTACTAATTCACTTCAAAATCACAGGTACATTTGTGTCAGTCGCGCAAGTGATTTAGTCAAGTGCAGAAGTGTCCAAACTAGTTCGTTCTACCTAAAGAGTATTCAAATCTAGCAGTCAAGTTCACAGTAATACTAGCTAAAATCAGTGTCTTCACCTACACGTCCGATAAAGAGGTGCCGGGAGTCCTCCCCGGCTGAGATGTTTATTCGGGACAGACTTAAACTACCCCACAATGAAAAAACAACAGCACCGAACTACCACAATCGGTTTCGTTCCCTGGCTATCCCAGATCCGGAGCCGAACAACGAGATGCGCACCGACGAGGAACAACCAACAGTGTCAACACCAACACCACTGAAAAAGGTAAAACTTCCACCCATAACCTTCACGGAATTAAAGCACGAATCCATCGATGCAATTATGAAAGAACTCACGATTAAATACAATTTTAAAAATATGTCAATTGGTATTGGCGTTCTCCTGTATACAATTGCCGAATACGAAAAGCTGAACGAGTACCTAATCGCTAAAAAGGTAAAATTTTTTACCCATCAAGGAGCCGATATAAGGCCTATAAAAATAGTACTTTCCGGTCTACACGAAATACCACCAGAAAAATTATTATCCTACTTAAATAAAACGCACAATTTGAAATGTGTCGACATCAAAACATTTAATGTAAGCAACAACAACACTTCACATAGCCGTTCATCTAACTATTTGCTGTACTTCGAACGAGGCACCAAGTTGAGTGACCTACGTGCACATAAAACAATCATGAACACTATCGTGACCTGGAACTTTTATTCGCGGAAGAAAATCGGTCCTACACAGTGTCGCAATTGCCAAATGTATGGGCACGGATCGTCTCATTGCCACTTGCCGGAGAAATGCATGATTTGCAGCAAGGCGCACAATCATGCGCAATGTCCACTAAAAGAAGATCAAACTAGTTTGATTAAGTGCGCCGGATGCGGCCTCTCTCACCTATCAAATGATTTAAGCTGCAAGAAGCGTTTAGACTACATTGCGATAAAGGCAAAACTTTCACCGCAAATCAAAAAAACAGGGTAAGGCTGCTGGCTTATCACTTGCCAATAACAACAAAAATTTTCCTGCTTTACCATCTCGTTCGACTGGAAATTTTTCGGCTCAAAATCATCGCATGTATCAACCACTTTTCTCTAGCATTGCTAGAAACGTTCCGAATGTTATCGACACCGCAACGCCCAGTTCAGACACAAACCAGGACCTATTATCACCTCAGGAGTTAATGCAAATGTCTGGAGAACTGATCAAAAACCTTGCACAATGCAAAACGAAGCAAGATCAATATAACGTATTAGTTAATCTAGCAATTAAATTCTTATATGGCTAATGCCAAAATCAATTGTATTAATGCTGTACTTTGGAACTCGCAAAGTATTCGAAATAAAATTACGGAATCTTTTGACTTTGCGGTTTCCAAAAACATTGATTTATTTCTGTTAACTGAAACATGGCTTAACCAATGTGACAAATTATATCACCCGAATTACTTTATATATAGAAATGATAGGAAGGAAGGGATTGGAGGAGGTGTAGCCATATGTATAAGCAAAGCTATTAAACATACTCTATTACCCGCGTTTAAAACAAATGTTATAGAAACAATTGGACTTCACATTACTAGTATAAATACTACAATTCTGGTTGCATACTTTCCTGGCACCAAACTATCTTCTCAAAAACTGCAGTTTTTTAAAAGCGATCTTGAACTACTTACAGACCTAAAACAAAAGTACATTTTATGCGGAGATTTTAACGCTAGGCACAGGTTGTGGAACTGTGCAAAAGCGAATAAAACGGGAAAAATATTATTTGAAATGATGTATAGAAAACAATTTTGCATTTGTTGTGAACGGAGGCCTTAAAAAAGTCAAAATAACCGAAGGGAAGGTTGGGATCGGGAAACAGGGGTCCAATTCCGCCTACGTCCGAATTGGTGGCTGAAATACGAACTGGAGCAACGTGCTTGATGGCTTCCGGGCTAGCTGCGGCTGTGGGGGGGTACGTTGTTCGTATTTCAGACCATAAAACCCATGGCCTACCCAAGGAACACAAAATAGTCGCTATTACCACATTTATCAGTTGGCGTGACTTGAAGCAATGACTTGTGACTGTCATAATTACCCAATATGTGGGACTGACGACGTGCGGACGACCCTTTAGCGACCTCGTGGGGAAAAAATTTGGAAGTCGACACGACGTCATATCGGGTTGTATACAGGTTTATATAACTCATAAACGACGTCCTGCCGACGGTGTATATAAGTGATTGCTACCACTGATTGCGACTTTCAATATGTCTTTCTGTCATTGGTGTAGTGTGTAGGAAATTTTCTTTACTTTTGTATTCGAATTTTTTAATATGCGTGTACACATATTCAATATTATTATAATTGCATCAATCCACAATTGCTTTAATAGTTGAGAATTTCAAGTTGCCAAAATGATGGAACATCAAATATAGCAAACGAAATATTATACGTAATATAAAAAGTCATCTATATTTCATGCGATGGGTCAATTTTTCAAACAAATTGATCCCTATCGTGAACATAATACTTTCACCTCTCAAAAAAATGAGCGCCTTAAAAACGTGATCTTTAAAAAAAAATTTTCTTTGTTTTTTTATATAAAATTAGATTAAATTAAAAGATTTAAAATAAAGTTTTCTTTTAATAGTATAAGGTTTAACCATTTTATCTATTCTCTACTTGTAATGATATATTCAATCATTAAAAAAAATATTTTTTTTTTAAATTTGAAAATTATAAAAACAAATATTGAACATTAAATGGTGTCTTCACACCGTACGACCTTACGGTAGTTGCTACTAATATGCAACTTATAACCGTAGGCTGAGTAAAATTAACTTGACATTAACTGATATGCGTGCAATATACGACTTATGACTTCGAACTCCCATATCAGTCGTATATCAGTAATAATGACATTTATTTAAACCGTTGTAAGTCTATGCTATTACCGAGTGTAAGTGTATAGGTGGTTAGTTTACATTTTGTTTCCTCAATGTAATGTCATGGCTGCGCCGATTAAGACCCATTTCTTTAAATAGTAAATTTAATAGAAATTCTGTTCCGGATCGTGTCAAAAGTGTTTTGTGAAAAGTGAACACCAATTAGCCGACATTGAATCATGTTTTGCGTGGCAAAAACCGTGGAGGATGAGAAAATTTTTATAAATGCAGTTCATCAGAATTGGGTGAAGAATGGCGTGCTTTATTGGCCATCACAGTTAAACAAATTCGCGGTCGAAAAGTTACGAAGAGATCGCAACTGTTCACCGGGCGTTAATTGGAGTGCAATTCCAAGTGTTTTTAAAAGTGTAAATATTGACAATTTTAAGGAAGCAGTTGCTATAGAGGATACCGATTCCGAAGAAATGTGAGTGTTTTGATAATCCATATGTACATGTTAGAGGTACACTTATGAAAAAAGTTCAATACTCAATTGCGTTTCTTTCGTTTAATTACAAAATCCATAAAAAAAATTCCAGGCTACATCCCGGCGAACTGGACGATATTATGCAAGAGAAAAACTACAATTTAATAATCGAAAATGAAAATATTGCACATCCTGTTACCACCAGCTGCAGTCCAGGAAAAGAAGCCAATATGGACTACAATATAAAAATAAATCAGTATGCCGTTCAAGACATTCCAAACTGTAAGTTATTTTTTAAAATTTTTAAATAATAAAGTAATTCTATTAACGAATAAAATTTTGTCAATAAATTTTATTTTTAGATTCGTGTAGATTGGAACAAGTAGAAACCGAGACATGTAGACTGCAAGTGAAGGTTGATAAATGTCTGGAGTTATTGGAAAAAATTGCTGCTGCTGTACTGCCCAATACTCTATTGACCGCTGAAACTGAAGAAGATGTTTCATTACCCTTACAAAATATCCAGGAAGTAGACGCTTTCGAACAACGATTAAAAAGCCCAGTTTTCCAAAAGAAAATGGTAATTTAATTTTAATGTAATTTAAGTATTTTTCTTATGTGTAATGTCTTTATTCCAGCTAAAAAAATGTCAATCCATTTGTGGAACTTCTGGCAACGCAAATGGAAGAACTGTCGCCTATAAAGTAGTGGATCTAATATTTTCGATAACAGTTTTAAATCTTTACACCTGGACAGGAATTTCTAAAACTTCGACAAAAAAGAAATTTTTCTGCGAATAAGTCTATTATAAACTTTTTATTTATTGTAATTTCGGCCGCTGATTCACGGTATAATGAAATAGAAAATGAACCGGTTTTTTAAAAACTCAGTACTGAAGCACAGCAATGCCCGCTCAGTACATTGTCTTTCACAACGTATGTCTTCACCGCGTACGTCAAAAAAATAAAATATAGAAGCGTTAACTAATAATCCCGTGATCGAATCACCAGAGCTGAACACATCAGTCGACCTTAGTAATTAAACTTTTAGATATTTTATGTATATACATATGTATATTGAATTCGCTTTATTTTTTTTTTTAATGTATATATATTGAATTCGCTTTATTTATTTTTTTTAATGAATATAATTATGTAAAATACAGTTTATAATAAAGTTAAAATAAAATATGAAGATATCAAACATTGTTATCGTAATTCAATGTATGTATTAATGGAAAAAAAACAAGGTAGTCATTATATTTCAATGATACTAATTTGCATTTTACATCGCTTAAATTGTATAATTTTGCTTCGTTCAAAATGTGTAATGATTGATAAATGTTTAAGTGTGACGAGTTCATTGGTCGTTGAAAAAAATCAAATTGCCTTTTAATGCTAGCTCCAAAGATTTGCAAACTTTTTTTGACATAAGTAATATTTATCATTTCTACAATCTCGTTATCTTTTGTCAAAAACCATTTATTTTTTTCATCCTGTTTCATAATAAATCCATCTGAGTAATACAAAGTATGAAACATTTTGTTACATCCAGGCAACGAATGCTTTTCAAAACGCTTTTCGTTTGCAACTGAGGGATAATCAATTCCATTTCCATGGTGAAAATTTGTAAGTGATGAGAGTTCAGCGATCTTCTTTGCAATTTGTGCGAGAGGCCGATTTCCATGTCGAAGTAATCTTTTAATATGTTGAAGCGTATTTTCAAAAGTATATGAACTAATACAGGGAAGAGCGCCAAACCTTTTGACATCCTCAACCAAATGCACTAGATTGTGTACGTTACTGCTTATAGAATAAACACCGTAAATATCAATATAATTTTCAACATAATCTCGAAACAATTCATCAGCGACGTTAAGAAATTTAAAATAATTACGACTTGTGCATATTGTTACATCACAAAATAGTAATAGAAAATGATAATAGGCGGTAGCAGGCAAGTATTCTTTCAAAATAACTGGTCCCAAATAATGTAGAAATGTCCGAAATTCTACACCTTTCCAAAATTGTAAGTAATCTAATCCCCTCACAGCGCGATGAATTTCAAATGGCAATGTCTTATTGCATTCTTCTAACAAATCTGATATATCTTCTATTTCTTTTGCTCTAAACTTTGTATTAAAGTTATGACTACCGTATACCCATCTCAGTAAGCATTTTTTCATTATTCCTAAATCTACCAAATGAAGTGAATCAGCAATTGGGATATCCTGTACCATGTCAATTGGAAGATTTTCCAGCGAAGAATATTCTTTATGATGCTCATCATCACTTCTAGTTCGAAAAGATAAATCAGTTCGTAATATGTTGTCTAAACGTGGAAAAGTCATGCGATGACCGTTATTATAGTATTCTCCAACTGTAGTACATTTCAAGCATCCGTGGTAATGGTTGAAATTTACGGCACCTAATCGATTTATTAAAAATTAGTGAATTATCTCCAATATTAGAAATATTGCATATGAATACCTGTGATGAAAGATCTGGCAGGAGTACAGCAAATAAAGGCATTTTTTTAATATGAATTCAACTGTTATTTATCCATAATAAATTGCAACAACCTTTGGTTCCAGTTTTGGCATGTTTGCTATTGAGCACAATATAGGCCTTAAGTTAGCAGTTTTTAATCCCATTATGCCAATATTCACCGGTTCCCATTGGAACAACTTGAATATTCCTTGAAGTACTTAAAAAGGTGCGATCATCGTTTGGAAGGTTCATAGCATTTTTATTTAATATTTTAAGTAAATCATTTATAGCCCGATGACTTATCTTATGCTTTAAAGCCCACTGCTGTATTTCTTCTTTGTACGATAAAGTACTAATGTTATAATCATCTTCACACGAATTGGACAAATTTTCTTCATTGGCACTTGCATTGTCAAACGAAAATTTCGACGATGCGCACTTAATTAAAGAACTGGGCAGGTGTGGCTTTAATACAGGATTTTTTACTTGAGCCGAATGCAGACGTACATGATTTAAATAATTTTTCACTTTTCTGTAATATGTCGTTGTGTGTTTAAATTTCTATCGTATATTTCTTCTAAGTTCTCTAGAGTCAGACATGTTTGACACTTCAAGCATAGTTATTGCGACTATGAAGTATTAAAATGAGTTTTTGCGACTTTATTGCAACTTTAGATACCGTCGATGACTTTAAAATCATATATCCAGTTATCATGTAGTCACTATTACACGAGATAGGACGAGAAAGTCAGGGGTCGCTAATACGTCGTACATTGCTCAGTATAAGTAACATACAAACTAAGGTCGGTAAAGAGTTGTAAAAGAAGTTGTTAAGACTTCAAAATGTAGCTAGTAATGATTACATACCAACTAATCGCTATTACGTCAATACGCCGTATTTACTACTGCTCAAAGTATGTTGACTTTATAGTTGTAGAACGGACGTCGTCACGACTACGTCAATACTTTACTGAGACTTTGTGCTCCTTGGGTACTACGTATTTACTGTTGAATAAAAGCACACCCAAACTTAACACTTCGTGGCACTTGTTGCAAATCATTGATTTACTGTGCAATATACTTGATTATGCTCTGATAACTAAGAAGTAGACAAAATATCTATTCTTTTTTTTATTTATTAATATTTTGTCTTGCAAGTAGATGAAATATCTATTCACCCTTTAATTTGTCAATTTTGGGTATTGTAGTAATAAGAGCAAACTTTTTTTAGATGAACTATTGAATTATGTGGTCGATTTTTCTTATATTAATATGTAAATCAACACTATGTCAATTTCAAAAGTGGACTAATTCGAGCTGTTAAGTCAACCATTTATTCTATAGATTAATGAAATTTAAAATCATCTATTTTGAAGTAGTAGAAACATACAACTTTTTGCTATATTTCATTTATATAATATGATCTCCATGAAACATATTGTGCAGAGTAGCTGTTTTGAGGTACTACTGAAAACAATTTATATATTTTTTCGACAAGTCATTGAAAATTAATAATAATAATCATGTAAATGCTATTTGATAAAAAGTCTATTTAATTTTTTTCTGTGGTGTCTCGTGGAAAAAACGAATTTGTGATAAAATTGCCGGGATCGAGCAATCGCAGAGTACATACATCATACCGGATTGTCGGAAGTGGTTCGGATTGCCGTACGCAACAGCTTATTGACACAAGAAAGTGAAAGGAAATTCGAAACGGCAACGCAATCACTCAAAGCGGGCAAACAGACCATAGAACTTGTAGCGACCCAACGGAAAATTCGACCGATTCCGAATTTCAGAAAAAATAGCAAATCCTATTTTCATTAGAACAACAACAAATTCTATTCTCATTGGAACAATCGAAATGTAAATTTCAAAAAATGAGTTTTTCGATCCGATATTTTACACCGGTAATTTATCAAAAGAATTAAATTTTATGAACAAATGCAATCCGATATTTCGCACCGGTAATTCATCAAAAGTTCCGACAGCGACCCTTTGCAGTAAATCGTTCGATGTTGTAGCAATAGGATTTCATATTTTAAAACAATTTATGTACAACAAGATTTACTTATACAATCACAAAATATGAATTATATAGAACTAGTTTTAAGTTAGTTGGTAAGTGAATTTTAGAATAAATTTTAGTCAGTTTAAAACCACCTCAAAAATCAGTCGTTTTCATTTATTCTCGAATAGCAAGTAATTTCCCAAATCATTAATATAGAACCCCCACAAACTTTTACAAGTTTTTGGTTTGGACGAAGTTCTCGCCAATATTAATAGAACGTAGTATGTTCATAAAGAAAAAATTAACCCAACAGAGAATCACTTCCAAATGGAACGACTGAGAAACGAATTCGAATCGAAGATAAACGATTTTGTTTAACTTACTCCGATCTACATTCGAAGAATAGCCCTGAATCTGAATGACAAAGAGATTGCGGTAGGCGTGTTTCCGGTTCAATTAATTTTATGAAAAAATCGCATGTTTTTATTATTGCTAGATGATCCATCGAACAAAAACAATGAGCTATTGAATGCGATGTCTTTAAGAGAGTCGGAAGAGACGCTTGGTGCTGGTTAGCTGGCAAAAGAAAACTACGAAGACGACGGTTTCGGTGAAATGGATGAAGAGGAACAGGAAAACTTACTTCGCATGGCAAAGAGTCAGAAAATATTTTCGCGAACTAGGAAAAGGAATGGTTCGTATTATCGTTTTTTATTTCTCTACGATTTGTTAGAATCTCAACATCTGAATGGATCAAGGGACGTCATTTAGTGGCAAGATTTTTCAGTCAAAAGTTTCAGTCTTTCAGTGTACAAACCGTCATATTGCTCTAGTGATATCCAGGCATGCTAAACTGTTTACAGTTCGCCAGACAGATGTCGCGTAGGTTATAATGGGCCTAGCAATGGATTAGTTTTGGACTCAGTTCCCAGTTCTTGCCGATAAGCCTCCTAGACGTCCAGAAACTGAGTTTTTCATCTTACTCTTACTTACTCTAGAGATTCTCTAAAAAAAGGACGCCTAAATAGCTTGTCCTTATATGTCCTTTTGATGAATGCAACAATTGGTTGATATCCAAACCTACTTTAGTACACCAGGCTGCTACCTGTTTTAGGACATTTTGAACTAGTTCTTCAAATTCACCTCTAATGAGGAATCGGGATGAAGAATGATCTAAACATGGGGTGGTCATAATGAAATACGACCGAAAACTGATCTGAACTTATCCCGAAAATTCATTGAAGTAAAACCTAGGAATGAAATTTGACCCATTTTGTTCCAATTTCAATATGAGATTTATCTGCTTAGCGTTTTCGGCAGGAACATCATTTCTGTTTTTTGGGGTGAACGGGCGAGTGCTGGGCTTTGGCATTTTTCGCCTGCATATGATATTATGTGCGCACACACAGTTCAAGAAGCATAAATATTTTTTAGATGGCCTGTCAAGAAAAAATTAAAGATCACGAATCCCTTAAATTCTCAGATTCATAGCAAAGTTAACTCACAAAAACAGTGTCAAATGGAAAAATTGTCATCAGTCTCTGCTTGCTACTCGAACAGACCAGACGTGCCCAGGTAGCTGTAGTTGCAAGGGACCATTTGAGCAAAGCAGCCGACGTGTACGACGTGTAGTACGTTTGCCTTTTTAAAGGCAGTCGTACTTAAGGAGATATTTGTAAGCCGATACGGAAATTGTGAAAGTGTTAGTGGAAGTGGTTTCCCAAGCTGGTGGGAAAAATCCAGCAGAACCAGGAGGATTTCCGCATAGACCCCTATGCCGGTATGCGTAAACAGAACAGCAGCCTTTCCGCTCGCGATCCGCGGTTCGGATCCACGGACCAAGACGCCTCATCAAAAACCGCAGCCCATCGCACAACTAATATAGTGCCGACAACATCATCATCATCAACTTCACCTATAAACACGACAACACGACGCACACAGGATAAAGTGCCAACAAACTCATCATCATCAAATTCATCGACAACACAACGCACACAGGATAAAGTGCCAGCAACCTCACCAGCATTTTTGTACCCCATCCCACTGGATATGAAGCCTTCAACATCAAACAACACCACAACAGCTGATCATTGCACACCGGATAAAGTGCCATCTACCGCATCGAAAGCAGCGTCCGTCAACGATGAATCAAGGAAGACGTACAAGCAGATGTACCTGGATCTACAGAACAGGTATGTTGATTTGAATGAAAAATTTAACAAGCTTACTACCAAATTAGACAACATGTCCAATACTAAACCCCCCCATACCATTAAGCCTGTGCCGGTAAAACGCCCTCGCGCCGATACTCGTCCAAGCGTAGATTCCCCCTACGTAAATAAATTTTCACTTTTGGCAGACCACGAATCTGACCCACCAACTACTGACTTTGCAACTACCAACACACAAACGGGTATGGAGGTTGATGAAGGGACTAGTGCTAGTGCTGCTCCTCTGATTCCAACGAAACCCGGTAAAATAAAGCCACCTGGTATTACTACATACCACCCCAACCCCAAAGAGCTCACAAAAAACCTGAACAAAATTTTTGGTGAAAACAATTTCAAAATTGAGTCTGTCAACAAAAATATCACGAAAATAATCCCAAAGACAATTGAAGATGTAGAGCCGTTGAAAAGTTTTCTAAGCACCGAGAAAACCAACTTCTACTACCAAACCCCAAGGCACCTAACGCCGCACAATATTGTGCTATTCAACTTCAGCGAAACCTTCGACGAAAATGACGTCAAACACTATCTCTCCGAAACCAAGATTAACCTTAACTTACTCTCCATCCGGAAAATCTCCTTAAGCAAAAATCCCAATGCACGCTTAGTCTGGCTCCTTATATTCGCTCATGATAGCGACATAAAAAGCCTTCTTAAAACCAAACTTCTTGGTCCCTGTGTCATTCGTTTTGAGCGCAAAAGGAAAAGCAACAGGCTCACACAATGTCTTAATTGCCAACGATTCGGTCATGTGGCCCAAAACTGTCATATGCCCTTTAGATGCGTTAAATGCACCTTCACACACGATCGCGGCGATTGCCCAGTTCCAAAAAAAGAGGAACCTCCAAAATTCCAAACCGTTACTCACCCTAATGGCATCAGTGAAAGGATTGAGCTTACTGTCACCTGCGTTAACTGTGGCGGTAATCATCCTGCAAACTTCTCTGGTAGCCCTAAGCACCACGAGATCCTAGCCCGCAACGAAATGCGCAAAACTGTACAAAGAGAACAGTCTGCCAACAAAACGAAAATGTTCAACAACTTTGTACAATATTGCTAAAAACAAAAGTCCACTTACCGAACATCTGAAAACCTCCAACCAATATCCCTTCCTCAGTGAAAGGATGAATTCTCTGCCACCACCACAAAAACCATCCTCTAAACCATCCATAGAAGCAAATCCCATAAACTTCCTCAATGAAGAATGCCTGTCTCTCTTCAGCTGCGACTTCATTCAGCTACTCAATAAAATGAAAGATTTCATGCCTACCTACAACGCTTCAATTGATATTAGCGCCAAGCGCGCTAAAATGATTCAACTATTGATCGATATTCTATAATGTTCTCTCCTAAAATTGTCCTTCTCAACATAAACTCACTCATCAGCAATCATAAGCGTCAAGAATTTAATCTATTCATTTCCAATAACAAACCGAAAATTGTCCTGCTTACAGAAACCAAACTGAACAGTAGATATAAAATGTCCTTTAAGCACTACTCTATGATCCGTAATGATCGAACCTCTGGTAGGCGCGGAGGTGGCACCGCTATTCTTCTTCACAACTCATTAAAATTTATCACTGTTGACACATCGCGGCTAACTAGTCTGGAATGCACAGCAGTAAAAATTCCGCTACAAAATAACAAATTTCTCTTTCTTGCCTCCATCTACCACAACAACGGTTTAACCCCCATCAATTCGGACGACCTGAACTCCCTCCTCCATCTCGCCACTAATTGCTTCACAATCATAGGCGGGGATTTTAACGCTAAACACCCATTTTTTGATAGCTCTGTTACAAATCCCAATCACGCTGGTAACTCGCTCTACCAATGGCACACGGATAACAGAGCTTCAGCTAACTTAGAGTACATACCCACCTCGGGTCCCACTAGAGTTGGCAACACTACTGAAAGCTTCCTTGACCTTTTTTTCGTATCGACACTCATTAAAGTAGACTTTCCAAACCCACTATCTCAAGTGCTCGATACAACTGACTACCCATCTGATCACAGAGCAGTAATTTTGAATGTTACAATCTGTTCATCCCCTGTGAAACAAGACCCAACGATCATTAAGGACTACAGCCGTGCCAATTGGAAGCTCTTTCAATCCACCCTGGACGCGGAGTGCAGTCGTATTAATATCCCAGTCGATAAAAACCTCGGCGAAGAAGAGATTGAGCTGTCTAGTGTCGTGATTACTCAAGCACTTAAAACTGCCATCGATGCGAGCGTCCCAGATATAACCATTAACCGGCATTCGTTGGTCCCACTCCCTCCTAATATACTTCAACTTATTGAAAAGAAGAACCGTTATCGCCGTATCTACTTTCGCAATCGCCACAACCCAACTTTCAATCGTTTAAAATCTGTTATACCCTGCTCGCAGAAAATTATTTCAGAACTAATTACAAAACACACCCAAGAATACTGGTCAAATAAAATCGCTAACATTAAGCTGGACAATAACACGTTCCGGAATATTAAATCCATTTCTGGAGCGCTCTGCTCTCACGATATCCCTCCATTTGCCAGCAACAACGACTCTCATATCACATCTGACCGAGATAAGGCTAATTTGCTTGCCCACCAGTTTGAAGCGGTCCACGAAAAGAACTTGAGCTTGGGATTTCCCCATGAAAATGACTTTGTTTCTAATCAAGTTCTCAAACTAGTACAAGACACTGGTCCGATTCTCAACTTCAGCTCATCTATGTCTGCAAACCAGGACATAACCCAGTATCACCCCTTCCCCGATAGGTTCTCACTACCCCCACCTGATAAACAACCTGATCCTTGTCTGCCTGGCAGTAAAACCCTAGTGGTTAACAACGAGATCCATCTGCATTTTGCGAATGCTGATGACGTTGCATACCACATTAAGTCCAGGAAAAATAAGAAGTCGTCTGGTACTGACGGTATACCGGGCTTCATTCTCAAAAATACTACCCAATCATTTCAGACACTTCTATCTGTCCTTTTCAACCACTGTTTCAACAGCGGGCACTTCCCGAATTACTGGAAAACGGCCCTTATAATCCCTATTCCAAAAGCCGGTAAAAACGCTACCCTGCCACAAAACTACAGACCCATATCCCTACTCTCTACTATCAGCAAGATCTATGAATGCTTCCTGGTGCGTAAAATTAATCTCCATATTGAAGATAACGATATAATTCCCAAACATCAGTTTGGTTTCAGAAGGCAGCATTCCACCACACATGCCCTTGGAGTTTTTACAAATGACATAACCAGTAGACTCAATGAAAAAACGCCAACTCTAGCCTGCAGCTTAGACACCGAAAAGGCCTTTGACACTACTTGGATTGAAGGCATTATTTACAAGATGCATTTCCTCTATGGTTTCAATGCTCACATCTGTAAATCAATATACTCCTATCTGACTAACAGAAATGCCATCGTCAAAGTGAAAACCTGTTATTCCGACAATTTCAATATTGCAGCAGGAGTGCCTCAAGGGTCAATTCTTGGTCCCGTTCTGTACAACATATATACAGCAGACATCCCGCCACCCACTACGCACACTAATCTGATCTGCTATGCTGACGATATCCTCCTGTATTCCCACCACAAGAGGAAATTCACTGCAGCTAAATATATAAATGATTACCTCAGCATCTTATCTCCATATCTCGAACGATGGAAAATAAGATTGAATCCTTCCAAATCCGAAGCAATCATGATATATGGTGACAGTAGCACACCCAAGAACTCTCGTAGGAATCTTGACACCCTCAAAATTGTCATCAATGATGACCTCATCCCCGTCAAAAAAGAGCTAAAATATCTTGGCATTACCTTTACAAGCAATTTTCAATTTTATAACCACCTAAAAAAGACGAAACAAAAAACCAAAGCTCTCTACGCTCACTATGCTCGACTACTGAAATCTTCCAGTATACTCAATCCAAAAGTCAAACTCATTTGCTACACGCAACTTCTACGTCCCATACTCGCTTATGGTTTTCCCATCTGGTTCTCTATCTCGTCTGCCCAGATGGAGTTGCTGCGACAACTCGAGCGTAAGATACTTAGGGGGTGCGCTGGTCACCTTAGAAACCCATTCTCGCACAAATTTCCCAGAAACTCTATTCTGTATAAAGAAGTCAAGATACCACGCATTGACAAGTTCTTAGTCTCCACTGCCATAAAATTCGCAAATAAAATAGACAGTATTGACAACCCTCTAATTCAAAATCTGAATAATCCTGCCACCTCAACTGGTAAATATAAGGCAATACCTTCAATAACAACTACCAAGTTCTTTGATAACGAAGACAAGATCACTTACTACAACCGACGGAATGACGGTAGTAGTATAATATATTCCATGGCCCAATAGACCCCACCCACACCTAAATAAAGCTAATATCTTTTCTCGTTTCAGGACATTTTATCGTTTCAGATATACTAATAACGCTTTAGTTTTCAGCTAGTTTTAAGTAAGATTAGGGACAAGGCACTGAAATTTAATTTCTAAATTTAAAATAATTTATATTTATGTTCTATGTTTGTTTTGTTATGTGTCAGTCCTCTTTCTCCATACATCCGGTTTTAGGCCTTTTCCGGATAATACATTAGCTTTTGCCGTATCTATATACCTATCATAAAGTAATCAAAAAATTGCTGCCCTGTTTAAATTGTGGTAAATTCCTCAAATTTTGGAGAATGTACAATTAATCTTAAGACATACTATTGTTACTTTATAAGTTTATTAATCTTAAGTATTTTTTGGCCAATAAAATTTGTGTTTGGAAATTTGTGTTTGGAAAAATTGTCCTAATGTACAATTTCTATGTCCGCAAAATGGTCCTAAAACTATTTAAGATCAAAACTTCAGATAATCCCATATACAATTTATAAAATTTCAATGCCTACGACGTCTTCTGGGGCATATGCCCAACTAACACACTCGGTTACTATTAGTGACAGGTTTCTATTATTTTGTTATATAAAATGTTTGTAAGGGCTATCAAGTTGTATAAGTAAAAAATTAAGTTTTATAAGGTTACTGTTTAGTTACGAAATTTTATTAAAGTTATTTAAGGTTACCAACACTTTCAGTTTTATAAAACGGTGATAGAAACATTTTCATTACCTATCTATATAACTGTCAGTAGCGATTACCTCTTGGTATATAACAAAGATGTATAGGGGTTTCCGTTACGAAGTAACGGAACTGATTTGTTCTTGCATTTTATAGTGGTATCGATAGATACCACTATATAAATCTAGTAACAACGAAAGCCTTTTATACAATTTCAAAACTGTTAGTAATAGTTTATTACTGCTATAAAAGTTTAGTGATTTAATGTTAACAATAACACTTCCATAAAACTATTTAGACCATTTTACTTCTTTTACATAACGTTTATATAACCATTTTCCAAATGTCAGATTCGTCTATAAATATATTCCCGCATTCTTTCAATCTGAGCCAATAAAATGAATTTGTCCAAGATAAAGTGGAAGGAAATAAAGTACAGCAGTTCTTTTACCGAAAAGTTTCACAATTTTTTTTTAAAATTATGAATTCTGGATCAACATTTTTATTGAACTCATCTCAACTGCAGCCACCAACATATTTGTGTGAAAGCGTGCAATCAGAAGTTATCACAAATAAAAACATATTTGAATTACCACGTCACTCAGGACAAATATTAGAAGATCATAATATTCATAATAATGTGACCGCAGAAATCGACACAGATGATTATGCTTGGTTGGAAGAATCGGAAGATAGTAAACTAACGTCTCCGTTGCAGGATATGCAGTTGGAAAGTGCACAAAATGAAAAGTTTCGTGGTGATCTAAGACTCTGTGCAATTAAGTTCAATGTAAAGTATTACGCATTGCGACAATTATTTGTTATATGTAATAATCACCTAGAAAATATATTACCACAAGATCCAAGGACATTATTGTTAACACCAAGAACGGTTCTAATTAAGCAACTAGGACATGATCAATACTACTGGCATCAAGGTGTACAATTTTGTTTATCCAGAACTTAACATGTATTTTAATTAATATAAACATCGATGGGCTTCCTATTTATAAAAGCCCTAAAAATGAATCTGGCCTATTCTGTTCAATATCCATGATACTCCTCAAATCAGGCCTATGATAATAGGCATTTATAGTGGTAAAGGACAACCACCCGATCTAGAAACATTTATTACACCTTTTGTGGAGGAAATGAGGACTATTTTGACCCTTGGAATATATTTTGGAAATGGCCATAATATGACTGTAAATATAAGATGCTTTATTTGCAATTCTCCAGCTCGGGCATTTATTAAAGGTAAGAAAGGTTGGAGCGATGGCTCTTTTCGTAGTTTTAGAATGGTCTGCAAAAGACAGGAATAATATTTCAAATTTTTTACTAAACTGCAATTCTTGTATGCCGTCGGAATTACATCGCGTTTTTAGAGGCATTGATTGCCTTTCACACTGGAAAGGATTAGAATATAGTACTTTTTGATATTACATAGGAGTCCTTATATTGAAGGATTATCTGCCATATAACGTATACGAACATTTTTTAGTTTTCTTTTGTGCAATTATAGGTACTATATGTTCTTAAACGTTTCATTCACACTTTATTGATTTAGCAGACAGCTTACTACAATATTATATTGAAAAGTAACGTAAAGTGGCCTATTGCCGACCACCTTCCTAATTCCGACCATTTTGGTTTTTTATTAATATATTTTTATTATCGCGAGTAATAAGGTAAATTCTAGAATCAATATATTTCCACATGTGTTCTCTATCCATTTGCTGTGCACAAAGGGATCTACATGTCCTTTCTTTACATTGTGGTTTAAATTAATCGGCGGTGGACCAAAAAACATGAATTTTAAGCCTAAAATCGAAATTTTTGGTTCATTATTTTTCGTAAATTTAAAAGACTAACTTTCATCAGAGTGACATTTAATTTGTATTGAAATATAAAAAAATAATGTAAATCCATAGAATTTGTGAAACAAACAAATAAAATGAAGTGGTCGGAAATAGGCTTCTCTGATTTCATGTAATGTCCGTATTCCGACCAGTGGTCGGTATAAGGGAATATCAAGGGAATATTTCAAAAAACTAAAATATTATGTTTATATACTGTAAATAGTAAAAATCGATATATTATGATTATACTATTGTCTTTACTGTCTTTGATCCTAATTCCAACCTACTCAATATATATATTTTAGATCTCGAAAGTTCACATGAAAGGGACCTATCACCTTCTTGAACTGATATATATTGCAGAATCCATACCTTTTTCGTTTAAGAGTTTTGGCTTTATTTGACGGTTTAAGTAATAAATTGGTTTCTATTTAAATATTAATAATTGCAGTATGTTCTTTGATGCGAAATTTATGTTTCTATATTAGATTTACCTTAGATTAAATCTACTAATATCACTGGTCGGTAATTAGGACATCCAATTTGATCGGTTTACCCATTTCCGACCTAGTAGCCGTACAGCAGGATAACAAGTTTACTTAGTGGAAATTACATTTTAACTTTGCGATTTATCTAATAAAATTAAACATACATATATTTCTATATATAAAAAAATTGAGGTTTGTTTGTTTGTCCCGTATGAGTTTCTGTACCACTCATCTGATTGTGATGAAATTTTGGTGATTTGTTGTGCGCACGCCCGCGAAGGTTTCTGAATTAGTAAAATCATTTTACAATTATTGGTGGTACGCGAGTCGTTTTAATAACTGACTGTTTTTATATATTGTAGTTTCGAGGCAGTTCGTGCGTTTTCGGTGTATTATTTATGCCATTGACAAATGGTAAAGTTGGAAATTTCCACCTGGTTGAAATTAACACAATCCTCCAAGATAGACAAATTTTTGGCAGCTGACTGTTGCATTACGATTCGTGTGTAATTTTATGATCAGGACCACAGAAAATGAATAATTTTTTTTCAATGAATGTTTTGATTGTTTGTTTGTTCGACGGAGCAACGGGAATAATACGGGCACTGAAGCAAAGGGAGTAATGGAAGTAATGGAAACACCGCTCGTACTGCAATGCGTGTCGGGATATTATTTCGTTGTGCTCGCAAACAAAAAAACATAATGATGTATGGGGAAAACAGTACAATAATACAGATCGTAGTAGAATGTTCTTTAATACAGTTTTGGAGGTGTACCGTACACACGAGAACTTAGTCACGGGACGCGGCTAGTACCTATAATATATTTGGAATTGTAGTTTGCCTCACAATACCACAGAATGTGTTCAGGTTTTTACCTCCGTTTGGCAGAACCTGCACAGACTATCAGTTACTATTGCAAATTCGCATACTTGATGTAACTGTTAAAATTTTCCATTTTTGATAATTTAACGAAACAGCTGAATATAATTTGAGCCTGTGTCAAATTAACTGTTTGTGTGTGCCTGTTATTTTGTCTTTTGTCGACAAAGTGGCGCCATTGACCACAGAACCTGAAAAAATAGATGATCCAAACAACACGATAGATTTCACAAATATTTTTTAAATAATAGTCACACTACTCCTTAAAATATTTTTTACTCTGTTAAGAAGATATGCGACCACAAAATTGGTATCGCAAAATCCCAAGTGATTCGGAATTGGCCTCTCGGAGACTGGACAGTGTAGCCTAGTATCGACACTTCTTTTTTTTCTCCCTGAACCTTATGCCTCCATCTTGTTGGATCAGGTTGAGATTCCACAGAAATGTCCACTTGGGCGAACAGCGGATCCGTCTCTTATCTACTATTTTATTGGTCTCTATACCCTCATGACCGGTATCCAGTATTACGAACGTATCCAATATTTAGTCCGCCTCCCCTAGTGGCTTTTTCAGAATCTTGTACAATTTTTATTTTTTAAAAGGCCTTGAGCCACATGTTCTCTTTATCAGATAAAGATAAAATTTAAAACATATTTTACTTTATTATTTTTTAATAATAAAGTATTTTTTCATTACTTGGAATCATTAATTGAAATCATTTCAAATATATTATACATTTTATGTTAGTATAATCTTATACACTTAATAAAAAAAATTAATGGAATCTGAATTCATTATTTTATTATCCGATTTTCTTCATCAAATTTAATAAAAAAAAAATAATATCGTTAATAATATGCAACAACAATGTTGTTTTATATGATAGAACACCTAGGTCGGAAATAGGCTAATGTGCGGTCGGTATAAGGAAATAGTTTTTTATGTGGTCGGAATTAGAAAGATTGCCATCATTATGAAATTAATTATTTCCAACCATGTTTTATATCAATATATAAATATATCATACCAAAATTGAATTTATTGAGTATCGGTAGCATGTTATGAATTCGTAAAAAAAATGTTTAAGAAGAAATATATAATTGTTTGCTTTATAAGAATAAAAAATATTTGCTGGGTCTTAGGTGGTCGGAAATAGGGCATTTTACGTTAGTGAGTTTAAAACTAACTTACAAACTAACTTAAATTAAAATTAAAAAAACTAACTGAGGAAAAACTATTTAGACACCAATACATGTCAAGTAGTAGGATGTTATATGAGTGATAGTATTATCGGATTGTCGACTAGTTCCAGTCTTGTTACAAAAGATGAGTATCTGGTTGAGATTAATTCAAAAACGGTTTGCGCTTTAACTTCTGCGTGGAGACTTCTAGTGGAGAAGAAGAATGGTTTCTTCATTATTATTTTGAGGCACTTATTTTGTGAGACCTGAAGCTTTTTAATATGTGACTTTGAACAATGACCCCAAACAGGAGAGCTATATGCGATAATGGGTTGGATTACCATTTTGAACAATAAGATCTTGTTCTCCTCAGAAAATTGGGATTTTCTATTTATAAGAGGATACAGGGCATATATACATACACTCAGAGAAAAGTACGTTTTTTTTTATATGGTGATACTGAATAAAAACACCTTTAACTCAAACGTTTTTTGTAAAACGAATTACCGCGAGCGTTGTTGAAAATAGCGTTTGATTCAACCAAACATCGTTTTGAGTTTTATATAGTACTCGTATGCATGAAATGTATCAATACAATATATAATAATATTTTAAACTTAACATGCTAAAGTTTGGGTTAAAATAAAACTATTATTATGTTAAAAAAAATTAGAGGCCTGATCTTTTGCACTATAATGTTTACATTTGTTTTGAACCCGGGCACTTTTAATCGAAAAATTCGCATTGTAGAGCTAACAGAACCTTGAAAAGCGTGTATTTTCAATTCAAAAGTTTATTCGTTTGAATCAAACATTTCATGCTTTGGAAATGGTATACCTAGTGCAAAATTTACAATTCGTTGAACAAACGCGCATCTGAGTGGCTGAGTTTAAAATTATGGACAACGAAGCGCAAGTAGTTTTTTTTGAAGATTTCCTTACCGAAAAAGATGGCGAATTGGCTGAACTTTTGAAATCGTGGGACACTGAACCTCGACTTAAAGGTAATATTTGAAAATTAATATTGATTGGAAACTTAGTTTACTAGCCTTTTGTCTAATTTTAGAAGCCGGAATTGGATTAGAGGAGCTAGAATTCATTAATGCAGATGATATTGATCTGCTGTTTCCGCACTTTAGCCTACTTGGGAAAAGTGGAGACGATGGCATAAGTCAAAGGTATGTATACAGTTTATATTGTAATGAGTGAGAAAATAATGCATTGGAGCAAATAACGGCGTTAATTTTGGGATCCATCGCAATGAAACTGGGCTTATTTCGTCGGTGTGTTTTTTTTGTCGTTAAATGTACCGTAATTGAAAAGTGTTTCGCCAGTGCTATTCTATATGTTTTTTCCAATTTTTAACATTTGAAAATTTATTGCAATTACTACTTTTTTTGATACAACCTCGTCTTGAGCGATCGAATTTTTAACGAGTACTAGCCGCGTACCGCGACAATTGTAAAATGATTTTGTTAACGCAGAAACCTTCGCGGGCATGCCCTCAACAAATCAGTGTCGTATTTTCTTATTAGCTTTGATTTCTGAAATATGAAACCGAGAAATATCAAGACATTTATTGTTTTTATAAAATTTATGGATTTTACGATTTAAAAATTCTACAAGTGTTCACGATCCTTATCCGTTTTTTATCTTAATTAATTTTAATTTTAATTAATTTAATTTAATTTGGAAGAAATATAATTTCGAATTTATTTTCATTTATTCAGTTTTCAATAGATCACGTCGATGATACACGACCTATGCACTGAGAGAAAAATCGCAATGCAATATTTACCATATCTAATGCAAATGTTACATCGTAAGAAAAAATGTAATTTTAGCGAGAGTTTACTATTTTTACTACAAAATGATATCTAAGGATATAAAATTATCACGGACAATAAACGCACCATTTCAATTTGTATGTAATCCATATCATTTTATAGATCTATTACATTTCATTACTCATTACTAATTTGTTGATATTAATTCTTCAAGTTTCGGTATCATTTCATCAGTGCGCATTGTGCATAACTCACTGCATTGTAGTTTTTACATTGATTTTGTAAAGAAACATATTAATTCACATCGCAAACATATATTTTCAACATCATTAAATTTGGTCAGCAGCATCAGTACAGTGTACGGCATTTTCTTCGATGAGTTGCATACCTAACTTGTTCGGTCGCGTTATTCGCTCAATTTGTTTCCCTTTTTTAGTAAGTTTAATTCTTTCTGTAGGTTTGTTTTAATATGTTAGGTTGTGGTTCAAGTTCAATATGAATAAAGTTTCAGAAAGCGGAAATTCCTGTGAAGGAATTTGCCTTGCGGTTCAACAAGAACCTGAAAGTATTATACTTTCAAACGTTAACGAATTTCTAAACATTGATAGGGAATTGTATAACTTACTAGTAGAGTGGAACTTAACAACTCTATATTCAGTTTTGCAAGGTAAGTGTACTTAAAATGTATACGTTTTAAAAATTTATTTTGAACTCGGCATCCTTTTTGGTGGCTTAGAAAACGATATCACATTCGCAAGTTTAAAATACTTATCGTCGGACGATATAAGAGACGCTATTAAAAGCATCGGTTTAATGGCTCAGTTTCGGGAAAAGCTGCTCATTTGGAGAAAGGAAAAGGTACAATATCAAAAAAAAAATACGGAATAAAACTACAAAACCTCCATTTACACACGTATGAATTTTAAAATATAACATTTCCATTTACAGTTTGGAATTGAAGATGAAACTGTAAGTCTTCACTCGAAAGTTCTTTCATGGCTTCAATCGTTTTCTGACTCCATAGTTAATAATAGCTCTACAGCAACAGCATCTCATGTAACCAGTTATGTTGACCAATCGTTTCTTTAACGGTAAAATTCTTAAATTTTTGATAAATTTTTCGTTTTAAATTTGAAGTGTTTCAGAACTTGACTTCTACTCTCAAACTTTCCAATAAGGGACGAGCGATTTTTGCCTTCTATGAAAAGGAAAGTTATTTATTGGAGAACCACAGGCAGAATCTAATATCTATTATATTAGAGGATATAAACTGCACTGGTAGCAATCTAACTGCCAGTAATTTTATACCCATTACCGAAAAGATTTTGGAACTTTTTCCAACCGAGTGTAAGGTAAGTCCTTTTCACGTAACAAAATTTTTTTTTCTATTACGAATGCTTTTTAAGGACTATTACTTCGTTCCACGTTAGGGAAAACGAAATCCAGGTTGAAAATTATACGACAAGTATGTGTATGCTCGAAGAAAGCGAAAACTTCATGAGCCTCCCAGATCAAACTCGGCAGATTTAGTCTACAACACTACAATCGAAACAGAAGCAGATGAAACTGTTTTAAAATCATTAAAAACGTCTTTGAGCAGAGATGTTTCTGATTGGAATGAAGTCAAAGACAAGTGGGAAAAGACGTTTGTTTTAAGACAGAAAGAATTGAAACTGTCGAAATCAAACTTTACTTTCTTTGCAGACTGGCCAAAATACAAAGACGCAAGGGCTACAGACTTAGTAAGTATTATGGTTAAATGTTTAATTCGAAAATGTTGACATTTTAAATTCATTTTTCTTCATTGTTTTTTATAGATCCGAATTGATTTTAATAAGTTGTACCCAGGAAAAGAACATTGCTTATTAGGAAAATGGGAAGAATTTAAGCAAAATATATCGGCGTTCTACGAAAGTCACATTCATGATAAGGGAAGTAGAGAACTTCTATCAAAAACAAAAAAATTGAAAAATATAGGTAAAGTACTTCTTTAGTTTACCCACTGTTCAAAGATTTTACAATTAATTTGTTTTACTTACAGAATCTATTGACTTTATTTACGCGATTCTTCTGAACGCTGTAATACATCCATCAGCTCGTTTTAAAGATGAATCAAAACCTTCTGGAAGACGTAAAGCTACAATTGGTGATGCTCAACAAGCATTTGCTTTGCATCTTACAACTATTAATGACTACGAATACAAAGTAAGCGAGCTTGAAGCAAATATTACTCCGCTGGTCTTACAATTCAACCTTTAATTATTGTTGTAGGATCAGATATTTTTCAGTTAAGTGAGTTTTTTATTTATATCGATAACATTCTCTATAAAGTAAATTCATTTGCTGAATGCGTTGACATTTGCTTTAAGATCTTTCAAACTTTATCTTTACAATATCCAAGCCCTTGTTTAGGTTCTTGGTTTTTGATACAAAAGCATTTTTTTGAAATCAAAACGAATTTTGATATCAATATTCCATCCGTTTCGACATTATTGAAGTTTTTGAAGACTGGAAATTAATTTTGTATGTTATAAAACGTCAATGTTTTCTTGCTTTTTATGCTTCGAAGAGTTTTCTTCTAGTTTAAGTCTAACCGATCATTTTAAATATTTTCATTTCATCCGTTCTACTCAATCCGTGAAATGTATACAGAAAAATTGTAATCAATTGTTTTTAAATTTGAAATCAAATCAAAATTTTGTACTTCGTAAAAAGGTAGAAGTAAAACTCTTTTATGCTAATTTGCAAATTAGGTGCACTTTCATTTTTTTTTACAATAAAGAAGCTTATAGATTTTACAAATGAATATGTAATAGATAAACCTTTGTAAGAAATAAGACCATTTAATTTAAACTTATGCAGATGCTCTTGCTTAATTGTATTTTTTTAGTTATGTAAATGTAATCTAAGTCCTTTGATTAGTGTCAATTGTCATGAATTATTATTATTTTTAATAAAATGATTTAACAACTGAATTTGCAATTCTTTCATTTTAAACTTCGCCCAATAGATACTATAAAATTTTCACATGAGACAATGCAATTTTACTTTATTATTTTAATAATACAGTATTGTTTTCGATTTTTAAAAAAAAAAAATTTGCTACCCTCAAATTTTTTTTTTCATGTTTCATGACGAGTAGACACGAAAAAATCAAAAAAAAATTTCAGTCCGTCTGTCCGCCGTACGCCGTACGTCGACCGCTGTACGCAAAATCGTTTGAAGGCTCGTAGCTCCCAAACCCTTTGAGCTATTAAATTAAAATTTTTTTTGTGAATAGACTGGGTACGCCCCTTGAAGTGACCAAATTCTGAAGGGTGGGGGTGTGAGGGGGGAGGAGGGGGAAGTGTTTTAGACGGAAAATTTTGGTTTCTAGATCTCAGGAACCGCTTATGGCAGGAGGCTGAAATTTGGAATTTATATAAAGCTTCAGTAGTGGACCCATTTGCAAAAAATTTGCCGATATAGGTGAAGGGGTTTGGGAGTGGGGGGAAAAATAATGCGTCCAAAACGCAAAAAAGGTGAGATCGACACATTCTAAAATCCATATCTCCTAAACGGTAAATGTCACAAAATTGAAACTTAAGGAATATCTGTAGATATACTAGGAAAATAGATCAAAAACAAAAATTTGAGTTGGGGCAGTGGCGTACGGGGGTGGGGGCTAAAAAACTTTAAATTACGATATCTCACGAACCAATTGCACTAGAGAAATAAAATTTGGTTTGTGTATAAAGGTTGATAAATGAAGTTTGCTGAAAGCAAAATTTTTTAAGGGGGTGGTGGAGCATGAAAGTGGAGGGGATAAGAATTTTTCTAAAAAATCACGTCTCATATCTCAAGAACAGTGTAAGATAGATGCTTAAAATTTTTACCAGAAGTAGGCCTAATAGACCGCTAGCAGAAAACAAAATTTTGGAAGTGTGGGTGTAGAGGGTGAGGGTGGGGGAGGGTGAAAAGGAAAAAGTTGTGCTTTTTATATCTCGACAACCTATAACGATATAAATCTGAAACTTGGTATTTAGATAGAGCTATATTAGTAGCATCTTGGAAAAATATAATTTTTTATAGGGGTAGTATGGTACGGGGGTGGGGGGTGTTTTTCCTATCTATAGAACGGCTTATGCTACAAAGTTGAAACTTGGTACGTTTATGTAAATCAACTAGAAAACTAATTTAGATAAAAAAAATTTTAAATATCCATTGGCGTTCGGAGGGGGGGCAAAAAAAAATTATCGGTGAAAATGGAATGCATATATTTTCACGGTTTTCGTCATATCTATTAGGTCTTCCCAAATATTAAATTGATTTTTATTCTGCGGCTTCTTCATATAAATACCTAGAAAGCGTTTTCAGTATTTTTTAAAATTCGACCCCTAAGGGGGTGCAAAGGGGGTTGTAAACTTTTTCACAAATTCTACTATATCCCCACGTCTTATCAGATAGCGAATATCTTTTCACTTTCACGTGCTTGCGTAATAATCGCCTAAAACTTGTTTTTAAGTTTTTTCCTTTTTCAGCCCCTAAGAGGGTATAAACGTCAGTTCCGTCATTTCTTTTAGAAGTGATAAGAAATTGAATTGGTTCCTACTTTCTCGTACTGTCTTCATATTTATTTATTAACTCCTTTCAGGATTTTTGGATATTCAACTTCCAAGTGGGTGTAAGGAGGTTGCATATCTGATGATATATCGAATTAATTTTTACTTCCTAAGGTTTCCTATATAACCGCCAAAAAGTCAATTTCAGTATTTAGATATTCAATCCTAATGGGTGTAAGGGGGTTGTATGCTTTTCAAAGTTTCGACATATTTCTTAGGTTCGATGAGATATTAGATCGCTTTTCATTTCCACAGACTTTTTATATAATCGCCTACAAACCCATTTCTCAGTTTTTCGATATTCAACCCCCAGGGGTTTGTATATGTTTTCACAATTTTTGCCATTCCTTAGTTCTGATGAGATATAAAATTGATTATTACGGCCAACCAATTCACGATTTTTCGAATTTCCAGAACCAAGGAGGTGTGAAGGGTTTGCGTACGTTTTCACAAATTTTTTAAAATCCCTCGTGTCTCATGAGATATCAAGTTGCTTCTTATGAAATCGTCTAAAAACCTGTTTCACAATTTTTTCGAAATCAAACCCCAAGTGGAAGTAATGGGTTTGTATACGTTTTAACAATTCGTCATATCTCTTAATTCTGATAAGGCAACAAATTCGTTTTTGCTTCTATGGGCTTTTAGTGTACATAATATACTGAAATTCGAATAGTCTACACGGACTTTTCAATGTTTAATCGACTAAAAGTCTCTATTTTGAATATTTTTATATTAAGAACAAAAATAATTTTCCAAGAAATCTAATAATCTCGAAGCAGCTCATGATACACTCCGACTTTGACCACTCCCGAACTTTGACCCGAAAAATAATAAAGTTTCGCCCAGACCATTGGCAGATTTTTTACATTTAAAATAATATCATTTCGAAGTTATTTTTAAATTTAGTGAATATTAATTGATAGTGAAATAATTATCAATGCACGTTGTTTCAATGCAAATTCCAATGATAGCGATGGAATTCACACATTTTCCGCATATACATTTATAGTGGAGAAGGTATCAATTTATATTATATCGATATAGTATGATAGTGCTGAACTATAATAATGAAAAAAAAGCATTGCAAATTTTGCATTTGGGATATATATATTCACTATTTAGTGATATATCATTTTGTATTACTTTCTATATCATTTCTTCACTAAAAATGTAAATTTTACATTGAGTTCATTTTTCAATGCAAATTTTGCAATAAACGCGAATGGCGCCCTTTTATAGTCAAAACGTATGAAAACATCCTCATTTTTGATGAAATTGCACTCTTTTTTCTCTCAGTGTATTACCAAACTGAAAACATTTTCTTATATAGTTAATAAAAAAAAATTATGCTGTATGAAAAACTTTTTTTTTTAATTTCAATTTATTATTGCAGATACAGCGAATTTTTGAAGCCCGTTCAATTTTTGAAGCTACATTAGCTATATTTACAATATAAAAGCAATTGTAATAAAAATTTTGGTAATATATACCAAATTTTTCGAGTCAAATGAATTCGTAATATGACTTAAATCGTACCCAAAACGAATTCGATTTTCTAACACAAATGAAGATATAGAAGCGAAACGCTTTATAATTGAGTATGAATAGCATATGAGAGAGAAAGAAATAGGCAAAATTAAAAGTAAAGAACACAGACGAACAAAATTTCAGTCCTAGGAACGTTACCACAGCCATTACAAACATAATGTTTTTATACGGGTAACCAATATTTCTGAAGACCTCAAGTGTCATTATCAGAAAGGACTTATAAGGTTATGTAAAAACTTATATTAGGGTGTTCATAATACTTCGGTTATCATCTCTATAAAACCTGAAGTTTTTTAACGTTACTATAAAATAGTCATGGTAACCCTTATACGATTCTCCATTTAAGCTCTTTAAGGGTTATTTAACAGTGGCTGTACCGTTTTAGTTTCTACATTATATAACCTAATGTTTTATAAATTAGCACTGTGAACCATACGCTTACTATTATAAAACGTAAATGGTTAGTTGGGTGCAATAGTACCTACTGTTTTGAGGCAATGTAATTGCTTCTAATATCTTTTTTTTTCTTAAATAAGCGGATGACTAGGTTATATTCGAAACCACGAACCCAGTTTTAGTAGGCTAGTGAGGCTATCGCAGCTACTTCTTCTGTCGGTTCCACAATTTTCGTTGATAACCATGAACCTGTTCAGGTCTTCTAGTGAGAAGTTCATCTGATTAGGTTTTATTTTGAGTTTCTCCCCTGGCGGAAACGATTTCGGTTTTTATTTTCGATAGAGTAAATCTTTAAAAGTGACCGAAAAAGGGAGACAAGTGAACGTCATTTGGGGGTTGCCGGGATACTGATCGAAAAAAAAATTCGAGCGCATGGTCACCTGAGCTTCAGCTTTCGATGCATTCTTTAGCTTGTCGTTATATGACGGTAGTATAATAGGGCGTTCCTAAGGTGATATACCCTTGGGATAGGGTAGAGTCATGGATGCATTTTTCCTCTCTAGTGAATGAGATAACCAAAATTTACGACACTCTCTCTTTCAAGTAGCATCACTGGAGACCACGAAGGCATTTTGTGAAGAAAACTTAGTCACGGTAATAAATAAATACGCGATCGTAATAAAATCCAATCATTGAAATCTGTTTCGTTTTAGACTGGGAACGGCGAATCTACAAGCGTATATCCTTCCGCAAAGTATGGAGTTGATTTAGTAAGAAATGATGACTTTAAAAACGTGATAACTAGCCAACAAACTAGCCCACCAAATTTCTTTCCAACTGACATAGAGTTCGTACTTTGTTTAGAAATTTTATTATCATTTTACAACAAATTTGTCCTACAGATCTACTGCGGAGGATTTTGCAGAAAACGTACTCCAGGCCTCGACACCTACACTACTATCACACGATAAATTGCGCTGCGATTTTTTTTGTAATACAATTGTATCACACAATTCATCGAATTTAACATGATTTTCGTTACAGAGCAATCTCCATATGCAATTTATAGCCGAAGCTGTTCCGGACATGAACGGTCTGACTAATGTAAAAAGGCGTAAAATAGTAAGTAAACTTCAGATACGTCACCAATAAAAAGCACTGACGTATACCACGACCACTCATCAATACCAACCAAATGGGTAAATAAACATAATTAGGCTCATCATTGATAAGATAAGAAAAGATGTCGGACAATTCTAAGTCCGACATCCAATAATATAATACCATGAGTAATAGATATAAGTCCAACATTAGGAGATAAGAATTTGTAGTATAAATATAAGATGTTAACTTGTAAGTTTGTTCAGTTTTATAAAAGACGGCTCACGGACATCATCCCGAGCAATTTATTACAATAAATCTTTATTTGAAGTAATTAATAAGTCTTTTAAAATCAAGTAAAGGGGGATCAAAATCTGATCCTAAAAGTGGCGCAGTCGGAACACGAACCAATAATTGATTCTATATTGAAATCATTAGCCGAGTTGAGCATTAGAATTCCAGCGAAAATGGATTTCAGGCAACTCTCCAGCTACATCTCGGCACTGCCAAATTTTGATGGAACCCAAATCGACTTATCTCCATTTGTAAATGCAGTCGATGCAGTGGCACCACATCTGACAGGATGCGAGCTGAAACCGATCCTTCATCAGCAGATATTGACGAAAATCACTGGGAAAGCTCGAGAAGTACTTCATACGCACATCACCACGGACTGGGCATCGGTAAAGGCGTTGCTGATCAACCATTTGGACACCCCGGAGAACGAAACGCAGCTGATGGAAAAATTACTGGCGGCTAGATTTACAACAGCAGGACAACTTTATGATTATATATGTAAGTGTCTTTTTAAGGGGTAATACCTAGTCGAAAATTTTTTTTTTTCCATTTTTTTTTTATTGGCTTAAATGGTGTAAAAACATGTTAAGAGTGATGTCTGACATCATTTTTTATTGAAAACAAATTTTAAGTGGTCGTAAAAGACAAATCTATCCATGATACATAATATCCATGTTAACTTTAACAGTAAAACTCGTGCATATCATGAACAAAATTTTTTCATTGTTCCAGATACGTTCGTTAAAGACTTGTGCTGCTAGCCGCGGGACGCTTAGAAAAAATCGACCTTCGTTCCGTGCACTGCTCAGCCGCCATTTTTTCATAAAAATTAATATAAGAAATGTTTTTTTGTAGTTCAAGATAAGTGTAATGATCCCTCAATATTTCGCATTAATCGATTTTTTAATAATGACACAAAAAATTCACAAAAAACCGTCTCATTTTTTGCTTCCGACTAGGTATTACCCCTTAAGTTAAATCAGAAAATTAATTATGACGATAACTACAGTAAAGGCCAAAAAAGTGAATCGTGAGAACGAAAAATCAAATCGCGAAAAACACATTTATTAATAAGTGTCCCGAACCCATACGCGGAGTGTTACATGCTTACAAACCTGATACCCTCGAAGACGCGTATAAAGTTTTGGTAAATACGGGTTACCTTAATTATGGTAGTAGATTTATTAAAAAACATAACGATAATACTCAAAACACAAACGGTAGTGTGAAAAGTCCAGATACATTAAAATCACCTTATAAACCAAACCCTTTCAATCAGAGCGTCAGGTATAATGTTCAATCTAATCATAAGAATAATATAACTGACTTTCAGTTCTTACCAAAGTACCCGGAGTGATCGGATGCAAAGTACCTATAGTGAGTTTTTTTTTCTCCCTGATCAAGTGTTCAAACGTGTTAAAATATTTGATATACCTTCCAATTAAAAGTTAAAGAACAAAACAATATTGACAATAGCTAATAAATTAAGTGCTTCCGGGCTTAAGAGGCTCCACGCGGAGACCTCAGATGTTTATAATAGGGATAAGTTAAAATACCCAAAAACCAAAGAAAAGCTATGAAAAGACCCTAAGCTACCTTAAGGAGAAAACGGTACACTTTTATACACACCAGGCCAGTGATAGTCGGCCCATAAAAGTAGTACTAACGGGGCTTCCGGAAATGCAGGTTACTGACCTTACCCAAGAATTACATCAGTTGGATGTCAACTGCATTGACATCAAAAAATTTAATATTAAAAATACCCGCTACGACAAACAAGCAATATACCTGCTATATTTTAACTGTGGCACAGTCAGAATTTCGGACCTGAGGAAAATCAAGGCTGTCACCGGCATAATTGTTCACTGGAAATACTACAGTAAAAGGCAAAACCAGCTGACTCAATGCCGCAATTGCCAACTCTATGGACACGGGTCAACGCACTGTTACCTGCCAACGAAATGTTTACTTTGTGGAAAGCAACACAAACACGATGATTGTCCTACCAAAACGGGCGCAGAAATCAAATGCGCGAATTGCGGAGGAAATCACATCGCCAGCCACCCAACTTGCCAGAAACGCAGCGAATATATAAACATCAAAAATCGATACACAAAACAGAGTAGAACAAAAGGAGTAGCTGCATTTTCTTATAGAAACGAGGAGTTCCCATTAATTACGCGTGGACCGAACAGCAGACCTCTTCAGAACCACAACAACTACAGCAACAGCAGTAGCATTAAGCCCAGTAATGTAAGTTATAGTAATATTTTAATTAATAATGGTAACAAAGATCTGTTTAATACAAATGAATTAATAACTCTTTTCCATGAACTAATTTCTAAGTTATCCAACTGTAAAAGCAAGCAAGATCAGTTCAACGTTGTTGTAGAATTGGCAGAGAAGATTCTTTATGGATAAAAAAGCAAACATCAAAACAATCATCTGGAATGCCCAGAGTATACGTAACAAAGCAGTGGAAACCATTGACTTTCTAAAAACTAATGAAATTGATATTTTAGTCGTAACCGAAACTTGGCTCCAAGAAAGTGACAAGATTTCTGATCCTTGCTACAAAATATACCGCAAAGATAAGAGTGATAAAATAGGTGGCGGGGTTGCTATCTTTATTCGAAGTGGAATAAGACATTCGCTATCTCAAGCAATAAACACCAGCGAGATTGTATCATTAGCTATTGAAGTTACGGACGCTAATTTAAAAATAATAGCAGCTTATTTTCCTGGAACAAAATTAAACAACGCAAAGCTATCTGCGTTCAGAACTGATATAAGATTATTGTTTAGGGGTAGTTCAAGTACTTTGATCTGTGGAGATCTAAATGCCAAACATAGTCACTGGAACTGTTTCAGTGCTAACTAAGCCGGTAAGATACTATTTGATGAAAGTGCTGAATCTAATATGGTAATACATCCACCCTCTAAAGCGACATACTACCCTCCTAAAGGTAGATGCTCCACACTTGACTTAATAATAAGCAATGGGCTCTCAGTGATTTCACCACCAATAACACTAGATGAATTATCATCTACTCATCTTCCAGTATCCTTCTTAATACAGCTGGCTAATGCAATTCCCAGGTTTATCGCTAGTAAACCGTGTTTCTCGAAAACCAATTGGTTAAAATACAAGCACCTACTAAATAAGGGCTTTTCAAACTCATGTCTGAATCTATCGAAACCTATTACTACCGCGGAAATAGATGCCATGGTCTCTCATTTATCGAATTTGATTACTGATGCCGCCAACATATCAACACCACGCATCACATCAAACGATTTTAACTTGCCGCTCGAAAGCCATATCACAAATTTAATACGGCAAAGAAATATTGCGAGACGACAGTGGCAACGAACTAGAAATCCTGATTTGAAAACGTCTGTTAACAAACTTAACAAGGAAATCCAGCAGCAAATAAATGATACTAAGAATAGGAGATGGACTCCAACGACTGTCCACCTTGCCGTGGTGTTGGGGCTGAGTAGGGTCTTGCCCGAAACTAAGAGATGGTCAACCTCCCCGCCCTCTATCCATCTCCCAATATCCCTTCACTCCACCTATCCGGGCTGGATCAAGGTGTCATACGACCCGTGCCGAGGATCGACCAGGCTGGGGGCCCTATACAAATAGCCCAGCCGCGAACGGAGTATCCGGATACCTGGCGACCTCCGGATTAAATAGCCTTATCTGCACAATGCGGATCTCTGTGCAGATGGACCTTCCGTTCTCCACTACTCGTGGGAACACAATGAATTCAAAAAAAACAAATACAAACAAAAAAACAGAGTCCGGATCTCTTAAAAAACCGGACGGAGAGATGGACGAAAGCTCATCCCTCTCCTCCACCCCAATGGGGTTACCTGCAAAGACTGCGGTCACAGAACCTGGTCCTAGCAACTCACCCGCGAGGACTCCGGCAACCAAACCTGGTCCAAGCGACTCAACATCCACGAGGACTTCGGCTCCCAAACCCGGTCCAAGTGGACATTCTAAAATGAGGACTTCGGTCACCAAACCTGGTCCAATTACCATGGCCAAGACTTCGGACACCAAACCTGGTCTTGGCTCACTCAAAAAGGGGGTACTGGCAGAGGAAAGAGTAGTGAAAGAGTACCGGCCATATCGCTCCCTCTAAACAGCTCTACAAAGAGAAGAAAACGGCCCTGGGAATCCTGAAGCGCTTTGGTAGTATACCAGAGGAACAGCGGACGGACAAACAACGGGCCTCTATTGATTGGGCTTTAAAGCTGACCACCGAGGGGTGGGAACCATCCGGCAAGGGTCAAGTGTCCAAGAGACACAGATCGCTGGATGAGTCTCCCGAGGCAGCAAAAAGGGCCAAGACGGGCAACTCAAGCACCGCGGCATCTTCAAGGCCCTTCAACGAAGTCCTGAAGGATCATCTCGTGATGGCCGTCATCGACAGGAGTGACGATGACGGAAGGATCACTCCAGAAAAGTGGAAAGACTTGCAGAGCGAGCTGGCGGATGGTTTCCTCAAACTTATGAGGGAGCATCCTGGTCCTGTAACCTCCTGCCGCGACGGTGGGTGGCATCAGGGCCATGTCAAGCTAGTGATCTGCTCCGACCAGAGATCGGCGGATCTCTATAAGGAGGCAATTGCTGGTCTAGGCGAGGTTTGGCTTGGAGCAAAGTTGGAGGTTGTGGCAAGGGAGGACATCCCTAGTCGGCCTCGAACAAGAGCCAGGATACCAAGTAAGCCTTCTAACGCGGCGGCTGTCCTGGAGATCCTAAAGATCTGCAACCCAGATCTTCCGACGCATAATTGGAAGATCGCCAAGATGGAGGAGCCAAAAGGGGCCGAGAGAGTCGCGACAATCGTGATTAACAAGGAATCCCTGGCCCCCCTAGCTAACCTGAAGGGTGAATTTTGGCCTTGGCCAAATCACACTTCGGGTCTACAAGGCGGACGCTGAGAATCCCTTACCGAGCGCGTCGGACACCGAAGCCTCGAAAATGGAAACGGATTCCGCCTCCTACGTCGTCCATAGTGACAAGCAACACTCAAGTTCCATTACCACCGAAAATAAAATGTCCAGCATTAGTTATGCCAGAATTAGCTCGAGAAACCGTCCAAGTCATACTGAACCAACTTGAAATTCGGGACCCGACCATCAAACTTATGTCAACAGGTATTAAAGTCACAGCTGACACAATCGAGAACTATAACAAATTGCGCGAACACCTAGTCTCCAAAAAGGTTCATTTCTTTACATATGAGCGGTATGACATGCGCCCAACTAAAATTGATCTCACTGGACTACACGATATGGAATGCGAGGTCTTAAAAAAATGCATCCGCGAGAACCACGATATCGACTGCATGGACCTTAAAAAGTTCACGCTAAACAATAAACGGTACAAAGACCATGCAGTATACATTCTGTACTTTAAAAGAGGAACAGTAAAACTCAACAAATTAAAAGAAATTAAAACAATCATGCGCACTATCGTATAATGGAAGTACTACACGCGAAAAGTTTTGGGACCAACACAATGTCGAAAATGCCAATTGCATGGCCACGGTTCATCTCACTGCTTCCTAAAACCAAGATGCATGATCTGCAGCAAGGAACATCTCAAAACCGAATGCCAGGAGAAAGATGAAACCCTAATTAAATGCGCAAATCGCGGGAAAAATCATCTAGCTAACGATCGTAGCTGCGAAAAACTAAAGGACTACATACGAATCAAAAACATCAGCAGAAATCCCAGACGTTCGGATAACAGTAAGACATTTAATAACAACAATTAATCTTTTAATTTTGTACAAAATAATTTTCCTCGGCTTACTAATTATTCCGACACTAGCGTAAATCCACCGAAACTAGCTTTTGCATACAATGACATTGTTAAAGAGAATCACATTGCATCACCGCCAGCTACGTCAGTCCCTCAAACCCGCGCTCACGATTCAAACCCAAATTCTGATCTCTTTACAGCCGAACAACTAATACAATTGTCTATAGAACTTGTAAATAATTTGGCTCGATGTAAATCGAAACACGAGCAATACACTGTATTAGTTGGTCTATCTGTTAAATTTCTCTATGGGTAATAACCGCGAAATGAAATGTTTATTATGGAATGCAAAGAGCATCAGAAATAAAACTATAGAAACGTTTAACTACCTCTGCTCTAACAACATTGACTTATGCCTCATAACTGAAACCTGGCTTAGAGAAACCGACAAGCTACATCATCCTAATTACAGAATCTATAGACAGGACCGAAGTGATGCCACTGGAGGGGGTGTAGCTATATTAATTAATAAGGCAATAAAACATACTTTAATCCCGAATTTACGTACAAAGGTGATTGAGTCAATTGGAGTTCGAATTGATGACATAGCGACATATTTCCCAGGTACTAAACTTAACGCAGATAAATTAAATTTGTTTAAATTGGACATAAATATGCTTACTAAAATGAACCAAAGATTTGTAATTTGTGGTGATCTGAACTCAAGACATCGGCACTGGAATTGTACCAAAGCAAATAAGGCCGGAAAAATTCTATTTGAACAAATGTGTGCAAATAACTTCTTTATTCATTCTCCCAGTGAACCAACTTACTACCCTCCTAGAGGAAACTGTTCAACTTTAGATATCTTGTTAAGTAACGGTACTATTCCAATTTCCCAACCCATTACTGTTCATGATCTATCTTCTCCGCATTCACCAGTAGAATTTACCATTAATAAAAACATTCCAATTGAAAATACGGAAAGATACTTCCCTTGCTATTCCAAGACAAACTGGTCCAGATATCAAAGGATATTAACACACTCTGTCAGTACATGCCACCGTAATCTGGCAAATATCATTCAACCAGAACAAATAGATTCCCTTTTAAATCATCTGGTTGAGTCAATTCGGAAAGCCTCCGAAAGAAGCACGCCAAAACTCCGCGAAAGGCAAAACAACACCATAATTGTGGATGATTCCATTACGGACCTAATTAATATCCGCAATACTGCCCGTCGAAATTGGCAAAGAAATAGGGACCCTGCACTAAAAAAATTAGTAAACAACCTTACTCAAAGAATTCAATCAAAACTCATTGAGAAAAGGAATGAAAAATGGAATTTAACGCTCTCTAATTTGGAGAAAGGCTCAAAAGGATTGTGGAGACTGCATAAAGTATTCAAAAATAAACGGAGATACATACCAGCACTTTCTAAAAACGACAACAGTCTTATTTTCAATGATAAAGAAAAAGTTGAATTGCTAGCAGATCAGTTCTTATCCTCACATTGCCTGTCCGAAAATCTAGGCACCATCACTGATGACACTTACATGCAAAACGCAGTACAAAATATCCCCAACCTAACATCTGACTTTGAAGCAAAAGATCTATGCAGGCCTAGTCAACTGAAAATTATACTGCGTAGCCTCAAATCCAATAAAGCACATGGTGAGGATAGGCTTCCAAATCTACTTCTGAAAAATCTGCCAAAGAAGGCTTTAATTCTTTTAAATTTTATCTTCAACGGTTGTCTTAAATTGAGTTATTTCCCAGATTCCTGGAAAAGTGCAATTATAATTCCCTTGCCTAAACCTGGTAAAGATCCGAAATTTGCAAATAACTATCGGATCGCTCAATCATTCCGAATTTTCAATTTGGTTTCAGACCACAGCACTCCACTAATCATCAGCTGTACAGAGTCACGAAACATATAAAGGAATCGTTCCGGAATAAAGAATCAGTGGGAATGGTCGTATTAGATATACAGAAGGCCTTCGATTCAGTATGGCACACTGGATTACTATATAAACTAATTCAATTCTCTTTTCCTACCTATATTGTTAAATTAATTCGTAATTTCCTTCAAAATAGATATTTCAAAGTAAGAATAAATTCCACTTTATCAAACTCTCGAACTATACCCGCTGGTGTTCCACAAGGAAGCTGCCTGAGCCCAACCTTATATAATAATTACACCGCACGATGGGATAATCGTGCCCATGATCAAAAACCTGACAAACTCAGCAATAATTTACTTGAATTTTTTTTATAACTCCTGCCTAAAACTAGGCTACTTTCCGCAAGGTACGGAAAGTAGCAATCGTCACACCAGTACCCAAACCAGGTAAAGACCTTACTAATCCAAAAAGCTTCCGCCCAATCAGCCTCCTACCTATATTAGGAAAAATATTCGAAAAAATAATCCTGAAGCGAACATTAGACAAAATAGAAGAATACAAAATCATTCCGAACTTCCAATTTGGCTTCCGCGCCAAACACTCTACAATTCACCAACTACTGAGAGTCAAATCAAAAGTTAAAGATGCTATATCCCGAAAAAAATCTCTTGGCATGGTAACTCTCGACATTAAGGAGGCGTTTGATAGAGTGTGGCATGATGGTCTTATATATAAACTGAGAAAATTCAATCTGCCGCCATACATATGCAAAGTTATAAGCTCATTCCTCGCCGACAGAGTAAAGATTAAAGATTAAAAGCAAATGTTCAGAAAGCAGAGACATACCCGCAGGAGTACCACAAGGCTCTTGCCTAAGCCCAACACTCTTTAATTTATACACTGCTGATATGCCTAAGGCTGTCAACTGCGACTTAGCAACATTCGCTGATGACACCGCAATTTTAACTACACCAATGCTGTAGTTACCACAAATTATCATCAATAACCTCCAAGAGCAGCTTGAAACCTTAAATATATTTTACCAAAAATGGAAGATTAATCTTAACACCTCTAAAACTCAAGCAATATATTTCTCGAAAAGTAGAGCAACTCGTTTCTTACCACCCCCAAATTTAAACATATTAGGTGCTTCAATACGTTGGGCAAAAGCGATCAAGTACTTGGGACTACACCTTGACACTAAGTTAACATTTCAGTACCATATAGAACATACCACCTCAAACACCTCGAAAAGCATAAGAATTCTATACCCACTTATAAACAGGAAATCTAAGTTGTCCCAGGAAAATAAGCTTCTATTATACAACTCTGTAATGCAACCCGGTCTAACATATGGAGCGCCAGTTTGGATAAACTGTGCAAAGGTCCACAGACAGAAGCTTCAAATCATACAAAACAAATGCCTCAAAATTTTATTAAACAAACCATGGCATTTCTCGACTCGTCTATTGCATGAGATATCTGGATTACAACAGATCAATGAACGCATCGCGAAACTTACTAGCCAATTCCGGAGTAATTGCGCCAACAGCAAGATTCCACATATTTTATCACTAACAAATAATCTGTAAGTTATGTCCACATAATTAAATACTAAATTCAATAGAATTTGTATTTAGATTTAAGTATTAGTTTTAGTTAGGATTAGATTAGATTTAATTGTAAAATTAAAGTTCAAAGGGTTTTTGAAAAAATTTTTTCCCTGAAAATGTCAAAAACAATAACTAAGAATAAAACTAGTCTGCAAACATACTAGCATAAAGAATTAGAACTAAGCTGTAAAGATAATTTAATCTAAACCCTTCACTGTTATGAAAATGTAAAAGCAAACTTGTATATAATCATGAAATATAATTATCTATCTATCTATCTATCTATCTATCTATTCACTTATACCCTAGGCAGACGACGCAATCGAATGATCATTCCTAGTCGAATGATCATTCCGCATCACGTCTGTCCCTATGAAATTGTCGAATTGGTCGTTCATTCGATCATTCGAATTACAATTGCGAAATGGTCATACCGAGATAAATTCGCAATTCGTTCAAACGCGTCTAGCGTCAAGCCCTATGAAACTAGTGGAACAAGTGGAAAATCAGGTGTTCCATCGTCCAAATTTTTCTATTTATATCATGTGTGCGTTAATTACGATCAATCTTTTTAACGTTTCGTTTACAATTGCTGACATATTAGCACTTTTCTATCACTTTATTTCAACATATAAAACGTAGCCGCATGCCAATGCAAAAATGGCAACTTTTATTGAGCATTCCAACAACAATAATATTTTGACAGATTGAATGTAATTCCGATAGACGTGTGTCAATGTTGATCATTGAATGGGAATGATCATTCCCCGAATGATCATTACAGACACAGCGCACAGAGCCCTGAGATGAGGGCCTAGATCTCTCTGTCTATCGGACAGTATAGGATGCCGCAAGTTTCGCAGCTTACCTCTGTGCTAGAGATGGGAAATTCGGATCTTTTCAATGAGCCGGCTCACCGGATCTCGTTCTTTTCATTGAACCGGCTCTTTGAGCCGGTTCAAAAGATCCAGGTGGATCTTTTGCACTGCCGTACAAGGGGACTGCAGATGAATATTGAAAAACCGAAAACTAATTTAAAAAAAAAAAATTGTGAATAAATTATAAGCTTTAATGAAAATACTCAAAGTTGATTATTTTAAGGCAGTGCTGGGTATTGCGGGAAATAATAGGAAACTAGTTTTAAAAAATGTTGGCTCTAGTCCTGGATTTGACGGCATAACAATTGAATGTCTAAAAATATTAAAAGATTTTATCTCAAAGCCTCTTACATACTTAATTATTTTTAACCTTTCGAAGAGTGTATTCCCTAAAATTTAGTAAACACTCAACAATTATTGACTTATTTCCTTAATATATATCGTTGGAAAAATAATTGAAAAGGTTGCAAAGTAGAAATTAATGAGTTTCTTTAAAAGACATAAAATATTAAACGAAAGTGAAAATATTTCTATGGCAAGAGCGAAGCGCACGTCAGCCTAACATGAACGCGAAAAGAGAGTTTTAATCCCTTTAGCCCTGCAAATTTTGAGATAGCGATATCTTTTAATTTCGAATCGAGCGGGGAGTAAAACAAATTGAAATTGACTTAAAAGTGAAAATACCATTAATGAAAAATGTAAATTTTCATTTTGGAGTTTTGGTGTCCAGTAATACTTTTTCCTAAATATATCTTCCATCTCCTCTTTTCAATTTATAATCTTTAATCTTTAATATTCCATCTTTAATCTTCAATTTTCAATTTTCAATCTTCAATTTTCAATCCTCAATTTTCAATATTCAATCTTCAATCTTCAATCTTCAATTTTCAATCATCAAACTTCAATCTTCAATTTTCAATCTTCAATCTTCAATCTTCAATCTTCAAACTTCAATCATCAAACTTCAATCATCAAACTTCAATCATCAAACTTCAATCATCAATCATCAATCATCAATCATCAATCATCAATCATCAATCATCAATCATCAATCAACAATCATCAACCATCAATCATCAATCATCAATCATCAATCATCAATCATCAATCATCAATCATCAATCATCAATCATCAATCATCAATCATCAATCATCAATCATCAATCATCAATCATCAATCATCAATCATCAATCATCAATCATCAATCATCAATCATCAATCATCAATCATCAATCATCAATCATCAATCATCAATCATCAATCATCTATCATCAATCATCAATCATCAATCATCAATCATCAATCATCAATCATCAATCATCAATCATCAATCATCAATCATCAATCATCAATCATCAATCATCAATCATCAATCATCAATCATCAATCATCAATCATCAATCATCAATCATCAATCATCAATCATCAATCATCAATCATCAATCATCAATCATCAATCATCAATCATCAATCATCAATCATCAATCATCAATCATCAATCATCAATCATCAATCATCAATCATCAATCATCAAACACCAATCATCAAGAATCAATCATCAATCATCAATCATCAATTCTCAATCCTCAATCCTCAATCCTCCATCCTCCATCCTCCATCCTCCATCCTCCATCCTCCATCCTCCATCCTCCACCCTCCATCCACCATCATCCATCCTCCATCATCCTTCCTCCATCATCCATCCTCCATCCTCCATTCTCCATCCACAATCCTCAATCCTCAATCCTCAATCCTCCACCCTCCATCCGCCATCCTCTATCCTCCATCCTCCATCCTCCACCCTCCATCCACCATCATCCATCCTCCATCCTCAATCCTCCATCCTCCATCATCCATCCTCCATCCTCTATCATCCATCATCCATCCTCCATCCTCAATCCTCAATCCTCAATCCTCCATCCTCCATCATCCATCCTCCATCCTCTATCATCCATCATCCATCATCCATCCTCCATCATCCATCCTCCATCCTCAATCCTCAATCCTCCATCCTCCATCCTCCATCCGCCATCCTCCATCCTCAATCCTCAATCCTCAATCCTCCATCCTCCATCCTCCATCCTCCATCCTCCACCCTCCATCCACCATCATCCATCCTCCATCATCCATCATCCATCCTCCATCATCCATCCTCCATCCACCATCATCCATCCTCCATCATCCATCCGCTATCCACCATCATCCATCATCCATCCTCAATCCTCCATCCTCAATCCTCAATCCTCAATCCTCAATCCTCCATCATCCATTCTCCATCCTCTATCATTTATCCTCCATAATCCATCCTCCATCCTCCATCCGCCATCCTCCATCCTCAATCCTCAATCCTCAATCCTCCATCCTCCATCCTCCATCCTCCATCCTCCACCCTCCATCCACCATCATCCATCCTCCATCATCCATCATCCATCCTCCATCATCCATCCTCCATCCACCATCATCCATCCTCCATCATCCATCCGCTATCCACCATCATCCATCATCCATCCTCAATCCTCCATCCTCAATCCTCAATCCTCAATCCTCAATCCTCCATCATCCATTCTCCATCCTCTATCATTTATCCTCCATAATCCATCCTCCATCCTCCATCCGCCATCCTCCATCCTCAATCCTCAATCCTCAATCCTCCATCCTCCATCCTCCATCCTCCATCCTCCACCCTCCATCCACCATCATCCATCCTCCATCATCCATCATCCATCCTCCATAATCCATCCTCCATCCTCAATCATCAATCCTCAATCCTCAATCCTCAATCCTCCATCATCCATCCTCCATCCTCTATCATTTATCCTCCATAATCCATCCTCCATCCTCCATCCGCCATCCTCCATCCTCAATCCTCAATCCTCAATCCTCCATCCTCCATCCTCCATCCTCCATCCTCCATCCTCCATCCTCCATCATCCATCATCCATCCTCCATCATCCATCCTCCATCCACCATCATCCATCCTCCATCATCCATCCGCTATCCACCATCATCCATCATCCATCCTCAATCCTCCATCCTCAATCCTCAATCGTCAATCCTCAATCCTCCATCATCCATTCTCCATCCTCTATCATTTATCCTCCATAATCCATCCTCCATCCTCCATCCGCCATCCTCCATCCTCAATCCTCAATCCTCAATCCTCCATCCTCCATCCTCCATCCTCCATCCTCCACCCTCCATCCACCATCATCCATCCTCCATCATCCATCATCCATCCTCCATCATCCATCCTCCATCCACCATCATCCATCCTCCATCATCCATCCGCTATCCACCATCATCCATCATCCATCCTCAATCCTCCATCCTCAATCCTCAATCCTCAATCCTCAATCCTCCATCATCCATTCTCCATCCTCTATCATTTATCCTCCATAATCCATCCTCCATCCTCCATCCGCCATCCTCCATCCTCAATCCTCAATCCTCAATCCTCCATCCTCCATCCTCCATCCTCCATCCTCCACCCTCCATCCACCATCATCCATCCTCCATCATCCATCATCCATCCTCCATCATCCATCCTCCATCCACCATCATCCATCCTCCATCATCCATCCGCTATCCACCATCATCCATCATCCATCCTCAATCCTCCATCCTCAATCCTCAATCCTCAATCCTCAATCCTCCATCATCCATTCTCCATCCTCTATCATTTATCCTCCATAATCCATCCTCCATCCTCCATCCACCATCATCCATCCTCCATCATCCATCCGCTATCCACCATCATCCATCATCCATCCTCAATCCTCCATCCTCAATCCTCAATCCTCAATCCTCAATCCTCCATCATCCATTCTCCATCCTCTATCATTTATCCTCCATAATCCATCCTCCATCCTCCATCCGCCATCCTCCATCCTCAATCCTCAATCCTCAATCCTCCATCCTCCATCCTCCATCCTCCATCCTCCACCCTCCATCCACCATCATCCATCCTCCATCATCCATCATCCATCCTCCATCATCCATCCTCCATCCACCATCATCCATCCTCCATCATCCATCCGCTATCCACCATCATCCATCATCCATCCTCAATCCTCCATCCTCAATCCTCAATCCTCAATCCTCAATCCTCCATCATCCATTCTCCATCCTCTATCATTTATCCTCCATAATCCATCCTCCATCCGCCATCCTCCATCCTCAATCCTCAATCCTCAATCCTCAATCCTCCATCCTCCATCCTCCATCCTCCATCCTCCATCCTCCATCCTCCACCCTCCATCCACCATCATCCATCCTCCATCATCCATCATCCATCCTCCATAATCCATCCTCCATCCTCAATCATCAATCCTCAATCCTCAATCCTCAATCCTCCATCATCCATCCTCCATCCTCTATCATTTATCCTCCATAATCCATCCTCCATCCTCCATCCGCCATCCTCCATCCTCAATCCTCAATCCTCAATCCTCCATCCTCCATCCTCCATCCTCCATCCTCCACCCTCCATCCACCATCATCCATCCTCCATCATCCATCATCCATCCTCCATCATCCATCCTCCATCCACCATCATCCATCCTCCATCATCCATCCGCTATCCACCATCATCCATCATCCATCCTCAATCCTCCATCCTCAATCCTCAATCCTCAATCCTCCATCCTCCATCCTCCACCCTCCATCCACCATCATCCATCCTCCATCCTCCATCCTCTATCATCCATCATCCATCCTCCATCATCCATCCTCCATCCACCATCATCCATCCTCCATCATCCATCCGCTATCCACCATCATCCATCATCCATCCTCAATCCTCCATCCTCAATCCTCAATCCTCAATCCTCCATCCTCCATCCTCCACCCTCCATCCACCATCATCCATCCTCCATCCTCCATCCTCTATCATCCATCATCCATCCTCCATCATCCATCCTCCATCCTCAATCCTCAATCCTCCATCATCCATCCTCCATCATCCATCCTCCATCATCATCATCTCAAAGATCCGCGAACCTTAAAGATACAGGAGCCGTGATGATCCGCGAACCGCAAAGAGCCGTCAAGATCTGTTGAACCGTCGAGATCCGCGAACCGCAAAGATCCGTAAAGATCTGTTGAGCCGTCGAGATCCGCGAACCGCAAAGATCCGTCAAGATCTGTTGAGCCGTCGAGATCCGCGAACCGCAAAGATCCGTAAAGATCTGCTGAGCCGTGCAGATCTGTTGAACCGTCGAGATCTGTTGAACCGTTGAACCGTAAAGATCCGTTGAACCGGCTCAGATTCGTTGAACCGGCTCAGTTGGATCTTCTGCTTGAGCCGGTTCATTGAGCCGGCTCAGATCTGAGTTACCCATCTCTACTCTGTGCTGTTTACTTCTACGCCACTCTACCGGTTTTTTTCCCGTCGTTGTCGCAGGTAGACGCAGGATCTTCTTATGGATAGTCTTTGCTAAAACCTCGAGGACTTTTCTTCGCGAAAAAAAAACAGAAGATTTAAACCCCTTCGCGGGGCCCCGCACAGAATTTTACCTGTTTTGTTCGCGCGTCACGAGAAAAAAACAAGCACGCAGCAACCCCCGTTCGTCTGTTGGACACTTAATACACATGCATTTTTTGTGTAAAAAAACCAAAAAATCATTGTTTAAGCGGAACAAAGAAATCCGATTGAACAATTCCAATTCCATATTCTTATGGAAACTCACATCCGAAGAAAAGAGTACGCTATATGCAAAAATGAATGATTACACATTCGCATCTGTGTGCATCGTTTTCACAATGCACGTAACATTCTGGTCATCGAAAGTATGTTGAAGTGAATCGAACAAGAACCGCTCCTCACGCCCTTTGATCCTACTGTTGGCAGATTTTGAAATAAAACAAAAAATACGAGGTTTTTTTTTCAAAAAACGAGGAACCATATCTAAAAAGTTACAATGGACTGGTCATGTGGAGCGGATGGATGACGGAAGAATCCCCAAACGCACACTAAAGGGAAAAGTTAGACCAGTTTGAAAACCACGAAAGCGCTGGGAGGACTCTATTGAAACAGACTCACACTTCACAAGCTGGAGGACGCGGTCACTGAACCGAGAAGGCTGGAGGCGGCACATTCAGGAAGCCAAGGTCCGATTTTGACTGTAGCGCCATCGTAAGTAAGTAAGTAAGTAATTAACCATACCTAAAAACCTGAAATATTCAAAACAATCTAACTTAACGCTAAAAAACAGAAATTAAACTTAAAGAAATACTAGCCCTTAAAAAGCATTCACAACATTCACATTCATTTCAAACTCAACTTAAAATATAAAACAATTTTCTAGCAGGTATAATTTCAATAATATTTTCCAGCTACAATTGTTTTTGCATAAAAAAAAAAAAAATTTAACATTAAAATTAATCAACATGTTCGTTTGACCGCGCGCGTCCAACAACAAAACTTTTGACAGCTACACCGAAAAGTGACAGTTGTGCGCGGTGATCGACCGGAACGTGTTTTATTATTTTGTTTGTTTTACTTACGCTTTGAATGTTGCCGCTATTACAAACCGCTTCGGACAGCAATCGATCGCGTATTTCCCACGCAAAAATACTGGGACATTCGCGTTTATAATCAGCATTTTTTTGTACAACCGGCGTTGTTGCTACCGCCGATTGCACGTGGCTTTATTGATCCCGTTTCATAATATCTAGATGAGAGGGGGTGGTGAGGGGGTGAGGATGCGCAGGAAGCGGGGGCGGGGATGAAAAGAGCACAGTATGAAAAATAGTTTAGATTTTTTTGTTTTGTTTATTTTTCGCGACTTAAGCTTAAAAGTTTTTACCGTTATATTAATGATGGCGGCCATTTTTTTCGTACATACCGTTAACACGTGGCTTGCTTTTTTTAAAGTATATTGAAGTTTTTGCGCGTGCAAAGAGGGGGCAGGGAATCTTCTAGGTTTCGGGGGTAGGACCCTAAACTGAATTGGAATTTACGCAAGGCTTTGGTTTCGTTTAAATAGAAAGGGTTTTACTATTGACGGCCATTTTGAAAATTGATTTAGTGCGGGCTGGTTGAATTGATTTGGTTTTTTTTTAATTATTTGTTCAGTTTTGCAGAAGGAGCGCTCCGTTAACTGGCTTTGTGGAATGAATAGGAGCAGCCGTGTGAATCCTGGACCTTTGGAAATTCGGAGCAGTAACACGGCATAGAGAGGAGTGCCGAATTGGGCAGGAAGTGGATTGAAAGGCCCAGGCTTCATCTAAGAAAATAAAAATGGAAATTTTCCGTAAAAATTGTGCTAGAACTCCTTGACGTGAACTGAAGTCCGCCCTGTCCTGCGGCTCTTGGTAACTTGGAGCACCGGGGTCACGTTTCCTTCTTGAAGAATGACTGGGCGCCAGTTAAAGAGATCAGTGGCGAATGCTCAAGGAAGGAGTTCGATAAGGTCTAATAGTCCTGGTTTGGCACGAGGCCGAACTCATCCCGAATTTGGATAATCTGGTTACACGTCCGACCCATCCTGGAAGAGACGCGGGGAGACGTCCCAGACCAATTGGGCTTGGACTTCATTTTAAAAGGAGAGCACGTGATCCGGAGCGGCTCCACTACTGGAGCACCAAGAACTTTGGTACGGCCGGTCAAAATTGAGGTCGAGGATTCGAATTTTAACCACGTTACCGGAGAAATCTCTACATTAAGGCGTTGGTATCGTTCACTATTAAATCCCAGCTGGTAAAGCGCTCTCTAGAAGTGCTGAAGGTACTTAGTAGTCTGAACAGGGAAATGATTTACCGGGAACAAAATGGCGGATGAGCTGGGTTGAGGTCCACCGATAGGCGGCATAGAGGCGGCCAACTCAAGGTCAAGCTTCCGAATTTCTACAGCTTTGTGGCCCAAGCTGGAGAGTCACAGGACTAGGGAAATATTAAGTGGGGCTTACGACTTAATTCGTACTTGGCTTCGGGGTCACCAAGAAGTGCTGAAGGTACTTTGCAGTCAGAATAGGGAACTGATTTTCTGGAGCAAAATGGCGGATGAGCTGGCGAGAGCAGGATCGTCATCAAATGGATGGATTGAGGTCCACCGATATGCGGCATCAAGGCTATATAGAGGCGGCCAACTCGAGGTCAAGCTTCCGAATTTCTACAGCTTTGTGGCACAAGCTGGAGAGTCATAGGACTGGGGATATATTCGTACTTGGCTTACCTCGGAACGCATAGAGTCATCATCATCAATCGCGCGACAGCCCAGGCCCTGGCCTCCTGCGAAAGCATGGACTAGTCGTCCGAAACCAAGTTTGGTGGCAGGGTCATGGAAAATGGGATCGAATCCAAGATGGTTCGGCAGTTTGGCTGTTTTGCGATTCCCAATTAAAATTAGCAGCGTTTCCGAGCTTAGGACTTCGGACGGGGGAGGGGGGGATGACGATGCTATCAAGCTTAAATCTGATTAAATAAACGCAAAAAGAAAACATATATTTACCTTCCTAAAATTATACTAACACATCTGTTCGATACTTGAAGTATTCGCGAAATATCACTAGGTCGGGCGCCGCTATGGGCTAATTCGACAATTTTTTGACGGGTCGAATCCGGTAAAGGTCGACCGTTCATATAAACGCCGCCCAGTTGATTGATGCTACTGTGCGGCGGTCGAGCACCCGAAAAGGACACTCTGGCTAACCGATGTTGCATGGCCATGCATTATGTGCTTTGGATGGACCATCATTGTTAATTCGTGGGTGGTTGGTCCGGGTAGGGGGAGGGAAGTTGGGGAAGAAGGTCAGAAAAAGTAAAAAAAAAAACACAACACAAAACAAAACACACAAAGAGGATTGGAAACAGAGAAAATTTTATGAGAAACTTTTATTTTGATTTTTTTTTTAAAAAGAACAACGAACACGCACAAAGTTCAACATAATCACAACCAACTCGTTTTTATTATTATTATTTTTTTCGAAAATTGTTTAAATCGCTTGCTAAATTATGGCGCCAAAAAAACTCTCGTCACTACGTCACACGAATCACTATGCCGCCTTTTTTTTCAGCGCGCGTGGTGCAACAGTTAAATTTAAAAAAGGAAAAACTTGCGCGCTTTTTTTCCGCCCGAACGGATCACGCGGTATCGGGAAATTTCGCGGGAAAAACAATTGGGAATTTTTGAATGCGAATCCGGAAATCCAGAATTGGTTTGTTTTTTTTTTCCGGGGAAAACCCGAACAGTTCAGGCGTATGAAAATAAGCCTGGCCAGCAATAGCGTGAGTAAAACGCGAAATGATTCGAACGACGGAAAATTCATCCAACCGTAGTCCCGAACGGAAAGCAACCCCCGAGAGGTCCTTCTTACATTCCCATTCCACCCCTCTCCATGGGACCAAGAGCGGATTGTTATTTTTTGTTGCTTTTTGTCCGGCTGTTTTGTTGTTGTTTTTTTTTGTGACCTATTACGGGAGAATATCGTCGGGGAGGGAGCCAAAAGTTGTTGTTTTTTTCGGGATAGAGGGTAAGAGAAAGAGATGATGATATAGTTTATATATGTGGCATCACGAGTGAGGGTTGGATTTTCCGAGAGAGAGAGAGAAGGGGGCGGGATAGTATCAGAGAAGAAACAACAAAAGGCACAGAGCACACATCGAAAGAGTGACAAAACATAGTGTGTACCTACCGGGGGTTGGGGGTTGAAAACAGGGAGGGCTTGTCCACAATTTTACGAATGTAAGGGTATGGAGTGGTAGTAGGCCGGATTATATCATTTCATCCCTTCCAGAGTTTTGCGTTCTTCCTTGCTTGGGGTTGGTGTTTTCCGTTTGTTTTTGTACAGTTCTTGGTTCGGGGTTCTTTTCGCTACACCCGGCCCTTTTTTTGTGAAACGGATTCCGTTCTGGCCGATGTTCGTCCTGGTACTGGACGGATTTTTTCCTATATGGAAAGGGTTTGACAATTTCGAATCGAAAGCGAAGAGATCCAGCATTACCTGTTCCGGGGGGAGGGGGGAGTCCCTCTCCTTCCGTTCGATTTCGTTGTTGTTATTGTACGCACCCTCGATCCAAGTCTTATCCAGTCTTGAGAAGTTGGTGGCTGAAACGCCTTTGGATCTCTCGACCCTTGAGTATCTCGGGCATATTTTATTTCGGTATTACTTAAATAGCATTAACTACGGATTAAGGACGACGGAACAACAACGAAGAATAGCGCAAATAATACGATTCAAACGAATGCCGAAGGATATGGGCAGGTATCATCTGAAGTATTTCGATTTTTTTTCGTTTGGATTACGTGCTGTTAGAATTCGGACCGAGGGTGTCTTGGAAGCAAGAAATTCGAGGGATAAAGACGATGAGAGATTGTGAAGAAACCGGGTTTTGTCCGATATACCCCGCGCCCGCTTCAGTACTGAAAAATCCCGAACATTTCCAGTACTGACTGAATTCGGGCGAAACAAAATTCCATCAGTACTGGAACGGTTGGCGAAGACAGCAAAGCCATCGAAAAAATTAGCAGCTGGAGGACGCGGTCTTTGGATCGAGATGATTGGAGGCGACGACTTCAGGAGGCCAGGGCTCCACTTGGGCTGTCGCACCCCATTGATGAAGGAAGTACTGGAACGGGGATACACCGTTCCAGTACTGCTGCATCGATACCGAAGTAAAATTTAAATTAAATGTGTGTTTTTGTTGTAAATATTTTTTTTAACAACGTTTTTAGATCAACAAATACGAAATAGGGCCCACATCACGCGCCAAAACAGTGCCCTCTATCCTCTAACAAATACGTCCGATTTATTCCTTTAACTTTAAACAGGAAAAAGACAGTCTGCCAACAATTATTACTACATGGCAAACCCAATTTTTTTAGCACTTTTGTGTGGTAGTAATTCGGTGAAAAAAACAGGCAGAGCGACGACAGGGGGAACGACAGACGGAACAACAGTAAATTGATTTAACGGGAGAGGCGAGGTATTCACAATGTTAATGACAAAGAAAAAAATCATCGTTAGTATTCGCTAAATATTGCCGATAACTTTAAATCCAATACAAAATTGATGGGAAATATTACGAAAAATGTTAGAAAAACTGAATCCCGTTGGAGAAAGAAGGAAGTTTTTACCGATTTTTTTCCATTAATTTTTCCAATAAAAACTTGTCAAACAATTTCGGTTTACACTACCTGTCGGTCTTTGCAGCAAGACGCGCTACGCCAAAGCGTAATGTTGTAATCCTCTCGGACAGCGAAGCCGCAATCAAGGCCTTAGATTCATGGCTATCACCTCATCTAAACTCGTCGAACAGTGCCGTGGAGGAGCTAACCTACTTGGAAAGTCAGGTCAAAGTTAATCTGCTTTGGTTCCCAGCCAGATAGAGGGTAGCGAGCGGGGGCAGACGAATTAGCTAGGCAAGGCTCTGCTCTTCAGGGCTCTCTCGTAGAATCCGTTCAGGTCTCCCCACTAGAGACTGTTAAGTGCCAAATATCCACCGACTTTCTCACAAACCGCGAACTCCAGATGGAGAGGACTGACCAACCAGAAGATATGGTCATCCTACTGCCGGAGAAGAACAGATGAATTCCGGAGCAGGAGCCGTGTGGACCTCTCCAGAGTAACGGCAGTCAGCACGGGTCACTGGCCGATCGGCGACCACACGCGGCCAGACTGGGTATTCCTTTCAACGCCTATTGCCGCAGTTACGGGGAGGTAAATAAGAGCCTTAACCTTTCAGTTCTGCTTCAGTACTGTCCAACAGAATTGGTCCCGAACTGGTTGGTAAGAAGCTACGATCCAGAATGGAGTTGCAGTATTGAAAGCAGCTGTGGGTAGGTAAATAAGAGGGAAACTGTTTTCCACCTTCTTTGCGAGTGTCCAGCCCTCGCTAGAGTCAGACTTCGCGTGTACTAGGCAAACCTTTCTTTAATAACCTTGACGAGATCTCGAAGAACAAGATACCAAAAGCCGAGAATTGTGCATCGGGTCCGGTTTTTATGTCGACTTAATTAAATAATTCGTGATCGTTTGTGCGGAAATGAGGGGGTGCGGGGAACGGGGAGAAGTTTTTAATAGTCGCTGGCCTTGTTATTTTCGTATAAAGACACCAGGGAAGTTTCAATCGGACCTCGGCAGCTTGTTCTGGTTTTCGTTCGACTTGTAGAAAGATCAACTTCGAGAAATTTTAACGTTCATATAAAATTTCAACAGGTCCGGAAATTAATTTGTCCGAAAACGCTGCTTTGCTGCATGTTGAATTCATTTTTTGGACAGAATTTCCCCGATTTTGACTGCACTTCAATTTTCATTAGTTTTCCCGGCAGCTGCTTAGCTCCCATTTAATTTAATTTATAAATTGGAAAGTCTAGAAAAAAGGTTTTTCCGAGAAAAATCAGAAAATGGAAAAAACGCTGCTCTGGTGCATGTTGAACCCTGTTTTGACCAGAATTTCCATAATTTTGACACCGTTTTAATTTTCATTGGTTTTCCCGGCAGCTGCTAAGCTCCCACTTAATTTAATTTAAAAATTGGACAATCTGGAAAAATGGGTTTTCCAGGAAAAATCGGAAAATGAAATAAACCGCTCCTCTGTTGTATGTTGAACCCTTTTTTGGCCAGAATTTCCCTAATTTTGACATCGTTTTAATTTTCATTGGTTTTCCCGGCAGCTGCTAAGCTCCCACTTAATTTAATTTACAAATTGGAAAATCTGGGAAAATGGTTTTTCCGGGGAAAATCAGAAAATGTAAAAAACGCTCCTCTGTTGCATGTTGAACCCTTTTTTGCCCAGAATTTCACTAATTTTGACATCGTTTTAATTTTCATTGGTTTTCCCGGCAGCTGCTAAGCTCCCACTTAATTTAATTTACAAATTGGAAAATCTGGGAAAATGGTTTTCCAGGAAAAATCAGAAAATGTAAAAAACGCTCCTCTGTTGCATGTTGAACCCTTTTTTGGCCAGAATTTCCCTAATTTTGACATCGTTCTAATTTTCATTGGTTTTCCCGACAGCTGCTAAGCTCCCACTTAATTTAATTTACAAATTGAAAAATTTAGGAAAATGGTTTTTCCGAGAAAAATCATAGAACGGAAAAAACCGCTCCTCTGGTGTATGTTGAACCCCTTTTTGACCAGAATTTCCCTAATTTTGACTGCACTTTAATTTTCATTGGTTTTCCCGGCAGCTGCTAAGCTCCCACTTAATTTAATTTACAAATTGGAAAATCTGGGAAAATGGTTTTCCAGGAAAAATCAGAAAATGTAAAAAAAGGTCCTCTGTTGCATGTTGAACCCTTTTTTGGCCAGAATTTCCCTAATTTTGACACCGTTTTAATTTTCATTGGTTTTCCCGGCAGCTGCTAAGCTCCCACTAAATTTAATTTACAAATTGGAAAATCTGGGAAAATGGTTTTTCCGGGAAAAATCAGAAAATGTAAAAAACGCTCTTCTGTTGCATGTTGAACCCTTTTTTGGCCAGAATTTCCCTAATTTTGACATCGTTCTAATTTTCATTGGTTTTCCCGACAGCTGCTAAGCTCCCACTTAATTTAATTTACAAATTGAAAAATCTAGGAAAATGGTTTTTCCGAGAAAAATCATAGAACGGAAAAAACCGCTCCTCTGTTGCATGTTGAACCCCTTTTTGACCAGAATTTCCCTAATTTTGACTGCACTTTAATTTTCATTGGTTTTCCCGGCAGCTGCTAAGCTCCCACTTAATTTAATTTACAAATTGGAAAATCTGGGAAAATGGTTTTTCCGGGGAAAATCAGAAAATGTAAAAAACGCTCCTCTGTTGCATGTTGAACCCTTTTTTGGCCAGAATTTCCCTAATTTTAACCGCTTTTTAGTTTTCATTGGTTTTCCCGGCAGCTGCTTAGCTCCCATTTAATTTCATTTAGTAATTGTTTTGTTGTGGTATTGCGTCAGTGCTAAATAGTACTAAATAGTGGTAAAGAGTGCTAAATAGTGCTAAATTGTGCTAAAAAAGTACTAAAAAGTACCAAAACTATTTACCGAAGTTTTAAACCACCAACTAGTTAAAGCGGAAAAGCTTCCACTTGGCGGTACGATCAGAGGTCGTAACCACAAAGAAAGGATTTAAGTTAAATCGATTTCTCGACTTTATTCGTGTCTCTACCCCCGAGCTCTGACTTCAGCGCATATCACAAAGTCACACACAAACAATCCGAAGAAAATCCCTTTCCCAAAAGATTCCCGATTTTCGCCCAAAGATCCAAACAATTTTATCCTTTCGCACGCGATTTTCCATTGTTGCTATCCGCTCTTTGATAGACGAGCCACCACCATTTAACCGCAAGCCAAAAGGAAGACAACAGTGTGACGACTTCTCAAGGTAGAAAAGAATCCGACGAAAAAAAAAAATTGAACAAGAAAATCCATCGATTTTTGGGGCCCTCCTTATTCGCAATCGTATCCTTTGCTTTTACCAGCTCCTGAAACTCCGACGAGTTCAAATTTAAAAAAAAAATTTTTTTTCGTTTGTTTTTTTTTAATGATCGAGATAGAGATGAGCTCGAATTTCAAGTGGAAGAGGATTAAGGACCTCAATACTACAAAAGAGTAGGATCAAAAAAAAAAGGGATAAAAACTCGACGGAAAAATTTCTGTGGCAAGACGAGATTTTCTCCGATTTATTGCGGATCGAGTTAAATAAATCTGACGAATGGATTTCGGCTTGTCGATTGTCCCCGGGTGGTGGTACAAAGCGGCCGCGATCCTTAAGCCGAAGAAGTGGAGTGCCGCAAGGCGGTGTCTTATTACCTTTGCTTTTAATTTCGTTTTTATTGGTTTTTTGTGCGCATCTTTTCGTGATTTAATTCAACGACAGGTGGGCGATAGCCCGGCCGAAAGAGAGCCATCACTTCGGAGGACTCGAACGTAGGTCCTCATCAACAATGGCGCGACAGCCCAAGTCGGGCCCTGGCCTCCTGGGACGTAGGTCCTAGTGGACCATTAGCGGTTCCTTTTAAAACTACAGAAAAAGTTTGTTGATTAAGGCGCTTGGTTCGCGCTTACTCTAAGACGGCAGCGACATCTGATTCGAAGCACCCCCTACGTAACTGACAGCTGACCAGCAATTCCATTCTTGCGAAGATGTCAGTCAAAAAATGGCTCGATTCGTCGATAACCTCAAAAGATGAGTCGTTCTTCCGACATGGTACTCGTTTGCTTTCAAAAAGATGGGGAGAATCTAGTCACTAGCGATGGACAATACTTTCAATGACATGTTCTTTACTATTTTGTTTTTAATCATCATCATCAATGGCGCGACAGCCCTGGCACTGGCCTCCTAATTTTTTTTTTTTTTTTTCTTTTTTAGTTGGCCAAAATTTTTAATGAGAAATTTCGTTGGGAAGGAAGAAAACTTTTTTTTGGAATCATGCTTCAATTGGAGACGACTTTTGACCGAAAGATATTGCTGCTTCCGCGATTACAGTTTTCACAGATTATTTGATGGTGTCAAAAAAAAGTATTAAGAAAAAATTACGGTGTCGCAACCAAATTGCGTATTTGATGGTTTCAAAAAAAAACTGGGGAAAAAACGCGTGTTTTCGTTTAATAGTGTCAAAAAAGCTTTTTTCCAAAAAAAAATCTCGTACATGACGGTAAATTTGAAAGAAAAAATCACACTATCAAACAATTCAAAATAACAAAAAAAAATCACAACAGTGTCAATCACACACTTTAACTGTGTCAAAAAAAATTCGAAAAGGAATCGACGCGCATTTGACCGGTATCAACAATTTTGACAAAAAACAAAATCACGTGACACTGACAAAACATTTTGAAAAAAAATCACGACGTTGTTGAATAATTTTGAAAAATAAAATCACGGATTTGCCGAAGTCGAAATATTTTTTTAAAAAAAAATCACATTTTGGACAATATCAAAAAAAAAAACAAACGGCCAAAATCACGTGAGCACATTTTTTTTATTATTTATAGAACCGAACAATTTTTACGCGAACGACAATTTTTCCGAGGAACAATTGTATTTTTCACGATTTCTTTTTGAAATCACTTTTTACACTTTTTTTTTCAATTTAACGCAAAAAACAACAAACACTCAAGACACTTCCCAAATCACTAATTTTACAATTTACCTAAAGATTTTCGAAAAATAATTTCATCAACAGTTTTTCGTAAAATTACGTTAAAAAAAAGGACACACAAACAAAAAAAAGAATTTTTTTTTAAAATTTATAGAACACGGAAAAATTAAGCCAAATTTATTTTTACACTACTACGAAAAAAAGAGTTAATAATAAATAAAAAAAACAGCAGGGGCAGCACGTAATTTGTTCCTTCCGCATTCGTGTCTTAAAACCGTTCCCGTCAGCACCGCGAAAGACATTACCGTGTACTCGACAAATGCGAAGTTAAAAAAGACAATTATTTTCCCGTTTTTATTTTTTTATTGGAGTAGCAGTTTTAAGGGTGGAAAAAAAAGAAAGCACTGTTGTTCTTGATTTAGTTTTTTTTGTCTACAACCAAAAAAAACGAATTACAGGACAAGGGATGCCGACGCCAGCAAAAGAGGTAGTCGTTGAAAAAAAAAATAGGGAAAATCGCGCGTATTGGTGAGACATTGTTTTTAGGGGTTGAAGTCGCCGTCGTTGTCGTACCGCTCAGTAGCAACCCCGTTTCCTTTTTGCCTTCTTTTTAAAATAAAAACATACCAACGACAATTATAACGATAGGGGTAATTTCTATACGGTGTTTTCGGCGTTTAAGAACAATTCACCAATACTAATGCTGGTGATTCGAATAAACGCCCGTTGATTGGTCCGGACGGTTAATTTTCCTCTCTCTATATATCTCTCCCTCTCTCCCTCTCTCCCTCCCTCTCTCTCTCAGGGAGAACCAGAGGGTGGGGAGGTTAGGGGAAAAAAAAGAGTATGTGTACTGCTGCGCTGCGCTAATTACACGACATTTTCAAGGGAACCATCACCTCTGCGTTTCACGTTGCCATAGAGCTAATGGAGATGACAAGCCACCGGTTTTGTATAAAGCGCTTTGAAGCCAGAGAAGTGACACAAAACAGGTTCGTAATATCAAATTGTTGTTGTTTTGCGTGTTTCAAGAGCGGGACATAATATAAATGTGAGTGAGAAAACACGGGTTCGTTATGTCAATCGTTGTTGTTTTGCGTGTAAGTGAATGCGACGATGTCTGCCTTCAACTCAATCGCTGCTTGTCATATCCAGTATATATATATCTATGCACGTTGCAAACCCCTTTTTTTTACCAACCGAATGTTACACCAATGTGAGGCGCAAATTTCTTTTTAGTGGTTGTTTCTTCCCCTTCCCCTCTATAAGATCATAACCACTACTACGACGGACGACCTGTGACTTTCTCGCGGATTGTGTTATTTGCAAATTTCCATCTCCTTCGTTTAAGGGATGAGCGGAGAGGGTGGGTGATGATGGGTGATTCTTTTCTCAGTTGCTCCGTCTTTTAAGAGGAATTGTAAGTAAATTGCACCCGCGCCGGTATCAGATTCCAGCAGAAAAAGAAAGAAAGTAGAAAGGAAGCAAGGGTTGGTGAAGAGGGTGGGTAGGTGGGGGAGGCCTTCAGTACCTCAAAAGTAGGAAAACGCACCCCCTGTCTCTGTTCGCCGCTAGAAAAATTTAACGACTTGTACGAGACAAGAGCAGAGTGGGGGATGCTGTTTACAACGAATTTACCTGATGTCAAACGACACAAACCTGAAACAAAAACCACCCCCACCCCTTAACAATGGGGCTGCTAAGGGATGATTATGACGGCGGCGATGTTGGTGATGATTTAACCGAATTTTGCTCTCTCTTCTCCTTTTTTTGCCATTTCCTACTTTTTTGTTAATTTTACTTCATTATTATTTAATAATAAAGTATTGTGGTCGACCTGAAATTTCAAAAAAATTTGCTACCCCGAAATTTTGTATTTTCACGTTTTAGGACTAGTAAACCCCAAAAAGGCAAAAAAAAAAATGTCCATCTGTCCGTCGTAAACGCCGTACGCAGTCCGCCGTCCGCCGTCCGCGTACGCCGCACGCAAAATCGTTTGAAGGTGCGTAGCTCCCAAACCCTTTGAGATATTAAATTGAAATTTTTATGGTGGGTAGATTGGGTAAACCCCTAGGACTGGTATATTTTCGTGGGGTGGAGGTGTAAGCGGGGATGAGGGGGGAGCGTTTTAGACGAACAATTTTGGTTTATAGATCTCATGAACCACTTATGCTAGGAGGCTGAAACTTGGAACTTATGTAGTACTATGATAGTGCACTCATTTGCCAAAAAATGTTTGACAGTGGTTAAGGGGTGTGGAAGTGGGGGGAAAACAATGAGTCTGAAACGCATCATAGCCGGGATTGAAACATTGTAAAATTGATTGATGTCAGTAGACTGAAACTTTGTTGTTGTCCTTAGGGATACTTCAAGATTAGACAAGGGCTAAACTTTTTTAAAGGGGTGGTGGGGTGTGGGGGTGTGGGGTGAAAAACTTTGGATTACAATATCTTCCGAACCAATTACACCAGGAAAATAAAATTTAGTTTCTCGATATAGGATCACAAGAGGAGTCTACTAAAATTAAATTTTTTGAGAGGGGACGAAAGTGGGGGGACAGCAATTTTTCAAAAAATTTAATTTTTATATCTCAGAAACCGTATCAGATATGATCTTGAAAATTTTACAGGAGTTGGGGTCGGTAAACTTCTAGTAGGGAAGTTGGTGGTGTGGGTGTTGGGGGTGATGGTGAAAGGGAGTGGAAAGGAAAACATTATGATTTTTATTTCTCGAAAACCATAATGAATAGAAAGCTAACAATTTAGGATTATATAGAGCCACTATGGAGACATCCTAGAAAAATAAAATTTTTGATAGGGGTATCAAGGTACGGGGGAGAGGGGTGGTTTTTTATATCTCAGAACCGGCTTATGCTAGAAAGTTGAAATTTAGTACGTATATGTAGATGTACTATTAGAGAAAGGAAAGCAAAAAAAAGTTCAGATTTTTATTGGCGTTCAGAGGTTGAGTAAAAAAAATGTCCGTGAATCCACATTTTCACGAATTTCGTTAAAACTTTTAGACATGTCGAGCTATCAAAGTAATTTTACTTCTGCGGGCTATTTATATAAGCGCCTACTAACGATCTTCAAAATTTTTCGATATCCAACCCTAAGGGGGTGTAAATTGGTTGTGTACATATTCACTAATTCTGATATATTGAGATTTGGAATTCACTTTTACTTCTATAAAATTAAACGTAGACGGGGAAAAACCGATTTAAGCATTTTTCTCTATTAAACCCCCTGGGGGTATTGTTCAAGTTTTCACTGATTCCGAAAATCTCTTAGGTTTAATGTGATCGAATTCGCTTTTACTACTATGAATTGTTTTATTTATAAAAAAAAATACGTAAGTAATTAAAAAAAATCTGCCAACAGTCTGGGCGCAACTTTATAATTTTATGGCTTGAAGTCTGAAACGTGTTTAATGATGAGATGCGGTGTAGGTTACTATGCGACTGACAAGGTTGAAGAAATAACCAGGAGGCTATTTGGCACGTTATTTTTTAAGTTGTCAGTCCCATAGTCACCTACACCGCATCTCATCATTAAACACGTTTCAGACTTCAAGCCATAAAATAATAAAGTTGCGCCCAGACTGTTGGCAGATTTTTTATGTTGGTTTTTTTTTCTTCTCTCCATTCTTTTTATGTATATGAAGCCATCCCTCCCCACCAAAAACAAAAAAAATAAAATAAAGGGGGATGCGCGCATGACCAACAACAAATTAATTTTCATTTTCATTCGAAGAGACGCTGTCCGAACTGACGGTTGTGCAGAAAATAAAGAGGTGCGGAGCTGAGGTGGTTCGTTTCCTGGCTTTTCGGAAAACTTGAGCGGCGCGGTAACCGAAACTCTGAGGGGGTGGAGTAGAAACGAATGAAAGGGTGATTTTTTTTTTTTTTTGATATAATTATGTTATTCGATTGTTTCAATTAAGTTACTCGACTGTTTCCAAGAAAAAACTAAACTTGTACGTTTTTATAAAAAATTTCTTTATTATCTTGTCTTAATTTCAACGATCTTTTAAGGTAGTGCACCTTCTCCAATCCGAAAAGAACTGGTAGGTAGGTAGGTACGCGTGGCTGCCCGTGAGAACACGGACACACTTAGACCTAAAAGGTCCGTTGTGTTACCACAGGATCATCGAATCCGGTCCTACTCGTCAAACCATTTAGAGCTTGCAATGAAGCGTTGGATTCTCGCGACCTCCTTTGAGGCAAGGTCACCGAGACAGTTGAAGAAGTAAGCTCCAAGATGAGCTTTCCTTCTGGCTGAAAGAGCTGGACAGGTACAGAGAAGGTGAAGGACTGTCTCCTCCTCCTCCTCATCCAGGCAGCTTCTACAGAAGTCGTTTGAGAAGAGACCGAGTCTTTTAGCATGTCGACCTATAAGACAGTGTCCGGTCAGGACACCGACTGTGGTGCTGATGTTCGCCCTTTTGAGCAAAGTCAGCTGTTTAGAGCGTTTTAGATCCAGCTCCGGCCAGATCTGTCTCGCAGTGTGACATGTAACACCGTTTGCCCATCTTGAGTTGGTTTTCTCAATTGAGTCCAATCCCAGTAGCAGTTTACATGTAGAGAGAGGCACACCCAGATTCCGGTGTTCCGGCATAATCTGAAGGGTAGTACCGCGTCGAGCGAGTTCGTCAGCCATGCAGTTCCCTGGAATATCCCTGTGTCCTGGCACCCAGCACAGGAGAATATTGAACTGTTCAGCCATCTCCTTAAGAGATGATCGACATTCTGCGGCGACCTTTGATGTTGTCGAGGCCGATTCTAAGGATTTTATTGCCGCTTGGCTGTCTGTGAAAATGCTAATGTCCCTAGTAGATATTACATTACACCTCAGCCAGGACAAGGCCTCCTTAATCGCCATAAGCTCCGCCTGAAAGACACTACAGTGGTCCGGAAGGCGGAAGGAGCTGCTAATGTTAAGCATATCAGAGAAAACACCTCCACCTACCCCGCCTTCAGTTTTGGAGCCGTCCGTATATATGTGGGCGGACTCTTCCATCCGTACCGAATCCCTTTCCCATTCTAGACGGGTTGGGATGACTGTTAGAAAATTTTTCTCAAAATCATAACTGAGAGGGGTGTAGTCGGTGTTTTCAGCAATGTTATTGAAGTGATTCAATATTGTTGAGTGACCTGCATATATGCCAGTCCACTGTGCAGAGGCCCTAAGTCGAATGGCTGCATTGGCTGCCATTTGCTTGCCAAAAATGTCTAGGGGTGGCAGACTGAATAGCATGTCTAGTGCTGCAGAGGGAGTTGTTCTCAGAGCTCCACTGATGCATATGCATGCTGATCTCTGTACCTTCCCTAGGGTGGTGCAGTTAACTGCTTTGTCTAAGGCCGTCCACCAGACAACAACACCATACATTAGTATCGGTCTGATGACGGACACGTAGAGCCAATGAACTATCCGGGGTTGCATACCCCATTTTTTGCCAATGGCCTTTTTGCACGAGTAAAGCGCAACTATTGCTTTCTTTACCCGTTCCTGAATGTTAGGTTTCCAATGAAGTTTCCTGTCCAAAATAAGACCCAAATATTTTGCACTATAGGTGAAAACTAGACTAGTACCATTCAGAGAAGGAGGGTCTACGTGAGGAATTTTATATTTCCTGGTGAAGAGGACTAATTCTGTTTTGCGTGGGTTCACACCCAACCCGCATTCAGCTGCCCATTTGGAGAGGATAGAGAGAGCATTTTGCAATATCTCACTCAGCGTGTTGAGGTGCTTTCCCGAGACAGCAATTGCAACATCATCTGCATAGGCAATCACTCTGCAGCCCGAAAAGAACTGACTATAACAATTTTTTCTCCGTTTATCTTCTGTCGATAATTTTCAATAAGACACAGGCGAGCGCAATTGAAGATTGCGATTGCCTATCGTAAATTTTAAGTATCGCATTACTAAATAGTGGACGAATGCAATTGAAGATTGCATTCTGAATTAATTGCAGGCGAATGCAATTTAGTGGAAATTTGATAAGTTTAACAGGCGAGCGCAATTGAAGATTGCGATTGCCGTTCATATGTGACTTTAGAGATTTTAAATGTCGTATAATATTACAAAAATAACGGACGAGCGCAATTGAGGATTGCAGTCGCCCACCCATGTTTTGGGTTTTATCTTATCATTTCAAAGGAATCGACAAGCCTGTGTGTGTCGTTTGAGGATGCCACACAAGAGCCATGTGGATTCAGGTGCGATTCCGTTGATAGTGTGTCATTGGATATGACTATATGCAAAATGAAACAGAGTTTCCCGAAATTGTCTTTGCGCTTTATTTATATAAAAGAAAACGGAAGAATTTTCAGCGTGGTACGTACCGAATTGCTGATCGTCGACAAGAAAGTGTTGTCTTACTCGCCGCTCACCTTCTATCCGCCCGTCGTCGACACGACATGAATACTTTTCCCGACTATTTATAAGAAAAATCAAAGGCGGAGTTGCGCGGGGGTGTTATGTTACGAGGGTCCGTGGAGGGGTGGGGGTTTTGAGGAAGAGCTTTCTTTTTCTTTCGTTTTTAATTTGAAATTCTATCGCCGAAAATGTCGGCGGGATTTAGTCAAATTCGGCGAAAATTTGGGGCTTTCCTTCGCACATACGTTTTTAGGGGAAGGTTTAGGTTTTAGGAGTGATGGATGAAAATGAAAAGAGACGACCGTTTCATTAATTTTGGTTTTATTGCAGGAGTGGACATTCGTTGGGATTGCGGCATGGTAGGGGGAGGGGGGGGGGGGGGGGGAGGGTCCCCAGGTGTGGGAATATAAAGAAATATTGTATATGGCCGCGGGGTAAACTTTGGACGATAAAGGTGAGATCGAGGGAGATGGGGGCGGCCAGTGCTAGATGGCTGATTTGCAAAGTAATTTTCACACGCATTTTGTGTAACAGGAAAGGATGGAAAAGTTCCAACAGAAGCAGCAGGTGAGTGCAAAGGCGGTGATTGGATGATTCTGAAGGGGGTGGCCGGGGACGGGAATGTATTTCATAAGTAAATGAAAATTAGCTGGGCCTATCTCCGTGGTTAAGGTGAGATAGACGATGTCTCCCTACTGTCGCAGTTGTCCTTTTCTGACCGGAAAACTATTTCCTAATTTCTTGCTTGCTACTGATGAAGCTGATGATGACGACGACGAGAAGGACGAATGATAATTGGCAAGATTCTGGGTGATTTTTCACAGGGGGAGGCTTTGCTTGGATCCAATCCGGAAATTTCTCTTATGTACAACAACAACAATAACAAAAAACTCATGTAAATCCGGGCGCAGGATTTAATTACCACCCGAAATCATCCCCTAATTGCGGCTTTTTTGCAATATTCGTGGATTGTGATTGGCTCGTCGATGTCGTCGATGTGATGAAATTTTTTAACATTTCCGGTTCCATCACCTGGTCACCTGGGCGACCATCACTTCCCAATCACACCCAGTCAAGCCATCGCCTGCCTCGATTTTGCAATTATTTCCTGATATTACTTCATTAAGGGTGTAATAGGTGATGAAGCAGTGGGATTGTGGGGGTGAGGGTGGCGGTGAATTGCGAATCCGATTGGAACTGGCGAAAATTCGCGCATAGAATTTTCCGGAGAGCGTATATTTTTCCGTCATTATTATGATTAAATGTAAACTTTCTCCCATGCAAATTATGCTGCCATCACCCCCACCCTACAATATCCTATCGGAGTGAAGTTCATAGCGAGGAATACATTAGCCAGCACTTCTTATATATCATTTTCTCGCTTCATCTGTCGCTCGCTCTCTCTCCGCGCCTGTCTGTATGCGTTGAATACTGACGTGTTAGTGTACACCTCTTCGAGGATTCTCTGTTACAAGGGCTGCTGGATACAAACACCATACAGCTATCACGGCGTCTATCATCCCACAAACCATCTGCACGCGACACTACGAAAGGATCTCGTCCAGGACGAAGCTATTCTCGGTGTTTCGAAATTCGAACGTGTAACCGTTCGGCAGTTCTCGAAGTATGTAAGTGGCGGCGTCTTTCAAGAAATTTCCCTTTACGATGAAATAATGAACTTCTTTTCGCGGAAGGACACAGAACAGCTCGCTCAGAACAGGGATGATAATGTGGTTGGGTCGACACTCTACGTATTGGATGAGGTTAGGTGTTTGGGTGTTTTGCGCAAAAGCCTGGCTTTTAACTATTATAACAAAAGGAAATTGGTGACCGCTAATTCGCTATCCTGAAGGAGAACGGATTTATAGGTCGTGGCGTATAGAATAGCATCCGACTGGGGATGGGGACGACGAACAAAAAAGTCTTTCTGGAAGCGATCACAGGGACGACTTCCAGGTTGACAATAGAAAATTATCTTGATATGTTCCCTGATGAATTCAGGTTTAGTTCGGTATTTTTCCAGGATATTTCAAAATTGATACGCGTTACGTGATACAACGACCATTTTACCAGGAGAGCGAATTGAATTTAACCAAGGTCTTTCGACGCATTTTGAGGATAGATACCCTTATCCCCAACGGACGATTTTTGTAAAGTACCTGACAGGATCTGCCAGGAAACCAAGTAAACGTGGATCGCACTTGATGAAAAAATTTCATATTTCTCGGTGGCATCGGCCAGGATCTGGTGTCCAACTCCAACGACTTCTTCGGTATTCCAGTCGAACTTCGTTTTCCTTTCCAGTACTGAAAATGGCTAAGGCTGAACTGCAACATTTTGGCGAACTGACCAATTCCGCGTTTTAACACGTACTGCACCTGTACTGAAACCTACCGATTCAATATTACACTGATTTTTTTTGCTGGTTTGAAATAGAAAAACTACACGAAAAATATTTGATCCGGAATATTCTATGAGTAGAGTGGAAAGAGTAGGGACAAAGCCCGAATTCAGAATTTTTCCGAACTTAATTTATATGCAATTAAGATTTTCAGTATTGCAAAATAAGTACTGAGAAATTTTATTACGGAAATTCTATTGCTTCTTAAAGGTTAAAATTCTGGTTTTGGGTTGTTGATTAGACGAGGAGGGGTTCTTCGATTATCCTTGAATCTTGAGAGGCTAGTACCTGATCGCAATTATCTCAGATTCCCTAGTCAATTTTCTAGATAGTTTACTAGTTTCAAGACAGTGCTTTTAGTTGGAAGTGGGCAACGTTAACGTCAGCCAAAGAGCGTAGAATCGCTACTGTTCTAGGAGTTTTAACGACGCAAAGTACTCATCGAAGTTCTGCCTTAGTTTATGGTCGTCTACTTCATGATCCATCCGGAAGAAATGACCCAGGTTTTCAGAAAAACGGAGTTGAGAGTTTTTCAGGACAACGGAGTTGCAGGACGAGCTTATTAGCATTTCAGGGAACGAAATATTCAAGAGTAGAAAAAAAAATTTGCCAATGGTCTGGGCGAAACTTTATTATTTTTCGGGTCAAAGTTCTGGAGCGGTCAAAGTCGGAGTGTATCATTTGTGTATCAGTTGTTTCGAGATTATTAGATTTCATGAAAAATTAATTTTGTTCTTAAAATAAAAATATTTAAAATAGCGATTTTTAACCGATTAACATTGGAAAAGCCCGTGTAGACTATTCGAATTTCGGTATATCATGTACACTAAAAGCCCATAGGAGTAAAAACGAATTTGTTGCCTTATCAGAATTAAGAGATATGACGAATTGTTAAAACGTATACAAACCCATTACTTCCACTTGGGGTTTGAATTTCGAAAAAATTATGAAAAAGTTAATAAATAAATATGAAGACAGCATGAAAAAGTAGGAACCAATTCAATTTCTTATCACTTCTAAAAAAAATTACGGAATTCGTGAAAACGTGTTCAACCCGTTTATACCCTCTTAGGAGCTGAAAAAGGAAAAAACTTAAAAACAAGTTTTAGGCGATTATTACGCACGCACGTGAAAGTGAAAAGATATTCGATATTTGATAAGACCTGGGGATATAGTAGAATTCGTGAAAAAGTTTACAACACCCTTTGCAACCCTTAGGGGTCGAATTTTAAAAAATCCTAAAAACACTTTCTAGATATTTATATGAAGAAGACGTACAATAAAAATGAATTCAATATTTAGGAAATAGATATATTTAGATAATAGATATGACGAAAACCGTGAAAATATATGCATTCCATTTTCACTGATCATTTTTTTTGCCCCCCCTCCGAACGTGTAACGAATCTCGGATTCTATTTATTTTTTTTATTATTTCTCTTTTGTTTTTTTTCTTTTATTTGTATAAATTTACGTATGTATTACAGATTGCGCATATTTATGAATTATTATTTTGCGCATATTTATGAATTATTATTTTACTTTATTATTTTTTAATAATAAAGTATTGTTATCGACCTGAAATTTCAAAAAAGTTTGCTACCCTGAAATTTTGTATTTACACGTTTTAGGACTAGTAAACCCCAAAAAAGCAAAAAAAAAAAAATGTCCGTCTGTCCGCCGTAGACGCCGTACGCCGTCCGCCGTACGCCGTACGCCGTACGCAAAATTGTTTGAAGGCGCGTAGCTCCCAAACCCGTTGAGATATTAAATTGAAATTTTTATGGTGGGTAGATTGGGTGAACCCCTACGACTGGTATATTTTTGAGGGGTGGGGTACAAGGGGAGAAGAGAAGGGAGTGTTTTAGACGAAAAATTTTGGTTTCTAGATCTCAGGAACCACTTATGCTAGGAGGCTGAAACTTGGAACTTATATAGTACTATAATAATGGACTCAATTGCAAAAAAATGGTCGATATTGGTTAAGGGGTGTGAAAGTGGGGGGGAAAACAATGAGTCTTTAACGCATGAAAGTCGGGATTGAAACATTCTAAAATCGATATCTCCTGAACAATTGATGTCAGAAGATTGGAACTTTGTTGTTGTCCTTAGAGATACTTCCAAATTAGACAAGAGCTAAAATTTTTAAGAGGGGTGGTGGGGTGTGGGGGTGGGGGGTGAAAAACTTTGGATTACAATATCTTCCGAACTAATTACACCAGGAAGATAAAATTTAGTTTCTGTATATGGACTCACAAGAGGAGTCTACCAAAACTAAATTTTTTGAGGGGGGAGGTGGAGCACGAAAGTGGGGGGATAGCAATTTCTCAAAAAATTTAATTTTTATATCTCAAAAACCGTATCAGATATGATCTTGAAAATTTTACAGGAGTTGGGGTCGATAAACTTCTAGTAGGGAAAAAAATTTTGGTGGTGTGGGTGTAGGGGGTGGTGGTGAAAGGGGGTAGAAAGGAAAACATTCTGATTTTTATTTCTCAAAAACCATAATGAATAGAAAGCTAAAAATTTAGGATTATATAGAACCACTATGGAGACATCCTAGAAAAAAAATTTTTGATAGGGGTATCAAGGTACGGGGGAGAGGAGTGGTTTTTTATATCTCAGAAACGGCTTATGCTAGAAAATTGAAACTTAGTACGTATATGTAGATGTGCTATTAGAGTAATTAAAGCAAAAAAAAGTTCAGATTTTTATTGGCGTTCAGAGGTTGAGTCAAAAAAATGTCCGTGAATCCACATTTTCACGAATTTCGTTAAAACTTTTAGACATGTCAAACTATCAAAGCAATTTTACTTCTGCGGGCTATTTATATAAGCGCCTAGTAACGGTAACGGTAACGGAATTTTTCGATATCCAACCCCTAAGGGGGAGTAAATTGGTTGTGTACATATTCACGAATTCTGATATATTCCTAAGGTATATTGAGATTTGGAGTTCACTTGTACTTCTATAAGCTTTAAACGTAGTCGGGAAAAAACCGATTTAAGTATTTTTCTCAATTAAACCCCCTGGGGGTATTGTTTAAGATTTCACTGATTCCGAAAATCTCTTAGGTTTAATGTGATCGAATTCGCTTTTACTACTATGAATTATTCTATTGATTAAAAAAATACGTAAATAAAAAAAAAAATCTGCCAACAGTCTGGGCGCAACTTTATTATTTTATGGTTAGAAGTCCGAAACATGTTTAATGATGAGATACGGTGTTGGGTACTATGCTACTGACAACCTAAAAAATAACCAGGAGGCTATTTGGAACGTTGCGACTGACAACCTAAAAAATAACGTTCCAAATAGCCTCCTGGTTATTTTTTAGGTTGTCAGTAGCATAGTACCCAACACCGTATCTCATCATTAAACACGTTTCGGACTTCCACCCATAAAATAATAAAGTTGCGCCCAGACTGTTGGCAGATTTTTTTATTATTTTTCATCCAGTCGTTTTCTTATTTTTTTTCATTTTTATTTTTACTTATTCTTATAATTTTATTGTGTAATCAGTTGTTTCGCTCAAACTAGAATTACCTGAGATTCGTCTTTTTATTGTATTAGAAATCAGTATATGTAACATTTTTTTTGTATTTGAAAAAAAAACCACCGCTGTAAAAGAAATTAGTGCCCTCTATGAGAAATAGATAGGAAAAAAGAAGAAAAAGCGCGCCAAAACGCAGGAGGGGAATCAAAAATAATTATTAAAAGGACAGTAAAATTGAAAAACGAGGCAGAGAATTTTTGGTTTTTGGGTGGGTTAAAAGTCCGAGGAAGGAGAGCTAAAATTAAAATAAAACAAGTGAATAATAGTAACTAATTAATAGACCGTCGAAGACGAAGGAAAAGTTCATAAAAACAAAGTGAATCATAATAAACTAATTAATAGACCGTCTAAAACGAAAGAAAAATTCAAAAAAAAAAAAAAAAACCGAAGTGAATATACTAACAAATCCTAAAATCGCCGAAAGATAACTAAAGAAACAAAAAAATAAAAACCCAGGAAATCAGAAGCTGAAGAGCACCAAGAAGCAGCAAAGAGAAAGGGCCCCAACGAGCATCAGGTACCACCAGATAGATAAATAGGAATTGAATTTTTTTTGGATTAAATGTTAATATAGGAGATAGGATAATTTGAATTTTTTTTATTAAATAATAACATTAATATTGACGGTTAATTTTTTTATTTGAGTTCAGTGAAGTTGTAAGAATTACAGGGTTTTTGTTTGTGTGCGAAGAATTTTTATCGGTAAAAAACTGTTTCTGTTTTATTGTTTCTAATTAAATAACGAAAACAACAAAGACGATGAACCACTAAAGACCACGAGGAAATCCTGGAGGATCGGTCGCTTCAGGACTGGGGCTGGCCTCATTTCTTCCTTCGGCCCGTTTTCAGGTGTAGTGTGTGGTCCCGTTCACTAGCGGCATGACGAGCGGGATACCCACATAACGCAACGGTTTAGCGAGCTCTGTAGGGTCATTCCCGGTCAGATTTTTTCTTCCTCCCTTCCCAATTTGTTTTCATTTCGTTTTTTTTATATAGCACATACGAGAACGGTGGATCCCTCTAGATCGTTTCAATTAAATCCACTCCCATGTTCCTGAGTAGCCGGCGAAACGTGCTGTCAAGAACTAGAGGACCCCGTTAAATCTGTAGACGATACAAAATTCGCTTCACTGCGAACTGCGTCTTCGTTTCAAACGCCAATAGATATTTGAAATTTTTTTTTAATCTAAATTAGTTTTCTAGTTGATCTACATAAACGTAACGAGTTTCAACTTTGTAGCATAAGCCGTTCTATAGATAGGAAAAACACCCCCCACCCCCGTACCATACTGCCCCTATAAAAAATTATATTTTTCCAAGATGCTACTAATATAGCTCTATCTAAATACTAAGTTTCAGCTTTATATCATTATAGGTTCTATGGATATAAGAATCAGAACTTTTTCATTTTCACCCTCCCCCACCCTCACCCTCTACACCCACATTTCCAAAATTTTGTTTTCTGCTAGGGGTCTATTAGACCTACTTCTGGTAAAAATTTTAAACATCTATCTTACACCGTTCTTGAGATATGAGACGTGATTTTTTTGGAAAAATTCTTACCGCCTCTACTTTCATGCTCCACCGCTCCTTAAAAAATTTTACTTTCAGCAAACTTCATTTGTCAACTTTTATACAAAAACCAAATTTTATTTGTCTAGTGCAATTGGTTCGTGAGATCTCGTAATCTAAAGCTAAACCCCCCACCGCCGTACGCCACTGTCCCCACTCAAAAATTTGTTTCCGATCTGTTCTCCTAGTATACCTTCAGATATTCATTAAGTTTCAATTTTGCGTCATTAACCGTTTAGGAGATATGAATTTTAGAATGTCTCAATCTCACCTTTTTTGCGTTTCGGAAGCATTATTTTTCCCCCCACTCCCAAACCCCTTCACCTATATCGGCAATTATCGACGCAAATGGGTCCACTATCAAAGCTCTATATAAATTCCAAATTTCAGCCTCCTAGCATAAGCGGTTGCTGAGATCTAGAAACCAAAATTTTCCGTCTAAAACGCTTCCCCCTCCTCCCCCCTCACACCGCCACCACTCAGAATTTGGTCAATTCAGGGGCCTACCCAGTCTATTCATAAAAAAAAAATTTCAATTTAATAGCCCGAAGGGTTTGGGTGCTACGAGCCTTCAAACGATTTTGCGTACAGCGGTCGACGTACGGCGTACGGCGTACGGCGTACGGTGTACGACGTACGGCGTACGGCGTACGGTGTACGACGTACGGCGGACAGACGGACTGCAATTCTGCTCTTTTCGTGTCTACTAGTCATGAAACGTAAAAAAACAATTTTGGTGGCAACAAATTTTTTTTTTTAAAAATCGATAACAATACTGTATTATTGAAATAATAAAGTAAAACAGTTTGATAGCTACTTCAGGCGCTTCACTAAGGATTGTCTGGTCAAAAAACCAACAGCTCCGCGTTACAACAATTTGAGTTTAACGCGTCCGACAATCTTCCGGAAGATGTTCGATCAATGAATCAATATCTTTTAAAGGACTCCAGGTTGTTCCTCGGTGTTGACCGCAAGCCATAATTCGAACTCGTCTTACAAGTACGTAAGTTGCTACTTAAGTTTTGAGATATGGCAACACTGATGTGAATACGTCAAATCTGACATTGTCGTCGTAAATTTTGACATTTTTAGTGGTGAACGTACTCAGAACGTGTTGTCATACGATTGCTATTTGTGTTGTTTACAGATACTTGAAATTTTCATCTTGGTCGAAAAATGGAATTAAATCGTGAACATTTTCGTGCGATGATTTTCTATGACTTTCAACGTGGATCAAACCAACAGCAGTGTGTCGATCAACTCGCTTCGACTTTTGGTGTGGAAGCACTATGTCGAGCCACTGTGTTTCGCTGGTTTTCTGAATTCAATCGTTGTCGCACTTCGCTACAGGACGATTTTCGTGAAGGTCGTCCAAAATCGGCAGTTGTGCCCGAAAACATTGATGCTGTGCGTGAACTGATATTGCAAGATCGTCATGTGACATACCGTGAGATTGAGGCATTCCTGGGTATTAGTTCGACTCGCATACATTCAATATTGCATGAACATGTGGCTGTCAAAAAGATTTGTTCGCGTTGGATACCGCACAATTTGACAATCGCTCAAAAAAAAAGCTCGTGTCGATTGGTGCAAAGAAATGTTGAAAAAAATCAAAAGTGTGTTGATCTTCATGGAGAATATTTTGAAAACAATAAAGCCATTTTTGATTATAAATATTTGTCTATCTCGAAACTTAAGGAGCAACCTACGTACCAAAAATTTACCATTTTAAAGTCGCCGTAAAGCCGACCACTTTCCGTTAAACAAACGTAACGGATCGAAAGCACAACGAGTCCGTTTTGTATTTTAGTTTTTTTTTTGCCTGCACCATTTCAAAATATTTCCATAATAGGGGCGCAAAACAAAAACGGATCCGTTGTTCAGGTAACGAAGATTTTGAAAGGTGAATGATTCGTTTTTGAATCAGGGCGGGGAAAAAAAGAAACAACAATAATAAAGTTCGTCGCAGGCTTCGAATTACTGAAAAGGACTGCCACATCGAAACTAAACAAGCAACAAAACCGGATAAATCCGCTCGCCTAAGAAATCCTTCTATTGTTCTTAAAAAGGAGATTTAAAAGATGTTTTGTCCTGTTTATCGTCTTGTGCGCAGATGTCGGTTTTATTACTAAAAAAATCAACAGAAAGAAGAAAACAAAACACGGTTGCACACACGGTGAATGAGCAACAAAAATAGGACCCATCAATCAGAATGGGAGCAAAATAACCAAAAGGAGGAAAGGGATGAGTCCAGAAATGTGTCTACAACAACGAGGTCGAAATGCGTCTGTATGCGATGTATTGTTAATCAACCACCTGAAAGTTTCATCGTGATGCCTAGCCCGACTCAGCAAAACGAGTCCTTTTGTTTTCCTTTTTGCTGAAGATATTGAAAATTGTTCCCTGTGTCCTTTCATTAGATCCTTTGCAGAATATGAAGGAAAAAAATGCAGCGGACTAGGACTAGGTAACGAACGGAAGATCAGGGAATTAGCCCGCCCATTTATTTAAAAAAAAAAAAAAAATCAAACTGCAAAAGGATGAAAGAGAACAAGTTCTAAGAGGGTTGTTGTATTTTTCTTCTTCCATTTTTGCACCCTGAATTTGTATTTTGCGCAAAAATAATCATCACACCGAGATCGAGGAGAAATTAGAGAGTCCCGCTTTTTTCGCAGGTTTTCCTGAGGCGTTTTTCGCTAAAATTTGGTGGATTAAAAACCAAAAATTAAGTAAAATTTGGTGGATTCAAAATCGAAAAATTAACCCCCCCCCCCCCAAAAAAAAATTTTCGTTAAGAAGGATCCATTAAAAATGCTTCAAGACAAACAAGAACTATTTTTTTTCACATAAATTAAAGCCGAAAAAAATTACAAAATATCGGATCTTCGCTTCGAAATTTCAGTTTCGGCCGCATTTCCAGATTTTCCCACCGGGCCGCCCTCCAAAAAAACAACTCAACTTTAATGTTTTTCCAGACAGATGCCGTACAGGTTACTGATTCCGACTGAACTAATTTCGGTTTTAGGGGTTTTTATGTTCTATTCGCGATTCAGATTTCTACCCTCAACCAATAGTAAATAAAAAACGCAAAAAAGGTGAGCCTAGACTGTGTAGGCCAATGTGGAAATGCGTCCGAAACCGCAATTTCACACTGAAATTCCGCATCTGATAAACTCGCAAAACCCAAAAAAGGTGAGCCTAGACTGTGTAGGCCAATGTGGAAATGCGGCCGAAAATCAACTTGGAAAATCAGTGAAAACTGAAGGTGACCGAAAAAAAATTACTCGGCGCCCGGGTTAAAGGGGCGGGGGGAGGTCGAGCGACATTGCAAGGATACTCTCGAGGTGGGTGGGCGATGATAATATGCGACTCAGTGGAATCGCTTTAGTTGTCAGTTATTGCGAGTGTAATCCTTTTTTTTTGGCGCGCGCTTTGTGCACGCCAACCCCCTAGAGGGTGCATGGTTCGGGCGAACTTTGTTAACTTCGGCGGTTACTTTTTGGGCCCGAGAAAGGGAGTTCTTTTGTAGCGCGCTGAAGATGTCTTCCTGCTGTGACAGCGATATTACGCGCAAATACTTAAGGACACGTGCATCGTGTTTCCGTTTTTTTCGTGATTTCCTTTTCGAGCGACTGGACTTTGGTGTTTTCGTGTTTTCCATTTTTTTTTTTTGTCTTTTTCGGTACTGGGCACAGCCTGTATACAGCCGGTTTTGTAATCGAGATTCGAATTATCCCGCAACACTTCAGACAGTTTAGGCGCACGTATTTAAGATTGACGCAATCACACCCCCTTGCACGATGCTATCGGGTTGATGACAAGGACAGTCGTTTCTCGTTTTTTTATTGTCAATGATTTTTAATTGTAATTGAGACATTATTAGGCGGCACTGTATGTTACAAGGATTAGAGCGCGCGGTTGGGGTGGAATACAATTACTTTATTATTTTGTGCAGTATTTTGAGCTACGACAATTGTAATTTTGAAATTTTACGTCGTTTTACGGACATGATAACAACAACAACAAAAAAATGACAGCGAATTTCGACGTCTGTCACTTTAAAGACTTGTAGCAGCTCGAGTCGGCGTGAAATTTTTGTTGTACAAGCCAAGGGTTTTTTTATGGTCTGAAATGTAAACAACGCAACCCCCCTCCCTTACAGACGCAGCTAGCCCGGACGCCAGCAAGTACGAGTACGTCGTTCCAGTTCACATTTCAGCTACCAATTTGGACGTAGGCGAATTTGTCCCACTGTTCCCGATCCCGATCCAAAAACTTCGGGTTACGAGTATTTTGACTTTTTTCAAGTTGAAACACCCCTCCAAGGCCTCCTTTCTGGCTCCTACCTGGTTCTAGCTCCAAGTATAAACCGCCAGTTTCGGGGTGGGAAAACTGAAACTCCCAATTCTTGAGAAAGTGAATCCCATAAACCGGAACTGAACAGGGACGTCTTTCCAGTCCACTTAGACGAATCCACGGGGAGATACCTTCAACCTTCACAATCTCACGCACGTCTAAAGGATTTCCTTGATCCTCTACTTTGGGGAAAAAATCTCATTTGGATTTTGATCAAATTCTTAGAAGGTCTGACCTTATATTTATTTATTTTTTTTTCATGTCGCATTTCTTTCAAACTTTGGGGTTTTCGAAGTAATCCGTGGGATGACGCTGTGTGTGTGTGAGGGTGGGGGCGGCATAGAAATGGGGGGAGAGAAAGAGTAGCATTTTTCATCGATAGGAAAAAAAAGTGTGTTAAGCCCGACGACAATCGCATTTTACGCTTGTTCGAATTTCGAACAGAGCACATCATTTTCGAGTGATTTTCACCACCCTTAAGCCACCCTTCTTCCTCCCCTCCCGCACGATCACCTTAATATTTCGGGGCGAATTTTTAATGGTAGCGTTGACTACTTTCCCGTCGAAAATCTAGAAAAATTTCAGTTGGGATTTTTCGGTCGTGTTGAGCGCCTTTAATCCTGTTTTTCAGTCGAATAATTCGGAAAAATTTGAAGGAATGCAGGATAACAATTTTTGTTTTTTTTTTAAACATTTAAACATCGTTTTCTTTTAGTTGAGATCCATGAAATGGATCTGATACTTTGTACCTGATACTTGGTACCTGATACTTTGTACCTGATACTTGGTACCTGATACTTTGTACCTGATACTTCAAAGGTACCAGGTTGAGATTGTGTTGAACATTGTGCGTGCTTCGGCGTTAAAAAAAAAATAGCAAAATTTTTTTTTTAATTTTCCGGTTCGAACTTACCGGCATGTGGCATTTTCCAAAAAGTATCAACACCATCCCGTGCTAACGGGTGCTGTAAGCCGGCTCCAATCAGCTTGCCGCGTTATTTTATAATTTTTTTTTTAAATAACTTTGTTTATTTTTTTTTTTTAGTTTTAACCAACAAAAAAGTAACAAAACGAGAACAAAAAACGCACAAAAACTCAGAAAGCTTTTTGTTTTTTTAATTTTTCCAGAACCTTTTTTCTGGTTGTAAATTTACTAGATTTTTTTTTGATTTTATTTTTAATTATTTAAAAACAAAAACACAAACTTCACTGAATTTTTTAACACTGGTTTTTTTTTTAATTTAAATTTGGCGTTAACTTAAAAACAGAACCACCGAGCTGAAGATGTTAAAACAAAACAAATAAACAGAAAATTATTAATTTAAATTTTTCTGCTATTTTTTTTAGCCTGTCGATTTCAATTTTATTTTAAACTGAACGTTCCAGCGTTGCACAAATCTGGAATAAGAAAAACAAAATTTTATTTAATTTTAGTTTTTAATAATTTTAGAGTTTTTTAATTTTTTTTGCCAAGCCGATCAGGGAAAAGTACACACGATTAGCGGACAATTTTTATACTCCAGATGAAATCATATAGAGTAGGTATTATAAGTTTAATCCAGCTTGAAAAGTTTGTAACGCATAGAACCGAGCCTCGGACGAAAAAAAGTTATACATTATTTTGTGTTTAGTTGTGGCCAAAAACCCCAAATCCGTTTGCTGTCTGTCCGTCCGTCCGTCCGTCTGTCCGTCCGTCCGTCCGTCCGTCTGTCCGTCCGTCCGTCTGTCCGTCCGTTTGCACGATAGCTCAAGAACGCGTTGGCCTAGGAAGTTGAAATTTGGTCACCACCTGTAAAATGGAAAAAGTAAGGCTAAGTTCGTTAATGGGCGATATCCTTCTACACCTTCGGGTACCTCCCATACAAGAGTTCTTAAAACACGTATTCACAATTATAGCTCGAATGCTTCAACTTAGGAGCTTGAAATTTTAAATACTTCAAGTTTACCATGTTCGAAACGAAAATTCCGAATATGATGCAAATCGAATGAGTCCTTCGTGTAGCAGCCTACAAAAGTCCTTCAAAAATGTATACAAGTTACAGAATCCACTATAACTCTAGTACGAGTTAAAGCAGGGATTCCAAATTATACAAGAATTAGTTTTAGATCAAAAGCAAGACTGAGTTCATTAATTAGCGCAATCCATCAACTCCTTCTGGTAGCTGTCATACAAAAGTTCTTAAAACACGAGTTCACCAATATTGAACGATAACTTTAGAACGCTTTAAGTTACGACTTTGAAATTGTGTATACGTTGATTTTATAATAGTCGCAGCTGAAGTTATTAATATGAAAAATATCCCATAAGGCCTTCATGTAGTTGCCATACTAAAATTCTGTAAAAACGTCCCAACTTAATTTATGGAACTCACTATAACTCAAGAAATCGTTTAACCATCCATCGAGTAGCCACTATACAATAGTTTCTACCTGTAAATAAAAGGTCATGCAATAATTGTATGTGCACTCCTCATTCTTTTGATATAATCCCAACTAAAATATAAATCGGAGTTCAGTATTTCATCTAGAGTATCATACGATTGGCTTGCAGCCGATCGTGACTGTTATATTTAAAAATTTTTTCGCGCCAAAAAAAGGAGCGTTTGCGGGGATGTTTTTTGCGTTGTGTTATGTTTTACTTTATTATTTTAATAATACAGTATTGTTTTCGATTTTTAAAAAAAAAAAATTTGCTACCCTCAAATTTTTTTTTTTACGTTTTATGACGAGTAGACACGAAAAAAGCAAAAAAAAATTTCAGTCCGTCTGTCCGCCGTACGCCGTACGTCGACCGCTGTACGCAAAATCGTTTGAAGGCTCGTAGCTCCCAAACCCTTTGAGCTATTAAATTAAAATTTTTTTTGTGAATAGACTGGGTACGCCCCTTGAAGTGACCAAATTCTGAAGGGTGGGGGTGTGAGGGGGGAGGAGGGGGAAGTGTTTTAGACGGAAAATTTTGGTTTCTAGATCTCAGGAACCGCTTATGGCAGGAGGCTGAAATTTGGAATTTATATAAAGCTTCAGTAGTGGACCCATTTGCAAAAAATTTGCCGATATAGGTGAAGGGGTTTGGGAGTGGCTGGAAAAATAATGCGTCCGAAACGCAAAAAAGGTGAGCTCGACACATTCTAAAATCCATATCTCCTAAACGGTAAATGTCACAAAATTGGAGCTTAAGGAATATCTGTAGATATACTATGAGAATAAATCGGAAACAAAAATTTGAGTTGGGGCAGTGGCGTACGGGGGTGGGGGGTAAAAAATTTTAAATTACGATATCTCACGAACCAATTGCACTAGAGAAATAAAATTTGGTTTTTGTATAAAGGTTAATAAATGAAGTTTGCTGAATGTAAAATTTTTTAAGGGGGTGGTGGAGCATGGAAGTGGAGGGGATAAGAATTTTTCTAAAAAATCACGTCTCATATCTCAAGAACAGTGTAAGATAGATGCTTAAAATTTTTACCAGAAGTAGGCCTAATAAACCCCTAGCAGAAAACAAATTTTTGGAAGTGAGGGTGTAAAGGGTGAGGGTGGGGGAGGGTGAAAAGGAAAAAGTTCCGATTTTAATATCTCGACAACCTATAATGATATAAAACTGAAACTTGGTATTTAGATAGAGCTATATTAGTAGCATCTTGGAAAAATATAAATTTTTATAGGGGTAGTATGATACGGGGGTGGGGGGTGTTTTTCCTATCTATAGAACGGCTTATGCTACAAAGTTGAAACTTGGTACGTTTATGTCAATCAACTAGAAAACTAATTTAGATAAAAAAAAATTTCAAATATCCATTGGCGTTCGGAGGAGAGGCAAAAAAAATTATCAGTGAAAATAAAATGCATATATTTTCACGGTTTTCGTCATATCTATTAGGTCTTCCCAAATATTAAATTGATTTTTATTCTGCGGCTTCTTCATATAAATACCTAGAAAGCGTTTTCAGTATTTTTTAAAATTCGACCCCTAAGGGGGTGCAAAGGGGGTTGGAAACTTTTTCACAAATTCTACTATATCCCCACGTCTTATCAGATAGCAAATATCTTTTCACTTTCACGTGCTTGCGTAATAATCGCCTAAAACTTGTTTTTAAATTTTTTCCTTTTTTAGCCCCTAAGAGGGTATAAACGGGTTGAACACGTTTTCACGAGTTCCGTCATTTCTTTTAGAAGTGATAAGAAATTGAATTGGTTCCTACTTTCTCGTGCTGTCTTCATATTTATTTATTAACTCCTTTCAGGATTTTTGGATATTCAACCCCCAAGTGGGTGTAAGGAGGTTGCATATCTGGTGATATATCGAATTCAGTTTTACTTCCTAAAGTTTTCTATATGAAAAAGCCAAAAAGGCAATTTTATTATTTTAGATATTCAATCCTAATGGGTGTAAGGTGGTTGTATGCTTTTCAAAGCTTCGACATATTTATTAGGTTCTATGAGATATTAGATCGCTTTTCATTTCCACAGACTTTTTATATAATCGTCTACAAACCCATTTCTCAATTTTTCGATATTCAATTGATTATTACGGCCAACCAATTCACGATTTTTCGAATTTCCATAACCAAGGAGGTGTGAAGGGTTTGCTTACGTTTTCATTAATTTTTCAAAATCCGTCTTGTCTCATGAGATATCAAGTTGCTTCTTATTAAATCGTCTAAAAACCTGTTTCACAATTTTTTCGAAATTCAAACCCTAAGAGGAAGTAATGGGTTTGTATACGTTTTAACAATTCGACATATCTCTTAATTCTGATAAGGCAACAAATTCGTTTTTCCTTCTATGGGCTTTTAGTGTACATAATATACTGAAATTCGAATAGTCTACACGGACTTTTTCAATGTTTAATCGGCTAAAAATCTCTATTTTAAATATTTTTATATTAAGAACAAAAATAATTTTCCAAGAAATCTAATAATCTCGAAACAATTTGTGATACACTCCGACTTTGACCGCTCCCGAACTTTGACCCGAAAAATAATAAAGTTTCGCCCAGACCATTGGAAGATTTTTTAGTTGTCTTATAAAATAAAGTATTTTAGAAAAAATTTTAAGCCTTGTAGAAATAAGTCAAAAAAGGAAATTTTTAAAAAACCTTGCGTGGGTGGTAGACGCATGATGGCCCCCTCTCCGACTCGGTATATTTTAGGTATCATTAACCAAACAAAAAAGTTTCAGTCTTGTCGGAATAAGCCATTTACATATTATTTATTTACAGGTTTCAACAATTGTTATTATTGTTTGCCACCACTTTGGGGCGGTAGACTGCCGTTCCGTTTACTTGCCATATAAAAACAACAAAATGACAAAAAATCAGCTTTGTAGGAATAATTACATCAAAAGTGTCGCTGCCTCCCGGATTATAATATAAACAAGAAAAGGAACGCCTATCAGACAGAATATAACAATTGCGGAGTATAATTTGGAGAGTGTGGACAACTTCATATACCTTGGGGCTAATCTAGCAAAAGACGGCAAGGAAACAGACGAAATCAAACGACGGACCATACTGTCAAATAAAACGTATTTTTCGGTACTTCCAATAATGAAATCCAAGAAAGTGCGCAGGAACAATGAGCTGCAAATATATGAAACTTATATACGATCTGTGCTCTGTGATGGCAGCGAAACGTGGACATTAACGCGAGCTTCCGAAAAAGCAGTTAACGCATTAGAAACAAAGGTCCTCCGAAAAATGTTGGGACCTGTGAAGGAAGGAACGGACTGGCGAATAAGATACAACCATGAGCTGTATCAACGCTTCAAGGAGCCAGACGCTTCAACGTCCATCAAACTACTTAAACTGCAGTTGGCTGGCCATGTAGAGCGGATGGAAGACAGCAGAATCCCCAAACGTGCTCTTAAAGGCAAAGCGAGTGGTAACAGGCCAATAGGCAAGCCACGCAAGCGATGGGAAGACTCGGTTGGCGAAGATAGCAAAAAACATTTTAAAACATACTGCAGTCACGATCGGCTGCAAGCCAATCGTATAATACTCTAGATGAATACTGAACTCCGATTTATATTGTAGTTGGGGATAAAGTAGAATTACGTGTGTGCATGTTGTATGTCCTTTATTAAGGACTGCCATTAGATTGCTATTCAAACCTAAAAGACAATATTCAGTGTTTAATTTCATATCCTGAACTAGGTAAGTCATCGAAAAAAAAGTCCTTTTTGAAGGACTTTCACATGGAAGGTGCAGGAAGGACTCACTCGATTTCTTACATATTTATCCTTTTCCTTGGAACCATTTAAAAATGAACGTGTACAAAATTTCAAATTCATAGCTTGAAGCGTTCAAAAGTTATCGAAAAATATTGTTGAACACGTGTCTTAAGGATATTTTGTATGGCAGCTACCAGAAGGAGTAAAAGGATTTTGCTGACTAGTAAACCTGAACTTCGTTTTCACTCAAAACTAATTTGTACAAAATTTCGAGTTCATAGCTAAAAGAATACTTGAGCTATAGTGAGTTCCGTAAATTAAGTGAAGACTATTTGACAGGATATTTGTATGGCAGCTACACGAAGGACTAACAGGATTTTTTTCATAATCATACATTAAGCTCCAACTATTGGAAAAATAACACATACATAATTTCAAAGACGTAGCTTAAACCCTCCTGAAGTTATCGGTAATATTCTTGAACACGTGTTTTAAGGACATTTTGTATGGCAGCTACCCGAAGGAGTAAAAGAATTTCGCTGATTAGTTAACTCGAACTTCCTTTTCACTCAAAACTAGCTTGTTTAAAATTCCGAATTCGTAGCTAAAAGATTACTTGAGTTATAGTGAGTTTCGTAAATTAAGTGAATACATTTTGACAGGATATTTGTATGGCAGCTACACGAAGGACCAACGGGATTTTCTTCATAATCATATATTTAACTCCAACTATTGGAAAAATAACACATACAAAATTTCAAAGACGTAGCTTAAACTCTTCTGAAGTTATCGGCCAATATTCTTGAACACGTGTTTCAAGGATATTTTGTATGGCAGCTACCAGAAGGAGAAAAAGGATTTCGCTGATTAGTAAACTCAAACTTCCTTTTCACTCAAAACTAACTTGTACAAAATTCCGAATTTGTAGCTAAAAGATTACTTGAGTTATAATGAGTTTCGTAAATTAAGTGAATACATTTTGACAGGATATTTGTATGGCAGCTACACGAAGGACTAACAGGATTTTCTTCATAATCATATATTTAGCTCCAACTATTAAAAAAGTAATACATACAAAATTTCAAAGTTGTAGCTTTAGGCGTTACGAAGTTATTGGTCAATATTCTTGAACACGTGTTTTAAGGACATTTTGTATGGCAGCTACCCGAAGGAGTAGGACGATTTTGCCCGTTAACAAACTTAGCCTTACAAATTCAACCAAACATCCAGATTCAAAATTTCAAGATCCTAGGTGAAGGCGTTCTTGAGTTATCGTGTTCACGGACAGACGGACGGACGGACGGACGTCAGGCGGATTTGAGGTTTTTGGGCACAAATAAACAAAAAATAATATATAACTTTTTTTCGTCCGAGGCTTGGTTCTATGCGTTACAAACTTTTGGGCTGGATTAAATTTATAATACTCTATATGATTTCATCTAGAGTATAAAAATCTGCCAACAGTCTGGGCGCAACTTTATTATTTTATGGGTAGAAGTTCGAAACGTGTTTAATGATGAGATACGGTGTTGGGTACTATGCGACTGACAACCTAAAAAATTACGTTCCAAATAGCCTCCTGGTTATTTTTTTGGTTGTCAGTCGCATAGTACCCAACACCGTATCTCATCATTAAACATGTTTCGGACTTCTAACCATAAAATAATAAAGTTGCGCCCAGACTGTTGGCAGATTTTTTTTATTTATTTACGTATTTTTTTTATCAATAGAATAATTCATAGTAGTAAAAGCGAATTCGATCACATTAAACCTAAGAGATTTTCGGAATCAGTGAAATCTTGAACAATACCCCCAGCGGGCTTAAATAAATCGGGGTTTTCCCCGACTACGTTTAAAGCAGGCGCGTAGCGTCAGGGGTAGCGCTGCTACCCCTTTCTTTCTTGAAATATTCTTTTTTCTTTATTCCGTTCCTAGTCCACTTATGCATTCATGAATATGAATTCATACTTGAGTTAATCAATCGATTAATCGACATTTAACTTACATGTCCATATGTTAAGATCGAGATCCATAGCTCACGTAAAATTTCTTGATTACCTTCAAAAAAAACTATCATTCCATGGAGGGTATCGTAACACGACGAAACCTAGAACAAAATCACAGCAACAAAAGAAAAAAACATTCGCGCTTTTCTTCGGCCTGGCCAGCGCTAGAAATTTGCGCTTCCTCTATATGGTTTTCTCTGGGAAAGTGTTGTCGTTTCACTGCGATTGCGATTTTATATTGCATTTTAAATTGTTAATTGGCACATGGCAATTTGATTCAACTGTGTTTTTGCAATTTGCATTCCTTTGATAAAATTTCTCTGTTTGAAGATGTCAACAACCAAGCCATTTGAATTAATTTGGTCTCTTCTTTAGAAAAACAAATTGATCATGAATTTTAGAGATTCAGTTTTTACTCAATCAAAATTACGGCTTGAGACCAGGAAATCACATTTGTTAGAATTACGAACAAATTTTATAGGTGAATTTGTTTTACCATGTTCCATTTTGGAAAATCTTTTGTTTTTACCAACAATCCTTGATTGGCAAAGCAAAATTAATTTAGCGTTTAAATAATATGAAATTATGATTTATTTTAACTCAAATCAATCTCTCTCTTTCAAAGACTTAATCTAATCGAATGAACGAAACCAAAACGACAGTACGGGTGCATATAGGAAATTAGACATGTCATTTGCGTGTGGTTTAAGGTCACTTACTTCTAAAGCCTAGTACTGTTTTCCGAGCGAAACGAAATTAACTGTCAAATTCCATATAAAAAAAATAATTATTTCGTTTACTTTTCGCGACGAAATATTTCGTTCGTTTTGCAGTACTGTGTTCATGGGCGGAATGGACATTTTCAGTAGTCACTAATAGATGGCGCTTAGTTCCGTTAAAGTTTTGATCCCAAGGGTATGGTACCCTTTTATGACAAGCGAAATATTTGACAATTCAACATTTTCAACCGTTCGCTGTCAGTTCAGTTCGTTTGTGCTCGGGAAATTTTGTGTGAGCTCTATTTTGTTGTGTTGTGTGCCGGAATTGTAAATTCTAGCCAATATTTTAATTTCTATCAAATTTCGCGCGTTTTTATTTCACTGACATCTAGTAGCGAACTGAATAATTTAATTCACTCTACTTCGAAGTTATCTTTTTCGTTCGTTTTCGTTTCGCCGAACACAGTGCTATACTTTACTAAGAGTACCTATCCAAAACTAAAAAAAACCAAAAATCCTTCAACATCGACATGTCGTATATGGAACCCTTAAGAGCGCTACCCCGAGGTTTCACGCCACGCTACGCTACTGGTTTAAAGCTTATAGAAGTAAACGTGAATTCCAAGTCTCAATATACCTTAGGAATATATCAGAATTCGTGAATATGTACACAACCACTTTACACCCCCTTAGGGGTTGAATATCGAAAAATTTTGAAGACCGTTAGTAGGCGCTTATATAAATAGCCCGCAGAAGTAAAATTGCTTTGATAGCTCGACATGTCTAAAAGTTTTAACGAAATTTGTGAAAATGTGGATTCACGGACATTTTTTTTACTCAACCTCTGAACACCAATAAAAATATGAACTTTTTTTTTTGCTTTAATTACTCTAATAGTACATCTACATATACGTACTATGTTTCAACTTTCTAGCATAAGCCGTTTCTGAGATATAAAAACCACCCCTCACCCCCGTACCATAATACCACTATAAAAAATTTTATTTTTCTAGGATGTCTCCATAGTGGCTCTATATAATCCTAAAATTTTAGCTTTCTATTCATTATGGTTTTCGAGAAATAAAAATCAGAATGTTTTCCTTTCTACCACCTTTCACCATCACCCCCAACACCCACACTACCCTACTAGAAGTTTACCGACCGCAACTCCTGTAAAATTTTCAAGATCATATCTGATACGGTTTCTGAGATATAAAAATGACATATTTTGAGAAATTGCTATCCCCCCACTTTCGTGCTCCACCTCCCCCCTCAAAAAATTTAGTTTTGGTAGACTCCTCTTGTGATCCCATATACAGAAACTAAATTTTATTTTCCTGGTATAATTGGTTCGGAAGATATTGTAATCCAAAGTTTTTCACCCCACACTCCCACACCCCACCTCCCCACTTAAAAATGTTAGCCCTTGTCTAATCTTGAAGTATCCCTAAGGACAACAACAAAGTTTCAATCTTCTGACATCCATGGTTCAGGAGATATCGATTTTAGAATGTTTCAATCCCGACTTTCATGCGTTAAAGACTCATTGTTTTCCCCCCCACTTTCACACCCCTTAACCAATATCGACCATTTTTTTGCAATTGAGTCCATTATTATAGTACTACATAAGTTCTAAGTTTCAGCCTCCTAGCATAAGTGGTTCCTGAGATCTAGAAACCAAAATTTTTCGTCTAAAACGCTCCCCTCTCCTCTCCCCTTGTACCCCCACCCCTCAAAAATATACCAGTCGTAGGGGTTCACCCAATCTACCCGCCGTAAAAATTTCAATTTAATATCTCAACGGGTTTGGGAGCTACGCGCTTTCAAACGATTTTGCGTACGGCGTCTACGGCGGACAGACGGACATTTTTTTTTTTTTGCTTTTTTGGAGTTTACTAGTCCTAAAACGTGTAAATACAAAATTTCAGGGTAGCAAACTTTTTTGAAATTTCAGGTCGATCACAATACTTTATTATTAAAAAATAATAAAGTAAAATTAGCAGCTGGAGAACGCGATCGAGACGATTGGGGGCGAGGACTTCAGGAGGCCAGGGCCCGATTTAGACTGTCGCGCCATTGATGATGATGAGGTAAAACAAATATTCCAGGATGGATCAGAGCAATATTTCAAATCTGTGCATTTAAGAGATAACGTATGATGGGGTGACTTTGATCATATTGTAGCAACTATTCGCGTCGGAGCCAGTTTTTTGTTTTTGTTGAGCTAGAGAGCTACAGTTGCAAAAAAACTATCCTAATTTTCGGGTTGATACATATTCAGTATTATGCATCCATATCTGAAGAATCATCTGCGCGCCTAAAACACATATGACAGACATATAAATCATCCTCATCTTCAGAAACGTGAAGTTTGTGACCATTTGGTACACACCTCTTATGGCATAGCTTTTTGCAGAGAGAACACTCTAATCCCTTAGTTCTTATTATTTTAGTGCATCTAAAGCACAATCCTTTTTTTACATTTGATTTCCCATTTTCAGCAATTTCATTTCAGTTTTGGCACTGCCAAGAAATACGCAAGTGATAGTAGTGGTTATATTTTTAGTTTATTGGCACCGCATGCCAATAACTGTTAAATATCATTCCAACCAAGAGGAATTTTTACCCTTATAATTAATTTCACCAATAATAATATAGAAGAAGCAAATGTTTATATTCAAAGAGTTTTAAAAATTTACGGTTGTTGGCATTGGGTGACAATAGGTAAAATGTTGCATATATTCTTTACAGTTATGGACACCCACGTTTTTCAAACAATAATTGCGTTATTTGCAAAAATTTTTTCACAAATTTATTTCCAAAATAGCCCTGAATTTAAAAACATAAAAAGTCAAAATCAGGAAGGATTCCAATATCGAATAAAAATTATTTATAGAAACCCCATTTCTTAAGGCTTACCGTAAGAAATCCGTTATTTTGGTGTCGTTGCACACTGTATTAACTTTCGAACTGTTAATAAATTAAAAAAAACCCGACTATCAGTTTACTTTACTTCTAGAAAAAAATTAGACGCATACATGATTCTTAGATATATTGCACAAATTTTTTTTTGTAATAGAGACATTTTATCCAAAAGTGCCAATGACTGAAAGAGTGTCAACCACTATATAGTTTATCCTATGTATGTTTAGAAAATTCGGAATTGCTCTTGAGGGGGGGGGGGGGGGGGGGAAGTGGGTTGAAAAAACTCTTCTTGTTTATAATTGTATTCATTTTAATGTCATTATTTTTAAATATTCAAGAGCATTCCGAGCTGCGCTGGACTGGGCGTCCTTTGATGTGGGACCTGATCCTTGACACACAGCCACTGGATGTGTTGATAGTTGAACCAAACAATGACAAAGTCCAGAATACGTCTTCTCTTCAATATCAACGTATGTGACTTCGAAATGATGCTCAGCATCAATCTCCTCGAGAAATTGCACGAAATTTATATCCTGATCATTGAGACATGTTGTCTGGAATAAAAAAAAAATAAAAAGATGAAAAGTATTAACAGAAAGTATCCAGTAGTCGCAACAAACAGACAGAACTAACTAATGGTCCGAAGATAAATCTCAAAATGGTTTAGATAGTAGAATCGAATTTTATAATCCTGAGGTAACACAACGGACCATTTAGGACTAAGTGTGTCCTTTTTTTATTACAGGCAACCGCACGTACCTACCTACCCACCTATTTAAAAATTAATATGTATACAATTTCAAATTCCTAGCTAGAAGCGTTCTGACGTTATCAGCAAACACTCGTAAAACAATCGTGGACTTTTGTATTGGAGCTACCCGAAGCAGCGAGGAGATTTCTCAAAACTAATTTCTGTAAAATGTCCACTTCCTAGAGACGATTTCTCCAGTTATAGTAGGTTTCCAAGGATCTTTGTATGGTAGCTGCAAAATCCACGTCGCTTGGAATACGGTCAAACAGTCGCTCGAATGGTTGACACTGAACCTGATTTTTGGAAGCAAATTTTGATGACCGACGAGGCCCATTTCACATTCTTTGGCGGCGTTAATAAGCAAAATTACCGCATTTGGGGAACGGAGAATCCACACGAGATCCATGAAACGCTATTGCATGATCAAAAAGTTACTGTTTGCGCCAAAGCCATCATTGGGCCATTTTTTTCCGACAAAACGAAACAGTCGATGGAAAACGATATCGGTGGATGTTAGCTGATTATGACTGCCCGCAAATCCGTCTGGACAGTTACTGTTTTCAACAAGACGGTGCGCCATGCCACACTGCAAATGAAACAATTCAGTTTCTGCAACGGAAATTTTCTGGACGTCTGATGTCGAAAAGAGGCGACATTGACTGGCCAATGAGATCTCCAGATTTGACTCCTGCGGACTTATTTTTATGGGGTTATTTGAAAAGCAAACTGTACGCCAGCAAGTCTCAGACCATTGACGAGCTCAAAGCAAACAATCGTGCCGAAATCATCACTATACCGCCCGAGATGCTCGAAAAAGTAATGGAAAACGCAGCAAAAAGGGCACATTTTGCTGTGGCCAAAAGAGGCAACCACTCGATTGATGTTGTATTCAAAAACTAATCCAAATAAATTCGAAAGGACCAAATTGAATAAAAATACCTCACATATAAATATCAGTTGTTTTTTTAAAGTTATTCAATGTTTACATACCGATATAAAAGATGGCGCACCCTGTATGTATATTGAAAATTATTTTTACCTGTAATTTCGACAATTTATCTCCTGTTGAAGCTTTAAGCGTCTTATGAAATTGAGCAACTTTCTGACTATAGGCATTTGTCAAAGTAGGTATATGAGCGTCTTTAAGATCTGCATATCGATTCAAGATTACTCGATTCTGTGAAAGACATTATTTTCTGTTAATAAGCAAGTACGTATCTGTTTACAATTAAAGTTGAAGAATAATATAAATCAGAAATTAGATATAAATAAATATTTTTGTTTCGATGAAGCAACAAAAGCTCGCGAACGAACTGTGGTCTGGCGTAATCAAAGTTGAATTTATTTTGTCTACAATTTCAAGGTCGTTTACTTCCTGAATTTGACAACAAACTGGACCGAAAAATGCGTTATTACTTAAACATAATGTTCGCGCATTAGCCGAAATTATTGTAGAGCAGCGGGTCTCATTCTGTAAATGGAAAAGGCGAGGTGTAATTTTCTTCGTGATATGGTCATATCTCAATACCAGATGACGAATCGACATAGGAAAACGTGTGTCATGTCCAAATTTGTCGTCCCTCTACATTGAAGATGAAGAAGTAAGCATTTGCAATATAAGTGAAACAAAATAGTCTTGAACATTTCTGGCGACTCCAATGTGATTCGAATGTTTCTCATGTGTCGCAATCCAACAGCATTAGGTTTGTTCTTTCTCAGCCTGTGCACTTTTTTCAATTTTAAGATCGGGAGAACCGTGAAATAGCCTTATTTACTAGTGTGATCCGTTGTTTTACTTCGTCCCGTTCGTTGCCGTCTATTACAAGGTGTGATCCGAAGTATGAGAAATGATCCACATTCTCCAGGTTGTAGTCCCCCACCCTCATATTTTGTCTAGTTTGCGCGTTTCTTCTTGTTTGGGTCATGAACTTGGTCTTATTCTCATTGACCATTAACCCGACATCCTTTGCCGCTAAGTCTAGACAGTGGAAGACTTCCTTCGCTTCTGGAACAGATCTGGCCATGATGTTTATGTCATCCGCGTACACCACTAGTTGAGTGGACTTGATTAGTAGGGTACTTCTGTTATCAATGGGTACCTTTCTGATGACATATTCCAGGGCGACATTGAAGAGCATGGGAGCGAGTCCATCTCCCTGCTTCAGGCCGGATTCTATTCGGAAGCTTTGGGTAAGCTCGTTTTGTATTCTTACTGGGGATTCAGACGAGTTTTGATGGAATTCCGAAGTCAATTATTATTTTATATAGTACATTACGATCTATACTATCGTATGCCTGTTGGAAGTCCACGAAGATCTGGTGCACTTCAATGTTATACTCTCAGCATTTTTGTAGCACTTGTTTGACTGAGAATATCTGGTCAATAGTAGATCGTCCGGTTCTGAAACCACCTTGGTATTCGCCGATAATACTTTCTGTATAAGGCTTTAATCGATTCTGAATTACTTTCGTCAGTATTTTTTAGGACACAACACAACAATGATATGCCCCTGCAATTTTCACATCGCAGTTTATCTCCTTTCTTATAGATTGGACATATAATGCTCTGGTGCCATTCGTTGGGTATTTTTTCTTCAATCCAAATTTTTGTCATGATTTTGTGTAGGAGATTGGCGAAGCATGGACCACCTCCCTTTAGGAGCTCCACTGGTATTGCATCAACTCCAGGTGATTTGTGTATTTTAAGGTCGCGCAGGGCTGCTTCCACTTCTCCGACAGTGGGTACCGTAGTTGTTGCCTGCTCATCAGATGGAGCACTTGGTGTAATACTTGGGTCAGCGGCCGTCACTCTGTTCGGGTTTAGCAGCTTTTTAAAGTACTCAACCCATCTTTGTTTAATTTGTTCTGCGTCACTAAGGATACTTCCTTCCTTGTCTTTACAGAAGTTTGTTCGTGGCTTATAGCCTTGTCTTATTTGTTTGACGGCAGTATATGCGGATCGAAGATTATTTCAGTTCATGTCGATATTTAGGCTTATAATTATGCCATTGTTGTGTTTTAGTTTCTTTCGTCTGCAGATATTATTTGATAATTGCCTAAGCTCGTCGTATCTTTCCTTTTTGGCTCTCGTCGGTCTTTCTATGTATTCCTTTCTCATTCTTTTTCGTTATTGCGTCACTACAATCATTATCGAACCAGTCATTACATTTCTGTTGGGATTTTAGTCCTATGATCTCTTCTGCTGTCGTTCTGATACCATCTCTCAACTGTGTCCACTCTTGATCGATGGTTGTCACTTCGTCAGTTAGTAATGCTTCAAAGCGTGTTTGTAGCGCTGACTTATAAGTCAGTCTCGTCCTTTAGTTTATCGATAGGGAAATTACTGTTTTCAATTAACACTTGGAAGAATGTTGTATAGCAATGCATTTCCATTGACTAAAGTGAAAGAATCAAGCAAATGAAAAAGTTCGAAATTTTATCTGTCATGTTTCTGCACTAACGCGTTCTTCTTGGCTGTTCAAAATTGGTGTAATCCTACACTAAGTGTATACACCTAAAGTGTAGTGTACACTAAGTATAGGCAAGAAGAACAAACTACTATCTACGTCTTTGTTAAAAAGAATCATAGACACACTTATCACTATAATGAGTTAATATGAGGCTTATATTCTTAATAGGTTAGCAACTTCCACACATTGTCGGAAAAATAACAAAACAAGTAGGTACCATCCATAGAACAATATACTTTTGCAAACTGGCCGATATTCCGTCGGGCAGCTGTATTTCGTTATAAGTACCCAGTCCTGCCAATAACTTACATATATTCCTTACAGCTTAATCCCCGAGCAACAGTACGGTTGCTTATTAGCCGGGCCCTTTTTTAGTAATAAAGTAAAATAACTCAGTTTTTTTATTTTAGTAAGAAAAGGGTCAACACAAATGTTGTTAAAGTGAAATCGACTAGATCTTCCTACCCGGTATGTTAAAATCCGTAGGAACCCCGCCATCTTTACGTAGATTTGCCCAAGGACTGTTTTGGTTTTAGTTCTAAGAAGAGACGAAGCGCTGAGCCACCGCGCACACTAGGCACCAAAAGAGTCAGCGATCCCCATACGCATAGCATGCTTCCCTAGCAGGCAGTGCCCTGTCAGTATTCCGACAAGTAGCCGCAGACTTCCCCTACTCCATGACAATATCTCCCTAGCCTTTCGTCTGTCCAACCTCGGCCAGAGTGCCCTAGAAATCCCACAGCTTGTTAGCGCCTCCCATCTAGAGTTCGCTGCGTCTGCTGCACAATCCCTGATACGTGCTTTAATTCCGTTTAATGGCGGATTAACCACCTCCTCTACCATCCCGTCCGACGCCGATCCTAGTACGTCACTATGCCCTGGTACCCAGCATAGTCGTACTCTATTCTGACTACAAAGTACCTTGAGCACTTCTCGACAGCGCTTTACTAGCTGGGATTGAAAAGTCCCCGATTCCAATGCATTCAAAGCCGCCTGGCTGTCAATGTAGAGTGAGATATCCCGACCGAATATCCCCTCCATCAACATGATGTTACCTGCCTGGAGCACTGCCAGAATCTCCGCTTGGAATACACTACAGGCATCCGGCAGCTTGAAAGACTTCCTTGCACTCAACTGCTCAGAGAAGACTCCAGCGCCAGTGCCGCATTCCATTTTGGAAGTTAGTTCTCCCTCATTTACTACCCTGTTGCTTTCCCAGTCCGCTCTGCTTGGGTATACAACCCTGAACGATGATTTAAAATCATTCACCGGGATCATATAACCCGTGCAAAAGTTGACCGGACCCTCAAGAAATTCCTTAAGAGTGGAGCTGTATCCTATGGATCTCTCCCTAAAGAAACAACAGCTCAATAGTTTTACCGCTATGTTTGATGCAACCAAGCCCAAGGACTTAATATACAAAAAATATAAAAAATGTTGCATCACTTTTACCGACTTCTAAATTGTTTGATAATTGAGCATAAAATTGAAATCAAGATAATTACCTCTTCATTGCCATCTTCATCGATTATTTGGCTAATTTGACTCTGATCCAAAGAATTTTCCTGTAGTCTTGTCCACATTTTATGAGCAGCTAGCCTCTTTGCAACTTTTTTACTTTTGCCTTTTCCGACTTCCCTATATTTAAGTATGGTGCAGGCAATAGTAAATTGTCTTTCATGGGGTAGTCCAACTTCCATTTCTGTTTCATACGTTGGTGGGGGCCAACGTCGTGCCATACACATTTCCTGTAGCCAACCAATGGGATTGCCCGTTACCTTTTCCTCGTAACTAGTATTGCTGTAATTTATAAAGATATATTAAAGGGTTTTAATAATACTGCCAGAACGTACATACTTAGCTCCACTGACCGGTGTACTTTGACCATCTCCATTGATCGCTGTATTTTGGGACGTAGTTGGCGAACGATCTGGAACTGTTACTCCTGTCATTTTGTCTATTAACGCCCTCGCTGCTGCATGTTTTGCTTCTTTCTTTGAGCGACCTGCACCCATAGCTGTGAACGGCCCATCTTTATTGGTAAAAGATACGCGATAGCGGAAAGTAGGTTCATGAATTGCTCCTTCTATTTGGACAAGTTCATAGCTAGGAGTTATTCCACGACGACTCAATAGTTCTTGTACAATTGAAACTGGCGTTTTCTTCGCCATACTTGGTGTTTCCTGTTGCATTCCTGTTCCTGTTGATGTTACATTTTGTTGATTTTAGTCAAGTATAAAAACGCATTAAAACAAAAATTAAAAAACAAAAAGTCTATAAAACCACACTGAAAATTGAAGCTCTTAAAAATCCTGTCTACTTGAAACTAGTGGGCTGATTTTTCGCAACTTTCAATAATGAGCAAAATGTTTTAAAGGTATTGCGGATTCAATGTGGGATTTTTAAAAGACAACAGAATTTATAATTAAAAAAAGTAATTTATTAATTTGAACATTTTGATGAACCCCTGAGCACGTAACTATCGACTTCGCTAACGAGATGGGAGATTCATTCTAGAGCAGCTTTAACTGGGGAACATTTCACCAGTAAATATTTCGAAAAAGTCAAAGAAGGATAGAACAAGTCAAAGACCGAGTTGCAAAATCGACTTGGCCTGGTGATGCCTCCTTAGTTGACATCAGAAAAGAAGCAGAGAGTGAAGAAAGTAGCCAACAACTCCACAAAGTGATCTCGACAACTGTCGCAGAAACTCAAGACCCGGAGGCAATGAGAGCTTGAGTATAAGACGGTATCGTCAGCGTACACAGCAAGTTCACAATCAGGATGTTTTGGAATATCCACACGGTTAAAAATCTTGGACTAAAGTCTTAAACCAGAATTGTATTACAGCCAAATCAAATAAATCTAGATTTAGAATATAATCTTTTAAGATATTTACATTAATATTTAATACATTACGGATTAAGTTCTGAACCATTTGGATTAAATTATTAGTTTACATTGTATTTTAATCAAATAGTAATGAAATTTAATCTATGGATATATTTTTCAGAACAATGAGTTGAGCACATAATAATGTCAGTATCACCATATATGGTAATACAAATGGTCTTACATTTTTCGGAAGGAGAGATCATGCTCAGAATCATTCTACGAAAGTATTTAGTTATAAACCTTAAAGGTATAGAAAATCATCTTTCAATTCTGAGCGATTTCAAACTAATACTTTTTGGTTTAAATTTTCGCACGCTTTTTCGATTTCTCTTGCATTATTCAATTGTTTTAGATAGTAATAACGTTGTTGAAAGAACATGTTCTTCTCAGTCTGTTTGCATTCGTCGTGAGTCCGACATGTTACATTTTCTTTCGGTTTAAGGTATTCTGTTCTTTCGGTAAAATGAGTGTTTGTAGACCGGGAATATTTGTGCACGTAGATTTTGAAAAAAACGAATGAACGTCGAGCTAAAAATTTTTGAAAATACTGCAAGTACTATACTTTCTACAAGTGATATTTATCTATCAAGTACGTAAAATTGAAATTAATTTGAATGAAGCAACTAAGTACAATACTCATAAGTGTTTACCCACTCGTTAGATAGAAAAGAATTGTCAATTCTTAAATTTTTACTTCTGACATATTTTTTGATCGATTCAGTAAAAAAAATTCTATACAAATTACGAAAAAGTCACATAGGTGTAAAATATCGCATAATATATTGGGGTAGATAAACACTTATGAACAATAGTGTACTACAGTGGCGGTCATATTGCTTTTCCATGAGGGGAGGCACTGACTTTCAGTACTGTAGAGAGACTAGTTGTGGTGGTTAGCCGCTAGTACGGTGAGGATAGAAATTGTACAAATGATATGTTCTTTGCGGTTCTTACTGCTTTAAAATATCAACTTTTTCATTTCCGCATCTAATAACTAATTTAATCGCCAGATTTAGATAACTAGATTTCGGAATCTTGACAAGCATTAACATCGCTCTAAAGACATTCCTTTGATATTTTTTTAATTTATCAGCTGACTATATGGTGCCAACAATTTTAATCTGTATTGTATTATTATAAGTCTTTAAGCAATGGAAAATTTAATAGCATAAGCAGGAACTAAAAAATAAAATTATTTGATTCCAAAGCGTGGTGAACAAAATTTCAAGGCGGTTCGCTTTCAGTAGAATTCGATCTCATTTTCGACAAAATTTAGAAGTCCAAAAGTACTTTAAAATCACTCAAATGTATGAAAAATCTACAATATTTTGATAGTTTTTCAATTCTGTTCTATATTTAATCAATATAAACCAGCAGTTTTTAAGACTACTACAAAAGTAGTGTATTCAATTTGTAATAGTTTAACTTTCATACATATTTGATGAGCCGATGATTTTTTTTATTTTATTGTATTTTATTTTATTTTATAAAATTAACGGGTGCGGGACCCTTCAGTAAATATAATTTTAAATTAAAACTAAAATAAGACGTAAAGAAAGAAGCAAATTAAAACTAAAAAAATAATAAATAAATAATTCATAGTAATTCAGTTAAATTAAAATTAAGATGACAAGTAATTCATTGATTTAATTTCTGCGATATTAGTATTGAAAAAATCGATAATGCCACAAAATTTATTACCAGCTTCCATTAATCGAGTGGCTGGGCAGTTCTTGCCATATGAAGTCTTGTGATGCGTGGTATAAAATAGATCATTAGATCGTGATGAGCGGTTAGGTACACGAAAATTAATGCACTCAAGAAATTGTGGGGCGTCTAACTCGCTGTTTAAGATCCTGAACAGTGCGATCAAGTCAAATTGCTCACGCCGTTTGGAAAGAGTGTTAAGATTTAAGGTGGCAAGTAGAGAATTATAATTGATTTCTATAGCAGGTATGTGAAGCTTGTAGGCGATGTAGCTGAACCGTCTCCAATTTCGAAGAGTGCACTTGGAAATAAGGGTTCCAAATGACCGATAGATATTCAAGGTGAGGACGCACCAGAGAACAGTAGAGAGCTTTTAAGCAGTGAACGTTACAGAAGTCTTGGGTATTTCTTATAACAAACCCGAGCATTCTCCGAGCGGAGTTGCAAATTTGTGTGATATGTGGTGCGAGTGTGAGTGATGCATCGAGCACAAGTCCCAAGTCTTTTACAGTGAACACTCGCACTAAGGGGCAATTATTAATACTGTAATTAAAGGAAGTGCATACACGCACTCTATGAAAAATAATGTAACTGCACTTACCTATGTTTAAAGGAAGGCGATTAGCTATACTCCACTCAAAGAGTCTATCAATGTTAAGTTGAATAGTTTCACAATCGCGGATTGAATAAACAGTTTTATAAATTTTTAGATCATCCGCAAATAAAAGAAAATTTACATTATCAAATATATCACGGATGTCACTGATGAATAGTAAAAATAACAACGGTCCGAGGTGAGAACCTTGCGGCACACCCGAATTGACTACAAAGGGTTTAGATTTAGCAGTTTTTATATTGACAACGCAAGTGCGATCCTGTAGGAAGTCACGTATCCAATTAAGCAATTCGCCTGATATGCCTAGGTCTGCAAGCTTAGAGATAAGTAGGTAGTGATTAACCTTGTCAAAAGCTTTCGCGAAGTCAGTATATACTGCGTGAACTTCGGATTTAAGTTCTAGAGCAGAGTTGATCGTTTGCACGTATGGCAAAAGATTGGTTACGGTCGATTTGCATTTCTGGAACCCATGCTGAAAAGGTGTAATGCAATTTCTGAACAAAGGGGTTAGTTTATTAGTTACAATTGCATCAAAGATTTTGGCAACAGTGGATTGGATTGAAATCGGTCTATAATTCTCTACATTGCCCTTGTCACCCGATTTGTGGATGGGAATAATGAAGGAGGTTTTCCACATATAAGGAAATAATCCTGACTGCAGGGATAGGTTGAAAATAAACGTTAAGGGTTGCACAAGGAACTGTCGACAGTTCCATAAAAAAATGGGTGGTACACCATCAGGACCCATACCTTTAGATATATCCAGTTCGTTGAGCATTGTATAGACATCGTTAGCTTCAATGACCAATGATGACACATTTAAGCCGATACTATCATGCAAAGATGTGGATACCGGGTTAACTTGGATATTCCTGCCATCGTCATAAACACTCGAAAAGAAGTCAGCGAACAATTCCGCTATGCTGAGTGGATTATAGGCAGAGCAGGTATTGGCGTACATGCATGGCGGTAAAAGATTGTCTGATCTAAGGGAATTAATGAAGTTCCAGAAGGCCTTAGTATTTCTGGATATATTACTTTCAATATGACGAGTATACGCAATATAACAAAGTTTTTTCCTGGTCTTGCAGAGGCTGCGTAAACGTGAAAATTCCGAGTAGTCAATAAAAGAAAGGGATGCCTTATATTTAGCATGAGCAATTTTTTTGTCTCTTATAATTTGTCTAAGTTCAGAATCAAACCATCGAGGATAGGACGAATCGGAAAATATTTTTAATGGAACATATAAATCCACGAAGTCAAAAATTGTAGAGTACAACCGTGAGAGAGCGACATTAATTTCAAGATTCTCAAACAACCGTGGCCAATCGATTAATGCTAGCTGTTCACAGATAGAAGCATAGTCGGCATTTTTAAAGTCAAGATATGAAAAGTGGTTATTGACTGGGTTACTGTGGGTAATATTGAACGTGATAGCAAGAGCCGGATGATACATAGCGTCCAACGGAAGTAGCTCGTAACTTGAGAGGGCAATCTCAGGTGGTGGCGATATGTTTGAGAGTACTAAGTCGAGTATTTTACCTTTACTATTGAAGATGCGATTATATTGATTGAGATCCAGATCACAGAGACAATCCAGGAAAATATTATCTATGACGCGGTCATTCGAAGCAATCCAATTGGTAGACGTCCAATCAACGTGCGGCAGATTATAATCGCCAACAAGTAGAATATCGGAGAGCGGGTAGCCGTTCATAATGTTCTCGACTACAGAGCAGTGGCTAGTGTAAACATAAACGGATGATCCTGGGGCGATATATGCACATCCTATTAGCAGCTTATGCTGCAGCGAAGTCACCTCAACAAAGATGTGCTCCACGTTATCGGTAGTAGATGTAAGTATGCGCTTAGAAGCATGACAATTAGAAACCGCAACAAGGCATCCACCGCCTCGCTTTTTAGCACTACAGGTTTGACCCCGATCCAGGCGAAAGATATTGAAGTTGCGTAGTCCTAGTTCGCAAGTGGAAACATCGTCGTCCAACCAAGTTTCGGTTAGTATTATGACGTCAACCTTTACATCAGAAGCATTCAGACGAAAAAGAGGAAGTTTCGTTTTCATTCCTCTAACATTTTGGTAGTAAACCTGCATCGTATTACGTAAGATATCTGGTGTCGGTGAATCAATGTAGCCTGAGCTATGGTGCTCTACGTTACGTTGGTGGTCGCATTGCGTTCGACGTTTTTATACTCTAGATGAAATCATATAGAGTATTATAAGTTTAATCCAGCCGAAAAGTTTGTAACGCATAGAACCAAGCCTCGGACGAAAAAAAGTTATATATTATTTTTTGTTTATTTGTGCCCAAAAACCTCAAATCCGCTTGACGTCCGTCCGTCCGTCCGTCCGTCCGTCCGTCCGTCCGTCCGTCCGTCCGTCCGTCCGTCCGTCCGTCCGTCCGTCTGTCCGTGAACACGATAACTCAAGAACGCCTTCACCTAGGATCTTGAAATTTTGAATCTGGATGTTTGGTTGAATTTGTAAGGCTAAGTTAACGGGCAAAATCGTCCTACTCCTTCGGGTAGCTGCCATACAAAATGTCCTTAAAACACGTGTTCAAGAATATTTACCAATAACTTCGGAACGCCTAAAGCTACGACTTTGAAATTTTGTATGTGTTACTTTTTTAATAGTTGGAGCTAAATGTATGAATATCAAGAAAATCCTGTTAGTCCTTCGTGTAGCTGCCATACAAATATCCTGTCAAAATGTCTTCACTTAATTTACGAAACTCACTATAACTCAAGTAATCTTTTAGGTACGAAATCGAAATTTTGTACAAATTAGTTTTTAGTAAAACCAAAGTTCCAGTTTACTAGTCAGCGAAATCCTTTCACTCCTTCTGGTAGCTGCCATACAAAATATCCTTAAAACAGGTGTTCAAGAATATTGGTTGATAACTTCAGAAGGGTTTAAGCTACGACATTGAAATTTTGTATGTATTATTTTTTCAATAGTTAGAGCTAAATATATAATTATGAAGAAAATCCTGTTAGTCCTTCGTGTAGCTGCCATACAAATATCCTGTCAAAATGTATTCACTTAATTTACGAAACTTACTATAACTCAAGTAATCTTTTAGCTACGAATTCGGAATTTTGTACAAATTAGTTTTTAATAAAAACAAAGCTTGAGTTTACTTGTCAGCGAAATCCTTTTACTCCTTCTGGTAGCTGCCATACAAAATGTCCTTAAAATACGTGTTCAAGAATATTGGCCGATAACTTCAGAAGGGTTTAAGCTACGTCTTTGAAATTTTGTATGTGTTATTTTTCCAATAGTTGGAGCTAAATGTATGATTATGAAGAAAATCCTATTGGTCCTTCGTGTAGCTGCCATACAAATATCCTGTAAAAATGCCTTCACTTAATTTACGGAACTTACTATAACTCAAGTAATCTTTTAGCTATGAATTGGAAATTTTGTACAAATTAGTTTTGAGTAAAAACAAAGTTCGAGTTTACTAATCAGCGAAATCCTTTTACTCCTTCTGGTAGCTGCCATACAAAATGTCCTTAAAATACGTGTTCAAGAATATTGGCCGATAACTTCAGAAGGGTTTAAGCTACGTCTTTGAAATTTTGTATGTGTTATTTTTCCAATAGTTGGAGCTAAATGTATGATTATGAAGAAAATCCTATTGGTCCTTCGTGTAGCTGCCATACAAATATCCTGTAAAAATGCCTTCACTTAATTTACGGAACTTACTATAACTCAAGTAATCTTTTAGCTATGAATTGGAAATTTTGTACAAATTAGTTTTGAGTAAAAACAAAGTTCGAGTTTACTAATCAGCGAAATCCTTTTACTCCTTCTGGTAGCTACCATACAAAATGTCCCTAAGGAACGTGTTCAACAATATTTTCGATAACTTTTGAACGCTTTAAGCTACGATTTTGAAATTTTGTACACGTTCATTTTTGAATGCTTCCAAGGAAAAGGATAAATATGTAAGAAATCGAGTGAGTCCTTCCTGCACCTCCCATGTGAAAGTCCTTCAAAAAGGACATTTTTGTTCAATGACTTACCCAGTTTAAGATATGAAATTAAACACTGAATATTGTCTTTTAGGTTTGAGTAGCAATCTAATGGGAGTCCTTAATAAAGGACATACAACATGCACACACGTAATTCTACTTAACCCCCAACTACAATATAAATCGGAGTTCAGTATTCATCTAGAGTATTATACGATTGGCTTGCAGCCGATCGTGACTGCAGTATGTTTTGGTAGGTGTTTGAAAGGTCTAACTACCAAACCAGATGGCCAGATCTCAGACGAAAGGCATTTACTAAATAGGTTCGGGGGAAGACCAACCTTAAAATTCACAAAACGAAGAGCGCTGACGTCAGTGTTCTTCTTCACCAATTTGAGGCAGCGGATGTGCTCAATGCTAACAGAGAGTTTATCAGCAATGTAGCTACTAATAGAATCCTCCGAGGTACTAGCGTCGAAGCGTGATAGATGAAGCCACTTGTGACCAGTAATAATTTTAATATCAGCTGGAGGGATACCACTACCGACAATTCTACGACGGCTGGACCTTTTCCCGTAAATTGTGCTCCATTCATCGGAATTGTTGCCGGGTACATTACCGGCAGGAATGTTTGAAACCGTTTCCGTAGGCAAAACATTTAGGTTTACGGCATCATGCTGTGGTGATGTAGAAGTAATTGTCGAAACAGGTATTGGCTCCGACGAGACGACATTAGCGGCAATTGACGGCATTTGACGGATGAGCAATGGGCCGGCAACCTCTGATATAGATGTTGTCAGAGTATTCGGTGAATGACCTGGTGAGCTAGCATTGCTCGTTTTGGCACTAGAGCGGAGTACACGACTATGGGGAATTAGAATGTGCAGCGGCTCTTTAGCCGATGCGATGATTTTCTGTGTTGTTTTGGCGGCAGAAGGAACTGGTGTATGTGGCGTATGTACGTTAACATCGTCAGTATTGACAGTTAAGAGTCTATCCACCTCGATGAGAGCGTCATGAAATTTTATATTGCAGGAGGTTAACACATCGCTTGCAGCAGAAACGGCAGCACGTATGAACTTTAATCTGGTCACGTAGCTCGACATTGATGAAGATCTGCATGTAGGGCAAAACCAGTAAAGACCATTACCGGATTTGGCGATCGCATCACCTATGGTACCTTTAAGACCGACACATTTACTGTGAAACGATTTCTCGCATCTACCGGCACAGAGCACAAATGGCGACCCATTAGGTTTGTCCACGCACAACGACGCGGCACAGTTCGCCATAACGTTTAAAGTCAACAGGAGTCAAGGATTCACGGACGAAAGCAAAAATAAATATGAACATACTGCAGTCACGATCGGCTGCAAGCCAATCGTATAATACTCTAGATGAATACTGAACTCCGATTTATATTGTAGTTGGGGATAAAGTAGAATTACGTGTGTGCATGTTGTATGTAATTTATTAAGGACTGCCATTAGATTGCTACTCAAAACTAAAAGACAATATTCTGTGTTTAATTTCATATCTTGAACTGGGTTAGTCATCGAAAAGAAATACCCTTTTTGAAGGACTTACACATGGGAGGTGCAGGAAGGACTCACTTGATTTTTTACATATTTATCCTTTTCCTTGGAACCATTCAAAAATAAACGTGTACAAAATTTGAAATTCGTAGCTTGAAGCGTTCAAAAGTTATCGAAAAATATTGATGAACACGTGTCTTAAGGACATTTTGTATGGCAGCTACCAGAAGGAGTAAAAAGATTTCGCTGATTAGTAAACTCCAACTTCGTTTTTACTCAAAACTAATTTGTATAAAATTTTCAATTCATAGCTAAAAGATTACTTGAGTTATAGTAAGTTCCGTAAATTAAGTGAAGACATTTTGACAGGATATTTGTATGGCAGCTACACGAAGGACTTATAGGATTTTCTTCATAATCATACATTTAGCTCCAACTATTGGAAAAATAACACCTACAAAATTTCAAAGACGTAGCTTAAACACTTCTGAAGTTATCGGCCAATATTCTTAAACATGTGTTTTAAGGACATTTTGTATGGCAGCTACCAGAAGGAGTAAAGGGATTTCGCTGACTAGTAAACTCGAACTTTCTTTTCGCTCAAAACTAATTGGTACAAAATTTCCAATTCATAGCTAAAAGATTACTTGAGTTATAGTAAGTTCCGTAAATTAAGTGAAGACATTTTGACAGGATATTTGTATGGCAGCTACACGAAGGACTAACAGGATTTTCTTCATAATCATATATTTAGCTGCAACTATTGGAAAAATAACACGTACAAAATTTCAATGTCGTAGCTTAAACCCTTCTGAAGTTATCGACCAATATTCTTGAACACGTGTTTTAAGGACATTTTGTATGGCAGCTACCCGAAGGAGTAGGATGATTTTGCCCGTTAACGAACTTAGCCTTACAAATTCAACCAAACAACCAGATTCAAAATTTCAAGGTCCTAGGTGAAGGCGTTCTTGAGTTATCGTGCTAACGGACGGACGGACGGACGGACGGACGGACGGACGGACGGACGGACGGACGTCAAGCGGATTTGGGGTTTTTGGCCACAAATAAACAAAAAATAATATATAACTTTTTTTCGTCCGAGGCTTGGTTCTATGCGTTACAAACTTTTGGGCTGGATTAAACTTATAATACTCTATATGATTTCATCTAGAGTATAAAAAGTCCGAAACAGTCAGCCCGAATCGCAAGAAACGGACGACAGAATCACTAAGTACTAAGAATTCGAAAATTAAATAGCAATTAATAACAAACACGTCCGACGCGGCTGACAACTATTGATCGAAAAACCATTTGGCTTTGAAATCCGAAGCCTGTATCGTAAAATCCAAAGACTTCAGGCCGACTACGAAGAAATGATCACCCCAGTTATTAAGTTATTCTACAATACTTAAAATCTACGATAAGCATTTTTTCACCAATGTAATTTATTAAGCATATATGTATATGTACATATTCAATTAGTCTCTTTATTGAGTTTATATGACTGCCACCATACCCTTACCTAGCCTACTCTCCTTATTCAAAACTTAAAAAAAGCCCGAAAATTCTCTAATTCTATCTTAAATTATAATAACTTCAAGAGCAGTCTCTTATAGCTGATTTACATCTCAAGATTTTGGCAAGTAGATTTTGAAAACTCGAAAAGCGTGTACAACGCTATGAAACATTTGTTTGATCATTACTATGATGTTAAATTTTTTAATTTACTTTGTAAGATTTTTAAAGATTTTTTAAAGTTTGCATTACTATCAAGTAATTTCAAATATTTAAATATTTTGTACAGGTAATTGTGATTAATGAAAGACAATTTCAGGGCTGTACACTACGGTGGCTATTATTTGTGTGGTGAATCTGTACCCAAAGATTTCTTTCGCGATTCCACCCCCTTTAATGATCCTAATTAGTGTAAAAACTATATGTTTTAAATTTTATACCGATCAAGATAAGGTCGTTAACAAAATAAAAATTATTCCGAAAAAAATTATCCTACCTTACTGTTCAGGTTGCTTTGAGTAGCCTTTGAACTACCCTTTTTACACGATAAGATTTCAAATTCATTAAAATTTGGGAATTTAATAGAATCTTATCGAAATCTTGAGATTGCGCCAAATCGAGTTTTAAATCTTTGGATGTTAATCAGTGTTAGTAGTAGCAGTTACCGAAAATACTCTTAATTATCTCATAGCTAAATTACATCATGTGGCTCTATAACTGGTATCAGAATTCAGTCAAAATTTTGAAAATAAAAATATTGCCTAACTTTGAAATTTTTTTTTCAAATATTTGCGTTTTTTTCGATGACTTTAGAGCTTCAGCAAAAAAAAAGCTGTGACAGATATCGCTAAGACTTTGGTACCAGTTGTAACTAGGGATCCGCTGAACATGTTATTAAAATTTCAGAGCAATCGGTTCAGTAGATTTTTCTGAATCGTGGCAGACAATTTGAAAAATGCTGTTTTAAGAAAAACGCAATTAAAGATCGGTGGTGGTCAGGGCGAGCTCCGAACAGCTGCTCCATTATACGGCTATTACTTTATAGCGACTTCGAATTCGGAGAAATCCTTTTACATACATATTCTAGGAATAATTTGGAAGCAATCTAATAAAAAAAATTTTTTTTTTTCTGACCCGGCACATAGGACGACCCCCTTAAATGTTTGTTTTGTTAAATCAAATTGATTGAAGTATATTTATATTCGAAATTTAATTACTTTTCGCATTGAAATATTTTAAATTAGTTGTCTTATTTTCTATTAGGAGACAAAAGAAGGATTAAAGAAAGACATCAGGGAAATCAGATTTACTTACATAGTGGACACAATACGAGAAGTGTATCAAATAGTCAAATATAATTTTTCTTTTAAGCAGATGAGATAACATAAATCAACGTTGGTTGACATATTTTTTAGGAGGGGGGGGGGGGATGGCCCTCCTCTATGACCGCCACTGGTGTACTATATTGTTCAAACATAACATATTAAATAAATTTTAATAGTACTTGCTAAAACTGACTTATTGGAAAACGAATCTCTAAATTTTTCAACATCGCATGGAGCTGTAATCGATTTTAAACGGTTACCAGCGATTATTGGCCAGTTTGGCTATTGTGGAAGTTTTCTGGATTCGCGCATGTATCACAAACACATCAGGTATGAACTTCAAAATTAAAAGTTGTTGATTACTATTATAGTTCAACTAACATTTAATTCAGATTCCTCTGTACGGCTGTACAGAGGAATCTGCTACCGGCTGGTAGGACTCTCACGATCTGATGTGGCTATTGGACCGGAAGTTTTGCTTAATAGCAATGTAAGTTAATAACTATAAATTTGTTAAAAATATGTAAATTGTTTAGATTTAGTTTATTTTTTTATTGTTTAGATTAGTTTATTTTTTTTGAAGATTTACTATTAACATAGCATATACGGTTTCGGTCTAACAATTATTAAAAAATATTCTAATAAAATATTTTTCTAGAGCCTCAAGGCTTACATAAAGCAGAATGACGGTGCTCATATTTTCAATGAATACGTTGTAAATAAGATCCTATGTGATTCTAGTAGGCGAAGTATTGTAAGCCTCACCGTAAATTTCCTAAGGAGAGAATTTGGAAAAAAAAGAAGCCGCTAGAGCTGCTATAAATCTTTTCCCATCATAATTGAAAACAGTTCAATTGGGGGTATCGTAAGTTCATCGTCAGAAAATTACAATTTGTATGATTGAAATTATTATCTTATCCATAGGAAGTATTTTATAATCCAGAAAGCAATTCCAGCTATCTTTGAAAAATATCAATGCAAAACGAAGTCAGGTTGAAAATACCAAAAAGGGAAGAGAGACTGCTGCTTCTAGCGATCAGAATAATCAAAATTTCACTACAATATCTGAAGATGATTTTGAGTTCTTCCAAAATTGTGTAGTAGGAGAACAAACCGATTTAATTAAGGAGAAGCTCCAGCAGACTCTAGTAGCTCGACAGCGCTCAACGCTCGGAACAAATAATATATTTAAGGAGTATCCATTTTTTAAAATAGTTAAATATATGTTACCGAATTAAAACTATGTATATGTTTCTTTCAGATATTGTTTGATTTTCAATTAAGATATTTGGAAAAATCTAATTTTTTTTTGACCAATTGGACCAAAGTATGCCAATGAAGTAGAATCTATATTTACCGCAACGAAACCGGGAGTAATAATAGATGCTCAATATGAAGATACTCTAAATTGCAATAGCTGACATGATTTTAATAAACAAAATTTTTTTCTTGTTTCTTTCACAGAATGGAATGTATCGTATAAACCATTTTTGTATCTGCTGAAGCTATTGCCTGTTACTGCGTTGGGAACGAAGTCAAAACACTTAAAAAGGGATAATTTTGCAAAATCAGTTTGCAAGCTGGTACGATTTGAAGATGTAGGTTCTTTTGTACAAAATATCAGGCAAATCAAGAAAAAATACCTGCCAACTATTATTAATGTTTCAGTCTAATATTGCCAGAGAAGATTATGATGTGAGCAACAGTCAGCCATTCGTAATTGCTGTTGTGCCAAATAAATATGCCATTTCACAGTACTACATTGCCATAGATAAGAAAATATTATGTGCTCCAATTGATTTTTCATTTGTGCAAGCATTTGATCTGTTGTTTAAAGTTTTTTGAATTGATATTGAATACAAACTTTGATAGAAATTTTGCACAATTTCTTTACTTTTATTCCTATAAAAAATTATATTTTTCCAACATGCTACTACTATAGCTCTATAGCTCTATCTAACTACCAAGTTTAAGCTTTATATCATTATAGGTTTTCGAGATATAAAAATCGGAACTTTTTCCTTTTCACCCTCCCCCACTCTCACCCTATACACCCATACCCCCATAATTTTACTTTATTATTTTCTAATAATACAGTATTGTGATCGATTTTTAAAAAAAAAAAAACTGCAGTCACGATCGGCTGTAAGTCAATCGTATAATACTCTAGATGAATACTGAACTCCGATTTATATTGTAGTTGGGGATAAAATGGAATTACGTGTGTGCATGTTGTATGTCCTTTCTTAAGGACTGCCATTAGATTGCTACTCAAAACTAAACGACAATACTCAGTGTTTAATTTCATATCTTGAACTGGGTGAGTCACCGAAAAAAAATGTCCTTTTTGAAGGACTTTCACATGGGAGGTGCAGGAAGGACTCACTCAATTTCTTACATATTTATCCTTTTTCTTGGAAAAATGAACGTGTACAAATTTCCAAATTCGTAGCTTGAAGCGTTCAAAAGTTATCGAAAAATATTGTTGAACTCGTGTCTTAAGGACATTTTGTATGGCAGCTACCCGAAGGAGTAAAAGGATTTCGCTGATTAGTAAACTCGAACTTTGTTTTCACTCAAAACTAATTTCTACAAAATTTCCAATTCATAGCTAAAAGATTACTTGAGTTATAGTGAGTTTCGTAAATTAAGTGAATACATTTTAACAGGATATTTGTATGGCAGCTACACGAAGGACTAACAGGTTTTTCTTCATATTCATACATTTAGCTCCAACTATTGAAAAAATAACACATACAAAATTTCAAAGACGTAGCTTAAACCCTTCTGAAGTTATCGGCCAATATTCTTGAACACGTGTTTTAAGGACATTTTGTATGGCAGCTACCCGAAGGAGTAAAAGGATTTCGCTGATTAGTAAGCTCGAACTTCGTTTTCACTCAAAACTAATTTGTACAAAATTTCCAATTCATAGCTAAAAGATTACTTGAGTTATAGTCAGTTCTGTAAATTAAGTGAAGTCGTTTTAACAGGATATTTGTATGGCAGCTACACGAAGGACTAACAGGATTTTCTTCATAATCATACATTTAGCTCCAACTATTTAAAAAATAACACATACAAAATTTCAAAGACGTAGCTTAAACCCTTCTGAAGTTATCGACCAATATTCTTGAACACGTGTTTTAAGGACATTTTGTATGGCAGCTACCAGAAGGAGTAGGACGATTTTGCCCGTTAACGAACTAAGCCTCACAAATTCAACCAAACATCCAGATTCAAAATTTCAATATCTTAGGTGAGGGCGTCCTTGAGTTACGGACAGACGGACGGACGGATGGACGGACGGACGGATGGACGGACGGATGGACGGACGGACGTCAAGCGGATTCGAGGTTTTTGGGCACAAATAAACAAAAAATAATATATAACTTTTTTTCGTCCGAGGCTTGGTTCTATGCGTTACAAACTTTTAGGCTGGATTAAACTTATAATACTCTATATGATTTCATCTAGAGTATAAAAAATCTGCCAACAGTCTGGGCGCAACTTTATTATTTTATGGGTAGAAGTCCGAAACGTGTTTAATGATGAGATGCGGTGTAGGTTACTATGCGACTGACAACCTAAAAAATAACGTGTCAAATAGCCTCCTGGTTATTTTTTAGGTTGTCAGTCGCATAGTACCCAACACCGTATCTCATCATTAAACACGTTTCGGACTTCTATCCATAAAAAAATAAAGTTGCGCCCAGACTGTTGGCAGATTTTTTTTATTTATTCACGTATTTTTTTTATCAATAGAATAATTCATAGTAGTAAAAGCGAACTCGATCACATTAAACCTAAGAGATTTTCGGAATCAGTGAAAACTTGAACAATACCCCCAGGGGGTTTAATTGAGAAAAATACTTAAATCCCCGACTACGTTTAAAGGTTATAGAAGTAAAAGTGAATTCCAAATCTCAATATACCTTAGAAATATATCAGAATTCGTGAATATGTACACAACCACTTTACACCCCCTTAGGGTTGGATATCGAAAAATTTTGAAGATCGTTACTAGGCGCTTATATAAATTGCCCGTAGAAGTAAAATTGCTTTGATAGCTCGACATGTCTAAAAGTTTTAACGAAGTTTGTGAAAATGTGGTTTCACGGACATTTTTTTCACTCAACCTCTGAACGCCAATAAAAATCTGAACTTTTTTTATGCTTTAATTACTCTAATAGTACATCTATATATGAGTACTAAGTTTCAACTTTCTAGCATAAGCCGTTTCTGAGATATAAAAAACCACCCCTCTCCCCCGTACCTTGATACCCCTATGAAAAATTTTATTTTTCTAGGATGTCTCCATTGTGGTTCTATATAACACTATATTTTTAGCTTTCGATTCATTATGGTTTTCGAGCAATAAGAATCAGAATGTTTTCCTTTCTACCCCCTTTCACCATCACCCCCACCACCCACAACCCTAAAATTTTTTTTCGTACTAGAGGTTTACCGACCCCAACTCCTGTAAAATTTTCAAGATCATATCTGATACGGTTTCTGAGATATAAAAATTACATTTTTTGAAAAATTGCTGTCCCCCCACTTTCGTGCTCCACCTCCCCTCTCAAAAAATTTAGTTTCGGTAGACTCCTCTTGTGATCCCATATACAGAAACTAAATTTTACCTGCCTGGTGTAATTGGTTCGGAAGATATTGTAATCCAAAGTTTTTCACCCCCCACCCCCACACCCCACAACCCCTCTTAAGATTTAAGAATCTTAGCCCTTGTCTAATCTCGAAGTACTCCTAAGGACAACAACAAAGTTTCAATCGTCTGACATCAATTGTTCAGGAGATATCGATTTTAGAATGTTTCAATCCCGTCTTTCATGCGTTAAAGAGTCATTGTTTCCCCCCCCCCCCCCACTTCCACACCCCTTAACCAATATCGATCATTTTTTTGCAATTGAGTCCATTATCATAGTACTACATAAGTTCCAAGTTTCAGCCTCCTAGCATAAGTGGTTCCTGAGATCTAGAAAACAAAATTTATCGTCTAAAACGCTCCTCTCTCCTCTCCCCTTGTACCCCCACCACTCGAAAATATACCAGTCGTAGGGGTTCACCCAATCTACCCACCATAAAAATTTCAATTTAATATATCAAAGGGTTTGTGAGCTACGAACCTTCAAACTGTTTTGCGTACGGCGTCTACGGCGGACAGACGGACAATTTTTTTTTTTTTGCTTTTTTGGGGTCTACTAGTCCTAAAACGTGAAAATACAAAATTTCAGGGTAGCAAATTTTTTTGAAATTTCGATAACAATACTTTATTATTAAAAAATAATAAAGTAAAATTTGCTGCCCTGAACATTTTTTTTCACGTTTCATAACTAGTATACACGAAAAAAGCAAAAAAAAATTTCAGTCCGTCTGTCGGCCGTACTCCGTACCCCGTACGACGCCCTCCGTACGCAAAATCGTTTGAAGGCTCGTAGCTCCCAAACAGCTAGAGATATTAAATTGAATTTTTTTTTATGAATAGACTGGGCAGGCCCCTTGAAGTGACCAAATTTTGAGGGGTGGAGGTGTGAGGGGGAGTAGGGGGAAGCGTTTTAGACGGACAATTTAGGTTTTTAGATCTCAGCAACCGCTTACGCGAGGAGGCAGAAACTTGGAATTTATATAAGGCTTTGATAGTGGACCCATTTGATTAAAAATTGTCGATATTGGTGAATGGGTGTGGGAGGGGGGGGGGGAAATAATGCGTCCAAAACGCAAAAAAGCCGAGATCGCCACATTCTAAAATCCATATCTCCTAAACGGTTAACGTCACGAAATTGAAACTTAATGAATATCTGTAGGTATACTAGGAAAATAGATCGGAAACAAAAATTTGAGTGGGGGCAGTGGCGTACGGGGGTGGGAGGTGAAAAACTTTAAATTACGATATCTCACGAACCTATTGCACTAGACAAATAAAATTTGGTTTGTGTATAAAGGTTGACAAATGAAGTTTGATGAAAGTAAAATTTTTCAAGGGGGCGGTGGAGCATGAAAGTGGAGAGGAAAAGAATTTTTCAAAAAAATCACGTCTCATATCTTAAGAACAGTGTAAGATAGATGCTTAAAATTTTTACCAGAAGTAGGCCTAATAGTTTGATGAAAGTAAAATTTTGGAAGGGGCGGTTTAGCATGAAAGTGGAGGGGATACGCATCTTCCTAAAAAATCACGTCTCATATCTCAAGAACAGTGTAAGGTAGATGCTTAAAATTTTTACCAGATGTAGACCTAATAGACCACTAGCGGAAAAAAAGTTTGATTGTGAGGGTGTAAAGGGTGAGAGTGAGGGAAGGTGAAAAAAAATGTTCCGATTTTTATATCTCGAAAACCTATAATGATATAAAGCTGAAACATGGTATTTAGATAAAACTAAAGTAGTAGCATCTTGGAAAAATATAATTTTTTATAGGGGCAGTATGGTACAGGGGTGGGGGAAGTTTTTCCTATCTATAAAACGGCTTATGCTACAAAGTTGAAACTTTTTATGTATTTGTAAATCAACTAGAAAAGTAATTTAGATAAAAAAAATTTCAGATAATCATTGGCGTTCGAAAGGGGGGGGTGTAAAAAATTTATCAGTGAAAATGGATTGCATATAATTTCACGATTTTCGTCATATCTATTAGGTCTTCCCAAATATTTAATTCATTTTTATTCTACGGCTTCTTCATATAAATACCTAGAAAGTGTTTTCAGGATTTTTTGAAATTCGACCCCTAAGGAGGTGAAAAGGGGTTGCATACTTTTCACGAATTCTGCCATATCCTCCAGGTCTGATTAAATATCGAATATCTTTTCACTTTCACGGGCTTGCGTAATAATCGCCTAAAACTTGTTTTTAAGTTTTTTCTTTTTCAGCCCCTAAGAGGGAATAAAAGGGTTGTACAAGTTTTCACGAACTCCGTCATATCCTTTAGAAGTGATAAGTAATTGAATTGGTTTTTACTTTCTCGTGCTGTCTTCATATTTATATATTAACTCCTCTCAGGATTTTTTTATATTCAACCCCCAAGTGGGTGTAAGGAGGTTGCATATGTTTTCGCAGATTCCTACATATTGCTTAGATCTGATGATATATCCAATTCATTTTTACTTCCTAAGGTTTCCCATATAAGCGGCAAGAAGCCAATTTCAGTTTTTTCAGATATTCAATCCTAAGGGGTGTAAGGGGTAGTATGCTTCGACATATTTCTTAGGTTTGATGAGATATTAGATCGCTTTTCACTTCCACAGACTTTTTATATAATCGCCTACAAACCTATTTCTCAATTTTTGGATATTCAACCCCCAAGGGTTTGAATATGTTTTCACAAATTTTGCCATCCCTTACTTCTGATGAGATATAAAATTGGTTATTACGGCATTTGATGTAATGACCTAAAAACCAATTTCACGATTTTTCGAATTTCAAGAACCAAGGGCGTGTGAAGAGTTTGCTTACGTTTTCACAAATTTTTCAAAATCCCTCATGTCTCATAAGATATCAAGTTGCTTCTTATGAAATCGTCTAAAAACCGCTTTCACAATTTTTTCGAAATTCAAACCCTAAGTGGAAGTAATGGGTTTGTATACGTTTTAACAATTCGTCATATCTCTTAAGTCTGATAAGGCAACAAATTCGTTTTTACTTCTATGGGCTTTTAATGTACATAACATACCGAAATTCGAATAGTCTACACGGGCTTTTCCAATGTTTAATCCGCTAAAAATCTTTACTTTAAATATTTTTATTTTAAGAACAAAATTAACTTTCCAAGAAGCATCATAATCTCGAAACAACTAATGATATACTGCGACTTTGACCGCTCCTGAACTTTAGAAATAAATAATAAAGTTTCGCACAGACCATTGGCAGATTTTTTAATCCTAAAATCGTAAGTGCGTAGAGCGTCAATTTTGAGACGAAAGTGAATTCGCTTTCAAAGAGTTAATTTGCTTAGGTGATTAACTTTCGAATCATTTTCGAATAAAATTATTTGCTAGATTGTCCAAGATGGCAGCAATTACCGAGCATAGGGTTGCATGAAAACGCCAGATAGTCTCCCGAAAATGAGAAAAAAGGCGTCAAGAAGATTTGAAGTTATTGTCTAAAACATTCTTCTAAAGAAATTTTTTTCAAATATTGCAAAATGGTAGTTTTATAGGAAAATTCAACTTTAGACCAAATATGCGTAACACCCTTCTTTGCCCTGGTTTGAGCTGGTTACCGTGATGATCTCAGTATGTACCGATCATTGAGGAATTAAATTTCAACGTATGACTGAAAGAAAAGGTCACGGTTTTTCCAATATAGTATCAGAGTTGTAGCACTCTTTAAACGCGAGTGTAGCCGAGAGATGCGCCTAGTAATAAAATAAAATTGTGGGAGTTTTTCCATTTGTCTGTATATTTATATTTTTCAAAGTTGGTGCGAAAATCGTTCAACCAATCCAACTTAATGTATGAACTATATCGTTCTTGATTCACGTTAAGGCAATGCTGTCGTACAACCTAACATTAAGGATCCAAATACTATCGAGAGTCAGTGTATGCAAAAATTAGCGAGACTTTCCCTTTATGATACACACATAAAATAAGCAATATAATGAAGTCTGGCCCATTAAAGTTATACAGATTAAGGTTGCAAGCAATAAAGTTCACTAATTGCTCATAAATAGCATACGTTTGTACTAAAAGAATTAAGTAGGCGATGATAATTAAGCTGACAAAATTGTTTCTACACTTTGAAATAAATACCATGATTTAAAAAAATTATATGGTACTTGTGAAACTATGACTTTTTTTTCATATCATATCAATACAGTAATTGATGAAAAAGTTGATATATAACTTACAAATGTTGTAATCTTGTAGAGATTGAAGACACTTTGATGACATGATGTGGTTCATAAGTGTTAAGAACACCAACACCTAAAAGAAAACTCCACAAAAAGGACCATGAGCAGAATTTAATGAATCAACATTAAGTACTGTGATTGTAATGCAACCTATCATTTCCTACGGTGCTCCCATCTGGAGTCAATGCGCCAAAATAAGTGCCTTAAAATAGTAACGAATAAACCTTTTTACTATTCAACTAGAATACTACACGCTGATGCTGGTGTTTATACTATACAGGAACTGGCCGAATCCAAACTTTCCTCATTTTTGTTACGGTCCCAGTTTGTAGACAACCCGCTAATTTCATCTTTCCTATAATACTTACTATATATTTAACCTATTGTAAGTAATTAATATTCAATAATTATTTTCATTTTGTTTTAAGTAAGATTGTAAGTTAGTTTGAAAGTTAGGTAGGATTTAACAAGCATGATTTTGTATTATAAAATTTTCCCGTGGATCTAAATTAAAATAATAAACAAAGAACTAATTTTAGTAAAAATCTAAAATGTAACTACAGATGCAAAGATAAAAAATCTGATCACTGAAATTATAAATAATTGTAAGAACTCTTTTTAAAAATTGAAATAAATGTATGTTATGTTATTAAGTACTGTGGTGCAAAATCAGTCTTTTATTGCATTCATTTTCTATGATGGCGTTTTTAGAAAACTAGCGTTTTAAGGAAATAAAATTGAAAGGATATTTTATATTTTTGGGTTTATGGTTAATAGTAATAGCAGATAAAAATTTTGTAAACTTCAGTACGTGTCCATCTTGTAAATAAATTCTTAAGAATTTATTGATATTATCAAAAATTTTACAGTATTCTACTGACCCATACTTATATGTGTACGCTAACAAACCGAACCACTTATCAATGCAGTCGTTTTCATAAAAAGCTACAGGAATTGAAATAGAGTAGAAAGCTATACACACTTCTCGCACGTTCTACACACTTCCTACATGTTCCACACATACAACTGAATATGATGGATATCTTTCGACTCAACACGTGCAGTATATAAGCATAGCAGGGTTTGTAGACGGGATCAGTTTTTCCTTGAAAAAAGATGTGAAAAGTGATTTTCATTGCTAACAACGATCGTATAATAAATAAAATGGGGAAAAATTGCTAATAGTGTTAAAAATGAATGTGAAGAAAGCAATATGTATTAAAAATTTTGGATGTTTCCCGCTGTCAGAGGAGTTTCTGAACTCTAAACACTGACCTGAACTCTAAAAATTAGCTTGAAAAAATCTCATTCTCGTTAATACATAAGGAAAAAATAAAATTGCTGTTGATTCTTCAGTGAACGTTTTTCTACTGGCATGCCCGCAATGGCAGTAGCCAGAGCGATCGATCCCAGTCGAGATTTTCCAAAATTCTTAAAATTAGCTTAGCTTTACCATGAAAAGATCCCATTCTCGTTAAGGCAATATGTATTTTTATCAGATTTAATGAAATTGTTTTTTATTTCAAGTCCCGCCGAACCTCTGGTTTACAACAATAACACAAAAAATAAACAAAGAGTGACCTTTCACAACCTCATTTATTTTCCTATAGAAGGATATTTTCTAGAACGGTTTATGATGGATGTAAATCTGTGCATTAAAATTTTTCCAGTCGTCCTCTGCGTGTTTCCACTACAGTTATAGATCACCAATCTTTCTGTCTTTGAGTGGAAACAGGGATCCATGCAAGTGCACTTAGCAAGTAGATATACTTCGAACCAAGTTTCAACTATGTTTCCAGTGGCAGTTTTCCACCACGTTCTACTCGCACTACACTTTTACCGTCATCTCCAGTTAGTAAATACGTGCAATAGGCTTTAGAAACTGCTTTTGCACCGAAAACATACCTTTCATAAACTTTCCGATCATCTATAAAAATAAATCGCTGCGAAATATTTTAATGAAGAATTTAATTAAACAATTCTCCAAACAATCCTTCCAGCTATGTCGACTGCTTAACTTGAAAAATAAAAAACTCGTCCGATTCTAACTGATTGTAATTAAATCTCATTTCTCCTAAAATATTAATAAATAAAAATTTCAATTGAAAACCATTTCTAATTTGTCTACTATTTTTGATCAATAAATCCATCTTAATTCGAAAAGATTCTTTCGTCCGTGCACTTTATTTGAAGGACGAGACTCTCGTCCAGACAGACCGAACTCAATTATTCTTCAATTATTCTGAAATACTTTTTAAAGGGTAATAAAGATGAGTTTTAATAAGGCATACGATATTTTCTCTTCTTTTTTTTAATAATAATGAATAAATTTTATATCAAGTACTAACAAATTTAATTTGGCGAAGTTTTAATTTGGCGTCATAATCGTTATACAGAAACAGCTTGATATTGTTAATTTGTTTCAGTGATGACACTGGGTAGCCCTTGTCTAATGCGAATATATTTTGCACAGGAGTCGCATTGGCAACGATATTCCTGGCATTGAACATCCACTTCATAATAAGCTAGGTACCAACTCATTATTTTCGGTGAACCTTTAAAGTTAACAATGGGCTGAAAGATTCTGTACCAAAAGTACGACACATCAAGATGTCGACTGTGCCCTTCGGGAACTGGACTGGACTCAGGCTGGCCTCAGACTGGACTCAGACTGAACTCGGACTGAACTGAAACTGGACTGAGACCAGACTAAGAGTGAAGTGGGACTGAACAGAAAAATCGCTCCCTATCAATTTAACATCTCTTCTATACCAGCTATATCAGAGCGAAATGATATTCTCATATCCCGTATGCGCAGGGACGTCATTTGTGGGGGGCAGGGGGGCATTTGCCCCCCCTGAATTATGTATTTTTATAGATTGTATGTAACATATGTAAATTTATATATAAAAATATATACAAACATAACATCTTGCCCCCCCCCCCCCTAGAAAAAACTGAAATTACGTCCCTGCGTATGCGACTTGTAATTAATTGACAGAAAGCCTGACAAAATTCTCAGGATAAGCTGAACAAAGGAGTCAACCTGTCGGGTGTGTAGCTATGTTGGTCTGCTAGCCATTCAGCCTACAAATCTTTCCATACTCCCGATAAATTTGAAATGCAGCAAAATGTTCTACTTTGGATGCATTGCCAAAAAATGGAGGTTTGGGACATTTTTAATCAAATTAAAAATTAAAATAAAATTTGAAGATATTTAAGTAGATAATAATTTTTTTGATAAGCATTTAGTACAGTAACGTACCTACAGTCCAGAAAATAATGGACTGAGACTGAACTAAGACTGGACTGAGATTGATACTGGATCGAGACTGAAACTGGACATAGACTGAACTCAAACTGGACTGAGACTAAACTGAGACTTGACTGAAACTAGACTGAGACCGGACTGTGACTGGACTGTGACTTGACTCAGAATCGACTGAGACTGGACCATGACTGTATTGAGGCTGCACGGAAACTGAACTAAGACCAGACTGAGCCAGTCTCTCACTGGGACTGGACTCTGACCGGATAAGACTAGACTGAGGCTGAACTAAAACTGGACTAAGACTGAACTAAGACTAGAATGAGACGGGGCTAAAACCAAAGTAAGACCGGACTGTGACTAAACTTAGATTGGAATAAGACTGGACTGAGATTGGACTGAGACTGGACTGCGACTGGATTGAGACTGGATTGAGACTGGACTGAGACTGGACTGACACTGGACTGAGCCTGAACTGCAACTGAACTGAGACTGAAAATAGAAATAAAATCCTCCGTGGAAAATCAACAACAACTAATCATCTCTACGAAAGCAATGAAACTTTACCAACGTTATCCGCACAAATTTACAGTTCCCGACTTCAGTTAGCGATATCCTTGATCATTGGCTTCTTAATGAAACTTTCGCTAGCTTACAAAACGAAAACCTCGTGGTGAATCTTCTCCCGCAACGAATTTTCCTCGCTATTTTCACTATCACGTTTAACACTACCGAAATGTAACACTATCGCCTGCTGACGAGTCCTTCGAGCTTGCCTAGCCAAACCGATATCCTCGACAGGACTTCCTGTAACACTCCCGAACAGGAACACCAACGTTTTTCAATCGGAAAATCTCGAATTAGAACAATTCGAAAAATTTATTTCGATTTATTTATTACCAGAAATATGCTTCGGCTAAATAGGGAAATCGATTTTCCATGTGCGATTAGGACAGAAATTTTCACTGTACTCGGACGGGAAATATTTTCGCGGAACGATACAATTTCTTCGGCTCACTCTCAAGGACTAAAGTTTTCGGTCGGTTGCCTAGACTTACAGCAGTAAAAGGCTCGGTGTATTGGAGCTTTCGGGTGGTTTCTACCACCCCAATAAATTTGGGGTGGTTTGGGTTGCAGAGGAAGAGTTTTGCAGGACTCTCTCTTTTTATATGAACTCTTCGGAATATTCAGTGTTTTCCTTTTGAAATAATTTTCAGGGAGGGATGGAACACTTTTCAAATATTACACTTGTTCACTAGCAACTACAGCCGTAGAAGTAGATTCACAATATCCTTAAAGCTTGTAGAAATTTGGGGATGACTTCAACTATTTGCTTTTTCTATCTGAGAATCCTTAAGTGTGTGGTTTTCTTAATGATGGAGACGTTTGTGAATATATGAGAATAGTAAAGCCAACTGCTACATAAACCGATATCCCGAAATACCCTCCAATTTCCAGACGACTGAACTCTCATTTTCATTTCCTACGCCGGAAGAGCCACAGTAATTGCTCCTTAATAAATTATTCTTATATAGTAAATTGCACAGCAATGCAGAAATTGCATACATTAAAAAATTAATTTTTAAATTCCGGATATTTGAATTTTTATTTAGCCCATATTCTTGGAGTTTGAGAATTACTTGAAGGATTTTCGTTGCATTCCTTCCTTCTTCTTCCGTCTTATAACAATTTGGACAATACTCTTTGCAGTATCTCTGATGCAACTATTCAGTCCCGTTGTTCCTTTGTATTCACGTAGCAACTTCTTCTTTTTACTCTTTTGTTCTTCCTCTCCTTAGTTTACTTATTTCTCTTCTTGTCTTTATATATGATCCTGAGTTCAAGACTTGTTAAAGATTAAGGAAATAGTATAAAAACAATTAGTTAATTAAATAAATAGTTAAAAAAAATTTAGTAGGTACTGTATAGGTATTGCAAAATTTATTCTATAAATTTCAGTACAGGTGGAATACTGATATTCCTGTTATATCAATTCTTAATAACAGAGTTCAGTCAGTACTCTCAAAATGTTCCTTTATTCGAAAGAGAAATGAATTCCGCTCGAATTCCATGGAAGTACCGACTTTTACATGGGACATAAGTGCAGATACTGCATATTGGGTATCGAATTTTTTTAAGTCTTCAGTGTTTACATAGATACTTAAAGAAGTTATTTAAGATCTCAAAATTATGTAAATTTCATACATAAAAAAATCTTTGCCAGAAACGCGATCCAAGGTAACCGTGCAAACAGTCGATTAGAAAGCACTTAAATTTGTATAGAAGCTTATACTCGATCGTGTAAAACTACAAACTATTCGGGTTCGGATTCTAGTCCTCAGGCGTTCTTGTTGTTTCTAATTTAATTTTACTTTATTATTTCAATAATACAGTATTGTAATCGATTTTTAAAATAAAAAAAAATTTGCTACCCTCAACATTTTTATACTCTAGATGAAATCATATAGAGTATTAAAAGTTTAATCCAGCCCAAAAGTTTGTAACGCATAGAACCAAGCCACGGACGAAAATAAGTTATATATTATTTTTTGTTTATTTGTGGCCAAAAACCTCAAATCCGCTTGACGTCCGTCCGTCTGTCCGTTAGCACGATAACTCAAGAACGCCTTCACCTAGGATCATGAAATTTTGAATCTGGATGTTTGGTTGAATTTGTAAGGCTAAGTTCGTTAACGGGCAAAATCGTCCTACTCCTTCGGGAAGCTGCCATACAAAATGTCCTTAAAACACGTGTCCAAGAATATTGGTCGATAACTTCAGAAGGGCTTAAGCTACGACATTGAAATTTTGTATGTGATATTTGTTCAATAGTTGGAGTTAAATATATGATTATAAAGAAAATCCTGTTAGTCCTTCGTGTAGCTGCCATACAAATATCCTGTCAAAATGTATTCACTTAATTTACGATACTCACTATAACTCAAGTAATCTTTTAGCTACGAATTCGGAATTTTGTACAAATTAGTTTTGAGTGAAAAGGAAGTTCGACCTTACTAGTCAGCGAAATAGTATTACTCCTTTGGGTAGCTGCCATACAAAATGTCCTTAAAACACGTGTTTAAGAATATTGCCCGATAGCTTCAGAAGGGTTTAAGCTATGTCTTTGAAATTTTGTATGTGTTATTTTTCCAATAGTTGGAGCTAAATGTATGAATATGAAGAAAATTCTATTAGTCCTTCGTGTAGCTGCCATACACATATCCTGTCAAAATGTCTTCACTTCATTTACGGAACTTACTATAACTCAAGTAATCTTTCAGCTATGAATTGAAAATTTTGTACAAATTAGTTTTGAGCAAAAATGAAGTTCGAGTTTACTAATCAGAGAAATCCTTTTACTCATTCTGGTAGCTGCCATACAAAATGTCCTTAAGACACGTGTTCAACAATATTTTTCGATAACTTTTGAACGCTTCAAGCTACGAATTTGAAATTTTGTACACGTTCATTTTTAAATGGTTCCAAGGAAAAGGATAAATGTGTAAGAAATCAAGTGAGTCCTTCCTGCACCTACCATGTGAAAGTCCTTCAAAAAGGACATTTTTGTTCGATGACTTACCCAGTTTAAGATATGAAATTAAACACTGAATATTGTATTTTACGTTTAAGTAGCAATCTAATGGCAGTCCTTAATAACGGACATACAACATGCACACACGTAATTCTACTTTATCCCCAACTACAATATAAATCGGAGTTCAGTATTCATCTAGAGTATTATACGATTGGCTTGCAGCCGATCGTGACTGCAGTATGTTTTATTTTACGTTTCATGACTAGTAGACACGAAAAAAGAAAAAAAAAATGTCAGTCCGTCTGTCCACCGTACGCCGTACGTCTACCGGTGTACGCCAAATTGTTTGAAGGCTCGTAGCACCCAAACCCTTTGAGCTATTAAATTGAAATACCATGAATAGACTGGGTAGGCCCCTTGAAGTGACCACATTTTTAAGGGTGGTGGTATGAGAGAGGAAGTAGGGGAAGCGTTTTAGACGGAAAATTTTGGTTTCTAGATCTCAGCAACCGCTTATGCTAGGAGGCTGAAATTTAGAATTTATATAGAGCTTCGGTAGTGGACCAATTTGCCGAATTGCCGGTATGGGTGAAGGGGTGTGAAAATATACGTTTAGCCGCGCATATGGTACAACGAATAGAGTTTGTGATCTGGTATTACATACATTAGAACGCAATTGAAGTTCACTTTGAAGATTAGTGTTAAAAACAAAATATACTTTAAATAAAAATACCATGTCCAAATATAGTCTTCTGTCCTTTAAACGTGATAGGCCAAGTAACTCTAATCGACTTTCATAGCAAATGTCAGATAAGTTGAGCCTTCGGAAAACAGATTTTGTAAAACGTCGTTGTACTGATTCCAATGCAGTCACAAGAAATTGGTAGTGAGGGTTCCACACAACAGAACAATACTCCAGACGAGACCGAACCAGACTATTAAACAAATACGTATAAACATGCATATTATGGAATATATGAGCAGTTCTCAATATAAAACCACATAATATAAATGCATGTTTGCAGACTTTGACTATGTGCTGATCAAACTTTAATCTGTTGTCAAACATTACCCCTAAATCCTTTATGCAAGAGACTTCAACGAGGAGAGCATTATCAATGTGGTAATCAAAGTTAAAGCAACAATCCTTATTTGTGTATATCATTTTAAAACATTTCTGTGTGTTCAAACGGAGGTTATTCTGCATGCACCAATAATTTAATTTATTAATGTCATCTTGTAGGATTTTACAGTCAGAAATAGATTTCACAACTCTGAATAATTTGAGATCATCGGCATACATTAAATGATCAGAGTGAAAACCCTTAAGAAGGTCATTCACAAACAAAACGAAAAGTAGGGGACCCAAAGTAGAGCCTTGGGGAACACCAGACGATGCAAAGTATGGATTGGATTGAGCTCCATTAAATATGACGTATTATTTACGATCACTTAAGTACGAAGAGAACCATTGCAACAAAGCAGCATCTATTCCAAACGATTGCAGTTTATTAAGCAGTATACAGTGGTCAACACTGTCAAAGGCTTTTGAAAAGTCAGTATAAATCGTGTGGACAGAGAAACGATTTTCGAGCGCACATCAGACTGAGTTTGAGAAGGAAACAAGATTCGTCTCCGTAGAGCGTCCTTTAAAAAATCCATGCTGCTTGACTGATATAAGGGAGCTGACTCGTGGAAAAATGAATTCATGTAGTAACTTTTCGAATATTTTTGAAAAGCAAAAAAGTAGACAGGTTGGACGGTAATTTTCAACCTTTTGCTTTTCACCCTTCTTAAAGATAGGAATAACGTAAGAGTCCTTCCATTGAGTGGGGAAAATTCCTTCTGTTAGGGACATAGTGAAAAGTTCCGCCAAAGGTTCAGCTAGGATGTGTCCAAGATTTATTACGAAAATGTTTGGTCCGGTCCAGCACTGCCATTACCATCTAAAGAGTTAATGACAGCAAGAACGTCGTGACTATCGAACTCTGGCAAGAGATTGACCTGATTATCGACGAGACAAGGCGTAGATGAAGGTGAACTGGCGGAGTAAACAGACTGGAAATATTGCGAGAAAAGTTCAGCAATATCACAAGGATTAGATGCAGTAACATCCAAGTGTGTAATACTGGAGGGGTTAAAAGAAGTAATTCGAGATGAATTAGCATAATTCCAAAACGGCTTAACATTCCCAGTAGAAAGAGAGGAATTTAGGTTGTCCACATATGAACGAAAACCTTTCTTTATTTCCATCTTTAGCTGCTCTCTAAGATCAGCAAAACGGGATGCGTTTACAGGATTACGGTTCTTAAGAAAAGTTCTCCGTGCCTTGTTTTTTTTGTATACTAACTTAATAATGATATTATTGAACCATTGAGGGAAGGAACTGCGTTTCGTGGAGTAGAACGGAACACGCTCAGAAATGATTGAGTTTAAAGAACTGTAAAAGCAGTCAACAGAAGAGACAACGGACTCAGATTCCACAGTTGCTAGCAAATTAAGCTCCTGTAAGTCAGAAGAAATTACATCATAGTTACACTTAAAGAAATTGCGCTTTGAGCGACTTGTTAACGATGACCGGTTAGATATATTTATTTTAATCACAAGCTCAATGGGCGGATGATGGGAGTCAAGGGGTACGAGCTCTGTAGTAGAAGAGAAAATACTAATATCGTTGGAGCATACATTCGAAAAAATTAGATCTAGAATTCTATCATTCTTATTCTGAACACAATTTAATTGCGTAATAGCACAAAATTCCATAAAGGATTCGAGGTGGAAAAAGTGTTGAGAATAAGAAGGCAAGGCAGAAGGAATGTTATTGCACCATCTTATATATGGCATATTAAAATCACCACATATGATAAATTTGGAGCGAGGGTCACACTGATGTCATGTCTTTTATGGAAATTTATAGTTGTCTAGCGAAAAGTTAATCATTTCGAATGTTTATAAAGCGAAATCCCATAAACATGAAACAAATTTAAATTTACTGGTTTTTCACCTTGGTACGCATCTGCCAAACCCCTCTTAGAGACTGAGTGCGTATACAGTAACCCTAGAGTGGAGTAGCAATGGAGGAGCGTTTCATAGACCTTAGAAAAAATCTGCCAATGGTCTGGGCGAAACTTTATTATTTTTCGGTTCAAAGTTCGGGAGTGGTCAAAGTCGGAGTGTATCATGAGTTGCTTCGAGATTATTACATTTCTTGGAAAACTAATTTTGTTCTTAAAACAAAAATATTTAAAATAGCGATTTTTAGCCGATTAAACATTGGAAAATTTCTTTCTTCTTATCATTTATACTCTCTTAGGAGCTGAAAAAGGAAAAAACTTAAAAACAAGTTTTAGGCGATTATTACGCAAGCACGTGAAAGTGAAAAGATATTTGATATCTGATAAGACATGGGGATATAAAAGAATTCGTGAAAAAGTTTACAACCCCCTTTGCACCCCCTTAGGGATCGAATTTTAAAAAATCCTGAAAACACTTTCTAGGTATTTATATGAAGAAGATGTACAATAAAAATGAATTCAATATTTGGGAAAACCTAATAGATATGACGAAAACCGTGAAAATATATGCACTCCATTTTCACTGATAATTTTTTTTGCCCCCCCTCCGAACGCCAATGGATATTTGAATTTTTTTTTTATCTAAATTAGTTTTCTAGTTGAACTACATAAACGTACCGAGTTTCAACTTTGTAGCATAAGCCGTTCTATAGATAGGAAAAACACCCCCCACTCCCGAACCATACTACCCCTATAAAAAATTATATTTTTCCAAAGTGCTACTAATATAGCTCTATCCAAATACCAAGTTTCAGCTTTATATCATTATAGGTTGTCGAGATATTAAAATCGAAACTTTTTCCTTTTCACCCTCCCCCACCCTCACCCTCTACACCCACACTTCCTAAATTTTGTTTTCCGCTAGGGCTCTATTAGGCCTACTTCTGGTAAAAATTTTAAGCATCTATCTTACACTGTTCTTGAGATATGATACGTGATTTTTTAAAAAAATTCTTATCCCCTCCACTTTCATGCTCCACCGCCTCTTGAAAAATTTTACGTTTATCAAACTTCATTTGTGAACCTTTATACACAAACCAAATTTTATTTATCTAGTGCAATTGGTTCGTGAGATATCGTAATCTAAAGTTTTTTACCCCCCACCCCCGTACGCCACTTCCTCCACTCAAATTTTTGGTTTCGATCTATTCTCCTAGTATACCTACAGATATTCATTAAGTTTCAATTTTGTGACATTAACCGTTTAGGAGATATCGATTTTAGAATGTGTCAATCTCACCTTTTTTGCGTTTCGGAAGCATTATTTTTCTCCCCACTCCCGAACCCCTTCACCTATATCGGCAATTTTTTTGCAAATGGGTCCACTACCGAAGTTCTATATAAATTCCAAATTTCAGCCTCCTAGCATAAGCGGTTGCTGAGATCTAGAAACCAAAATTTTCTGTCTAAAACGCTTCCCCCTCCTCCCCCCTCACACCCCCACCCCTCCAAATTTGGTCACTTTAGGGGGCCTACCCACTCTACCCACGAAAAAAAATTCAATTAAATAGCTCATAGCGTTTGGATGCTACGAGCCTTCAAACAATTTTGCGTACACCGGTAGACGTACGGCGTACGGCGTACGGCGGACAGACGGACTGAAAATTTTTTTTTGCTTTTTTCGTGTCTACTCGTTATGAAACGTAAAAAAAAAAATTTTGAGGGTAGCAAATTTTTTTTTTTTAAAAATCGATAACAATACTGTATTATTGAAATAATAAAGTAAAATAACAAAATTGTATTCGATAAAACCAGTCCAAGTTACAAAAATATATTTTTGCGTAATCAAAACTAAGATCATTTTTTGTCTATTAGAATAAACTGAAATTGAAACTCAAACTGGCTATCAGAAAATGCGGTGATTTATGACAAATACAACTAAGAGATCTGTCTATGCATGCGTGCATATATTCTGCACATGTATTTCTGGCTTAAGTTCATTATCTATATGTACAGTAAATTTAAACTGAAAATAAAAATTTTCTTTATTATCTAAACAAAATTACATTTCGCATAATTTATTTCATAACAAAGAGAGGAACGCTTTTAAATTTCGATCTCTATAAGAACTTTTATAAAATTACGTCACTATTCGCTAAAATACTAAATTTCTAGTATTAATAGGATCTACTACAATATTACACTCGAAAGGCATGATCTACTCCGGAAATCAGCTTATCAAGTGACAACCCTGTTGTTGACAGGTCCCTGGTACAGAGTCATGAATCAAAGAATACAAGATTATGACAGACGCATGTGCCTTATTCTTCTCTCTGCTGTGCTGACGTCACTCAGAGAGTTCGAGTGAGGAACAAACGAATGTATGAGCTGTTTTGTAACGGATTTGCAGTATTTTGTAAAGTGGTACCTAGGCGGTTTCGTACATTTTGCGTCTTTTGTTGCTAATGGCCGAAATGGACTGGCACTTGTCGTTATCTTTCTTTGTTGTATCATGGGTGGGTACTACTCAGGCGCGTAGCGTGAATCTTCGTTGGGGTTGCGCGACGACTCAATCGCTAAATTTCGCGGAATTTTTTGATAACTTCCTGGAATTTAGTAATCGAAATTTTATTTCGGAATGAAAATTACGTGTTTATGGTTATAGAATTCATAGAATTTGATTATCGTATTATATCGCTAGCCCTACGAAGTTTCACACTACGCGCCTGCTACTACTGTATACACGAACTCTCTGAGTGACGTCATGCGCAAAACATGACCGAAAAGGACTGGCACTTGTCGTTATCTTTCTTTGTTGTACAGAGTCAGACATCAGTTTAGCAGTGCCCGGTGTCTAGTGTGCTTGTGCTTTAGAACTTACAACTTACCGCAACGCAATCATGTTGATGGAAACAGAATCTCCTTCTCTTGTCACCAAAGATCCGACCTTTTCAAGCAGATTTTTTTCTTCCTTGGCGGAACTCCGGAAAACTAAAGAGGTAAGTCTCTTTTCAGAACAGTGTAAAAGTTCGGGGAAAAATGTTACCTTGTGATTGGAACTGAAAATTAAAATCAAGTTCTTTTATCGACGAAGCGTTAAGTTCCAATCAATTCGCGATGATAAACACTTGTCGGTTGACCTTAAATAAAAACATATACGTATTTAAAAATTTGTGAAAAGATTTAGTATCACGCACAAGCGAAAAAGTAATGTAAGAGATTTTTCATATTTTACATTTACGTTCCAAATGAAACTTTGGTATGTTTTAGAATGTGGTCAATAAAAATTGTTGACTGTCGGGACGTAAAACAATAAATAAAAACGTTTTAAAATTTTTGTTTTCATTCAGCCAGTACAGTTCGTGACGCCATTATGGCATGTTTGGCTGACGCTCGCTACGCTCCAACTACCCTCTTAGGGGTCGAATTTTAAAAAATCCTGAAAACTTTTTCTAGGTATTTATATGAACAAGACGTACAATAAAAATGAATTCAACATTTGGGAAAACCTAATAGATATGATAAAAACCGTGAAAATATATGCATTCCATTTTCACTAATAATTTTTTTTGCCCCCCCCTCCGAACGCCAATGGATATTTGAAATTTTTTTTATCTAAATTAGTTTTCTAGTTGATTTACATAAGTGTACCGTGTTTAAACTTTGTAGCATAAGCCGTTCTATAGATACGAAAAACACCCCCCACCCCCGTACCATACTACCCCTATAAAAAATTATATTTTTCCAAGATGCTACTAATATAGCTCTATCTAAATACCAAGTTTCAGCTTTATATCATTATAGGTTGTCGAGATATTAAAATCGGAACTTTTTCCTTTTCACCCTCCCCCACCCTCACCCTCTACACCCACACTTCCAAAATTTTGTTTTCTGCTAGGGGTCTATTAGGCCTACTTGTGGTAAAAATTTTAAGCATCTATCTTACACTGTTCTAGAGATATGAGACGTGATTTTTTAGAAAAATTCTTATCCCCTCCACTTTCATGCTCCACCTCCCCCTTTAAAAATTTTGCTTTCAGCAAACTTCATTTATCAACTTTTATACACAAACCAAATTTTATTTGTCTAGTGCAATTGGTTCGTGAGATATCGTAATTTAAAGTTTTTCACCTCCCACCCCCGTACGCCACTGCCCCACTAAAATTTTTATTTCCGATCCATTCTCCTAGTATACCTACAGATATTCATTAAGTTTCAATTTTGTGACATAAACCGTTTAGGAGATATGGATTTTTGAATGTCTCAATCTCAGCTATCGAGCGTCTCGGACGCATTATTTTCCCCTCCACTCCCACACCCCTTCACCCATATCGGTAATTTTTTTGCAAATGGGCCCAAAGCTCTATATAAATTCCAAGTTTCAGCTTCCTAGCATAAGCGGTTAGAAACCAAAATTTTCCTTTCAAAACGGTTCCCCCACCTCCCCCCTCGCACCACAACCTCCCCCTCACACATTCGCCCCCGTAAACGTGGCACCAGTCTACCCACGAAAAACAAATTCAACTAAATAGCTCAAAGGGTTTGGGTGCTACGAGCCTTCAAACGTTTTGCGTACAGCGGTCGACGTACGGCGGGCAGACGGACAGAACATTGTTTTTGCTTTTTTCGTGTCTACGTAGCAAATTATGTTGTATAATATATAAAATGTCCGTCTGCCCGCCATAGACACAACCGTTTGAAGGCGCGTTGCTCACAAACCCGTAGAGGTATTAAGTTGAACATTTTTGATGGATAAATTGGGTGAACCCCTACGAATGGTTTCTTTTTGAGTGAATGGGGTAAAAGAGGGGGGGGTATAGCATTTTAGACGAAAAATTTTGATTTCTAGATCTCAGGAACGCTTATGCTATGAGGATAAAAGTTGGAACTTATGTAGAACTATGATAGTGGAGACATTTGCAAAAAATGGTCGATATGTTTTGAGAGTTGTGAGGGTGAGTGGAGAAAACAATGGGCCCGACACGCTCGGAAGCTGATATTGAATCATTGGGAAACCCATATTTACTGCATGGTTGATGTTATAAGATTGAAACTTTGTGGTTGTCTTAAGGGATACTAGGAGATTAGACAAGGGCTAACATTTTTAAGGGGGCCGTGGGTGTGATACGTATGTAGAGGTTGATGGTGAGTCAAAAACTGCAAAGATTAGAAAGCTAAAAATGGACGACTATATGGAGCCAGTACAGAGGCACCCTAGAAAATTATATATTTCCATATCTAAATAGCCTAAAAACATTTCTTCAAGTGTTAAGATATAATTCCTAATGGAGTGTAAAGTGGCTGTATCCATTTTGACGAATTCCGATACATTTCTTAGATTTCATGAATCAAATCGAATTAACTTTTACTTTGAAAAGCTTTAAATATAATCTGGTGGTGAAAATAAGGTAAGGTATTGTTCAAGTGTTCACAAATTCCGAATTCCCTTTTATTTCTATGGGCTTTATACATATACATATAATGATCTGAAAATTAATTTAATAATTTTCGATATTCAACCCTTCTTATTATTTTTTGGGTAGAAGTCCGGAACGCGTTTAATGCTGTGATGCGGTGTAGGTTACTATGCGACTGACATCCTAAAGAATAACCAGGAGGTGGTTTGGAAAGTTATTTTTTAGGTCGTCACTGCGTTTCTTTTTTTTCCGTTTGTTTTAAACTTTTGTCCGTTTGTTTTAAGCTTTTAAATTCTATTTCTGTTTTTTTTTCAGTTATGTGACGTTGTGCTCCGTGTGTCTGGTGGAACCATCTACGCACATAAGGCAGTCCTGTCGGCATGTTGTCCATTCTTCAGGACAATGTTTACAAGTAGTTTCTTCACGTAACATTAAGCGAGGGTCATTTTAATTTTTTTCATTTAATTTCAGGTAGTTTTTCCGAGAGTAGCCAGAGAGATATTGAACTTCTTCACGATTCGAACCATGAAGTCATGTCTGCTATTGTGGATTATATGTATTCGGGTTCAGTTGTAATTTCCTTGAATCAAATTTCAAAACTATTAAACAATTTCGATTACTTGCAAATGAATGAAGCAAAAGAACAGTGGGAAACAATGGCGACATTACTAATACAACGAAACAATTGCATTGAAGTATTCCTACAATTAGGTATGTAATTTATCTTACGATCGATCACTTATTGCTTCGTTAAAACGCAATCAACCTCTTTACACCTCAGTACGGGGTTGAATATGAAAAAATTTCGAAACCGGTTTCTAGGCGCTTATATAAAGAGCGAGTCGACTCGCCCTTGCACAAAATTTCACTACTGTAAACAGTGATGCCAATTTGGTGCTTTCAGCGTTAAATTTGGTGCTCAAAATTTCCTTTCAGCGGACAAAAATTAGTTTTACCGCTTGCGCGTTAATTGGTGCTTTACAAAATATTTAACGCTTTTTTAACGCTATTTGAATATTCCCGCGAAAAACATTGATGCCATTGACAGTCTGTAGCAATAACATATCACTTTCACTACAAACAAACTGTTGTGCTTCTGTTTCTGTTTCATGTTGTATCTCAATTTTTCACCTTTCTCCTTCTCTTGAAAAATTACGCTCATGGACATCAATTTTCCACGTATCACTCGCCCCCGGTAATTAATATCCAACGGAATTTTACGAATTCCCACAAAGTGGAGTGAGGAATCAGTGCTGTCGTTAAACTGGAATTGCAGCATTTTTATTGATTATAATTTATTTATTACTACCTTGCAATTTAATTCAACATATTACTTATTACATATTTAAAAACGGAGCTAATTTCATAAAATTACTGTAACAATACCTAAAATGACAAAGATTGAAATTTTATATGTACTATTGCCTAGTAACATGTAAAGAGCTGGATAGCAGCTTCATGAAGATACAATCCTTGATTAAAAGCCTAGTAGATATAATTTATTTATTTACACATGTACCTATTATATTTTTTTGTTATATATAATATAACACATTGTTATACATAATATAACACATTGCTTTCTAAATAGAAAAGAAAAATAACCAATATTAAGAATGTTCTAGAAAACATTAGGAAAATTTATTAAAATTTCATCTATGCAATACCGAACTCGTAATGCTGAAGCGGTATCTCTGCTCAGTACTACACATGTTCATCTAGAGATTTGAATATTTCAGTACCGGTAAAAAAAATAAGGGTAAAAAACCAAAATGACAACACTGTGTGCAAAAATCGCGGAAACGCGCGGCGGTTTTCAGTTGACTTTGAAAATAACAAGAACTTTGAAAATAACAAGAACAGTTTCATATATAGAAAGGGAAACTTGCTATTTTTTTATTGATACAATATAATCCGCAATTCAAAATCGAAATAAAGTCTGCTTCAACTTTAAAAATGATCTGAACATATTTTTTTATGTACTTACTTTTATATTTTCAAAATGAACATATTTCTGTTATACCTTTTTTCTTACTCTTTTTAATATAATTTAATACACTTGACTAAATTTTGTTTATGTGTGCAAAGTTATTTTTTTACCAATAAAAAACTCTACTTAAATTCAGGTCCCAAGTTCAAAATACATATTACTTGATCATTAGATCAGAAGCGATAAATACGGAAAAAATATTTTTAGTGCTTTTAAGCTGGAATTAACGCTCAAATTACCATATTTTAGTGCTCAACCAAGAAAAATACTTGGCAACACTGACTGTAAACACAAACCAAATTTTATCATTCTAGTATAATTGTTTCGAAAGATATTGCAATACAAAGATTTTCACCCCACCCCCACATCCCGCCACCGTAAAATTGTTAGTCCTTATCTACGCTCTAAAAGAATCCTAAAGTTTCAACCTTGTGGCATAATTCGTTGAGGTGATATGGATTTTAGAATGTTTTGATCAGACTTCCACACCCATATTGACCATTTCTACGCAAATGGCAGCACACATGTGTATATGGTGTTTTAAATCAGTACAGTCGCTTATAGTTTGTTAGAAGCACTGTAAGCGTAACGCCTAAGTCACAACGACAACGCAGTCCACCGCAGACTAGCTGAAATTAAACTCAAACTGACGTAGACATTGAATCGGTATCTGATTTGATATTTTACTGACTGCGCCAAGCTGCGCGCTGCTACCTCATTCTACGATGTATCTGACTCCAGCATTAGTCGGAAATTAAACCGAATAAACTTTACTTGGAGCCAAATAAATCGTTGATATGCGAAACTACATGCAAGAAATTCTTTTCAGAGCTACATTAAGTTTGAACAATTTGTTTTTCACTCATTAATAAAATTTATTATATTTCCAATGAAGAGATTTCCTCGTTTCGATAAGAGAGAGAAGGAACTGTATTTCAGATTTTATGATTCGCTTGCTAGAAAAATAATAAGCGCACTTATCCAGTGCAGAGCAGATTAGCAACATGGAAAAACGACCACAAAGCAATGCTTTTGTTGTTGCTTTCATATCTATATATCGTTCACTTAGTCTGCACTGGATGAAGACAAAAGAGCACCCCTCACATTACTCTAATACCCTCTGAGTCTTCGATTTTTAAATCTTTCTAATTGAATTTATATCTTTTGATAGAATCTATACAAAGGTCTTCACCCAACGCGCTGTACGATTCGGCATTGAGCTGTCTTCTGGATAATCTAAACTTGATTCGCCTTTCAAGCAGATTCAAAGATCTAGATCTGGACCAAGTAAGTGTAAATCACAATTTTTGATATTTTATAATAACAATAAAATTCCAGCTCGAATTAATTTTGTCCAAAGTTGCTAAGACTGAAGCCGATTCAGTTTCTGCGGCAATCATGAGTTGGATTAAACATGATCTGAAAAATCGACAATGTTTCCTTGAGAGCCTTTTGAGCCATATATCTGTTGAAAATTTATCAGATTTAGAGACTAATATTATTTTGAGCGAGGAATTTTTAAAGAACGATAACAACGGATCTAAATCGTTGGTAAAATCGTTTTTAGAAAAAGGACGGCTAGCATTGCCTAAAGTATTGCATATATTTAATTTTGGTCATATATTACAATTTGATACTCAAACAAAACCTTTAATGTTACCAGTAACACGAAAAACACATACAAAAAGGAATTTAAAATCAGTGACAAGATTTAAACATGATTTTTATGTTTGCGGTTATCCACCAGAATTCGGTCGATTCAAAGGTCATACATACGAATATACAAACCTCAACCAGAATGTAGGAAAATATGCAAAAGTACTTTGTGCAGGACAAGACTGCATATATTTGATAGGCAGTTGTTATCCAGATCATGAGGAAACATCAGCCTCACGCTATCTTTGTGATCAGAATCAAATGTTAAGAATACCTGATTTACTGAAACCTAGATGGCTTCCCGGTGTCGCTTTCTATAGTAAGTGCATTAATTTGAATATCCTTGAAAAAAATTTATTTAAAATTCGTCTTTAGATTCTGCTGTTTATGTGATCGGTGGCAGTTACAAAGCCAGAACAGTCGAACGATTTGATCCCAGAGAAGGTCGTTTTAACAGCGCTGGTGAAACTCCAGTTCAATATTGGTGTAGTGCAGCAGTATCATCCAACTCAATTTATTGTTTAAATGACGACAATATTATTAATTACGATCCTAGAAGTCAGAGAAACTATTCCATAGAACATTGGTAAGTGCAACTATTTTAAGTATAACAAACAATAAATGAAAATTACGAAAAAAATTAAATCTTTTCTTTAGGATCGGGCGTACAATTACAACTTTAGACGGTATTTTGTATGTTGTCCGCCGTAACGGTATTGCAGAGTATAACCACAATACCAACTGCTGGGATCAAATATCATCATATGACTTTAGGGATCCTATTATAATTTCATAATATCCGAATAAATTTCTGTATACTTTTCATAACACGAAGGAAACTGTTTTATTTCTGTCGATGAAATCCGTAAAGTATCATAAGTTTAATCCAGCCCAGAATATTGTAACGCATAGAACGGAGCCTGACAGATAATGTCAGCCATAGAGATATTTTCTGACAAGACACCGTTTTTGTATCAAGCGCTTTGAAGCCAACGTAGTGAGATGCCAATAGTAGCCTAGTGTCAATTGTTTTTGTTTTGCGAGTGAATGAATGCGAGTCTTCCGCCTTCAACTCAGTCGCTTCTTGTCATCTCCAGTACACATATCTCTATGATGCCAGCCAACTAGTCAACCTGGAGAAATAAGTTGTCGAGACCATGGTAAACTTTTCTCACACTTATTTTTTCTACTTAGATCCAATAGATCATGAAATTCGTCTGGTGCCATTCGTAGGTAATTTATTTCTCCTAAGGATTCTATACTTTAAACTCTGCCTCTAAATAGAAAAAAATACGTAAATAAATAAGAAAAATCTCCAACAATCTGGGCGCAACTTTACTATTTTTGGGTAGAAGTCCGGAACGTGTTTAATGATGAGAAGCGATGAGGGTTACTATGCGACTGACAACCTAATAAATAACGTTCCAAATAGCCTCCTGGTTATTCTTATTATTTGACAACTGTCACAAGTGGTATTTATTTTATTAAAGAAACTGTTACATTCGTCGTTTTATTTCTTAAATAAAATTTCTTCTTTTATTATTCAGCGAATTGGAATCATTAAAGGCGCTACTAGTAAACCCAATCCAGTTTTTTGACATTTCACTCGAAAAGTGCTACGGAGCGAAACGACAACTGTTCTCGTGGGAAGGATTATCAAATTCACTACAGTACACTACGCGGTTTTGCTACGTTGTAGAAAAACCACTCCGTAGCAAGATTTCGTGTGTTCACGTGGGACTACGTATTGCTACGTAGCGTTACGTCGTTGACGACGTAAACGCGGTATTAGTCATTGTTCCTCCAGATGTTATTAAAAATTCCCGAAATTACATTTTAGGGATAGTTATGTATGAAGGATTCAGTAAAATAACTTTGTGATATGATTGGGCGTTGTAAACCGAAGTATTGCAAACTTTTCCAACTTCGTTGTGAATAACTACTTCCTGTAATTGCGAGATAAAAAGGAAAGCACCGCATGGTCACGCACTCTTCTCGACCAAAGCCGCACGACGCAACAACCGATGAATTTTTTACATTTAACATTTTTATATTTCTTATATTTTTATATTGTATTTTTCATATTTCCTTCTATTTATTACAACTTAATTGGGACCTAATTCCACGTGTATAACGAGCTTTAAGATGTAAAAATGAATTCATTATCTAAACAGGCCTAAGAGCAATTGAGGAATTCTTGAAAACATCCTTAACTCACCCTGTGGTAGTTCCAGGAACCTGGTAATAGAAATGGACTACCCATATCAGATTTTCCCATACAATATCCGAGACAACGATGTGCCAAAAAACATTGCCCTCTCTCTCCCGCTCAATTACACGGTGTTGTTGTTGTGCGGATTTTGAATTTTCGAAAAGTTTCGAAACTTCTTTCAAAGGCAGTTGGGTAACTATTTCTTTTGCATAGCCAGAGAAGTAGCCAGAACCACCTACTAAATTCATAACAATAAATTAATTCATTACATTTTTTTCTGTGACATTTCGCAAAAGGTTTCTTGGTGCTATCTTCCACAGTCTTCGAGGGAAAATCTGTATCGGAATACTGAAAGGTATCTAAAAACTGCCTTTCTTTTATGTCTCTAAGATATGTATTTACATTATCTGCACTTATTAATTGACACCGCACAAAATAATTCATTTAATATTAATTTTATCGTTAGAACATTACCCTATTTAGAACAAAGTGCCTGGTATAGCAGTGAAACAGTCGGTCACCCTTGGGCTATGCATGTGTGAGTGCGAGATTCTACCCGATGGCTTTCATATACAGGGTGGGCCATCTAGTGGTTTCTTTTTAAATCATAGGTTATTTTGACACTGAAAGCTGTTTCCCGCTCGAAATCTTGACAGAAAGTCAGTACCATACCTCCGCGGAACGAAATGAGTCGCTCTACGCTTGAAAAACGTTGGAAAATATTGAAAACTTATTTCCAAAGTGAGTGCTGTGTAGCCCAAACAGTGCGTTTTTTGAAAAGAAGTTTTGGCCGAAATGAAGCACCCATCGCGCTTGCTGTACGCAAGTTTGTGCAAAAAGTTCGTGAGACTGGCATGCTAGTGGACAACACTCATGGCCCCCGTCGTCGTACGGTGCGCACAGACGAGAATGTGGCTGCTGTAGCCGAGAGTGTGAGACTCACTCCACGAACATCAACTCGCCGTCGATCTCAACAGCTCAACATTTCACGCACTAGCCTGAGAAGAATTCTGCACAAAGATCTCGGACTATTCGCTTACAAGGTCCAATTGACTCAGCAATTAAAGGCGCACGACCACCCGCTTCGTTATCGCTTCGCAATTTGGACCTTAGAGCAGCTTGAATTAGACAACGATTTTGGGCGAAAAATCATCTTTTCTGACGAGGCGTATTTTCATCTCTTTGGCTACGTTAACAAACAAAATTGCCACATCTGGGGCTCGGAAAACCCGCATGTTATTGTCGAGAGAGTACCAGTTTGGTGCGGATTGTGGAGTGGTGGCATCATTGGACCATTTTTCTTCGAAAATAAGGCTGGGAACAACGATTCGGGCAACGGTGAACGTTACAGAGCCATGTTATCCGACTTTTTTTTTACTGAAATTGAAGACATGGATTTGGACGACCTCTGGTTCATACAGGATGGCGCGCCATGCCACAATCGATCTTTTACGCACCAAATTCCCAAATCGTGTTATCAGCCGTCTTGGCGATGTCAATTGGCCGCCTCGGAGCTGCGATTTGAACCCTGTGGATTTTTTTTGTGCGGAACCGTGAAGGACCGATGTTATTCCAACAATCCAGAAACGATTCAAGCACTTAAGGCCCCATGTGCACGTTAAATGCGATTTTGTTGATTTATGGCTGTTTTCCATTGCATTTTTCACTTCAATAGCAAAAAAAAACAAAATAAAATTATATCACTTTATTAGCTGGTATGTAAACTACGTGGCCAATAGATAAAAAATTCAAAACTGTATTTGGAAAAATTGCTATTAGAGCAACAACCCTTGAACATTTTTTAAAATGCGTAAATCCGAGTTTTTTAAGTGCATTTATTACCTATTTCTTGAATAATGAACATGTCATTTTCATTAATATAATGCTAGAAAAAATCTTAAAGAATATCCTAAATAGATTAAATTTTAAAAAATTTTCATTTTTGTTAATAATATATGAAGTCAAACTGAAGCAATTTTTCACGATTTTCATGGCAGAAATTACATAAGAAAACAGCATTTCATTGAAAACTTTCATAGATAGTATAACTAATTGGTATATCTAGAAGATAAATCAATGAAAAAATTATTGATTTTGAATAGTTATGCGTTTCAAATAATTAGAAAACCTATAACACTATTTATTCTGTAAATTCAAAGTTAGTTTGCTGCTAGCCAGCGAACGATGCAGACGTGTTGTTCACGCCAAATTTTTCTTCGCTGTTTTTCTTTCGTCATATTCGTACTTCCCCTAACTTACTAGGAAGAAGAACCAGACTAGGCTTAGGCGATGATGGGACAGAATGGCGGGTTTACGTGGCCGATGACACCGTATCTACATGACCACGTGAGTTGGTATTATACACAGATATATTGTATAAGAAAATTTTGAGTACTGGATATTCCACCAAGAATCGCCTAAGGTGTGACCTTACCATCTCCGATTCTTTTGAAAATTTTTGTACTTGAAGAACTAGTGAAAAAAATAATTGAAATGAAATTTTTTTTTTCTATCTCATTTTATTTGTTAGTTATAGTATGTTAAAGTTATCGCAATGATGGTGTCCGAAAATTCATATCTCTGGTAATTTTTATCCTAGAATAATAAAATAGGGCTTATTTATTTATTTATTTTATTTTGCAGCCGATCGTGACTGCAGTATGTTTTCCCATTAATTTTCGCGCGCGCCAAAAAACTTCTTTTTTCTAACCTCCTCTCTTCTACTTGCTAGCTAGCTGTCAGACAAAACTCCAAAAAAAACCCCCAACCACCATCCAACTAATTGTTGTCTGGAATTGGTGTGGATCACAGTAATGCCAACTGCATTAATTGGTCCACACCAATTCCCACAGATGACACTACAAGTGATGCGATCGATAGAATTATGCAGTGGTTAAGTAGAGCGGATCTAGAGTTGGCTTCGCATAAAACGGAGGCGGTTCTTTTGAGCTCTCGAAATGTGCGCAATGTTCACATTCAGAGCCGGAAAGCACGAGGTCATCTCGCAGCCAAATCTGCGATATCTTGGGGTGTTAATTGACACTCGGATGTCCTTCAAGGACCATCTTCTGGCGATCAGCGAAAAGGCTTCAAAGGTTGACACTGAACCTGATTTTTGAAAGCAAATTTTGATGACCTACACGAGGCCCAATTTCACACTCCTTGGTGGCGTTAATAAGTAAAATTGCCGCATTTTGGGAACGGAGAATCCACACGAGATCCATGAAACGCCATTGCATGATCAAAAAGTGACTGTTTGGGCCGGCGTTTGCGCGAAAACCATCATTGGGCCATCATTTTTTTTTCCGACAAAACGAAACAGTCGATGGAAAACGATATCGGTGGATGTTAGCTCATTATGTCTGCCCGCAAATGCGTGAAAAAGGTCTGGATGGTTACTGGTTTCAACAAGACGGTGCGCCATGCCACACTGCAAATGAAACAATTCAGTTTCTGCAACGGAAATTTTCTGGACGTCTGATGTCGAAAAGAGGCGACATTGACTGGCCAATGAGATCTCCAGATTTGACTCCTGCGGACTTATTTTTATGGGGTTATTTGAAAAGCAAACTGTACGCTAGCAAGTCTCAGACCATTGACGAGCTCAAAGCAAACAATCGTGCCGAAATCATCACTATACCGCCCGAGATGTTCGAAAAAGTAATGGAAAACGCAGCAAAAAGGGCACATTTTGCTGTGGCCAATAGAGGCAGCCACTTGATTGATGTTGTATTCAAAAACTAATCCAAATAAATTCTAAAGGACCAAATTGAATAAAAATATCTCACATATAAAAATCAGTTGTTTTATTTTCAAAGTTATTCAATGTTTACATACCAATATAAAAGATGGCGCACCCTGTATATGATTACAAGTAATGTGTATTGAAAGTATAATAGGGGGGTGAGTAGATATTATATTAACAACGGCGTTAAATTACAAAGCAAACTTAAGCATACCTTATATTGTATATATAAAAAATGTACAACCTCTGTACTTTGCAATAAAGAAATGATTATTTTCCATAATTTGATATGAAATAAGCAAACATTAAATAAGTTTATGTTGTAACATGTTGCTACAATAAAATAACAATTCAATTAAAGAAAACCACATTAATTCTGTGCAAAGTATAGCTTGTATTTACTTCAGATTCTGTCATCAAGGAATTTATTTAGATATAATTCCTTTCATTCAAACATGCTGCTACAAGTGATTTGCCGTTTTTCAGTACAGATAAATAACTTCGATACGATAAGTATTGACTCGCGTTCCTTTATATAACATGTTTATATTTTAGAAGAGTTGGTTATAGTCACGGCATCATTTTCTTTATTTTTAATACAAACTTTCATGTGATGATTAATATTATATCAAACTCAAATGCATGTTTACTAGTGATTTTTGTATTTAATTTCTGCTCTTCTTAATATGATTATAAAATATTATACGATTTCTATTTATTATAATATAATTTTAAGACAATTAAGACAACATTCAATGCACGTACATATAATATATTAAATGCATATTAAATAGCAAACAAAAATTTAATGCAGTTTAATCAGGTTATATTATATTCAATTTCAATTAAAAAAAATACAGTCAATTAAATTAAAAGTAAGTAGTTGCCAACATTTGTGAATTACAGTCGACAGTACATACAGAGGCAATTTTTCAACAGTTTCGGATCAACAATTTTGAAAATCTTCAATAATACATCCATTATTAAAAATCGGATTAAAAATTTGAAAACATGTTAATTGCCAGTACGCGCAGTATTTATAGTTGACTGTATTTTCATTCTGGGTTGAAAAACTCTTGTTATTTATAATTGTATTCATTTTAATGTCATTATTTTTAAATATTCAAGAGCATTCCGAGCTGCGCTGCACTGGGCGTCCTTTGATGTGGGAGATGATCCTTGACACACAACCACTGGAAGGGTTGATAGTTGAACCAAACATTGACAATGTCCAGAATACGTCTTCTCTTCAATATCAACGTATGTGACTTCGAAATGATGCTCAGCAGCAATCTCCTCGAGAAATTGCACGAAATTGTTATCCTGATCATTGCGACATGTTGTCTGGAATAAAAAAAAAACAATAAAAAGATTAAAAATATTAATAGAAAGTATCCAGTAGTCGCAACAAACAGACAGAACTAACTAATGGTCCGAAGATAAATCTCAAAATGGTTTAGATAGTAGAATCGAATTTTATAATCCTGAGGTAACACAACGGACCATTTAGGACTAAGTGTGTCTGTTTTTATTACAGGACACCCCACCTATTTAAAAATTAATATGTATAAAATTTCAAATTCCTAGCTAGAAGCGTTCTGACGTTATCAGCAAACACTCGTGAAACAATCGTGGACTTTTGTATTGGAGCTACTCGAAGCAGCGAGGAGATTTCTCAAAACTAATTTCTGTAAAATTTCCACTTCCTAGAGACGATTTCTCCAGTTATAGTAGGTTTCCAAGGATCTTTATATGGTAGCTGCATAAAGGACTCACTAGACTTTCTTCATACTAATGCATATATTGAAACCATTCAAACGTAAAATTGGGAAAAATTTCATATATTTAGTTTGAAGCATTCTGAAATTATCCGCCAATTCTTCAAACTCACATACTGCTATATTAATTTTTTTAGTTTTGCTGTCTTCCAGACCGCGGGATAATCTTCGCGACTTTCTCTGCCTGCTTTGAAAATACCATACCACTTTCAAATTATTAATGCCATTTCAATCCAATCGGCCCTTTCTAAAATTTTTGATGCAATCGTCACGAACATATTAACACCATTGCTGAGAAACTACATCACCCCTCACCAACATGGTTTCCAGAAACGGAAGTCTACAATGACTAATCTCTTGCCCTATGTTGAGACTATTATACATGCAATGGGAACTAATTCCCAGGTCCACGCAATCTACACCGACTTCTCTAAAGCCTTCGACAAAGTTGATCACTGCCTACTCGTTTCGAAGCTTCACGCATTAGGCATCTCTGGCGATCTTCTGAATTGGATATGTGATTACCTCCATGATCGCACTAGTATTGTAAATATAAAATCTTCTCAATCGGAACCTTTTCTCGTAACATCAGGAGTACCACAAGGATCGCATTTAGGGCCTCTGCTCTTTCTTGTTTTTATTAATGATGTATCTAATATATTCGTCAACGTAAATTTTTTGTTATTCGCAGATGATCTAAAGATTTATAAAATTATAAACACTGTACACGATTGTAGAATTATTCAAAATAATCTTAATTGCTTGTATGATTGGTGCATCACAAATCATCTTCCACTGAACATCTCCAAGTGTAGTTACATTGCCTTCAGCAGACGTCGTGAGCGCGTCAATATTAATTATTATCTTAATACTTGTCTGTTACCAGAGGTTGATGTTGTTAAAGACTTGGGTCTATTACTTGACTCTAAATTGACATTCGTACCTCACTATAACAGAATATGTAGTTCAGCTCGGAGAATGCTGGGTTTTGCTATACGCAATAGTCAAGACTTCAATAATATATATTCCCTAAAAATTCTTTATTGCTCATTGGTGCGTCCACATCTGGAATATTTATCTGTCATCTGGAACCCTTTTTTTCACATTCACTCTGCCCATATTGAAACTGTTCAACACAAATTCCTGCGGTACATTGCCTTTAAACTTCGCATACCTGTTGAAGCAATAGATTATGACTATTTGCTCACTACTTTGAATCTGGAGCCACTGTTTAAACGGCGTGAGCGATATGAGCTAATAGCCTTATTCAAAATTGTTAATGATAGGTTGGATTGCCCGGAATTTCTCGAATCTTTAAATTTCCGGGTTCCAAACCATGCATCTCGCTCAACCGATATTTTTTATATCGCTCATCATGAAACTAGTTATGCTAACAATAGTCCGGCCACTCGCTTAATGAGAACTGCTAACATGCATTCAGCAATGTTGGACATATTTTGTACAAATATTGAATGCCTAAAGGCTATAGAATTATGAATTGTTTTCCTTTCTTATTTAGTTTTTAGTTTTTAAATTACTTCCATTTAATTTTAGTCTTATTTTTTTTTTCTTTTTTTCTTCTTCTTTTTTTACACATTCTTCATTTCATTCTCCTTTACATTTATATATATAAGCTGTATTTTTCTTTGAGGGTCTTGCACCCGTAAATAACTAAATAAATAAATACCATATTTTAAATTTTCTTCGATTTTGACTTGGCCACAAGACGAAAACAAGAAGGACAATTCCAGAATCAGCTCCATCATTAATATTTACACTACTGAGCCATATAGTTACGATATCCAATCAATGAAAATAGTACTTATAGTTAATTACTACCTGATTCCGAGTACGTTTAACCTCCCTCGTACACTTAATTATTACTATGGAATCATTCCTTTCTTTTTTATAACTAAGTAATTATATTTATTTTATTATGTGATAATTATGATAGTTATTAATATATACAGGGTGCGCCATCTTTTATGTCGGTATGTAAACATTTTTCAACAGATTGACTTGATTGGACAAGTTTTGGAAACGTCAATTCAGAAGAATATTGCCGACAGACCGTCCACGTCACTTGGAATACGGTCAAACAGTTGCTCGAATGGTTGATACTGAACCTGATTTTTGGAAGCAAATTTTGATGACCGACGAGGCCCATTTCACACTCTTTGGCGGCGTTAATAAGTAAAATTGTCGCATTTGGGGAACGGAGAATCCACAAGAGATTCATTAAACGCCATTGCATGATCAAAAAGTGACTGTTTGCGCCAAAGCCATCATTGGGCCATTTTTTTCCGACAAAACGAAACAGTCGATGGAAAACGATATCGGTGGATGTTAGCTGATTATGACTGCCCGCAAATCCGTCTGGACAGTTACTGTTTTCAACAAGACGGTGCGCCATGCCACACTGCAAATGAAACAATTCAGTTGCTGCAACGAAAATTCCCTGGACGTCTGATGTCGAAAAGAGGCGACATTGACTGGCCACCGAGATCTCCAGATTTGACTCCTCCGGACTTATTTTTGTGGGGTTATTTGAAAAGCAAAGTGCACGCCAGCAAGTCTTAGACCATTGACGAGCTCAAAGCAAACATTCGTGCCGAAATCATCGCTATACCGCCCGAGATGCTCGAAAAAGTAATGGAAAACGCAGCAAAAGGGCACATTTTGCTGTGGCCAAAAGAGGCAGCCACTCGATTGATGTTGTATTCAAAAACTAATCCAAATAAATTCGAAAGGACCAAATTGAATAAAAATACCTCACATATAAATATCAGTTGTTTTTTTAAAGTTATTCAATGTTTACATACCGATGTAAAAGATGGCGCACCCTGTATGTATATTGAAAATTATTTTTACCTGTAATTTCGACAATTTATCTTCAGTTGAAGCTTTAAGCGTCTTATGAAATTGAGCAACTTTCTGACTATAGGCATTTGTCAAAGTTGGTATATGAGCGTCTTTAAGATCTGCATATCGATTCAAGATTACTCGATTCTGTGAAAGACATAATTTTCTGTTAATAAGCAAGTACGTATCTGTTTACAATTAAAGTTGAAGAATAATATAAATCAGAAATTAGATATAAATAAATATTTTTGTTTCGATGAAGCAACAAAAGCTCGCGAACGAACTGTGGTCTGGCGTAATCAAAGTTGAATTTATTTTGTCTACAATTTCAAGGTCGTTTACTTCCTGAATTTGACAACAAACTGGACCGAAAAATGCGTTATTACTTAAACATAATGTTCGCGCATTAGCCGAAATTATTGTAGAGCAGCGGGTCTCATTCTGTAAACGGAAAAGGCGAGGTGATATGGTCATATCTCGCATTTTCTCTTCATCGTTTTTTATTTCAATGATTCACATTTACAATACATGAAAGTTGCATTCCTATTTTATTACAAAACTAACTCCCAAAAATTACGAAATTTGTGACTTTACCATCGCCGATTCTCTGTACACTCTGAAGAACTACAGAAAATAAAATCATAATTTAAATTTATTTTCTACGTCATGTTTACTTTATTATTTCAAAAATAAATTATTGAAACCAACTTTAAAAAAATGCTACTCTGATATTTTGTATTTTCATGTTTTAGGGCTAAAAATACAATCCGCCTGTCCGCGGTACACCGTACCACAGGCAATACCAGATGACGAATCGACATAGGAAAACGTGTGTCATGTCCAAATTTGTCGTCCCTCTACATTGAAGATGACGAAGTAAGCATTAGCAATATAAGTGAGACTAGAGTCACTTTATACATACTAAACATACTAACTCAACTACACGCAGGGCATCAAGGCATCAAAAGGACACTTTCGATAGCAAGGAATCATGTATTCTGGTTGAACATGGGCAAAGAAATTACCGAATACATCGAGAAGTGCCAAGCGTGTGAATCAACGCAGAGAAACAACGTCAAAGAACCGTTGATCAACAAAGAAATTCCACATTATCCATTCGAAATCGTCGCCACAGACTTGTTCACATTCAAGTCTCGAGAATATCTCCTCATAGTGGACAGCTACAGTGGTTTCTTCGACTTCAAGCAGCTAAGCCACACTACGTCGACGGAGATCATCAAGCACATGAAGACATGGTTTGCCATTCATGGAATTCCGGCTAAGCTTGAGTCCGACAACGGGCCACAGTACGCTTCGATGGAGTTTCGGAAATTTATATCGGATTGGGGAATCGTGTACGCCACATCAAGCCCAAAATATCCCAGATCCAACGGACTCGCTGAAAGGTTTGTGCAAACAGCGAAAAACATGCTACGAAAGTGCATAAGCGACAAATCAGACATCGAGTTGGCTCTTCTGAATTACCGCAACACACCGAGGAGCGACGAGCTGGGTTCTCCAAACCAACGGCTGATGAGCCGTACAACACGTTCTCTCCTGCCGACACTTAAAAATCAGCTCAGGCCGCTAGTCATCGCCAAGGTGAATGAAAAGCTAAAAAAGGAGCGCGAGCGCCAGAAAACATCGCCAACGGACAACCAACGCTACCAAGATCGAGGTCAGCACAGGACGAAATGGCAATTCCACCAACAAAACAAATCACAACACGCTCCGGGCGAGTTGTTAAGCGAGTTGAAAAAATGAACCTATGTATAATGTATTTTTTAAAATTAACTTAAAAGATAGAGAAATTACTAATTTTTTTTAAGAAAGGGAGATGTGACATGCGCGCCATCTATGAACATATGTCTAATAAAGATACTACAACAGAACAGACGTACAAATGAAACGTTACAAGTACCTTGAGCACTTCTCGACAGCGCTTTACTAGCTGGGATTTAATAATCCCCGATTCCAATGCATTCAAAGCCGCCTGGCTGTCAATGTAGAGCGAGATATCCCGACCGAATATCCCCTCCATCAACATGATGTTACCTGCCTGGAGCACTGCCAGAATCTCAGCTTGGAATACACTACAGGCATCCGGCAGCTTGAAAGACTCCCTTGCACTCAACTGCTCAGAGAAGACTGCAGGGTATACAACCCTGAACGATGATTTAAAATCATTCACCGGGATCATATAATCTGTGCAAAAGTTGACCGGACCCTCAAGAAATTCCCTAAGAGTGGAGCTGTGTCCTATGGATCTCTCCCTAAAGAAACAACAGCTCAATAGTTTTACCGCTATGTTTGATGCAACCAAGCCCAAGGACTTAATATATAAAAAATATAAAAAATGTTGCATCACTTTTACCGACTTCTAAATTGTTTGATAATTGAGCATAAAATTGAAATCAAGATAATTACCTCTTCATTGCCATCTTCATCAATTATTTGGCTAATTTGACTCTGATCCAAAGAACTTTCCTGTAGTCTTGTCCACATTTTATGAGCAGCTAGCCTCTTTGCATCTTTTTTACTTTTGCCTTTTCCGACTACCCTATATTCAAGTATGGTGCAGGAAATAGTAAATTGTCTTTCATGGGGTAGTCCAACTTCCATTTCTGTTTCATACGTTGGTGGGGGCCAACGTCGTGCTATACACATTTCCTGTAAGCAACCAATAGGATTGCCCATTGCCTTTTCCTCGTAACTAGTATTTCTGTAATTTATAAAGATATATTAAAGGGTTTTAATAATACTGCCAGAACGTACATACTTAGTTCCACTGACCGGTGTACTTTGACCATCTCCATTGATCGCTGTATTTTGGGACGTAGTTGGCGAACGATCTGGAACTGTTACTCCTGTCATTTGGTCTATTAACGCTCTCGCTGCTGCATGTTTTGCTTCTTTCTTTGAGCGACCTGCACCCATAGCTGTGAACGGCGCATCTTCATCGGTAAAAGATACGCGATAGTGGAAAGTAGGTTCATGAATTGCTCCTTCCATTTGGACAAGTTCATAGCTAGGAGTTATTCCACGACGAACCAATAGTTCTTGTAAAATTGAAACTGGCGTTTTCATCGCCATACTTGGTGTTTCTTTCTTGTTGTGGGTATATATATGTTACATTTTGTTGATTTCAGTCAAGTATAAAAACGCATTAAAACAAAAATTTAAAAACATAAAGTCTATAAAACCACACTGAACATTGAAGCTCTTAAAAATCCTGTCTACTTGAAACTAGTGGGTTGATTTTTCGCAACTTTCAATAATGAACAAAATGTTTTAAAGGTATTGCGGATTCAATGTGGGATTTTTAAAAGACAACAGAATTTATAATCAAAAAAGTAATTTATTAATTTGAACATTTTGATGAACCCCTGAGCACGTAACTATCGACTTCGCTAACGAGATGGGAGATTCATTCTAGAGCAGCTTTAACTGGGGAACATTTCACCAGTAAATACTTCGAAAAAGTCAAAGAAGGATAGAACAAGTCAAAGACCGAGTTGCAAAATCGACTTGGCCTGGTGATGCCTCCTTAGTTGACATCAGAAAAGAAGCAGAGAGTGAAGAAAGTAGCCAACAACTCCACAAAGTGAATTCGACAACTGTCACAGAACTCAAGACCCGGAGGCAATGAGACCAGGGACGTCATTTCAGTTTTTTCTAGGGGGGCAAGATGTTATGTTTGTATATATTTTTATATATAAATATACATGTTATATATAATCTATAAAAATACATAATTCAGGGGGAGGGCAAATGCTCCCCCTGCCCCCCCACAAATGACTTCCCTGTATTTAGGATTGCTGAAAAAAAATTTAGAATATTCTTAAGATTTCTGCATTTTTTTCTGTATTAATATTCTTTTAACATTTAACAACCACTCGAAAGATAAATAATATCATAAGTCGACTCGAAGCCAGAATAATTTGAAAGTTATTTCTTTGGTCATCTTATGACTAACAGTTATTTTTTGATTAATTGCAGTTGTTACTAGGAAACCCAGTTATGAGTTTCTAAGTAAGACGTCGAAATGAAATTTAACATTTACAAACTTTGGTTTAAACAACAAAAAGTGATATTTGCACACTGACAGAAAAGTCATATACTTCATATTGATGAACGCTTTTATTTATTATAAATTTATTTCATCAATTTGATGCACAAAAACATTATCCGGATGTAACATGCATCGTGTTTCTGAATTATTTGACAAAGCTATTCGCCAAAATGACGAAATCACAATTTTTCAATTTCCAATTTTTCCAATTGATGAACAGTTTCATCGTCTGATGAATATTACATAAAAGATTTTTTACTGCGAAAATTGTGTTATTTCGATTGTGTTTTTTTGTGTCCTTCGTGAAGTTCGCTAATCGCTTATTGAAACATTTTATTTTTAATTGTACCTCTATTATAGCCTTACATAAATAAGAACTCCCAGTTTTTTATTGTAAGTTTGAAGCTGCGAACCTTCAAATCAATGATTATTCTTCACCGTGCATTTTTTTTTTAAATTCTGATCAATATTTTCATATAAACTTTTAAAAAGTAGTGTTTTGATTTTAACCTACTCAATAATATGTCACAAGTTTCAGCGATTGTTTAAACGGTTATAAATTTTCAGGTGGTAAAGTAATTTGTTTTCAATATGCTGAAAAATCATCAAAATGATGGAAAAGTCATAGAGCCAAGTACGTGTTACTCTTCAAGTTGTAGATGTTCGTTAATGTGAAGAAAATTATACAGGATTTTTTTCGCAGTTCTTCATCAGTATGAAGAAACATGCATCAAATGATGCATGTGTTCATCAATGTTCAGCTGTAGGTGTTTGTTAGTATGAAGCAAAGTTTATCAAATGATAAAAGTGTTTTTCAAGTTTTGGTTCTAGTTGTTCGTGTGAAGAATAATTCATCAAATCACGTTTATATTCATCATCATATTCAAATTTTGTTACATCATTATTCGTTATTATGATGAAAAAATTGCCAGTAGATGAACATGTTCATCATTTTGTGAATATGACTACATCAAATAAATGCACGCGTTCATTGAACCAAAATTGACGATTGTTTTCATTAGTTTAGTGAAAAAATACTTTAATATGATGTACCAACGTTAGTTGTATGATTTCGGCGCAGGTTATTACAACTTTAACGATTTTTTTGTGTTATCTAGATTAATTTTTAGAGGCTACTTATATACTTATGCAAGAGGTATCTTTTCGAGTCTGGTGTAAGTCTATGTTGCGTTGGGCATTAATTTTTTCGGAAACGTACAAATTATAGCAAATAACTCTAGAAGTGGATTTCCATAACAGTAGCTACGGGATACGGCTAATAACTGAAACAGAAAGATTCTGTTTCTTCTCATAAAGAAGGTCCAATCAAAACGTTTAACTTAAGTAACTTCCAGCGAGTAAACAATTTCAATCACGATTCTAGTTGGGCACAAACAAACCTTGAAGGTAACAATGCTGTCATCCTTGGATTATATCCTAGTTCTCAACCTTGTACTCTATTAAGCTTTGATGTTGTTTAGCACAGTTGCACAGAAAACGCTTATCGGGTCTTCAATTATATGGACACAGTTTTCCGTTTGTTTTCTATATTTTCTTTCTTCTGCGATCTTGTAAACTTGAAAATTGTCGCAAAATTATAATTGCAATTTTCAACATATAAAAGCGATCCGTTTTAATTATTATTTATCATAATTGGTATTTTTAAAAAAAAAAAATCTGTTAGCTTAACGTATCCCACTAGTCACTAAATCAGAAATCAGGCACAATGTTATTGGATTAATTTAATGATTTAATGGGACAGCAAAGTTTCATATAGTCGGTTTATTTTTTTGCATAAAAGCATGAAAACTGGAATTTTATTTAACACAGCACACTTAGTTCCGCGTGGTTACTTGATAGATCTGTAATCTAAGTGATATGAACTCTTCACTATATGGAAAACCTTCACTTCGCCCACCTGACGAGAAAACACTCGAAACACTCTAGTTAAATTTTCAGGTTTACTAATATCCTTCCTTGATTAGTTACAAGAATCGCACAAGTATCGGGTTTCAAGTTACGCCTACGAATGGAAGAACGTCAATATTTGCACTGAAAGTGAAGCTAAAAGATGAGCGTACACATCTTTGAGTTGTAGGAAAACTCATCCGTACGGTTTTTCCGGGATGCGCATGTCCTGTCTCTCGGGAAACACAGACTCTATCAATGGAGAGGAAAAATCGATGTACGTACCTTTCTTTCATTTTGTTGCACAATCGCCAGGGTTGTGATTTTAGGTGTTCTCTTTAGTTTGAAAGGCTACGACGTAAATTTTTCCATGTCTAGACCAGACTTTTTTTTCCATTTCTAATGGCTTACTGAAAAGTTAAAGGGGAGAAAAAATCAGGACATACACATTAAAATTTAATTAATTACGAAGAAAAAAGTATTATGGATAAATATGAAACTATTATCTTTTGTTTATTCTGATAGTTTTCAAAGAAAGCTCATAGCTCATAATGCAATGACAAAATTTCAAAGAGCAAATATCTTGAAGCTATAAATCTTGATGCCCTGCTAAAAGCACCAACGTTTTAGAGTACCCACCTACTAGAGTCTTTTAATCGGCCGATAGTTTAGTTGAATGGCTAATGGTTTTGCAGCTATATGAAAGTGCGCACACTGATCGTTTCGATTCGTCTAAACTAATTAGTTGAATATGCAAGACGATTCCCTTTCGATCGAATCGCGACTAAACTATCGCAAGAGACCTCTATATGCACAGTGGCTAATGAAGATGCACATAGGCATAAAATTAAAAATCTCATACAACCGGTTTTCTCTCTGCATTTGGTCGTGTCTTGTATGTAACCTGTATGTAACCCCCTTAGGGGTTGGATATCGAAAAAATTTGAAGAACGTTACTTGGCGCTTATATAAATAGCCCGCAGAACTAAAATTGCTTTGATAGTTTGACATGTCTAAAAGTTTTAACGAAATTCGTGAAAATGTGGATTCACGGACATTTTGTTTACTCAACCTCTGAACGCCAATAAAAATCTGAACTTTTTTTTGCTTTAGTTACTCTAATAGTACATCTACATATACGTATTAAGTTTCAACTTTGTAGCATAAGCCGTTTCTGAGATATAAAAAACCACCCCTCACTTCCGTACCTTGCTACCCGTATGAAAAATTTTACTTTTCCAGGATGTCTTTATAGTGGCTCTATATAATCCTAAATTTTTAGCTTTCCACTCATTACGGTTTTCGAGAAATAAAAATTAAATTTTTTTCCTTTCTATCCCTTTTCACCATCACCCCCTACACCCCCACCACTACAGTTTTTTTCCCTACTAGAGGTCTACCGATCCCAACTCATGTAAAATTTTCAAGATCATATCTGATACGGTTTCTGAGATATCAAAATGACATTTTTTGAGAAATGGCTATCCACCCACTTTCGTGCTCCACCTCAACCCTCAAAATTTTTTACATTCATCTTGTGATCTTATATACAGAAACTAAATTTTATCTTCCTGGTGTAATTGGTTCGGAAGATATTGTAATCCAAAGTTTTTCACCCCCAACCCCACACTCCACCACCCCCCTTAAAAGTTGTAGTCCTTGTCTAATCTTCAAGTATCCCTAAGGGCAACCACAAAGTTTCAATCTTCTGACATTAATCGTTCAGGAGATATGGATTTTAGAATGTTTCAATCCCGGCTTTCAAGCGTTTTGGACTCATTGTTTCCCCCCCCCCCCGCACTTCCACACCCCTCAACCCTTATCGATCATTTTTTTGCAAATGAGTCCACTATCATAGTACTACAGAAGTTCCAAGTTTCAGCCTCCTAGCATAAGTGGTTCCTGAGATCTAGAAACCAAAATTTTTCGTTTAAAACGCTCCCCCCTCATCCCCCCTTACACCCCCACCCACTTAAAAGATACAATCCGTAGGGGTTCACCCAATCTACCCACCATAAAAATTTCAACTTAATACCTCAACGGGTTTGGGAGCTACGCGCCTTCAAACGATTTTGCGTACGGCGTATACGGCGGACAGACGGACATTTTTTTTTTTGCTTTTTTGGTGCTTACTAGTCTTAAAACGTGTAAATACAAAATTTCAGGGTAGCAAATTTTTTTTAAATTTCAGGTCGATCACAATACTTTATTATTAAAAAATAATAAAGTAAAATTATCAGGAAAGTTTATCCAGCCAATCAAAATGTCTAAAGGGAGTTTGCCATTACCAATCTCAATGAGTTGTTTTGAAAATGTTTCTCCAGATCGATCGTTATGCAACTCGACACGCATATTCAAAATGGAGGACTTTAAAAATGCATTTAGTTCCTCAGACCGTGGAATCACTGGCAATGTTTGACGAAAATCTCCAGCTAACAAAATCATCGCACCACCAAATCGGTTTTGATTGTTGCGCAGATCTTGCATGTTTCCGTCTAATGCCTCCAAAGACTTTTGATGTGCCAACGTGTATTCATCCCATACTATCAGTTTACATTGCTGCAAAACCTTTGCCATTGCAGTGTTCTTCGAATGTTATTATACGTACCTATATAAAAAGCCCTTGTAGACGTAAAACGTATGTAACCGCTTCACACTTCCTTCGGAGTTGAATATCAATAAATACTGAGAACAGTTTTTAGGCGACTACACTAAAAGACCAAAGAAGTAAGAACCAATTTACTGCTTCACCAGAACTTAAAGATATGATGAAATTTGTGAAAACGTATGCAAACAAATTACATCATCTCGGGGATTGAATTTTGAAAAATCCTAAAATTGGTTCTCTTGAAATGCTCGTAGAAGTAGTAGCGAATTTTATGTCGCATCAAACCTAGAAATATGTCGAAAATTGTGGAACCGTATGCAACCTCCTTACACCCCTTGGTGTTGAATGTCCAAAAATCGTGTAATTAACTTTAAAACGATTATAGAGGAGCCTTAGGAAGTAAAAATCAATTCGATATCTCATCAGATCATATAAATATTGTTACGTGCAAGCCTGGCAACCGCGCAACTCGATCAATTACGAATAAGGGAAACATCAACAACCGAATACCTAGCTACAAAGTAACCCAATCGGAAACCTAGTTGAAGTACATAAGGGGAGCGGAGCAACGCATCGAATGTGCTCGAATGTACTAGACCAGTGTTGAAGATGAAATGGAATGCTCTCAAGATCTCCAGAACCCTCTACACACACCACCGAACGAAGATTCAAGAACAGTCTCGACTGCAGACAGCTGGTATTAAAGCAGATAAAGCTTTCAGCGAGGGACATAGTAATTTTAATTACGCGTGTATACGCGACCGTGTTGGTGGAAAGCGATCGATTGCGTGTGATGAAATCAAGCGATATAAATAAGCGGGCGGTACTGCCATATAGTGCGAATAATTGTGCGAACAGAATTAAAGTGCGAATTAAATAAATTGTTTCTTATTTTGATTTTAAACGAATTGTGTTTTACTTGAAATCCCAGCGAACCCCTAGCTCGCAATAATATGTTGAAATTTTTAAAAACATATACAATACAACACTTACTTACCTGGGGGTTGAATATCGAAAAATCTTGAAATAAGTTAAAGTAGAAACCAATCTAATATTTTATCACATCTATGAGATACGACAGAATTCGTAAGAGCTTGTACAAACCTTTCATACCCTCTAAGGAGTTGAACAAGAAAAAATCCTGAAAACAGTTCTTAGACTAATATATAAAAAGGCTGTGAAAGGGGATATGGCTGAATTCGTGAAAATTTAAGAAAGTCCTGAAAGTTTTTTCTAGGCATTTATATTAGGAATCTGTAGAAAAAAATTAATTCAATATTTCAGAAGACCTAAGACCCCATTTTAACTGTAGTTCTGTACCACAATGGATATTTGAATTTTTTTTTTTACTGAGATTACTTTTCTATTTAGCATTTTGCTTTTTTGGTGTCAATTAGTCATGAAACATGAAAAAAAAATTTGAGGGTAAAACATTTTTTTTAAACAGATCACAATACTGTATTATTGAAATAATGAAGTAATGTATAAAATATAGATTTTAAGCCGATTAATGATATAAAAAGACCATGTAGACGACTCGAATTTCGGTATATTATTTACACTAAAAGCCCATAGAAGTAAACACCAATTTCCTGCCTTATCAGACTTAAGAGAAATAACGAATTGTAAAAACGAATACAAACCCATTATATCCACTTGGGGGTTGAATTTCGAAAAATTAAGAAATGGTTTTTAGGCGTAAGAAGCAACTTGTTATCTCATCAGACATGAAATTGGTTTTTAGGTCATAGCATGAAATAGAAATAGATACTAACCAATTGCATATCTCATCAGAGCAAATGGCAAAAATTGTGAAAATATATGCAACACGACTAAAAAAATCTGCCAATGGTCTGGGTGAAACTTTATTATTTTTCGGGTCAAAGTTCGGGAGCGGTTAAAGTCGGAGTGTATCATGAGTTGCTTCGAGATTATTAGATTTCTTGGAAAATTATTTTTGTTCTTAATATAAAAATATTTAAAATAGAGATTTTTAACCGATTAAACATTGAAAAAGTCCGTGTAGACTATTCGAATTTCAGTATATTATGTACACTAAAAGCCCATAGAAGTAAAAACGAATTTGTTGCCTTATCAGAATTAAGAGATATGGCGAATTGTTAAAACGTATACAAACCCATTACTTCCACTTGGGGTTTGAATTTCGCAAAAAAACGTAAGCAAACCCTTCACACCTCCTTGGTTCTGGAAATTCGAAAAATCGTGAATTGGTTGGCCGTAATAATCAATTTTATATCTCATCAGAACTAAGGAATGGCAAAAATTGTGAAAACATATACAAACCCTTGGGGGTTGATTATCCAAAAATTAAGAAATGGGTTTGTAGGCGATTATATAAAAAGTCTGTGGAAATGAAAAGCGATCTAATATCTCATCGAACCTAAGAAATATGTCGAAACTTTGAAAAGCATACAACCCCCTTACACCCATTAGGATTGAATATCTAAAATACTGAAAATGACTTTTTGGCTTTTTTATATAGGAAACCATAGGAAGTAAAAATGAATTCGATATATCATCAGATATGCAACCTCCTTACACCCACTTGGGGGTTGAATATCCACAAATCCTGAAAAAAGTTAATAAATAAATATGAAAACAGCACGAGAAGGTAGGAACCAATTCAATTTCTTATCACTTCTAAAAGAAATGACGGAACTCGTGAAAACGTGTTCAACCCGTTTATACCCTCTTAGGGGCTGAAAAAAATTTAAAAACAAGTTTTAGGTGATTGTTACGCAAGCACGTGAAAGTGAAAAGATATTCGATATCTGATAAGACGTGGGGATATAGTAGAATTCGTGAAAAAGTTTACAACCCTCTTTGCACCGCCTTAGGGGTCGAATGTTAAAAAATCCTGAAAACGCTTTGTAGGTATTTATATGAAGAATCCGTAGAATAAAAATGCATTCAATATTTGGGAAGACCTAATAGATATGACGAAAACCGTGAAAATATATGCATTCTATTTACACTGATAATTTTTTTTGCCCCCCCTCCGAACGTCAATGGATATTTGAAATTTTTTTTTATCTAAATTAGTTTTCTAGTTGATTTACATAAACGTACCGAGTTTCAACTTTGTATCATAAGCCGTTCTATAGATAGGAAAAACACCTCCCACCCCCGTACCATACTACCCTTATAAAAAATTATATTTTTCCAAGATGCTACTAATATAGCTCTATCTAAATACCAAGTTTCAGCTTTATATCATTATAGGTTCTCGAGATAGAAAAATCGGAACTTTTTCCTTTTTATCCTCCCCCACCCTCACCCTCTACACCCACACTTCCAAAATTTTGTTTTCAGCTAGTGGTCTATTAGGCCTACTTCTGGTAAAAATTTTAAGTATCTATCTTACACCGTTCTTGAGATATGAGACGTGATTTTTTAGAAAAATTCTTATCCCCTCCACTTTCATGCTCCACCGCCCCCGTAAAAAATTTTACTTTCAGCAAACTTTATTTGTCAACCTTTATAAGGAAACTAAATTTTATTTGTCTAGTGCAATTGGTTCGTGAGATATCGTAATCTAAAGTTTTTTAGCCCCCACCCCCGTACGCCACTGCCCCCACTCAAATTTTTGTTTCCGATCTATTCTCCTAGTATACCTACAGATACCCATTAAGTTTCAATTTTGTGACATTAACCGTTTAGGAGATATGGAGTTTAGAAAGTGTCGATCTCACCTTTTTTGCGTTTCGGACGCATTATTTTTTCCCCCACTCCCAAACCCCTTCACCTATATCGGCAATTTTTTTGCAAATGGGTCCACTACCAAAGCTCTATATAATTTTCAAATTTCAGCTTCGTAGCATAAGCGGTTGCTGAGATCTAGCAACCAAAATTTTCCGTCTAAAACACTTCCCCCTCCTTCCCCCTCACACCCCCACCCCTCCATATTTGGCCACTTCAAGGGGACTACCCAGTCTATTCATCAAAAAAATTTCAATTTAATAGCTCAAAGGGTTTGGGAGCTACGAGCTTTCAAACGATTTTGCGTACAGCGGTCGACGTACGGCGTACGGCGGACAGACGGACTGAAAATTTTTTTTGCTTTTTTCGTGTCTACTAGTCATGAAACGTGAAAAAAAAAAATTTCAGGGTAGCAAATTTTTTTTTTTTAAAAATCGAAAACAATACTGTACTATTAAAATAATAAAGTAAAAGCAAAATTGGCAAGAAAAAGCAAGAATAATAAAAATACGATGTAATAAAAAATAATATGTAAAATGTAAAATGTAAAAGCAAGTGTTAAAAACAAAGAAAGAAGTTAATGTAATTTTAAATTAAGAAAGTTCAAAGTTTAAGTTTAATATATGTTCTTTTAATTTAGGTTTGAATTTGACTGGGTCCATCTTGATCGTTTGGGGAAGTTCGTTGTAACTTTTTATCGCTCTAGTTATTATTCCATTTGTACCATATCGTGTAGTGTGCGCAGATTCAAGGTGGATATCATCTGCATGTCGAGTATTGTAGCCGTGGTTGTCGCTATGATATTCCACAATTACTTTCGTATTTGTGAGATGATTTTTTATCAGATTTATCTGATTCACGGATTCCAGATGATATAGTTCTTCTATAGTAAGAAGATGATGAGACTGATGGATAGTTTTTGTTCGTTCTCTTTTGTCAATGTTGTATAAGTTTTTAATTGCTTTGTTTTGTAATCGTTGGATTGGGATAAGCTTAGATTTGAATGCTGAACCCCAAATAGCTATCCCATATTGAATATGACTCAGAAATAGTGAATGCAATATAGCGCACTTATGTATGTCTGGAACGTTCGTACTTATCCGTCTGAAGATACCAGCTATCGGAGCAAGTTTTTTCCTGATGGATTGGATATGCGGGTCCCACGTGAGTTTCGAGTCTAGGCAGATTCCGAGGTATTTAAATTCGTCGGCTTTTGTAATTTTTTCATTGTTAAAGTCTATATCAAGCGTTGATGAGTCATTGAAAAGCATGTATTTTGTCTTCCTGACATTAACGACAAGCTTGTGTTTACTCGTCCATCGATTGATTTGCTCGAGGTCCATGTTGATTTCTTGTTTTAAGGCTACTAGACTAGTTGCTGCATATGTTAGTACGATGTCATCTGCATAGAGAGATATTTTTCCTTTTAACTCAAGTGTGGTGATGGAGTTTGCATACAGGTTGTAAAGGATTGGTCCTAAGACACTTCCTTGCGGGACGCCTGTGACTACTGAACGTTTCGAGCTTTTAAAATTGTCGAGTTCGACATATTGCGACCTTCCAGTAAGATAATTTTTAAATCATGAATATGTGATACCTCTTATTCCTACAGCGAATAGTTTTTTTAGCAAGATGTTATGATCTACCATGTCAAAGGCCTTCGATAAATCGATGAAAACAGCGGCGGTTTTGTGTTGGTTATCGATCGCAGATTGAATTGTGGAAATTATATCAAAAAGAGCTGCTTTGGTGTCAGATTGAGGTTTAAATCCGTATTGGTTCTTAGATATTAGTTTTTTACTTTGAATGTATTCCTGAAGCCGGTTCTTAACAACTATTTCGAAATTACCTAGGTCATGTATGTCGCCCGATTTGTGGATTGGAACTACTTTACTAATTTTCCATAAATCGGGGACGGCACCTTCGGCTAGCGATGCGTTGATGATTGCTGATATTGGGCCAGCGAGATGTTCCTTACATTCCTTTAAGGTTTTAGTTGATATGTCGTCATAACCTGTGGAAGCGGTGTTTTTAAGTTGGCTAATGATTTTCAGTACTTCAATGTGGTTTGTTTCCTCAAAGTAAAATGGACTCGTCGAAGCGTATTTTTCGTGAAACATGGTGTTGTTAGAGTTAGATAGTAACAACTGGACTACATTTGTAAAATATTCATTAACATTGTTCGCCATTACAGTTTTTGATTTATCGCCGTCAAGATTTTGAAGAAGCGGAGATGGTTTTTTGGCAATGTTTTTATCGTAAATACATTGTTTGATAGTGTTCCATGTACCTTGGATATTGTGAATACTATTGCTAAATTTCGTCCTGTAGTATGTGTCTTTAATAGTTTCACTTTATTATTTTAATAATACAGTATTGTTTTCGATTTTTAAAAAAAAAAAATTTGCTACCCTCAAAATTTTTTTTTTCACGTTTCATGACGAGTAGACACGAAAAAAGCAAAAAAAATTTTCAGTCCGTCTGTCCGCCGTACGCCGTACGTCGACCGCTGTACGCAAAATCGTTTGAAGGCTCGTAGCTCCCAAACCCTTTCAGCTATAAAATTGAATTTTTTTTATGAATAGACTGGGTAGGCCCCTTGAAGTGGCCAAGTTTGTAGGGGTGGGGATGTGAGGGGGGAGGAGGGGGAAGTGTTTTAGACGGAAAATTTTGGTTTCTAGATCTCAGCAACCGCTTATGCTAGGAGGCTGAAATTTGGAATTTATATAGAGTTTCAGTAGTGGACCCATTTGCAAAAAAATTGCCGATATAGGTGAAGGGGTTTGGGAGTGGGGGGAAAAATAATGCGTCCGAAACGCAAAAAAGGTGAGATCGACACATTCTAAAATCCATATCTCCTAAACGGTTAATGTCACAAAATTGAAACTTTATGAATATCTGTAGGTATACTAGGAGAATAGATCGGAAACAAAAATTTGAGTGGGGGCAGTGGCGTACGGGGGTGGGGGGTGAAAAACTTTAGATTGCGATATCTTACTAACCAATTGCACTAGATAAATAAAATTTGGTTTCTGTATAAAGGTTGACAAATGAAGTTTGATGAAAGTAAAATTTTTGAAGGGGGCGGTGGAGCATGAAAGTGGAGGGGATAAGAATTTTTCTAAAAAATCACGTCTCATATCTCAAGAACGGTGTAAGATAGATGCTTCAAATTTTTACCAGAAGTAGGCCTAATATACCCCTAGTAGAAAACAAAATTTTGGAAGTGTGGGTGTAAAGGGTGAGGGTGGGGGAGGGTGAAAGGGAAAAAGTTCCGATTTTAATATCTCGACAACCTATAATGATATAAAGCTGAAACTTGGTATTTAGATAGAGCTATATTAGTAGCATCTCGGAAAAATATAATTTTTTATAGGGGTAGTATGGTACGGGGGTGGGAGGTGTTTTTCCTATCTATAGAACGGCTTATGCTACAAAGCTGAAACTCGGTACGTTTAAGTAAATCAACTAGAAAACTAATTTAGATGAAAAAAAATTTCAAATATACATTGGCGTTCAGAGGGGGGGCAAAAAAAATTATCAGTGAAAATGGAATGCATATATTTTCACGGTTTTCGTCATATCTATTAGGCCTTCCCAAATATTGAATTCATTTTTATTCTATGGATTCTTCATATAAATACCTTGATAGTGTTTTCAGGTTTTTTTAAAATTCGACCCCTCAGGGGGTGCAAAGGGGATTGTAAACTTTTTCACGAATTCTACTATATCCACGTCTTATCAGATATTGAATATCTTTCATATTCATGGGCTTGTGCAATAATCGCCTAAAACTTGTTTTTAAGTTTTTTCCTTTTTCCACCTAGGAGGGTATAAACGGGTTGAATACGTTTTCACGAGTTCCGTCATTTCTTTTAGAAGTGATAAGAAATTGAATTGGTTCCTACTTTCTCGTGCTGTCTTCATATTTATTTATTAACTCCTTTCAGGATTTTTGAACTTTCAACCCCCAAGTGGGTGTAAGGAGGTTGCATATCTGGTGATATATCGAATTCATTTTTACTTCCTAAGGTTTCCTATGTAAAAAAGCCAAAAAGTCAATTTCAGTATTTTAGATATTCAATCCAAAAAGGTGTAAGGAGATTGTATGCTTTTCAAAGTTTCGACATATTTCTTAGGTTCGATGAGATATTAGATCGCTTTTTATTTCCACAGACATTTTATTTAATTGCCTACAAACCCATTTCTCAATTTTTCGATATTCAACCTCCAAGGGTTTGTATATGTTTTCACAATTTTTGCCATCCCTTAGTTCTGATGAGATGTAAAATTGATTATTACGGCCAACCAATTCACGATTTTTCGAATTTCCAGAACCAAGGAGATGTGAGGGTTTGCTTACGTTTTCAGAAATTTTTCAAAATCCGTCTTGTCTCATGAGATTTCAGGTTGCTTCTTATGAAATCGTCTAAAAACCTGTTTCAAAATTTTTTCGAAATTCAAACCCCAAGTGGAAGTAATGGGTTTGTATAATTTTTAACAATTCGTCATATCTCTTAATTCTGATAAGGCAACAAATTTGTTTTTGCTTCTATGGGCTTTTAGTGTACATAATATACTGAAATTCGAATAGTCTACACGGACTTTTCCAATGTTTAATCGGCTAAAAATCTCTATTTTAAATATTTTTATATTAAGAACAAAATTAATTTTCCTTAAGAAATCTAAAAATCTCGAAGCAACTCATGATACACTCCGACTTTTACCGCTCCCGAACTTTGACCCTAAAAATAATAAAGTTTCACCCAGACTATTGGCAGATTTTTTTTTAATGATGTTACTTTGTTTCTCCAATATAAGTACTCATGTTTCAGTCTTTCGTTATTTTTGTCCTTACTCGATTTGTTAAACCAGAAGTGTTTTGCCTTAATTGATTTTAATAGATTTTCATTCATCCATGGTTTTGTATATTTTGTTGTTGCCGGTAGTTCAGTTTTTGCAGACGTACTACTATTAATGCGAGCTTGCAATTCATTGATCAATGATGATAACATTGTAGAGGTAGATTTCGTAGTGTCTATTATAATTGGACTACTGTCAAGAATTTGCCTTAGTTTGTTGTGATCTACCTTTTTGGGATATCGGTTTGTGCTATGATCGTTCTTCGTGCTGTGTTGGTAGATATTATTCTCAAGTTCAATTTTCAGTCTAAAACGCTTCCCCCTCCTCCCCCTTCACACTCCCACCACTCAGAATTTGGTCACTTCTAGGAGTCTACCCAGTCTATTAAAAAAAAAAATGCAATTTAATATCTCAAACCGTTTGGGAGCTATGAGCCTTCAAACGATTTTGCGTACAGCGGACAGACGGACTGACATTTTTTTGCTTTTTTCGTGTCTACTAGTCATGAAACGTGAAAAAAAAATTTTCAGGGTAGCAAAATTTTTTTTTTAAAAAATCGATAACAAAACTGTATTATTAGAAAATAATAAAGTAATACACAAATGTACCTGTGATTTTGAAGTGAATTAGTAAAAGAACCAAGACCACGATAAAGATTCAACTCATTGCAGATAAGTTGACAAAATGTATTTAATTGTTACTATTTCAATGTCTATCCTACTTCATATTTTGATAGAAGCTTATAAAATGTGTTACTTATTCTATTAAAACTAGAAATATTAATTGAAAATTTCGTATTGAATTTACAAGAATGTATCGCCGTTGTCATTATAATAATTACTTCATGTAAATAGATCAAACACCTATAACATACCGGCAACACACCGCCATATAAATTTATAATATAACCGAATTTTACAATTAAAATGGCCGATCACAGTAGATCAATAATTATTTGAAATCAAATTATTTGAAATCAAAACGGGTTTTAATTTCTTAAGTACTCTATGCATTTCCTAAGCAAAATTTAAATTTATACTGATTTCTTATTATGAAAGCATAATCAGTATAAATTATATTAACAACGACGTTAAATTACAAAGCAAACTTAAGCATACCTTATATTGTATATATAAAAAATGTACAACCTCTGTACTTTGCAATAAAGAAATGATTATTTTCCATAATTTGATATGAAATAAGCAAACATTAAATAAGTTTATGTTGTAACATGTTGCTACAATAAAATAACAATTCAATTAAAGAAAACCACATTAATTCTGTGCAAAGTATAGCTTGTATTTACTTCAGATTCTGTCATCAAGGAATTTATTTAGATATAATTCCTTTCATTCAAACATGCTGCTACAAGTGATTTGCCGTTTTTCAGTACAGATAAATAACTTCGATACGATAAGTATTGACTCGCGTTCCTTTATATAACATGTTTATATTTTAGAAGAGTTGGTTATAGTCACGGCATCATTTTCTTTATTTTTAATACAAACTTTCATGTGATGATTAATATTATATCAAACTCAAATGCATGTTTACTAGTGATTTTTGTATTTAATTTCTGCTCTTCTTAATATGATTATAAAATATTATACGATTTCTATTTTTTATAATATAATATTAAGACAATTAAGACAACATCAATTCACGTACATATAATATATTAAATGCATATTAAATAGCAACAAAAATTTAATGCAGTTTAATCAGGTTATATTATTTTCAATTTCAATTAAAAAAAATACAGTCAATTAAATTAAAAGTAAGTAGTTGCCAACATTTGTGAATTACAGTCGACAGTACATACAGAGGCAATTTTTCAACAGTTTCGGATCACCAATTTTTATAATCTTCAATAATACATCCATTATTAAAAATCGGATTAAAAATTTGAAAACATATTAATTGCTAGTACGCGCAGTATTTATAGTTGACTGTATTTTCATTCTGGGTTGAAAAAACTCTTGTTATTTATAATTGTATTCATTTTAATGTCATTATTTTTAAATATTCAAGAGCATTCCGAGCTGCGCTGCACTGGGCGTCCTTTGATGTGGGAGATGATCCTTGACACACAACCACTGGAAGGGTTGATAGTTGAACCAAACATTGACAATGTCCAGAATACGTCTTCTCTTCAATATCAACGTATGTGACTTCGAAATGATGCTCAGCAGCAATCTCCTCGAGAAATTGCACGAAATTGTTATCCTGATCATTGCGACATGTTGTCTGGAATAAAAAAAAAACAATAAAAAGATTAAAAATATTAACAGAAAGTATCCAGTAGTCGCAACAAACAGACAGAACTAACTAATGGTCCGAAGATAAATCTCAAAATGGTTTAGATAGTAGAAACGAGTTTTATAATCCTGAGGTAACACAACGGACCATTTAGGACTAAGTGTGTCTGTTTTTATTACAGGACACCCCACGTACCTACCTACCCACCTATTTAAAAATTAATATGTATAAAATTTCAAATTCTTAGCTAGAAGCGTTCTGACGTTATCAGCAAACACTCAGCAGCGAGAAGATTTCTCAAAACTAATTTCTGTAAAATGTCCACTTCCTGGAGACGATTTCTCCAGTTATAGTAGGTTTCCAAGGATCTTTGTATGGTAGCTGCATAAAGGACTCACTAGACATTCTGCATACTAATGCATATATTGAAACCATTGACACGTAAAATTGGGAAAAATTTCATAGTTTTAGTTTGAAGCATTCTGAAATTTTCCGCCAATTCATCAAACTCACATATACTACTTAGCGGAAAAATAAAATTGCTGTTGGCGGGTCTCGAAGTCGCGCTCTTAGCGTTTAGCTTACAACCAAAAATTCCACCAAATTGGTTGAAATATTTGATGGTCAAACATTAGGCGATCTTCAGCGCCACCTCCTTTAGTATAGGGTGGCGATGGCGGGAAATTAGCTAAGTTTATAAGTCTCGGATCGTAAATTTGATTTCGAGTGTGCTATATAGAAATTATGCTCAGCAATTCCACCAGCTGTAAGGGTGTTTCGGATAGTAGGCATGATACACCCTCTGACGAGTCTATGCCCTCCGATGACGAAACAGCTCCTTCGGACCTAGTCCAACACAATCTTATAAATTATTCCAGTGAAGTGTTTTCCAACTGTCATGTCCTCAAGGACAGCGATTAATCAGCAGTCGAGGATTTCGTGTTGGGGTTTCACACCAGAAACTCTACTGACGCCGGAAAACAACCAACATTTAATCAAATTTGATTCTATGGTAGCTTACCATGAAAAAATTCCATTCTTAATTATATTTATTTTATTATGTGATAATTATGATAGTTATTAATATATACAGGGTGCGCCATCTTTTATGTCGGTATGTAAACATTGAATAACTTTAGACATTTTTCAACAGATTGACTTGATTGGACAAGTTTTGGAAACGTCAATTCAGAAGAATATTGCCGACAGACCGTCCACGTCGCTTGGAATACGGTGAAACAGTCGCTGGGATGTTTGACACTGAACCTGATTTTTGGAAGCAAATTTTGATGGCCGACGAGGCCCATTTCACACTCTTTGGTGGCGTTAATAAGTAAAATTGCCGCATTTGGGGAACGGAGAATCCACAAGAGATCCATGAAACGCCATTGCATGATCAAAAAGTGACTGTTTGCGCCAAAGCCATCATTGGGCCATTTTTTTTTCCGACAAAACGAAACAGTCGATGGAAAACGATATCGGTGGATGTTAGCTCATTATGTCTGACCGTAAATGCGTCTGGATAGTTACTGCTTTCAACAAGACGGTGCGCCATGCCACACTGCAAATGAAACAATTCAGTTGCTGCAACGAAAATTCCCTGGACGTCTGATGTCGAAAAGAGGCGACATTGACTGGCCACCGAGATCTCCAGATTAGACTCCTCCGGACTTCTTTTTAAGTGTACGCCAGCAAGCCTCAGACCATTGACGAGCTCAAAGCAAACATTCATGCAGAAATCATCGCTATACCGCCCGAGATGCTCGAAAAAGTAATGGAAAACGCAGCAAAAAGAGCACATTTTGCTGTGACCAAAAGAGGCAGCCACTCGATTGATGTTGTAATCAAAAACTAATCCAAATAAATTCGAAAGGACCAAATTGAATGAAAATACCTCACACATAAATATCAGTTGTTTTACTTTATTATTTTCTAATAATACAGTACTCGTATTGTGATCGATTTTTAAAAAAAAAAATTTGCTTCCCTGAAAATTTTTTTTTTCGCATTTCATGACTCGTAGACACGAAAAAAGCAAAAAAAAATTTCAGTCCGTCTGTCCGCCGTACGCCGTCCGCAGTACGCAAAAATTGGTTTTTAGATCTCAGTAACCGCTTATGCTAGGAAGCTGAAATTTGGAATCTATGTTGGTAATGGACCCATTTGCATAAAAATTGTCAATATGGGTGAAGGGGTGTGGGAGTGGGGGGAAAAATAGTGCGTCTGAAACGCAAAAAAGCCGAGATCGACACATTCTATCTCCATAATCCATATCTCCTAAACGGTTAAAGTTACAAAATTGAAACTTAATAAATATCTGTAGGTATACTAGGAGAATAGATCGCAAACAAATTTTTGAGTGGGGCAGTAGCGTACAAGGGTGGGGGGGGGGGGGTAAAAAAACTTTAGATTATGATATCTCACGAACCAATTGCACGAGACAAATAAAATTCGGTTTGTGTATAAAGGTTGACAACTGAAGTTTGATGAAAGTAAAATTTTTTAAGGGGGCGGTGGATCATGTAAGTGGAGGGAATGCGATTTCTAACAAATCACGACACATATCTCAAGAACAGTGTGAGGTAGATGCTTAATATTATTATCGTAAGTAGGTCTAATAGACCCCTATCAGAAAACAAAATGTTGGTGATGAGGGTGTAGAGGGTGATGGTGTAGAGGGTGAGGGTGGGGGAGGGTGAAAAGGAAAAAGTTCCGATTTTTATATCTCGAAAACCTATAATGATATAAAGCTGAAACTTGATATTTAGATAGAACTATAGTAGTAGCATGTTGGAAAAATATAATTTTTTATAAGGGTAGTATGGTACTGGGGTGGGGTATGTTTTTCCTATCTATAGAACGGCTTATGCTACAAAGTTGAAACTTGGTATGTATATGTATATCAACTAGAAAAGTAATTTAGATAAAAAAAAATTCAAATATCCATCGGCGTTCGGAGGGGGGGCGAAAAAATGTATCAGTGAAAATGGAATGCAAATGTTTTCACGATTTTCGTCATATCTATTAGGTCTTCCCAAATATTTAATTCATTTTTATTCTACGGCTTCTTCATATAAATACCTAGAAAGTGTTTTCAGGATTTTTTGAAATCCGACCCCTAAGGGGGTGTAAATTGATTGTATACTTATTCACGAATTATGCCATATCCTCCAGGTCTGATCGAATATCTTTACACTTTCACGGGCTTGCGTAATAATCGCCTAGAACTTGTGTGGAGATTGTTATCAATAACCACTATATATTGCGTATACAGCCTTGGATGAGTAGGCACCACGAGGATAGGAATTGGGATTAAAAGGTATAATAAGGACACGTCAACCTCGGACAGAGTCTGTTTTAAAAAGAACAAGTTTTTATTCTAAGTACCTTACGACTATCCTAATCCTACCGTTAAAACTAGTTTATTAATACAATTCATTATATGTATACATCAACTGATGCTGCAAAATACAACGATGCTGTAAACGAAGTGAGATGACGAGTGCATTATGTACTATGTACCTACTGCAATAGTTTGGTATGGATTTTACATTCGCTACAACTTGCTTTTAAGTTTTTTCCTTTTTTAGCCCCTAAGAGGATATATATATGGGCTTATTAGAGAAACCCGACGGCTCGATTACCGAAAATGGAAAACAGACGTTAGAACTTTTAGCACAAACTCATTTCCCAGGATCCTCAACCATAGAACCAAGCAATGAAGAACAGTACACTGTCCCAAAGCCGAGCAGACCAACCATATTGGACTGGAAAAACTCAGCCAAGATCTTCACTGCCAACAACGTTAAATGGTCTATACGTAGTTTTAAACCATTTAAATCTCCTGGAGAAGACAGAATATTTCCCGCTTTACTACAACGAGGAATGGACCATCTTCTACCAACACTGTTATCCATATTTAGAGCAAGCCACGCATGGGGTTACATACCCATTTCCTGGCGTAACGTTAAGGTGATATACATACCAAAAACAGGGCGCCGCTCGAGCAATAATCCTAAGTCGTATCGTCCTATCAGCTTAACGTCATTTCTCTTAAAAACTATGGAAAAGATTATTGATAGGCACATCAGAAATGGGGCTTTGAAATCTCAACCCTTACACTTCAATCAATATGCATATCAACCAGGGAAGTCTACAACCCACGCCTTACAAAACCTAGTCACGAAAGTCGAGAAATCGATTTCGGACAAGGAAATAGCTGTGGGTTGCTTCTTAGATATCGAAGTTGCTTTTGACAACACTCACTGCTGCACACTACTCTGCTGCACAAAAGCGTGGTATTGATCCAAAAACCTGCAGTTGGATCAAGGCCATGCTAGAACGCAGGAAAATAACTTCGACACTAGCCGACTCAACAGTCACAGTCACAGCTGCGAAAGGCTGTCCGCAGGGTGGGGTACTATCACCTATCCTCTGGTGCTTAGTAGTGGACGACCTTCTTCAAGACCTAACTAATTCCGGAGTCACGGTACAGGGTTACGCTGACGACCTTGCCATCCTTGTTAGAGGTAAATTTGAAGAGACGGTGACTCATCTAGTTCAGAATACACTAAACCAGGTAGCAACCAGGTGCACTAAAGCAGGATTGGGTATCAACCCAAAGAAAAGAACAATTGTTGCATTCACCAAAAGGAAGTGTAAGGACAAGCTATCTAAACTTACTCTTTTTGGAGAATCCATAGAATATTCTAGTGAGGTAAAATTCCTGGGTATTATCCTGGATGAAAAGCTCGCCTGGAATGCTCATTTGGACAAAGTTCTTGAAAGGGCCAGAATCTCTCTCTGGACCTGCAGGAGCCTTCTCGGCATAAACTGGGAACTGAGTCCAAAACTAACCTACTGGATGTATACCGTCGTTGCTAGGCCCATTATAACTTACGCGGCATCCGTCTGGTGCAAGAAAAGAAAGCAGAAAACTGCTCAGCTTAAGCTGACTAAATTACAAAGACTGGCATGCCTGGGTATTACTGGGGCGATGCGCACCACTCCTACAGCTGCCTTAGAGGTGCTTCTCAACCTAGCACCTCTACACTTAGAAATACAGAAAGAAGCTAGATTCAACACATACAAACTTTTGAGCTCGGAGGACGAGTCAGAGCGCAAAATAGCTTGCCCAACTCTCTCCGCGGAACTCAACAAGGACCCGATACTAGCGATACCTCTTTCTGATTCAATGGTACCGAAATTTAATTTCACAAAGCCATTCAAAGTTGTCCTTCCTGAAAGGGAGGATTGGGCCACAAACAAACCCACTCCAAAACCAGGATCCATAATCTGGTACACAGATGGTTCTAAAACGGATCAAGGTGTAGGAGCAGGAGTTTATGGAGTGCGCCCAAATGTAAAATTCTACTGTAGCATGCACATAACATCCACTGTTTTTCAGGCGGAGACTCGTGCTATTGAACTATGCATTAGAGAAAATATCAGACGGGGCTACAAAAACCAACAAATATATATTCTCTCGGACAGCAAGGCAGCAATAATAGCACTTCGGTCCGTTCAAATCCACTCCAAACTTGTTTGGAATTGCCTCCAATGCCTGATTGAACTCGGAAATAAGAACAGAGTTAGTCTCATTTGGATTCCGGGACACAGCGGCTATGTAGGTAATGAAATGGCCGACTTAATGGCTAGGAAAGGTTCAGAAGCTGACTTCATGGGACCATATCCATTCTGTGGGATACCATTAAGCACAGCCAGAATGAACATCCGAATGTGGCAAAAATCGCAAAGTGCCATTCACTGGTACTTGGCACCGGGCAACAGGCACTCAAAGCTTTTTATGCCAAAGCACTCGGAAAAAAGAACATCTGATTATCTAAAATTAAGCAGATATCAGACCCGAACCTTAGTGGGAGCTCTGACTGGACATTGTCACATGAGGAAGCATCTCAATAGGATTGGTCCCTCTGAGACTAAAATTTACAGAATATGCAATGACGAAGACGAAACACCAGAGCATATCCTCTGTGAATGTGAGGGTTTAACTCGCAAAAGGCTTCGTCACTTCGGTCAGGGTTTCATGGACCCATCGGAATTCCTGACCATTCCTCTTCGCAAAATACTAGGCTTCATTGAAAGCGCAGGGATCGAAGAGGAATCATAATCAAACCGGGGGGACGTCACAATAAGCCCAACTGTCGCTGCAGTGACAGAGGTTAACCACACCAACCCCTATTTCCAAATCAAATCTAATCTAATGAGGATATAAAAGGGTTGAACAAGTTTTCACAAATTCCGTCATATCCTTTAGAAGTGATAAGTAATTCAATTGTTTTTACTTTCTCGTGCTGTTTTCATATTTATCTATTAACTCCTTTCAGGATTTTTGGATATTCAACCCCCAAGTTGGTGTAAGGAGGTTGCATATGTTTTCACAGATTCCTACATATTGCTTAGATCTGATGACATATCGAATTCATTTTTACTTCCTAAGGCTTACCATATAAGAACCAAAAAGTCTTTTTCAGTATTTTCAGATTTTCAATCCTGTTGTATGCTTTTCAAAGGTTCGACATATTTCTTAGGTTTAATGAGATATTAGATCGCTTTTCATTTCCACAGACTTTTTATATAATCGAATACAAACCCATTTCTCAATTTTTGGATATTCAACCCCCTAGGGTTTGCATATGTTTTCACAAATTTTGCCACCCCTTAGTTCTGGTGAGATATAAAATTGGTTATTACGGCATTTGATGTAATGACCTAAAAACTTATTTCACGATTTTTCGAATTTCAAGAACCAAGGGGGTGTGAAGAGTTTGTTTACGTTTTCACAAATTTTTCAAAATCCCTCGTGTCTCATGAGATATTAATCGTTTTCGAAATTCAAACCCCAAGTGGAAGTAATGAGTTTGTATACGTTTTAACAATTCGTCATATCTCTTAAGTCTGATAGGGCAACAAATTCGTTTTTACTTCTATGGGCTTTTAGTGTACATAATATACCGAAATTCGTACAGTCTACAGGGACTTTTTCAAAGTTTAATTGGCTAAAAATCTTTATTTTAAATATTTTTATTTTAAGAACAAAATTAACTTTCCAAGAAACTTCATAATCTCGAAACAACTGATGATATGCTCCGACTTTGACCCGAAAAATAATAAAGTTTCGCCCAGACCATTGGCAGATTTTTTTTAAAGGTCTTCAATGTTTACATACCGATATAAAAGATGGCGCACCCTGTATGTATTGTTACATGTAAACCTGGCAAACGCGCAACTCGATCGTTTCACATAATGGAAACAGTAACAACCGAATACCTAGTTGAAAAATAACCCAATCAGAGATAAGGCGAAACAGCACGGTTGTATTTCTCTTCTTATCGAATGCTCTCCAATGTACTAGAATCCAATTAGAATCAAAGTCGAAAAATCTCAAGCTCACTTGAACCTTCTACATACACCACTGAACGAAGATCAAAATCGAAAGCTCTAAAGCTTTCTAGAACAATCCACACGCATCGAACATTCAAGTACATCCTAGACTGCAACCGGCTAGTATATAAGCAGGTGAAGCTTTCAGCGAAGATAGAGTAATTTTTATTACGTCGACTGTGACAGCCAGGTATACGCGACCGTGTTGGTAGAGAGCGAAAGTGATCGAGTAAAGCGATATAAATAAGCGTGCGGTACTGCCATACAGTGCGAATTATTGTCCGAATAGAATTTAAAGTGCGATTAATAAATTATCACTTATTTTTATTTTAACCGAATTGTGTTTTACTTGAAATCCCGGCGAACCCCTAGCTCGCAACAGTATATTGAAAATTATTTTTACCTGTAATTTCGACAATTTATCTCCAGTTGAAGCTTTAAGCGCCTTATGAAATTGAGCAACTTTCTGACTATAGGCATTTGTCAAAGTTGGTATATGAGCGTCTTTAAGATCTGCATATCGATTCAAGATTACTCGATTCTATGAAAGACATAATTTTCTGTTAATAAGCAAGTACGTATCTGTTTACAATTAAAGTTGAAGAATAATATAAATCAGAAATTAGATATAAATAAATATTTTTGTTTCGATGAAGCAACAAAAGCTCGCGAACGAACTGTGGTCTGGCGTAATCAAAGTTGAATTTATTTTTTCTACAATTTCAAGGTCGTTTACTTCCTGAATTTGACAACAAACTGGACCGAAAAATGCGTTATTACTTAAATATAATGTTCGCGCATTAGCCGAAATTATTGTAGAGCAGAGGGTCTCATTCTGTAAATGGAAAAGGCGAGGTGATATGGTCATATCTCGCATTTTCTCTTCATCGTTTTTACTTTATTATTTTAATAAAACAGTATTGTTTTCGATTTTTCAAAAAAAAAATTTGCTACCCTGAACATTTTTTTTTCACCTTTCGTGACTGGTAGACACGAAAAAAGCAAAAAAAAATCTGCCGACAGTCTGGGCGCAACTTTATTATTTTATGGGTAGAAGTCCGAAACGTGTTTAATGATGAGATACGGTGCTGGGTACTATGCGACTGACAACCTAAAAAATAACGTTCCAAATATCCTCCTGGTTTTTTTATCAATAGAATAATTCATAGTAGTAAAAGCGAATTCGATCACATTAAACCTAAGAGATTTTCGGAATCAGTGAAATCTTGAACAATACCCCCAGGGGGTTTATTTGAGAAAAATACTTAAATCGGTTTTTCCCCGATTACGTTTAAAGCTTATAGAAGTAAAAGTGAATTCCAAATCTCAATATACCTTAGAAATATATCAGAATTCGTAAATATGTACACAACCACTTTACACCCCGTTAGGGGTTGGTTATCGAAAAATTTTGAAGATCGTTACTAGGCGCTTATATAAATAGCGCGCAGAAGTAAAATTGCTTTGATAGCTCGACATGTCTAAAAGTTTTAACGAAGTTTGTGAAAATGTGGATTCACGGAAATTTTTTTTACTCAACCTCTGAACGCCAATAAAAATCTGAACTTTTTTTTTGCTTTAATTACTCTAATAGTACATCTACATATACGTACTAAGTTTCAACTTTCTAGCATAATCCGTTTCTGAGATATAAAAAACCACCCCTCTCCCCCGTACCTTGACACCCCTATCAAAAATTTTCTAGGATGTCTCCATAGTGGTTCTATATAATCCTAAATTGTTAGCTTTCTATTCATTACGGTTTTTGAGAAATAAAAATCAGAATGTTTTCCTTTCTACCCCCTTTCACCATCACCCCCTACACCCACACCCCCAAAATTTTTTCCCCTATTAGAAGTTTACCGACCCCAACTCCTGTAAAATTTTCAAGATCATATCTGATACGGTTTCTGAGATATAAAAATTAAATTTTTTGAGAGATTGCTATCCCCCCACTTTCGTGCTCCACCTCCCCCCTGAAAAAATTTAGTTTCGGTAGACTCCTCTTGTGATCTTATATACAGAAACAAAATATTATCTTCCTGGTGTAATTGGTTCGGAAGATATTGTTATCCAAAGTTTTTCTATAGAACGGCTTATGCTACAAAGTTGAAACTGGGTATGTATATGTAAATCAACTAAAAAAGTAATTTAGATTAAAAAAAATTTCAAATATCCATTGGCGTTCGGAAGGGGGGCAAAAAAAATGATCAGTGAAAATGGAATGCATATATTTTCACGGTTTTCGTCATATCTATTAGGTCTTTCCGTATATTAAATGCATTTATATTCTACTGCTTCTTCATATCCAATAATAATTACCTCTTCATGGCCATCTTCATCAATTATTTGGCTAATTTGACTCTGATCCAAATGATTTTCCTGTAGTCTTGTCCACATTTTATGAGCAGCTAGCCTCTTTGCAACTTTTTTACTTTTGCCTTTTCCGACTTCCCTATATTTAAGTATGGTGCAGGCAATAGTAAATTGTCTTTCATGGGGTAGTCCAACTTCCATTTCTGGTTCATACGTTGGTGGGGGCAAACGTCGTGTTATACACATTTCCTGTAACCAACCAATAGGATTGCCCACCTTTTCCTCGTAACTAGTATTACTGTAATTTATAAAGATATATTAAAGGGTTTTAATAATACTGCCAGAACGTACATACTTAGCTCCACTGACCGGTGTACTTTGACCATCTCCATTGATCGCATTATTTTGGGACGTAGATGGCGAACGATCTGGAACTGTTACTCCTGTCATTTGGTCTATTAACGCCCTCGCTGCTGCATGTTTTGCTTCTTTCTTTGAGCGACCTGCACCCATAGCTGTGAACGCCACATCTTTATCGGAAAAAGATACGCGATAGCGGAAAGTAGGTTCATGAATTGCTCCTTCTATTTGGACAAGTTCATAGCTAGGAGTTATTCCACGACGACTCAATAGTTCTTGTAAAATTGAAACTGGCATTTTCATCGCCATACTTGGTGTTTCTTTCCTGTTGTGGGTATATATATGTTACATTTTGTTGATTTCAGTCAAGTATAAAAACACATTAAAACAAAAATTAAAAAACAAAAAGTCACTGAACATTGGAGCTCTTAAAAATCCTGTCTACTTGAAACTAGTGGGTTGATTTTTCGCAACTTTCAATAATGAACAAAATGTTTTAAAGGTATTGCGGATTCAATGTGGGATTTTTAAAAGACAACAGAATTTATAATCAAAAAAGTAATTTATTAATTTGAACATTTTGATGAACCCCTGAGCACGTAACTATCGACTTCGCTAACGAGATGGGAGATTCATTCTAGAGCAGCTTTAACTGGGGAACATTTCACCAGTAAATACTTCGAAAAAGTCAAAGAAGGATAGAACAAGTCAAATACCGAGTTGCAAAATCGACTTGGCCTGGTGATGCCTCCTTAGTTGACATCAGAAAAGAAGCAGAGAGTGAAGAAAGTAGCCAATAACTCCACAAAGTGAATTCGACAACTGTCGCAGAAACTCAAGACCCGGAGCCAATGAGACCAGGGACGTAATTTCAGTTTCTTCTAGGGGGGGGGGGGGGGGGCAAGATGTTATGTTTGTATATATTTTTATATATAAATATACATGTTATATATAATCTATAAAAATACATAATTCAAGGGGGCGCAAATGCCCCCCCCTGCCCCCCCACAAATGACGACCCTGCCAGCGAGTAAACAATTTCAATCACGATTATAGTTGGGCACAAACAAACCTTGAAGGTAACAATGCTGTCATCCTTGGATTATATCCTAGTTCTCAACCTTGTACTCTATTAAGCTTTGATGTTGTTTAGCACAGTTGCACAGAAAACGCTTATCGGGTCTTCAATTATATGGACACAGTTTTCCGTTTGTTTTCTATATTTTCTTTCTTCTGCGATCTTGTAAACTTGAAAATTGTCGCAAAATTATAATTGCAATTTTCAACATATAAAAGCGATCCGTTTTAATTATTATTTATCATAATTGGTATTTTTAAAAAAAAAAAATCTGTTAGCTTAACGTATCCCACTAGTCACTAAGTCAAAAATCAGGCACAATGTTATTGGATTAATTTAATGATTTAATGGGACAGCAAAGTGTTTTTCGTATAAAAGCATGAAAACTGGAATTTTATTTAACACAGCACACTTAGTTCCGCGTGGTTACTTGATAGATCTGTAATCTAAGTGATATGAACTCTTCACTATATGGAAAACCTTCACTTCGCCCACCTGACGAGAAAACACTCGAAACACTCTAGTTAAATTTTCAGGTTTACTAATATCCTTCCTTGATTAGTTACAAGAATCGCACAAGTATCGGGTTTCAAGTTACGCTTACGAATGGAAGAACGTCAATATTTGCACTGAAAGTGAAGCTAAAAGATGAGCGTACACATCTTTGAGTTGTAGGAAAACTCATCCGTACGGTTTTTCCGGGATGCGCATGTCCTGTCTCTCGGGAAACACAGACTCTATCAATGGAGAGGAAAAATCGATGTACGTACCTTTCTTTCGTTTTGTTGTACAATCGCCAGGGTTTTGATTGTAGGTGTTGTCTATCTTTTAAACATTTTTTTTTTCATTTTATTCCTATAGGTAAGTCTTACAATTGGGTTTTCGTCCTTAGTTTGAAAGGCTACGACGTAAATTTTTCCATGTCTAGACCAGACTTTTATTTTTCATTTCTAATGGCTTACTGAAAAGTTAAAGGGGAGAAAAAATCAGGACACACACATTAAAATTTAATTAATTACGAAGAAAAAAGTATTATGGATAAATATGAAACTATTATCTTTTGTTTATTCTGATAGTTTTCAAAGAAAGCTCATAGCTCATAATGCAATGACAAAATTTCAAAGAGCAAATATCTTGAAGCTATAAATCTTGGTGCCCTGCTAAAAGCACCAACGTTTTAGAGTACCCACCTACTAGAGTCTTTTAATCGGCCGATAGTTTAGTTGAATGGCTAATGGTTTTGCAGCTATATGAAAGTGCGCACACTGATCGTTTCGATTCGTCTAAACTAATTAGTTGAATATGCAAGACGATTCCCTTTCGATCGAATCGCGACTAAACTATCGCAAGAGACCTCTATATGCACAGTGGCTAATGAAGATGCACATAGGCATAAAATTAAAAATCTCATACAACCGGTTTTCTCTCTGCATTTGGTCGTGTCTTGTATGTAACCTGTAAATAGATTTGTCTGGTATGATGCAGATCAGTAAGTTTAAACTTTCTAGCGTAAGCAATTTCTAATATGTATATAATAACCACACACCAACCCCTTTCAAAAATTTCATTTTTCTAAGATGCTTTTAAAGTGGCTTTGTATAATTGTCAAATTTTAGCTTTCTATTGGTGTTTTTCGAGAAATGAAACTTTTACTTTGTTATTTTAATAATACAGTATTGTGATCGATTTATATAAAAAAAAATGTGCCATCTTGAAATTTTTTTTTTCACGTTTCCTGACTAGTAAACGCGAAAAAAGCAAAAAAAAAATACCGTACGTCTACTCGTAGCACCCAAACCCTTTGAGCTATTCAGTTGAATTTTTTTTCCGTGGGTAGAGTGGGTAGGCTGCCTAAAGTGACCAAATTCTGAGTGGTGGGGGTGTGAGGGGGGAGGTGGGTAAGCGTTTTAGACGGAAAATTTTGGTTTCTAGATCTCAGCAATCGCTCATGCTACGAAGCTGAAACTTGGAATTTAGATAGAGCTTCAATACTGAACACATTTGCAATTTGCAATTGCCGATATTACAAGAAAGGGTAAAGGAGTGGGGTGAAAAATAATGCGTCCGAGACGCTCGAAAGCCGAGATTGAGACATTCTAAAATCCATATCTTCTAAGCTGTTAATATCACGACATTTAAACTTAATGAACATCTGTAGCTATACTTGGAGAATAGATCGGAAACAAATTTTTGATTGGTGGTAGTGGCGTGCGAAGTTGGGGGTGAAAAATTTTGGTTTACAATATCTCACGAACCAATTGCACTAGAAAAATAAAATTCGGTTTCTGTATCAAGGTTGACAAATAAAGTTTGCTAAAAGTAAAATTTTTTAAGGGGCGGTGGAGCATGAAAGTGGAGGGGATAAGAATTTTTCTAAAAAATCACGTCTCATATCTGAAGAACAGCGTAAGACAGATACTCAGAATTTTTAACAGAAGTAGACCTAATAGGCCCCTAGCGGGAATTTTGTGGAGAGGGTGTAGAGGGTGAGGGTGGGGGAGGATAAAAAAGAAAAAGTTCCGATTTTTATATCTCGAGAACCTATAATGATACAAAACTGAAACTTGGTATTTGTATAGACATGTAGTAGTAGCATGCTGGAAAAATATAATTTTTTATAGGGGTAGTATGGTACGGGGTAGGGGGTGTTTTTGCTATCTATAGAACATCTTATGCTAGAAAGTTGAAATAGATAAAAAATAATTTCAAATATTCATTGGCGTTCGGAAGGGGGGGCAAAAAAAAGAGCAGTGAAAATGGAATACATATATTTTCACGATTTTCGTCACATCTAGTATGTCTTCCCAAATATTGAATTCATTTATATTCTACTGCTTCTTCATATAAATATCCAAAAAGGGATTTCAAGAGCTTTGGAAATTCAACCCCTAAGAAGGTGTAAAAGGGTCGTATACTTTTTCACGAATTCTGCCTTATCCCCCAGGTCTGATCGATATCGAGTATCTTTTTACTTTCAGGGGATTGCGTAATATTCGCCTAAAACTCGCTTTTAAGTTTTTTCCTTTCTGAGCCCCTAAGAGGGTATAAAAGGGTTGAATACGTTTTCCCGAATTTCGTCATATCTTTTATAAGTGATAAGTAATTAAATTGGTTTTTACTTGCTCGTGCTGTCTTCATATTTATTTATTAACTCCTTTCATGATTTATGTATATTTAACCCCAAGTGGGTAAGGAAGTTGAATATCTGATGATATATCGAATTCATTTTTATTTCCTAAGGTTTCCTATATAAGGGGGTGTAAGGGGGTTGTATACTTTTCACAGCTTCGACATATTTCTTAGGTTTGATGAAATATTAGATCGCTTTTCACTTTCACCGACTTTTTAGATAAGCGCCTACAAACCAATTTCTCAATTTTTGGATATTCAACACCCAAGGGTTTGCATATGTTTTCACAAATTTTGCCATCCCATAGTTCTGATGAGATATAAAATTGGTTATTATGGCTATTGATGACCTAAAAACGAATTTCACGATTTTCGAATTTCAAGAACCAAGGGGGTGTGAAGAGTTTGCTTTCGTTTTCACAAATTTTTCAAAATCCCTCGTGTCTGAAACCCTGTTTCACAATTTTTTCAAAATTCAAACCCCAAGTGGAAGTAATGGTTTTGTATAAGTTTTAGCAATTCGTCATATCTCTTAAGTCTGATAAGGCAACAAATTCGTTTTTACTTCTATGGGCTTTTAGTGTACATAATATACCGAAATTCGAATAGTCTACACGAGCTTTTCCAATGTTTAATCGGCTAAAAATCGCTATTTTAAACATTTTTATTTTAAGCACAAAATTAATTTTCCAAGAAATCTAAAAATCTCGAAGCAACTCATGATACACTCCGACTTTGACCGCTCCCGAACTTTGACCCGAAAAATTTAAAGTTTCGCCCAGACCATTGGCAGATTTTTTATTTATTATCTCCTCTCAGGATTTTTGGATATTCAACCCCCAAGGGGGTGTAAGGAGGTTGCATATCTGATAATATATCGAATTCATTTTTACTTCCTAAGGTTATCTATATAAAAAATCTGCCAATGGTCTGGGCGAAACTGGTCAAAGTTCGGGAGCGGTCAAAGTCGGTGTATATCATAAGTTGTTTCGAGATTATTAGATTTCTTGGAAAATTAATTTTGTTCTTAAAATAAAAATATTAAAAATTCAACTGAATAGCTCAAAGGGTTTGGGTGCTACAAGCCTTCAAACGATTTTGCGTACACCGGTAGACGTACGGCGGACAGACGGACTGAACATTTTTTTTGATTTTTTCGTGTCTACTAGTCAGGAAACGTGAAAAAAAAAATTTCAAGATGGCACATTTTTTTTTATATAAATCGATCACAATACTGTATTATTAAAATAACAAAGTAAAAGTTTCATTTCTCGAAAAACACCAATAGAAAGCTAAAATTTGACAATTATACAAAGCCACTTTAAAAGCATCTTAGAAAAATGAAATTTTTGAAAGGGGTTGGTGTGTGGTTATTATATACATATTAGAAATTGCTTACGCTAGAAAGTTTAAACTTACTGATCTGCATCATACCAGACAAATCTATTTACAGGTTACATACAAGACACGACCAAATGCAGAGAGAAAACCGGTTGTATGAGATTTTTAATTTTATGCCTATGTGCATCTTCATTAGCCACTGTGCATATAGAGGTCTCTTGCGATAGTTTAGTCGCGATTCGATCGAAAGGGAATCGTCTTGCATATTCAACTAATTAGTTTAGACGAATCGAAACGATCAGTGTGCGCACTTTCATATAGCTGCAAAACCATTAGCCATTCAACTAAACTATCGGCCGATTAAAAGACTCTAGTAGGTGGGTACTCTAAAACGTTGGTGCTTTTAGCAGGGCACCAAGATTTATAGCTTCAAGATATTTGCTCTTTGAAATTTTGTCATTGCATTATGAGCTATGAGCTTTCTTTGAAAACTATCAGAATAAACAAAAGATAATAGTTTCATATTTATCCATAATACTTTTTTCTTCGTAATTAATTAAATTTTAATGTGTGTGTCCTGATTTTTTCTCCCCTTTAACTTTTCAGTAAGCCATTAGAAATGAAAAATAAAAGTCTGGTCTAGACATGGAAAAATTTACGTCGTAGCCTTTCAAACTAAGGACGAAAACCCAATTGTAAGACTTACCTATAGGAATAAAATGAAAAAAAAAATGTTTAAAAGATAGACAACACCTACAATCAAAACCCTGGCGATTGTACAACAAAACGAAAGAAAGGTACGTACATCGATTTTTCCTCTCCATTGATAGAGTCTGTGTTTCCCGAGAGACAGGACATGCGCATCCCGGAAAAACCGTACGGATGAGTTTTCCTACAACTCAAAGATGTGTACGCTCATCTTTTAGCTTCACTTTCAGTGCAAATATTGACGTTCTTCCATTCGTAAGCGTAACTTGAAACCCGATACTTGTGCGATTCTTGTAACTAATCAAGGAAGGATATTAGTAAACCTGAAAATTTAACTAGAGTGTTTCGAGTGTTTTCTCGTCAGGTGGGCGAAGTGAAGGTTTTCCATATAGTGAAGAGTTCATATCACTTAGATTACAGATCTATCAAGTAACCACGCGGAACTAAGTGTGCTGTGTTAAATAAAATTCCAGTTTTCATGCTTTTATACGAAAAACACTTTGCTGTCCCATTAAATCATTAAATTAATCCAATAACATTGTGCCTGATTTTTGACTTAGTGACTAGTGGGATACGTTAAGCTAACAGATTTTTTTTTTTTAAAAATACCAATTATGATAAATAATAATTAAAACGGATCGCTTTTATATGTTGAAAATTGCAATTATAATTTTGCGACAATTTTCAAGTTTACAAGATCGCAGAAGAAAGAAAATATAGAAAACAAACGGAAAACTGTGTCCATATAATTGAAGACCCGATAAGCGTTTTCTGTGCAACTGTGCTAAACAACATCAAAGCTTAATAGAGTACAAGGTTGAGAACTAGGATATAATCCAAGGATGACAGCATTGTTACCTTCAAGGTTTGTTTGTGCCCAACTATAATCGTGATTGAAATTGTTTACTCGCTGGCAGGGTCGTCATTTGTGGGGGGGCAGGGGGGGGCATTTGCGCCCCCTTGAATTATGTATTTTTATAGATTATATATAACATGTATATTTATATATAAAAATATATACAAACATAACATCTTGCCCCCCCCCCCCCCCCTAGAAGAAACTGAAATTACGTCCCTGGTCTCATTGGCTCCGGGTCTTGAGTTTCTGCGACAGTTGTCGAATTCACTTTGTGGAGTTATTGGCTACTTTCTTCACTCTCTGCTTCTTTTCTGATGTCAACTAAGGAGGCATCACCAGGCCAAGTCGATTTTGCAACTCGGTATTTGACTTGTTCTATCCTTCTTTGACTTTTCGAAGTATTTACTGGTGAAATGTTCCCCAGTTAAAGCTGCTCTAGAATGAATCTCCCATCTCGTTAGCGAAGTCGATAGTTACGTGCTCAGGGGTTCATCAAAATGTTCAAATTAATAAATTACTTTTTTGATTATAAATTCTGTTGTCTTTTAAAAATCCCACATTGAATCCGCAATACCTTTAAAACATTTTGTTCATTATTGAAAGTTGCGAAAAATCAACCCACTAGTTTCAAGTAGACAGGATTTTTAAGAGCTCCAATGTTCAGTGACTTTTTGTTTTTTAATTTTTGTTTTAATGTGTTTTTATACTTGACTGAAATCAACAAAATGTAACATATATATACCCACAACAGGAAAGAAACACCAAGTATGGCGATGAAAATGCCAGTTTCAATTTTACAAGAACTATTGAGTCGTCGTGGAATAACTCCTAGCTATGAACTTGTCCAAATAGAAGGAGCAATTCATGAACCTACTTTCCGCTATCGCGTATCTTTTTCCGATAAAGATGTGGCGTTCACAGCTATGGGTGCAGGTCGCTCAAAGAAAGAAGCAAAACATGCAGCAGCGAGGGCGTTAATAGACCAAATGACAGGAGTAACAGTTCCAGATCGTTCGCCATCTACGTCCCAAAATAATGCGATCAATGGAGATGGTCAAAGTACACCGGTCAGTGGAGCTAAGTATGTACGTTCTGGCAGTATTATTAAAACCCTTTAATATATCTTTATAAATTACAGTAATACTAGTTACGAGGAAAAGGTGGGCAATCCTATTGGTTGGTTACAGGAAATGTGTATAACACGACGTTTGCCCCCACCAACGTATGAACCAGAAATGGAAGTTGGACTACCCCATGAAAGACAATTTACTATTGCCTGCACCATACTTAAATATAGGGAAGTCGGAAAAGGCAAAAGTAAAAAAGTTGCAAAGAGGCTAGCTGCTCATAAAATGTGGACAAGACTACAGGAAAATCATTTGGATCAGAGTCAAATTAGCCAAATAATTGATGAAGATGGCCATGAAGAGGTAATTATTATTGGATATGAAGAAGCAGTAGAATATAAATGCATTTAATATACGGAAAGACCTAATAGATATGACGAAAACCGTGAAAATATATGCATTCCATTTTCACTGATCATTTTTTTTGCCCCCCTTCCGAACGCCAATGGATATTTGAAATTTTTTTTAATCTAAATTACTTTTTTAGTTGATTTACATATACATACCCAGTTTCAACTTTGTAGCATAAGCCGTTCTATAGAAAAACTTTGGATAACAATATCTTCCGAACCAATTACACCAGGAAGATAATATTTTGTTTCTGTATATAAGATCACAAGAGGAGTCTACCGAAACTAAATTTTTTCAGGGGGGAGGTGGAGCACGAAAGTGGGGGGATAGCAATCTCTCAAAAAATTTAATTTTTATATCTCAGAAACCGTATCAGATATGATCTTGAAAATTTTACAGGAGTTGGGGTCGGTAAACTTCTAATAGGGGAAAAAATTTTGGGGGTGTGGGTGTAGGGGGTGATGGTGAAAGGGGGTAGAAAGGAAAACATTCTGATTTTTATTTCTCAAAAACCGTAATGAATAGAAAGCTAACAATTTAGGATTATATAGAACCACTATGGAGACATCCTAGAAAATTTTTGATAGGGGTGTCAAGGTACGGGGGAGAGGGGTGGTTTTTTATATCTCAGAAACGGATTATGCTAGAAAGTTGAAACTTAGTACGTATATGTAGATGTACTATTAGAGTAATTAAAGCAAAAAAAAAGTTCAGATTTTTATTGGCGTTCAGAGGTTGAGTAAAAAAAATTTCCGTGAATCCACATTTTCACAAACTTCGTTAAAACTTTTAGACATGTCGAGCTATCAAAGCAATTTTACTTCTGCGCGCTATTTATATAAGCGCCTAGTAACGATCTTCAAAATTTTTCGATAACCAACCCCTAACGGGGTGTAAAGTGGTTGTGTACATATTTACGAATTCTGATATATTTCTAAGGTATATTGAGATTTGGAATTCACTTTTACTTCTATAAGCTTTAAACGTAATCGGGGAAAAACCGATTTAAGTATTTTTCTCAAATAAACCCCCTGGGGGTATTGTTCAAGATTTCACTGATTCCGAAAATCTCTTAGGTTTAATGTGATCGAATTCGCTTTTACTACTATGAATTATTCTATTGATAAAAAAACCAGGAGGATATTTGGAACGTTATTTTTTAGGTTGTCAGTCGCATAGTACCCAGCACCGTATCTCATCATTAAACACGTTTCGGACTTCTACCCATAAAATAATAAAGTTGCGCCCAGACTGTCGGCAGATTTTTTTTTGCTTTTTTCGTGTCTACCAGTCACGAAAGGTGAAAAAAAAATGTTCAGGGTAGCAAATTTTTTTTTTGAAAAATCGAAAACAATACTGTTTTATTAAAATAATAAAGTAAAAACGATGAAGAGAAAATGCGAGATATGACCATATCACCTCGCCTTTTCCATTTACAGAATGAGACCCTCTGCTCTACAATAATTTCGGCTAATGCGCGAACATTATATTTAAGTAATAACGCATTTTTCGGTCCAGTTTGTTGTCAAATTCAGGAAGTAAACGACCTTGAAATTGTAGAAAAAATAAATTCAACTTTGATTACGCCAGACCACAGTTCGTTCGCGAGCTTTTGTTGCTTCATCGAAACAAAAATATTTATTTATATCTAATTTCTGATTTATATTATTCTTCAACTTTAATTGTAAACAGATACGTACTTGCTTATTAACAGAAAATAATGTCTTTCACAGAATCGAGTAATCTTGAATCGATATGCAGATCTTAAAGACGCTCATATACCTACTTTGACAAATGCCTATAGTCAGAAAGTTGCTCAATTTCATAAGACGCTTAAAGCTTCAACTGGAGATAAATTGTCGAAATTACAGGTAAAAATAATTTTCAATATACATACAGGGTGCGCCATCTTTTATATCGGTATGTAAACATTGAATAACTTTAAAAAAACAACTGATATTTATATGTGAGGTATTTTTATTCAATTTGGTCCTTTCGAATTTATTTGGATTAGTTTTTGAATACAACATCAATCAAGTGGCTGCCTCTATTGGCCACAGCAAAATGTGCCCTTTTTGCTGCGTTTTCCATTACTTTTTCGAGCATCTCGGGCGGTATAGCGATGATTTCGGCACGAATGTTTGCTTTGAGCTCGTCAATGGTCTAAGACTTGCTGGCGTGCACTTTGCTTTTCAAATAACCCCATAAAAATAAGTCCGGAGGAGTCAAATCTGGAGATCTCGGTGGCCAGTCAATGTCGCCTCTTTTCGACATCAGACGTCCAGGGAATTTTCGTTGCAGAAACTGAATTGTTTCATTTGCAGTGTGGCATGGCGCACCGTCTTGTTGAAACCAGTAACCATCCAGACCTTTTTCACGCATTTGCGGGCAGACATAATGAGCTAACATCCACCGATATCGTTTTCCATCGACTGTTTCGTTTTGTCGGAAAAAAATGGCCCAATGACGGCTTTGGCGCAAACAGTCACTTTTTGATCATGCAATGGCGTTTAATGAATCTCTTGTGGATTCTCCGTTCCCCAAATGCGACAATTTTACTTATTAACGCCGCCAAAGAGTGTGAAATGGGCCTCGTCGGTCATCAAAATTTGCTTCCAAAAATCAGGTTCAGTATCAACCATTCGAGCAACTGTTTGACCGTATTCCAAGTGACGTGGACGGTCTGTCGGCAATATTCTTCTGAATTGACGTTTCCAAAACTTGTCCAATCAAGTCAATCTGTTGAAAAATGTTTACATACCGACATAAAAGATGGCGCACCCTGTATATATTAATAACTATCATAATTATCACATAATAAAATAAATATAATTACTTAGTTATAAAAAAGAAAGGAATGATTCCATAGTAATAATTAAGTGTACGAGGGAGGTTAAACGTACTCGGAATCAGGTAGTAATTAACTATAAGTACTATTTTCATTGATTGGATATCGTAACTATATGGCTCAGTAGTATAAGTACTAATGATGGAACTGATTCTGGAATTGTCCTTCTTGTTTTCGTCTTGTGGCCAAGTCAAAGTCGAAGAAAATTTAAAATATGGTATGGTGGCATTAATAATTTGAAAGTGGTATGGTATTTTCAAAGCAGGCAGAGAAAGTCGCGAAGATTATCCCGCGGTCTGGAAGACAGCAAAACTAAAAAAATTAATATAGCAGTATATGATTTTGAAGAATTGGCGGATAATTTCAGAATGCTTCAAACTAAAAATATGAAATTTTTCCCAATTTTACGTTTCAATGGTTTCAATATATGCATTAGTATGAAGAAAGTCTAGTGAGTCCTTCATGCAGCTACCATACAAAGATCCTTGGAAACCTACTATAACTGGAGAAATCGTCTCTAGGAAGTGGACATTTTACAGAAATTAGTTTTGAGAAATCTCCTCGCTGCTTCGGGTAGCTCCACGATTGTTTCACGAGTGTTTGCCGATAACGTCAGAACGCTTCTAGCTAGGAATTTGAAATTGTATACACATTAATTTTTAAATAGGTGGGTAGGTAGGTACGTGCGGTTGCCTGTAATAAAAACAGACACACTTAGTCCTAAATGGTCCGTTGTGTTACCTCAGGATTATAAAACTCGATTCTACTATCTAAACCATTTTGAGATTTATCTTCGGACCATTGGTTAGTTCTGTCTGTTTGTTGCAACTACTGGATACTTTCTGTTAATACTTTTCATCTTTTTATTGTTTTTTTTATTCCAGACAACATCTCTCAATGATCAGGATATAAATTTCGTGCAATTTCTCGAGGAGATTGCTGCTGAGCATCATTTCGAAGTCACATACGTTGATATTGAAGAGAAGACGTATTCTGGACATTGTCAATGTTTGGTTCAACTATCAACCCTTCCAGTGCTTGTGTGTCAAGGATCATCTCCCACATCAAAGGACGCCCAGTGCAGCGCAGCTCGGAATGCTCTTGAATATTTGAAAATAATGACATTAAAATGAATGATGAATGAAATGATTAAAATAAACAACAAGAGTTTTTTCAACCCAGAATGAAAATATAGTCAACTATAAATACTGCGCGTACTAGCAATTAATATGTTTTCAAATTTTTAAACCGATTTTTAATAATGGATGTATTATCGAAGATTATAAAAATTGTTGATCCGAAACTGTTGAAAAATTGCCTCTGTATGTACTGTCGACTGTAATTCACAAATGTTGCCAACTACTTACTTTTAATTTAATTGACTGTATTTTTTTTAATTGAAATTGAAAATAATAAAACCTGATTAAACTGCATTAAATTTTTGTTTGCTATTTAATATGCATTTAATATATTATACGTGAATTGAATGTTGATCAGTCCTTAAATTAAATTAATTCTTAATGAAGTGAGTCTTAATATTATATTATAAAAAATCTGCCAATGGTCTGGGAGAAACTTTATTATTTTTCGGGTCAAAGTTCGGGAGCGGTCAAAGTCGGAGTGTATCATGAGTTGCTTCGAGATTATTAGATTTTTTGGAAAATTATTTTTGTTCTTAATTTAAAAATATTTAAAATAGAGATTTTTAGCCGATTAAACATTGGAAAATCCCGTGTAGACTATTCGAATTTCAATATATTATGTAAACTAAAAGCCCATAGAAGCAAAAACGAATTTGATGCCTTATCAGAATTAAGAGATATGACGAATTGTTAAAACGTTTACAAACCCATTACTTCCACTTGGGGTTTGAATTTCGAAAAAATTGTGAAACAGGTTTTTAGACGATTTCATAAGAAGCAACTTGATATCTCATGAGACAAGACGGATTTTGGAAAATTTGTGAAAACTTAAGCAAACCCTTCACACCTCCTTGGTTCTGGAAATTCGAAAAATCGTGAATTGGTTGGCCGTAATTATCAATTTTATATCTCATCAGAACTAAGGAATGGCAAAAATTGTGAAAACATATACAAACCCTTGGGGGTTGAATATCGAAAAATTGAGAAATGGGTTTGTAGGCGATTATATAAAAAGTCTGTGGAAATGAAAAGCGATCTAATATCTCATCGAACCTAAGAAATATGTCGAAACTTTGAAAAGCATACAACCCCCTTGAATATCTAAAATACTGAAATTGATTTTTTGTCTTTTTTATATAGGAAACCTTGGGAAGTAAAAGTGAATTCGATATATCACCAGATATGCAACCTCCTTCCACCCACTTGGGGGTTGAATATCCAAAAATCCTGAAAGGAGTTAATAAATAAATATGAAGACAGCACGAGAAAGTAGGAACCAATTCAATTTCTTATCACTTCTAAAAGAAATGACGGAACTCGTGAATACGTGTTCAACCCGTTTATACCCTCTTAGGGGCTGAAAAAGGAAAAAACTTAAAAACAAGTTTTAGACGATTATTACGCAAGCACGTGAAAGTGAAAAGGTATTCGATATCTGATCACACCTGAGGGATATGGCTGAATTCGTGAAAAAGTTTACAACCCCCTTTGCACCCTCTTAGGGGTCGAATTTTAAAAAATCTTGAAAACGCTTTCTAGGTATTTACATGAAGAAGCCGTAGAATAAAAATGAATTAAATATTTGGGAAGACCTAATAGATATGACGAAAACCGTGAAAATATGTGCATTCCATTTTCACTGATAATTTTTTTTGCCCCTCCTCCGAACGTCAATGGATATTTGAAATTTTTTTTTATCTAAATTAATTTTCTAGTTGATTTACATAAACGTACCGAGTTTCAACTTTGTAGCATAAGCCGTTCTATAGATAGATACCCCTATAAAAAATTATATTTTTCCAAGATGCTACTAATATAGCTCTATCTAAATACCAAGTTTCAGCTTCATATCATTATAGGTTGTCGAGATATTAAAATCGGAACTTTTTCCTTTTCACCCTCCCCCACCCTCACCCTCTACACCCACACCCATAAAATTTTTTTTCTGCTAGAGGTTTATTAGGCCTAGTTCTGGTAAAAATTTTAAGCATCTATCTTACACTGTTCGTGAGATATGAGCCGTGATTTTTTTGAAAAATTTTATTTGTCTAGTGCAATTGGTTATTGAGATATCGTAATCTGAAGTTTTTTACCCCCCACCCCCGTACGCCACTGCCAGACGCAACAATTTTTTTCCGACCTATTCTCCTAGTATACCTACAGATATTCAGTAAGTTTCAATTTTATGACGTTAACCGTTTAGGAGATATAGATTTTAGAATGTGTCAATCTCGGCTCTTTTGCGTTGCGGACGCATTATTTTTCCCCCCACTCCCACACCCCTTCACCCTTATCAGCAATTTTATTGCAAATGGGTCCACTACCAAAGCTCTATATAAATTCCAAGTTTCAGCCGCCTAGCATAAGCGGTTGCTGAGATCTAGAAACCAAAATTTTTCGTCTAAAACACTTCCCCCACCTCCCCCCTTACACCCCCACCCCTCACAATTTGGTCACTTTAGTGGGCCTACGCACTCTACTCACGAAAAAAAGTTCAACTAAATACCTCATAGGATTTGGGTGCTACGAGCCTTCAAACAATTTTGTGTACACCGGTAGACGTACGGCGTACAGCGGACAGACGGACTGAAATTTTTTTTTGCTTTTTTCGTGTCTACTCGTCATGAAACGTGAAAAAAAAAATTTTTCAGGGTAGCAAATTTGTTTTTTTTTAAAAATCGTTCACAATACTGTATTATTGAAATAATAAAGTAATTTGTTAATTTGATAGAAATATTGATCAATATAAAAGAAAATTTTGTCATTTCGATGATACATGTTTTGTTAAAAGAACGAACTGGAATTTCGCCGAATTTTTATCAATTCGACAAAAATTTATCAAACTGAATAATTTTTATTTGTTATGCTGACATATTTTTATCATTATGACAAAACTGCACTGTTGAAATTCAACAAATACTTTTTGTCAATGTAACCAAGGATTTTTCTAAAAGCGCAGAAAGCGTAATTCAGACCGCGGCCGACACTTCAACGTTCGACAATTCCCGAACGTGAGACGCCGGTGAGATGCCGGCGAGATTTCAAGAATACCAGCCGAGCCGTTTCATTCGACAATCTGGGAAATCATGGAATATCTCGAACGAAACGAATCTCGAGCAGGGCTGCCACCAAGATCGTTTTTAGCGGATTAGGAAATGAAAAAAAAAGTGGAGTAGATTGAAAGATAATGGAGTAGATCATAAAAACTTGAAATAATAACTCCAATATCCTCCTTATCCATCTATCCATCTTTTTATACTCTAGATGAAATCATATAGAGTATTATAAGTTTAATCCAGTCCAAAAGTTTGTAACGCATAGAACCAAGCCTCGGACGAAAAAAAGTTATATATTATTTTTTGTTTATTTGTGGCCAAAAACCTCAAATCCGCCTGACGTCCGTCCGTCCGTCCGTCCGTCTGTCCATGAACACGATAACTCAAGAACGCCTTCACCTAGGATCTTGAAATTTTGAATCTGGATGTTTGGTTGAATTTGTAAGGCTAAGTTCGTTAACGGGCAAAATCGTCCTACTCCTTCGGGTAGCTGCCATACAAAATGTCCTTAAAACACGTGTTCAAGAATATTGACTAATAACTTCGGAACGCCTAAAGTTACGACTTTGAAATTTTGTACGTGTTACTTTTTCAATAGTTGCAACCAAAGGCATGATTATGAAGAAAATCCTATTAGTCCTTCGTGTAGCTGCCATACAAATATCCTGTCAAAATGTATTCACTTAATTTACGAAACTCACTATAACTCAAGTAATCTTTTAGCTACGAATTCAGAATTTTGTACAAGTTAGTTTTAAGTAAAAAGGAAGTTCAAGTTTACTGTTCAGCGAAATCCTCTCATAGCTCATATATTTTATTCTTATTATAGTTACATTGCTGATATACAAAATTCATATTCATAGTTTAGAGATTAGGCTGATCTAAAGCCTTTACAACTAAGGTTTGTTTTGGTTGATGCACTTGGCAGTAAGATGTTTGATATTATTCGTGAATTAAGGAAAATTAATGTAAAAAAACCTTATGTATATAATTAACCTAACTTAACCTATCGTATAACTAACTAAATAATAATAAAACGTAATATAATAAAAGAAAAGAAATAAGGAGAAAATAATAATAATAAGGATAATAATAATAATAATAATAATAAACTATGTGAGGCATGCAACCAGTGGATTTGATATATATTGTCATCTGCTGATAAATGTAGATTTAGCTCTATTGGCCATTACTTCAATCATTGAAACTTCCGCATTTTCGTGTAGACGTATTGTAGGGTAATAAAAGGGTAATAAAAGGGCTTGTTCAGGATTAGTTTCAAACATTTATTTTGCATAGTTTGCAGTTTTTTCTTATGAATGTTAGCACAATCATTCCATACCGGAGCACCGTATAAAATAATAGGCTGCATTACCATTTTGTATATTAATAATTTGTTTACATTAGATAACTGAGATCTTCTATTAATGAGTGGATACAACGAATGGATACAACGAGAGATTTTGGAGCATGTACTTTCGATGTGTGCGTGGAATGTTAGTTTTTTGTCCAAAATGAGACCTAGATACGAAACTGTGCTGGACCATTCAATTGATTGGCCATGAAAGTTTAAAGGCTGGTTTGGGAGATTTCTTCTATGGCGTTTCCTTGTAAAGAAGATTGATTGGGTCTTGTCAGGGTTAACTTTGATTTCCCATTTGTGGTAATACTCGTAGAGTGCATGTAGTTGTTCTTCAATGTTACAAGTTATGTCCGACCGATTTTCCGAACTTGAGAAAACACTGATATCGTCCGCGAATATTGCCATTTCACAATTGTCGTTCAGGGGTAAATCTGCGGTGTATATATTATAGAGGGTGGGGCTGAGACAGGATCCCTGGGGTACGCCGGCAGGGATTTGACGAGTGGCAGAAATCGTGGATTTAACTTTCACAGCGAAAGTTCTTTGGATGAGAAACGATTTAATTAGCTTGATAATATACACTGGAAAGGAGAAGGTGTGGAGTTTGTACAATAGAGCTTCATGCCAAACTGTATCAAATGCTTTCTCTATATCGAGAACCACCATACCGGTAGATTCTTTGCGTGAAAGAGAGTTTTTAATAGATCTTGTAACTCGATACAGCTGGTGAATAGTTGAATGACCGGGTCTGAAACCAAATTGAATATTAGGTAAAATGTCAGTATTACACAGGAATTCCTGAATACGATTTAGGATGATACGTTCGAAGATTTTACCTAGTACGGGGAGTAAGCTGATCGGTCGGTAGCTCTTGGGAGAGGAAGGGTCTTTTCGTGGTTTGAGAATGGGTATTACAATAGCCTTTTTCCATTGACCGGGAAAATGACCCAATTTTAAGCACGAATTAAATATATGTGTTAAATAAATAACGACCTTTTTAGGTTGGTTTTTGAATATAATATTGGGTAACAGGTCGAATCCAGGCGCTTTATTCGATTTTAATCGTTTAAGAACTAGAAATAGTTCCCGAGGAGTAACGTAATCGCTTGGTGTTAAGTCGGCGTCCAAGGAATCGATAGTTTTAACCATGGTTTTAACTGTAAGATTAGTGGTTGGATTACCAAGATTTTCGGAAGCATGGTGAGCGGCAAGAAAATTTTCAGCGATCAGTTCGGCTTTGTCAAGATCGGTGGTTTTAAGATGGTGACCGGGGACTAAGAGAGGAGGGATTTGTTGTCTTCTACGCTTAAAAATTTTATTAAGCTCCCAGATTTTTTTAGAGCTTTTACCGAGTTCAGAAAGCATTGTATTCCACTTTACGTTTCGTTGAACGAAAAGCCTGAATTTGATCATTTTCGATAGTTGATTAATGCGAGTTTTTGTAGCTGGATTTCTCGTTATTTGCCATTGTCTTCGTAGGTTATTACGATTTGTGATAATATCTTTGGTTTCGCAGTCTATTGTAAGCTGGTAGTTGGGAATGAATGGTTTTGTTTTGGGTGTACTGTATTCAATGGCTCTCCAAATATAGTCAATGGTGTTATGGATCATAACGTCGATTTGCTCGGCGTTTACTATAGAGCTTAGATCTAGGTTATTCAGTGCCACATGACGTGTAAGATACCTAATAAATCTCTTCCAATTAGTTTTGCGAAAGGAATATGAATTGTTCTCGAAGGGTAATAAGGGAACATCTTTTTCGATTGCAAACAATACTGGAAGATGCGGTGAAGAAAGAGCGTAGGTGGTTATCGGTTGCGAGATTGGAATTATTCCATTACTAATTATGAGATCGAGTGTTGAATCAGTACCTCTTGCTGATAGGAAAGTTGGTTCAGTTGGAGTGTGAATGAAAAAATTTCGATTGCACATTTCGTCGAATAGAATATTGCCAGCCTTATTAGCTCTGAGACAGTTCCAGTGCCTATGCCTCGCGTTGAAATCTCCACAAACTAGATAACTCTCAGCGAAATCCTTTTACTCCTTCTGGTAGCTGCCATACAAAATGTCCTTAAAACACGTGTTCAAGAATATTGGCCGATAACTTCAGAAGGGTTTAAGCTACGTCTTTGAAATTTTGTATGTATTATTTTTCCAATAGTTGGATGTAAATGTATGAATATGAAGTCCTTCGTGTAGCTGCCATACAAATATCCTGTCTAAACGTCTTCACTTAATTTACGGAACTTACAATAACTCAAGTAATCTTTTAGCTATGAATTGGAAATTTTGTACAAATTAGTTTTGAGTAAAAACTAAGTTTGAGTATACTAATCAGAGAAATCCTTTTACTCCTTCTGGTACCTGCCATACAAAATGTCCTTAAGACACGTGTTCAACAATATTTTCCGATAAGTTTTGAACGCTTCAAGCTACGAATTTGAAATTTTGTACACGTTCATTTTTAAATGGCTCCAAGGAAAAGGATAAATATGTAAGAAATCCAGTGAGTCCTTCCTGAACCTCCCATGTAAAAGTCCTTCAAAAAGGAAATTTTTTTTCGATGACTTACCCAGTTCAAGATATGAAATTAAACACTGAATATTGTCTTTTAGTTTTGAGTAGCAATATAATGGCAGTCCTTAATAAAGGACATACAACATGCACACACGTAATTCTACTTTATCCCCAACTACAATATAAATCGGAGTTCAGTATTCATCTAGAGTATTATACGATTGGCTTGCAGCCGATCGTGACTGCAGTATGTTTATAAGGTTATGAACAACCATTTTCGACATTTGCAGATGAATGTGGAAAGGTAAAGATATTGTTGCGAGCTAGGGGTTCGCCGGGATTTCAAGTAAAACACAATTCGGTTAAAATAAAAATAAGTGATTATTTATTAATCGCACTTTAAATTCTATTCGGACAATAATTCGCACTGTATGGCAGTACCGCCCGCTTATACCATATATCGCTTAACTCGTTCACTTTCGTTCTCTACCAACACGGTCGCGTATACTCGCTGGCTATCGCAGTCGCGTAATCAAAATTACTGTGTCTTCGCTGAGAGCTTCACCTGCTTATATACTAGCCGGTTGCAGTCTAGGATGTTCTTGAATCTTCGATGCTTGTGGAATCTTCTCGAAAGCTTTAGAGTTTTCGATTTTGATCTTCGTTCAGTGGTGTGTGCAGAAGATTCAAGTGAGCTTGAGATCTTTCGACTTTGGTAGTTCATGTACAGAGTTCTAGTACATTGGAGAGCATTCGATAAAGAAGGGAGATAGAATCGTGTTGTCTCGCCTTATCTTCAGCTAGGTTTCTGATTGGGTTATTTTGCAACTAGGTATTCGGTTGTTGTTGTTTTCATTATGTGAAACGATCGAGTCGCACGGTTGCGGGGTTGCCAGGCTTACATGTAACAATATTAATACAAAATTACATAAGGTTACAATAGCCATCAGACCTCCTATCTGGACATAGAAAAGATCTTGCTAAAACACTTCTATATCTTCTTCTACATTAGAATTGTTGTTTGCAAATACATAATTATTAATTAAATAACAGTCTAAATTCATCATCGAATTTTTGTAATTTATGGTCTTCAACAATAATGTCCTTTCAATGTATAGTTCTCACTAAAATGTTTTTCTTTTTAATTTTAGTATCTGTAATTGACACAATTTATAATTTTTTTATAAAGCAAGTAGAAATAGGTGTCTAATAAGTATGTAGGTAAGGAGATAATCATAGAAGTAGTAGATGTATGTAGAGTTGGCGATTCACACAGAGATATAAATAACGGAGACGACAAATCGCAGTTTTTGCATAAGCACTTTGAAGCATTTTTAAGCAAAATTTAACTTTTTTGTATGGAGCGTTTAGTGCCAGGTGGCAGTGAAATGCAAATAGTTGCCTAGTATTCACATGTTTGGCGTTTTTTATGCTCAAGACAGGAGTATAACATAAATGTGAGTAAGATGCTAATAGAAGCATAGTGTTTATTGCCGGTCCTTTGCGAGGAATCGTCCGGCTTCAAAACAGTCGCTGCTCGTCATCTCAAGTACATATATCTCTATGGCGATTCAGTTCCGAATTTGAGACCGAAACAACAGCAGGAATAAAATAAATCCAATAATTTGACATTAGAAGCAGTTTTCTCAACAAAATTTTGATTGCTGGGTTGTTAGTACCAAACGTGTGTTGCTGGATCTACCTATCTCTTCATGAATGCATAACTTTTTTCTGTTGCGGAAAATTCGTAGTAAAATGTTGCCAAAACGGTCGAACATTGAATCGTTTTACTGTTGAAATTTGTTCGATTAATTAACGTTAACTAATCGATTATGTCGATTAATCAACATCACTCATATTATTTCATAAAATAGATTTTTTTTAAAAAAAATAATCGATTAATCGAATCGAAATCGAACATCCCTAACCCAAAGCGTGATATGAAAACGTGACAATATTGTCAGTGATGTTGATTAGAGTGCTCCAAGAAATGTAGTAGAATTCTTTAAGTGCGGAGTAGACAATTTTGAGTTCAAAATTGTAGTAGATATACTACAATTGTAGTATGGTGGCAGCTCTGATCTCGAGCGAACTCGAGAATTGAGCCCCTGGCCGCACAGTTTAAAATTTTTTAAATCTGTTTGCGGATTTGAACGGAAGGCGGCAGCACCTTTAATTTCATCATCAATGGCGCGACAGCCCAAGTCGGGCCCTGGCCTCCTTTAATTTAAGTGGTCACTTTTTTTGACAATTTTGTCAAAGTTCTCCGATTTTGACTCGAAGGATGCTGGACGCGTCGTTAAAAAGAGCAAGGCACTTCAATTTATTGCTTGATTGCTTGTCGGCTCACTCTTGGAAGAACTCGGTTTTTTTATGCTACTTCCTTGGACTGAATTTTCCTCACTTTTTTTATCTTGACGTAGTCCCCGCAGACGAACAGTATGGTTTGGGTTCCTGTCGTGCAGATGGCGCGTAGCACGCCACTCGTGTGTCAGGCTAAAACGTTCTCGGTTCCTTCCACGTTGACCACGTTGACCACGTTGTGCTTTGCGGCGGCAGTATTGTTGTATCAAATTTTTGTTGTACAGACCAAGGGTTTATGTTGTGAAATGTTAAGAACGGAAAATTGTTAGGGGCAAAGATATTTTGGGGGGGGGGGGGGGGGGGGTTGCAAAAGCTCGACAAAAATACATAAAAAAAAACGAATAAATTCTTTTTGGCGGATAACATGAACGTTTTCTACTGGGCGTCTTCTTCGTAAATTTACAACACCCGACTGAATGGATGCAAATGTTTGCGGGTGAAAGTGCCGCTACGAGTGGGGACAGTTAAAAGAAATTACAACATACACTGAGCCGACATGTGTTCAGCGGTAAACATCGTAGGTACAAGATATCGGCAGATAACCCTCAGGTCGAGGGTTCCCATGAATCAACCTGGACCGATTGCATCACAAAATTAATAAAATTTCGATAAATAAAATGCCGCTACAAAAGTTTTTTATTTGCGTCGCGCGGCGCGGTCATAATTGGCGTTTTTGGCAACGTGCTCTGCTGACGATGGTTATTCTTTCACATGTAATTCATTCGAACAAATCGATTATTTGACTCTTATCGGTACCAGTAACTTTTGATCTATGACCTCGTAAAGAAAATTTCAGGTAAGGACCGTCCGTCGACCATCCAATTAACACCGATTCTTCTCGGTTGATGACGGGACCCCGGGGGCTCGAATTCGGCACTTTGTGCGCTGGATCGTGCCCAGGTTGATCGAATGATTCGTAAATGAACAATTAGTACGTGGGACTAATGCTATGGAATCTGTTGGGTATAGGCACCTTCGTATTTTGCTTTTACGTGGAGCCGAATTGGATGCCATCTTTTTGGCGAAATACGAACATTCTATCGGCGCTCTCCCGGCACTCCTATTTTCTCCACTCAACCTCCAGCCAGTACTGCAGCATGAAAATCTCCAGTACTGGCAGAATTCGGTTAAACTGAATTCGTTCAATCGAAATTCGATTAGGAGGAAATCTATGGCCTCCAGTAGCTTATAAAATTGGCCGCGGTTTGAGGGAGTGCGGCGGGTGGGTTCGTGTGTAACAAATTTAACTTGCATTTGAATTTTGTTGTTGTTTTTTTTGTCACATTACTGAAAAAAACGATGTGCACTTTCTCTCTGTACATTTGAATCATTTGTGCGAATTGATGCTAATTAGTTTCGCGTAAGACGAAGCTGCAAAATTGATAGAGAGAGTCTCTTAAAAAAAAATCAAGTACCTCATCGAACATTACACGACTTACCTGAATTTTTCGAGGACAGAATGAAGTAACGATCGGTGTCCAAGTGAGGAACCAACCAAAATATTTCTTTTCGGTCACAGAACTCTTGAATTTATGCATTTGAATAAAATCAAGCCAGTGCTCGAAGTGCAACTGTAGCAAAAAAATGTCTACGTAAAGCCCAAAAAAACAAATGGCAATTCCGATTATAGATACTGTAACAGTACTGACATGAAAAACTGAAATTAGGGGGTTGCATAGTGGTCCTTTGCACATATACCCATTTTTTTCTATCGGAAGCTTCGCTTTGTATGCCCTCATCGCTCGGATTCTGTACAGACTCCTCGGTTTTGACTCCCAAACTCTCTTTGGAAGTGCGACCTCGCACTATGTACACTACGTAACGAGTAGTGTACATAGTTCGAGGTTCAGTTCTGTTTCGGTACTGGAGAAACCAAACTTAAACGATGGCTCGAATTCAACATCCGGTCGCATCAGAACGGATCTCATTGGGTGTGTGTGATCTAATCGCGCCGTCGTCGACGAAGCAAAGGCCACCAAAGTAACAAGCCACGTAGTTTCAACGAAACATTGCCACGTAAAAATGCCTTCAAGTGCGTGGGTCCACCGCACGCCGCAATCGTTTAAAGAAAAAATGACGAGCAGCTCATAAAAACGCCATCGTTTGTAATTCATCAAATCTAAGATGAGTGCCTCATGTGGTTACAAGAGTGTACTAAAGATGCGGTACGGTGCGTGTGTCGCACTACAAAAAGTGAGTCTTAAACGAAAAGCAATTATGCGCCGGTACCTGCGAGTTTTGCGTACCTACCTGGCGGCCGTCGAAAAAATTTACCAAACGTGCAAAAAAAAAAATGATTAGTGTGCGCGATCCGCGCAGTAACGAACCTATTGTCCTCGTAAAGTTTACGACACGTTTCTTGTGAAATCGAATTGAAAAGATTAACGGACACGTTCCAGGAGCGTTCGATAAGCGTTTTAAGCACAGAAGGACCGATACCACGGACCCAACTCTTTTGATTTAGGCTTCTCGAACAGTTTAGAACAAATTAGCACGATTTAGTACAAATTAGTACTGATTGATAGTGCGACTAAGTGTCGGTTATTTCGCCCGACCGGGAAGACAATTTCCGTAATCTTTTGATTGTGTGCCCAGGCCAGTGGAGGCGGTAAAATAGGAAAGACACCTTGCCGCTTTATTGCGTTAAACAGACTTTCTCCATGCCGCTTAAAAGTGTTTGACCTGCAACGTATGCGGTCAGCGAGCATACGCAATTATATTTAATAGTTTTTCAATTAAATTTATTAAGCCCACACTCGGGAAGGTTATGTCATCAGAGCCGGCCGGCCAGTTGATTGTACCCCCTAAGATAGGGATGATCTTGGCTCGGCAAGTCGTGGCATACATAAGGGTCGATTGACGCGTTGGGTGCACGTCGAGCGACCGGTTACGTGTCACTCTTTACACCAGATCAAAAGAAAACAATTGCAAAATTTTTTTAAGTAATTGCCGATCGTTTCGGGGGTTTTTGTGCATTGGTCGATCTTATGAAAGGATCGCCAGTGAAAACCGCATGTTAATCAGACGAGTCAAGATTGCGGCTGTCAGTATGAAGCCTCCTAGACGTTTCGTCTTCAATGATTCAAGTTTTGCAGATGAAAGCGACGAAGATGCGAGGTTTTTGTTTGTGGGTTGCGAAGATGCGGCTTTAAGCTAGGCGAGGATCGTGATCTTTGCTGAAGTTAAAGTATCTCAAGATCGCTATGGGTCAAACCCGGACAATCGTCAATTGTAGTTTTATCTCGATGGTTCCGTTTGATTGGAATTAAGTTGTGATTTTGTGTGGGGTTTTTTTTACAACAGCATGCTGTTGCTTTGCTCCAAACATACGTAGCCAAGCATGAAAACTATTTTAATCCGCTGATATTTCAATTAGAACAAACCAATGTCGGTCTCAACGTCCGCCCTACACCGCGTCGTACAAAGACTGGCCGTTGAAATGTCAAAAACGGCGACGGGTCGGTTTACATCATAATTAATGTTAATGTCGGTGAAGTTGGCAACGGACGACAGCGTCGGACTACATCAGATGGCCCCACAAGGCACGGTCCTGAGCATCACTTTTACCTATCGCCAGGAGTCCTTGTTGTTGTTTTCTGGGCGCTTGCCCATATTATAAATAAACATAAACATAGACTCCAATCCTGAGCCTGAAGATTACCGGATGCTTAGCAGTCCCGCTGGATGAGTTTTGTTGTGTTGGTACGCCAGGAAGAAAGAGCCAACGCTTTAGCGGATGCTGAAACCGAAACACGCTCGTTAACGTCATGCATATGTGGTACACATTTTTAAATATTGTTACGTGTAAGCCTGGCAACCGCGCAACCGTACAACTCGATCGTTACACATAATGAAAACAACAACAACCGAATACCTAGTTGCAAAATAACCCAATTAGAAATAAGGCGAAACGGCACGGTTGTATCTCTCTTCTTATCGAATGCTCTCCAATATACTAGAATCCTCTGCACACACCACTGAACGATGATCGAAATCGAAGGCTCTTAAGCTTTCGAGAAGATTCCACAACTGAACGAACGTTCAAGTACACCGGTGAACATTCAAGACTGCAACCGCCTAGTATATAAGCAGGTGAAGCGTTCAGCGAAGACACAGTAATTTCGATTACGTCGACTGCGAGTATACGCGACCGTGTTGAGAGAGAACGAAAGTGAACGAGTTAAGCGATATATGGTATAAGCGGGCGGTACTGCCATACAGTGCGAATTATTGTGCGATTATAATTCTGTGAATTAAAGTGCGGATAAATAAATAATCACTTATTTTTATTTTAACCGAATTGTGTTTTACTTGAAATCCCGGCGAACCCCTAGCTCGCAACAATATGTATGTTCTTTTGTGTCCAAGGTCGATCGAAAACTAAAACTTCTATAGAAAGCGTCATTGGTAGAGATGAGACGAATATATTAGTATTCGCTTTGATATCACTAATATTTGGATATATTCGATATTAGGAATATGACGATATCAAATATTCGAATATCATGATATTCATTTCCCATCGACCCCTTCCCATACCATGGATTTACCGATCTATTTATTCTTTATTTACTTGGATCCAAATTCAACTAATTTACCAATCTACTCTTCTTTTCCTTATACAATAAATATTGTTGCGAGCTAGGGGTTCGCCGGGATTTCAAGTGAAACACAATTCGGTTAAAATAAAAATAAGTAATTATTTATTAATCGCACTTTAAATTCACAGAACTATATTCGCACAATAATTCGCACTGTATGGCAGTACCGCCCGCTTATACCATATATCGCTTAACTCGTTCACTTTCGTTCTCTCTCAACACGGTCGCGTATACTCGCTGTCGGCGTAATCGAAATTACTGTCCCTTTGCTGAATGCTTCACCTGCTTATATACTACCCGGTTGCAGTCTAGGATGTGCTTGAACGTTCAGTTCTGGAATCTTCTCGAAAGCTTCAGAGCCTTCGATTTCGATCATCGTTCAGTGGTGTGTGCAGAAGATTCAAGTGAGCTTGAGATCTTTCGACTTTGGTGGTTCATGTACAGGGTTCTAGTACATTGGAGAGCATTCGATAAAGAAGGGAGATAGAATCGTGTTGTCTCGCCTTATCTTCAGCTAGGTTTCTGATTGGGTTATTTTGCAACTAGGTATTCGGTTGTTGTTGTTTTCATTATGTGAAACGATTGAGTTGCACGGTTGCGGGGTTGCCAGGCTTACATGTAACAATATATTTGATATCAGCGAATCCATAGGAATATGTGATATCAGTGAATACATACGAATATGGATATCTGACCTACATGGTAGGGAATATTCCAATATCATATCATGGGACCGATGGATGGTGATGGCGTGTCTTTTGGGAAGGGGGGAGGGGGCGGCTGTGTAAGGGGGAGGAACGAGGAGCGTTTTAGATGAAAAATGTTGGTTCCTAGATCTCAGGAACCGCTAATGCTAGGTGGCTGAAATTTAGAGCTTATGTAGAACTAGGATCGTGAACCCAATTGCTTAAAAAATTTTCGATATAGGTTGAAGGGTATGGGAGTGGGGGGAAAAACAATATGTCCGAAACGTTTGAAAACTGGGATTGAAATATTCTAAAATCCATATCTCCTGAACGGTTGATGTCAGAAGGTTGAAACTTTGTGGTTATCTTAAGGGATAATGGAAGATTAGATAAGGTCTAAAAAATTTATGGGGGTGGTGGGGTGTCGAGGTGGGGGGTGAAAAACTTTTTACATCAATATCTTCCGAACCAATTACAGCAGGAAGATAAAATTTGGTTTCCGTATATGGGATTACAAGTGGAGTCTACTAAACGTGAACTTTTTGAGGAGGGTGGTGAAGCACAAAAGTGAGGGGCTATTTCCTTCAAAAAATTCGATTTTTATATCTCAAGAACATATCTGGATCTTAGAAATTTTACAGGAGCTTGGCCCAGTAGATTTCTAGCAGGGAAAAAAATTTTGAAGGTGTGATTATAGGGGGCGATGTCGGGAGAATGTGAAAAGGAAAAAAATATTTTTCGAGAACCGCAAAGGATAGAAAACTAAAAATTAAATACTATATTGAGCGCATTCTAGAGAAAGAAGGCAGGCACTTTAAGAAGAAAAGGGTCTGGGAAAGTACACCTATGCAATTTCGCACCTACCACCTACACATTAAATAAGAAAAGTGTAAATGAGTAAGGGAAGATTATTGTAGATTTAAACAACAAATTCAACATTTATCGGAAGGGAAAGGACTGTCTGCTTTGAAGATATGAATGACAATGTATGAAATTTATTGTATGAGGAAAAGAAGAGTAGATTGGTAAATTAGGTAAATTAGTGCAATTTGGATCCTAGTAAGTAAAGGAAAAGTTGATTGCTAAATCTATGCCTTATATAAGGAGGAAAGGGTGGGTGTTGTTATATTTGGAAATAACAATTGGATTAAATATGACTAACATATATTGAACAATGAAAAGGATAGTAGAGTAAATCCGAGTTATTTTGCACCTCGTAAGTGATGCTCAAATCTTTGTTAGTTTTTTTAGTTTTGATTTTCATGTATTTTCGGTTTTGTGTTCATAGGTCTATACCGAGTTAAAATTTTTTCAGCCATTAGATATTCTGCAATAAGCTGCTAATAATAGGGTATTTTCGCGATTATATTTACATTTAAAATTCAAATACCGTAACTAAAGAAAACATTAGCTAAAGAAAACATTAGCTTAACTTCACCAAATATAGTTATAAATCTCTATTCGATGATCATTTCATGAAGATTGTTTTCCAACAAGCACCAGCTCAATATGATACAGTAGATATTAGTAATATTCAAATATTAGTTTAGATATTATAATACCGCGTAATGAATATATTCGTATTAGGTAATATCACCATATATCGGTATGGACCCATCACTAGTCATTGGCGAAGTGACACGCTAGTATGCCGACTACAGCTTAAGAAAGCGATTCAAGACGCCAAGGACTCCGCATTCCATGACCTGCGCGATATCTCGGATATCGAACCCTGGGGCACGCAGCAAAAAGGGCACATTTCGCTGTGGCCAATAGAGGCAGCCACTTGATTGATGTTGTATTCAAAAACTAATCCAAATAAATTCTAAAGGACCAAATTGAATAAAAATACCTTACATATAAAAATCAGTTGTTTTTTTTTTCAAAGTTATTCAATGTTTACATACCAATATAAAAGATGGCACACCCTGTACATATATGATTACAAGTAAAGTGTATTGAAAGTATAATAATATTTGAGTAGATATTATATTAACAACGACGTTAAATTACAAAGCAAACTTAAGCATACCTTATATTGTATATATAAAAAATACACAACCTCTGTACTTTGCGATAAAGTAATGTTAATTTTCCATAATTCGATATGAAATAAGCAAACATTAAATAAGTTTATGTTGTAACATGTTGCTACAATAAAATAACAATTCAATTAAAGAAAACCACATTAATTCTGTGCAAAGTATAGCTTGTATTTACTTCAGATTCTGTCATCAAGGAATTTATTTAGATATAATTCCTTTCATTCAAACATGCTGCTACAAGTGATTTGCCGTTTTTCAGTACAGATAAATAACTTCGATACGATAAGTATTGACTCGCGTTCCTTTATATAACATGTTTATATTTTAGAAGAGTTGGTTATAGTCACGGCATCATTTTCTTTATTTTTAATACAAACTTTCATGTGATGATTAATATTATATCAAACTCAAATGCATGTTTACTAGTGATTTTTGTATTTAATTTCTGCTCTTCTTAATATGATTATAAAATATTATACGATTTATATTTTTTATAATATAATATTAAGGCAATTAAGACAACATTCAATTCACGTACATATAATATATAAAATAGCAAACAAAAATTTAATGCAGTTTAATCAGGCTATATTATTTTCAATTTCAATTAAAAAAAATACAGTCAATTAAATTAAAAGTAAGTAGTTGCCATCATTTGTGAATTACAGTCGACAGTACATACAGAGGCAATTTTTCAACAGTTTCGGATCAACAATTTTGATAATCTTCAATAATACATCCATTATTAAAAATCGGATTAAAAATTTGAAAACATATTAATTGCTAGTACGCGCAGTATTTATAGTTGACTGTATTTTCATTCTGGGTTGAAAAAACTCTTGTTGTTTATAATTGTATTCATTTTAATGTCATTATTTTTAAATATTTAAGAGCATTCCGAGCTGCGCTGGACTGGGCGTCCTTTGATATGCGCCCTGATCCTTGACACACAGCCACTGGAAGGGTTGATAGTTGAACCAAACATTGATAACGTCCAGAATACGTCTTCTCTTCAATATCAACGTATGTGACTTCGAAATGTTGCTCAGCAGCAATCTCCTCGAGAAATTGCACGAAATTTATATCCTGATCATTGAGACATGTTGTCTGGAATAAAAAAAAACAATAAAAAGATTAAAAATATTAACAGAAAGTATCCAGTAGTTGCAACAAACAGACAGAACTAACCAATGGTTCGAAGATAAATCTCAAAATGGTTTAGATAGTAGAATCGAATTTTATAATCCTGAGGTAACACAACGGATCATTTAGGACTAAGTGTGTCTGTTTTTACCGCACGTACCTACCTACCCACCTATTTAAAAATTAATATGTATAAAATTTCAAATTCCTAGCTAGGAGCGTTCTGACGTTATCGGCAAAAACTATTAAAACAATCGTGGACTTTTGTATTGGAGCTACCCGAAGCAGCGAGGAGATTTCTCAAAACTAATTTCTGTAAAATGTCCACTTCCTAGAGACGATTTCTCCAGTTATAGTAGGTTTCCAAGGATCTTTGTATGGTAGCTGCATGAAGGACTCACTAGACTTTCTTCATACTAATGCATATATTGAAAGCATTGAAACGTAAAATTGGGAAAAATTTCATATTTTTAGTTTGAAGCATTCTGAAATTATCCGCCAATTCTTCAAACTCACATACTGCTATATTAATTTTTTTAGTTTTGCTGTCTTCCAGACCGCGGGATCATCTTCGCGACTTTCTCTGCCTGCTTTGAAAATACCATACCACTTTCAAATTATTAATGCCACCATACCATATTTTAAATTTTCTTCGACTTTGACTTGGCCACAAGACGAAAACAAGAAGGACAATTCCAGAATCAGCTCCATCATTAGTATTGATACTACTGAGCCATATAGTTACGATATCCAATCAATGAAAATAGTACTTATAGTTAATTACTACCTGATTCCGAGTACGTTTAACCTCCCTCGTACACTTAATTATTACTATGGAATCATTCCTTTCTTTTTTATAACTAAGTAATTATATTTATTTTATTATGTGATAATTATAATAATTATTAATATATACAGGGTGCGCCATCTTTTATGTCGGTATGTAAACATTGAATAACTTTAGAAATTTTTCAACAGATTGACTTGATTGGACAAGTTTTGGAAACGTCAATTCAGAAGAATATTGCCGACGGACCGTCCACGTCGCTTGGAATACGGTCAAACAGTCGCTCGAATGGTTGACACTGAACCTGATTTTTGGAAGCAAGTTTTGATGACCGACGAGGCCCATTTCACACTCTTTGGCGGCGTTAATAAGCAAAATTGCCGCATTTGGGGAACGGAGAATCCACAAGAGATCCATTAAACGCCATTGCATGATCAAAAAGTGACTGTTTGCGCCAAAGCCGTCATTGGGCCATTTTTTTCCGACAAAACGAAACAGTCGATGGAAAACGATATCGGTGGATGTTAGCTCATTATGTCTGCCCGCAAATGCGTGAAAAAGGTCTGGATGGTTACTGGTTTCAACAAGACGGTGCGCCATGCCACACTGCAAATGAAACAATTCAGTTTCTGCAACGAAAATTCCCTGGACGTCTGATGTCGAAAAGAGGCGACATTGACTGGCCACCGAGATCTCCAGATTTGACTCCTCCGGACTTATTTTTGTGGGGTTATTTGAAAAGCAAAGTGCACGCCAGCAAGTCTTAGACCATTGACGAGCTCAAAGCAAACATTCGTGCCGAAATCATCGCTATACCGCCCGAGATGCTCGAAAAAGTAATGGAAAACGCAGCAAAAAGGGCACATTTTGCTGTGGCCAAAAGAGGCAGCCACTCGATTGATGTTGTATTCAAAAACTAATCCAAATAAATTCGAAAGGACCAAATTGAATAAAAATACCTCACATATAAATATCAGTTGTTTTTTTAAAGTTATTCAATGTTTACATACCGATGTAAAAGATGGCGCACCCTGTATGTATATTGAAAATTATTTTTACCTGTAATTTCGACAATTTATCTCCAGTTGAAGCTTTAAGCGTCTTATGAAATTGAGCAACTTTCTGACTATAGGCATTTGTCAAAGTAGGTATATGAGCGTCTTTAAGATCTGCATATCGATTCAAGATTACTCGATTCTGTGAAAGACATTATTTTCTGTTAATAAGCAAGTACGTATCTGTTTACAATTAAAGTTGAAGAATAATATAAATCAGAAATTAGATATAAATAAATATTTTTGTTTCGATGAAGCAACAAAAGCTCGCGAACGAACTGTGGTCTGGCGTAATCAAAGTTGAATTTATTTTGTCTACAATTTCAAGGTCGTTTACTTCCTGAATTTGACAACAAACTGGACCGAAAAATGTGTTATTACTTAAACATAATGTTCGCGCATTAGCCGAAATTATTGTAGAGCAGAGGGTCTCATTCTGTAAATGGAAAAGGCGAGGTGATATGGTCATATCTCGCATTTTCTCTTCATCGTTTTTACTTTATTATTTTAATAAAACAGTATTGTTTTCGATTTTTAAAAAAAAAATCTGCCAATAGTCTGGGCGAAACTTTATTATTTTTCGGGTCAAAGCTCGGGAGCGGTCAAAGTCGGAGTGTATCATGAGTTGCTTCGAGATTATTAGATTTCTTGGAAAATTAATTTTGTTCTTAAAATAAAAATATTTAAAATAGCGATTTTTAGCCGATTAAACATTGGAAAATTTCTTTCTTCTTATCATTTATACTCTCTTAGGAGCTGAAAAAGGAAAAAACTTAAAAACAAGATTATTACGCAAGCACGTGAAAGTGAAAAGATATTTGATATCTGATAAGACCTGGGGATATAGTAGAATTCGTGAAAAAGTTTACAACCCCCTTTGCACCCCCTTAGGGGTCGAATTTTAAAAAATCCGGAAAACACTTTCTAGGTATTTATATGAAGAAGATGTACAATAAAAATTAATTCAATATTTGGGAAAACCTAATAGATATGACGAAAACCGTGAAAATATATGCATTCCTTTTTCACTGGTAATTTTTTTTGCCCCCCCTCCGAACGCCAATGGATATTTGACATTTTTTTTTATCTAAATTAGTTTTCTAGTTGATCTACATAAACGTACCGAGTTTCAACTTTGTAGCATAAGCCGTTCTATAGATAGGAAAAACACCCTCCACTCCCGTACCATACTGCCCCTATAAAAAATTATATTTTTCCAACATGCTACTAATATAGATCTATCTAAATACTACGTTTCAGCTTTATATCATTATAGGTTCTCGAGATATAAAAATCGGAAGTTTTTCCTTTTCACCCTCCCCCACCCTCACCCTCTACACCCACACTTCCAAAATTTTGTTTTCTGCTAGGGGTCTATTAGGCCCACTTCAGGTAAAAATTTTAAGCATATATCTTACACCGTTCTTTAGATATGAGACGTGATTTTTTAAAAAAATTCTTATCCCCTCCACTTTCATGATCCACCGCCCTCTTCAAAAATTTTACTTTCAGCAAACTTCATTTGTCAACCTTTATACAAAAATCAAATTTTATTTGTCTAGTGCAATTCGTTCGTGAGATATCGTAATCTAAAGTTTTCCACCCCCACCCCCGTACGCCACTGCCCCCACTCAAAAATTTGCTTCCGATCTATTCTCCTAGTATACCTACAGATATTCATTAAGTTTCAATTTTGTGACATTAACCGTTTAGGAGATATAGAATTTAGAATGTGTCAATCTCGCCTTTTTTGCGTTTCAGACGCATTATTTTTCCCCCCACTCCCAAACCCCTTCACCTATATCGGCAATTTTTTTGCAAATGAATCCACTACCGAAGCTCTATATAATTTCCAAATTTCAGCTTCCTAGCATAAGCGGTTGCTGAGATCTAGAAACCAAAATTTTCCGTCTAAAACACTTCCCCCTCCTCCCCCCTAACACCCCAACCCCTCTAAATTTTATCACTGGAGGGGGCCTACCCACTCTATCCACGAAAAAAAATTCAACTAAATAGCTCAAAGGGTTTGGGTGCTACGAGCCTTCAAACAATTTTGCGTACACCGGTAGACGTACGGCGTACGGCGTACGGCGTACAGGGTACGGCGTACGGCGGACAGATGGACTGAAATTTTTTTTTGCTTTTTTCGTGTCTACTCGTTATGAAACGTAAAAAAAAAAATTTTGAGGGAAGCAAATTTTTTTTTTTTAAAAATCGATAACAATACTGTATTATTGAAATAATAAAGTAAAAAATTTGCTACCCTCAAAATTTTTTTTTTTACGTTTCATAACGAGTAGACACGAAAAAAGCAAAAAAAAATTTCAGTCCGTCTGTCCGCCGTACGCCGTACGCCGTACGTCGACCGCTGTAAGCAAAATCGTTTGAAGGCTCGTAGCTCCCAAACCCTTTAAGCTATTAAATTGAAAATTTTTTTATGAATAGAATGGGTAGGTCCCTTGAAGTGGTCAAATTTGGAGGGGTGGGGGTGTGAGGGCGGAGGAGGGGGAAGTGTTTTAGACGGAAAATTTTTGTTTCAAGATCTCAGCAACCGCTTATGCTAGGAGGCTGAAATTTGGAATTTATATAGAGCTTCAGTAGTGGACCCATTTGCAAAAAAATTGCCGATATAGGTGAAGGGATTTGGGAGTGGGGGGAAAAATAATGCGTCCGAAACGCAAAAAAGGTGAGATCGACACATTCTAAAATCCATATCTCCTAAACGGTCAATGTCACAAAATTGAAACTTAATGAATATCTGTAGGTATACTAGGAGAATAGATCGGAAACAAAAATTTGAGTGGTTGCAGTGGCGTACGGGGGTGGGGGGTGAAAAACTTTAGATTACGATATCTCACGAACCAATTGCACTAGACAAATAAAATTTGGTTTGTGTATAAAGGTTGACAAATGAAGTTTGATGAAAGCAAAATTTTTGAAGGGGGCGGTGGAGCATGAAAGTGGAGGGGATAAGAATTTTTCAAAAAAATCACGTCTCATATCTCAAGAACAGTGTAAGATACCAGAAGTAGACCTAATAGACCCCTAGCAGAAAACAAAATTTTGGAAGTGTGGGTGTAGAGGGTGAGGGTGGGGGAGGGTGAAAAGGAAAAAGTTCCGATTTTAATATCTCGACAACCTATAATGATATGAAGCTGAAACTTGGTATTTAGATAGAGCTATATTAGTAACATCTTGGTAAAATATAATTTTTTATAGGGGTATCTATCTATAGAACGGCTTATGCTACAAAGTTGAAACTCGGTACGTTTATGTAAATCAACTAGAAAATTAATTTAGATAAAAAAAATTTCAAATATCCATTGACGTTCGGAGGGGGGGCAAAACAAATTATCAGTGAAAATGGAATGCACATATTTTCACGATTTTCGTCATATCTATTAGGTCTTCCCAAATATTGAATTCATTTTTATTCTACGGCTTCTTCATGTAAATACCTAGAAAGCGTTCTCAGGATTTTTTAAAATTCGACCCCTAAGAGGGTGCAAAGGGGGTTGTAAACTTTTTCACGAATTCAGCCATATCCCTCAGGTGTGATCAGATATCGAATACCTTTTCACTTTCACGTGCTTGCGTAATAATCGCCTAAAACTTGTTTTTAAGTTTTTTCCTTTTTCAGCCCCTAAGAGGGTATAAACGGGTTGAACACGTATTCACGAGTTCCGTCATTTCTTTTAGAAGTGATAAGAAATTGAATTGGTTCCTACTTTCTCGTGCTGTCTTCATATTTATTTATTAACTCCTTTCAGGATTTTTGGATATTCAACCCCCAAGTGGGTGTAAGGAGGTTGCATATCTGGTGATATATCGAATTCACTTTTACTTCCCAAGGTTTCCTATATAAAAAAGACAAAAAATCAATTTCAGTATTTTAGATATTCAAGGGGGTTGTATGCTTTTCAAAGTTTCGACATATTTCTTAGGTTCGATGAGATATTAGATCGCTTTTCATTTCCACAGACTTTTTATATAATCGCCTACAAACCCATTTCTCAATTTTTCGATATTCAACCCCCAAGGGTTTGTATATGTTTTCACAATTTTTGCCATCCCTTAGTTCTGATGAGATATAAAATTGATTATTACGGCCAACCAATTCACGATTTTTCGAATTTCCAGAATCAAGGAGGTGTGAAGGGTTTGCTTAAGTTTTCACAAATTTTTTAAAATCCATCTTGTCTCATGAGATATCAAGTTGCTTCTTATGAAATCGTCTAAAAACCTGTTTCACAATTTTTTCGAAATTCAAACCCCAAGTGGAAGTAATGGGTTTGTATACGTTTTAACAATTCGTCATGTCTCTTAATTCTGATAAGGCAACAAATTCGTTTTTGCTTCTATGGGCTTTTAGTGTACATAATATACTGAAATTCGAATAGTCTACACGGACTTTTTCAATGTTTAATCGGCTAAAAATCTCTATTTTAAATATTTTTATATTAAGAACAAAAATAATTTTCCAAGAAATTTAATAATCTCGAAGCAACTCATGATACACTCCGACTTTGACAGCTTTCGAACTTTGACCCGAAAAATAATAAAGTTTCGCCCAGACCATTGGCAGATTTTTTTCATAATTTATCAATTATTATTTTTGCTGGATTGGTGGATTACAGACATGTGTTGCAAAAATTAAAATTATTGTTTCAAAGTTATTGTTACAAAGTTATTGTTGCATGTGTACTCTGGTAATCCGAACTACTAACTTATTATTGGTACATATTAAAGTTTTCAGCGAAAAATAACAACCTTGCAATATCGTAGAGAGGTCCATATATTTCTCGCATGTTCTAGACATTTCTCGCATTGGATTACTTCTTGCGCATTCTACACAAACAACCGAATATGCTGGAGAATGAAACGACGCTCAGTTCTACGAAAATGTGTATTTTTAAAGTGATTATCATCGATAACAGCGATCAAGTACTAAATTGAATCGAACTGTGTTTTACTTGAAATCTCGCAACATTAAGTTTATCTTGATCCCATTGATTTATGAAGATTACAAATTATTTTTCATGAATAGTTTGATTATTGCACCTAATATTTTTTCAGACAAGACTTTTAAAATTGTGATAAATGCGAATTTAACACTAATGTAACTATTTACATAAGTGTTTCTTAAGAATTCCGGAGCACAGTTTGTCGTCGAAATCGCAACTATGTACAGCACATATAAATAGGTCTGATAGATTTCAAATTTGAGCGCGGTATTTGGGCTACAAGTCTTCGTGCGAGTTTTGGGCTATTTCATAAGCTCACTCGGCGGGTACTGGAGCGAACTATCTGGCAACCTTATGCCGGTTTTCCACCAAACGGACAAAACAAAAACTCAGCAAAAGCTCGTGTCGAAAAAAACAAATCTTTGACTTTTCATCATTTTTTTACAAACTCGAGCTTTTTTCGACTTTGGTATTCGCCGATAATACTGTCTATATAAGGTTTTAATCGATTCTGAATTACTTTCGTCAGTATTTTGTAGGACACAACACAACAATGATAGGCCCCTGCAATTTTTACATCGCAGTTTATCTCCTTTCTTATAGATTGGACATATAATACTCTGGCGCCATTCGTTGGGTATTTTTTCTTCAATCCAAATTTTTGTCATGATTTTGTGTAGGAGATTGGCGAAGCATGGACCACCTCCCTTTAGGAGCTGCACTGGTATTGCATCAACTCCAGGTGATTTGTGTATTTTTAGGTCGCGCAGGGCTGCTTCCACTTCTCCGACAGTGGGTACCGTAGTTGTTGCCTGCTCATCAGATGGAGCACTTGGTGTAATACTTGGGTCGGCGGCCGTCACTCTGTTCGGGTTTAGCAGCTTTTTAAAGTACTCAACCCATCTTTGTTTAATTTGTTCTGCGTCACTAAGGATACTTCCTTCCTTGTCTTTACAGAAGTTTGTTCGTGGCTTATAGCCTTGTCTTATTTGTTTGACGGCAGTATATGCGGATCGAAGATTATTTCAGTTCATGTCGATATTTAGGCTTATAATTATGCCATTGTTGTGTTTTAGTTTCTTTCGTCTGCAGATATTATTTGATAATTGCCTAAGCTCGTCGTATCTTTCCTTTTTGGCTCTCGTCGGTCTTTCTATGTATTCCTTTCTCATTCTTTTTCGTTATTGCGTCACTACAATTATTATCGAACCAGTCATTACGTTTCTGTTGGGATTTTAGTCCTATGATCTCTTCTGCTGTCGATCTGATACCATCTCTCAACTGTGTCCACTCTTGATCGATGGTTGTCACTTCGTCAGTTAGTAATGCTTCAAAGCGTGTTTGTAGCGCTGACTTATAAGTCAGTCTCGTCCTTTAGTTTATCGATAGGGAAATTACTGTTTTCAATTAACACTTGGAAGAATGTTGTATAGCAATGCTTTTTTATTGACAAAAGTGAAAGAATCAAGGAAATGAAAAAGTTCGAAATTTTATCTGTCATGTTTCTGCACTAACGCGTTCTTTTTGGCTGTTCAAAATTGGTGTAATCCTACACTAAGTGTATACACCTAAAGTGTAGTGTACACTAGGTATAGGCAAGAAGAACAAACTACTATCTACGTCTTTGTTAAAAAGAATCATAGACACACTTATCACTATAATGAGTTAATATGAGGCTTATATTCTTAATAGGTTAGCAACTTCCACACATTGTCGGAAAAATAACAAAACAAGTAGGTACCATCCATACTGCTGCAAATTTGCAAACTGGCCGATATTCCGTCGGGCAGCTGTATTTCGTTATAAGTACCCAGTCCTGCCAATAACTTACATACTCGTATATTCCTTACAGCTTAATCCCCGAGCAACAGTACGGTTGCTCATTAGGCGGGCCCTTTTTTAGTAATAAAGTAAAATAACTCAGTTTTTTTATTTTAGTAAGAAAAGGGTCAACACAAATGTTGTTAAAGTGATATCGACTAGATCTTCCTACCCGGTATGTTAAAATGCGTAGGAACCCCGCCATCTTTAGGTAGATTTGCCTAAGGACTGTTTTAGTTTTAGTTTTAAGAAGAGGCGAAGCGCTGAGCCACCACGCACACTAGCCACCAAAAGAGTCAGCGATCCCCATACGCATAGCATGCTTCCCTAGCAGGCAGTGCCCTGTCAGTATTCCGACAAGTAGCCGCAGACTTCCCCTACTCCATGACAATATCTCCCTAGCCTTCCGTCTGTCCAACCTCGGCCAGAGTGCCCTAGAAGTCCTACAGCTCGTTAGCGCCTCCCATCTAGAGTTCGCTGCGTCTGCTGCACAATCCCTGATACGTGCTTTAATTCCGTTTAATGGCGGATTAACCACCTCCTCTACCATCCCGTCCGACGCTGCTCCTAGTCTCGCCAGCTCATCGGCCTGTTCGTTGCTTGGCACGTCACTATGCCCTGGTACCCAGCATAGTCGTACTCTATTCTGACTACAAAGTACCTTGAGCACTTCTCGACAGCGCTTTACTAGCTGGGATTGAAAAGTCCCCGATTCCAATGCATTCAAAGCCGCCTGGCTGTCAATGTAGAGTGAGATATCCCGACCGAATATCCCCTCCATCAACATGATGTTACCTGCCTGGAGCACTGCCAGAATCTCCGCTTGGAATACACTACAGGCATCCGGCAGCTTGAAAGACTTCCTTGCACTCAACTGCTCAGAGAAGACTCCAGCGCCAGTGCCGCATTCCATTTTGGAACCGTCCGTATACACGGATAGTTCTCCCTCATTTACTACCCTGTTGCTTTCCCAGTCCGCTCTGCTTCTGTATACAACCCTGAACGATGATTTAAAATCATTCACCGGGATCATATAACCCGTGCAAAAGTTGACCGGACCCTCAAGAAATTCCTTAAGAGTGGAGCTGTATCCTATGGATCTCTCCCTAAAGAAACAACAGCTCAATAGTTTTACCGCTATGTTTGATGCAACCAAGCCCAAGGACTTAATATACAAAAAATATAAAAATGTTGCATCACTTTTACCGACTTCTAAATTGTTTGATAATTGAGCATAAAATTGAAATCAAGATAATTACCTCTTCATTGCCATCTTCATCGATTATTTGGCTAATTTGACTCTGATCCAAAGAATTTTCCTGTAGTCTTGTCCACATTTTATGAGCAGCTAGCCTCTTTGCAACTTTTTTACTTTTGCCTTTTCCCACTTCCCTATATTCAAGTATGGTGCAGGCAATAGTAAATTGTCTTTCATGGGGTAGTCCAACTTCCATTTCTGTTTCATACGTTGGTGGGGGCCAACGTCGTGCCATACACATTTCCTGTAGCCAACCAATGGGATTGCCCGTTACCTTTTCCTCGTAACTAGTATTACTGTAATTTATAAAGATATATTAAAGGGTTTTAATAATACTGCCAGAACGTACATACTTAGTTCCACTGACCGGTGTACTTTGACCATCTCCATTGATCGCTGTATTTTGGGACGTAGTTGGCGAACGATCTGGAACTGTTACTCCTGTCATTTGGTCTATTAACGCCCTCGCTGCTGCATGTTTTGCTTCTTTCTTTGAGCGACCTGCACCCATAGCTGTGAACGCCACATCTTTATCGGAAAAAGATACGCGATAGCGGAAAGTAGGTTCATGAATTGCTCCTTCTATTTGGACAAGTTCATAGCTAGGAGTTATTCCACGACGACTCAATAGTTCTTGTAAAATTGAAACTGGCGTTTTCTTTGCCATACTTGGTGTTTCCTGTTGTGGGTATTGCTGTAACATTTTGTTGATTTTAGTCAAGTATAAAAACGCATTGAAACAAAAATTAAAAAACAAAAAGTCACTGAACATTGGAGCTCTTAAAAATTCTTTCAATAATGATCAAAATGTTTTAAAGGTATTGCGGATTCAATGTGGGATTTTTAAAAGACAACAGAATTTATAATTAAAAAAAGTAATTTATTAATTTGAACATTTTGATGAACCCCTGAGCACGTAACTATCGACTTCGCTAACGAGATGGGAGATTCATTCTAGAGCAGCTTTAACTGGGGAACATTTCACCAGTAAATATTTCGAAAAAGTCAAAGAAGGATAGAACAAGTCAAAGACCGAGTTGCAAAATCGACTTGGCCTGGTGATGCCTTCTTAGTTGACATCAGAAAATAAGCAGAGAGTGAAGAAAGTAGCCAACAACTCCACAAAGTGATCTCGACAACTGTCGCAGAAACTCAAGACCCGGAGGCAATGAGAGCTTGAGTATAAGACGGTATCGTCAGCGTACACAGCAAGTTCACAATCAGGATGTTTTGGAATATCCACACGGTTAAAAATCTTGGACTAAAGTCTTAAACCAGAATTGTATTACAGCCAAATCAAATAAATCTAGATTTAGAATATAAACTTTTAAGATACTTACATTAATATTTAATACATTACGGATTAAGTTCTGAACCATTTGGATTAAATTATTAGTTTACATTGTATTTTAATCAAATATTTTTCAGAACAATGAGTTGAGCACATAATAATGTCAGTATCACCATATATGGTAATACAAATGGTCTTACATTTTTCGGAAGGAGTGATCATGCTCAGAATCATTCTACGAAAGTATTTAGTTATAAACCTTAAAGGTATAGAAAATCATCTTTCAATTCTGAGCGATTTCAAACTAATACTTTTTGGTTTAAATTCGCACGCTTTTTCGATTTCTCTTGCATTATTCAATTGTTTTAGATAGTAATAACGTTGTTGAAAGAACATGTTCTTCTCAGTCTGTTTGCATTCGTCGTGAGTCCGACATGTTATATTTTCTTTCGGTTTGAGGTATTCTGTTCTTTCGGTAAAATGAGTGTTTGTAGACCGGGAATATTTGTGCACGTAGATTTTGAAAAAAACGAATGAACGTCGAGCTAAAAATTTTTGAAAATACTGCAAGTACTGTACTTTCTACAAGTGATATTTATCTATCAAGTACGTAAAATTGAAATTAATTTGAATGAAGCAACTAAGTACAATACTCATAAGTGTTTACCCACTCGTTAGATAGAAAAGAATTGTCAATTCTTAAATTTTACTTTATTATTTCAATAATACAGTATTTTTATCGATTTTTAAAAAAAAAAATTTGCTACCCTCAAAATTTTTTTTTTCACGTTTCATGACGAGTAGACACGAAAAAAGCAAAAAAAAATTTCAGTCCGTCTGTCCGCCGTACGCCGTACGCCGTACGTCGACCGCTGTACGCAAGATCGTTTGAAAGCTCGTAGCTCCCAAGCCCGTTAAGCTATTAAATTGAATAGACTGGGTAGGCCCCTTGAAGTGGCCAAATTTGGAGTGGTGGGGGTGTGAGGGGGGAGGAGGGGGAAGTGTGTTAGATGGAAAATTTTGGTTTCTAGATTTCAGCAACCGCTTATGCTAGGAGGCTGAAATTTTGAATTTATATAGAGCTTCAGTAGTGGACCCATTTGCAAAAAAATTGCCAATATGGGTGAAGGAGTTTAGGAGTGGGGGGAAAAATAATGCGTCCGAAACGCAAAAAAGGTGAGATCGACACATTCTAAAATCCATATCTCCTAAACGGTCAATGTCACAAAATTGAAACTTAATAAATATCTGTAGGTATACTAGGAGAATAGATCGGAAATAAAAATTTGAGTGGGGGCAGTGGCGTACGGGGGTGAAAAACTTTAGATTGCGATATCTCACGAACCAATTGCACTAGACAAATAAAATTTGGTTTGTGTGTAAAGGTTGACAAATGAAGTTTGATGAAAGTAAAATTTTTCAAGGGGGCGGTGGAGCATGAAAGTGGAGAGGAAAAGAATTTTTCAAAAAATTCACGTCACATATCTCAAGAACGGTGTAAGATAGATGCTTAAAATTTTTACCAGAAGTAGGCCTAATAGACCCCTAGCAGAAAACAAAATTTTGGAAGTTAGTGTGTAGAGGGTGAGGGTGGGGGAGGGTGAAAATTTAAAAGTTCCGATTTTAATATCTCGACAACCTATAATGATATGAAGCTGAAACTTGTTATTTAGATAGAGCTATATTAGTAGCATCTTGGAAAAATATAATTTTTTATAGGGGTAGTATGGTACGGGGGTGGGGGGGTGTTTTTCCTATCTATAGAACGGCTTATGCTACAAAGTTGAAACTTGGTACGTTTATGTAAATCAACTAGAAAACTAATTTAGATAAAATAAAATTTCAAATATCCATTGTCATTCGGAGGGGGGGCAAAAAAAATTATCAGTGAAAATGGAATGCACATATTTTCACGATTTTCGTCATATCTATTAGGTCTTCCCAAATATTGAATTCATTTTTATTCTACGGCTTCTTCATGTAAATACCTAGAAAGCGTTCTCAGGATTTTTTAAAATTCGACCCCTAAGAGGGTGCAAAGGGGGTTGTAAACTTTTTCACGAATTCTACTATATCCCCACGTCTTATCAGATATCGAATATCTTTTCACTTTCACGTGCTTGCGTAACAATCACCTAAAACTTGTTTTTAAATTTTTTTCAGCCCCTAAGAGGGTATAAACGGGTTGAACACGTTTTCACGAGTTCCGTCATTTCTTTTAGAAGTGATAAGAAATTGAATTGGTTCCTACCTTCTCGTGCTGTTTTCATATTTATTTATTAACTTTTTTCAGGATTTGTGGATATTCAACCCCCAAGTGGGTGTAAGGAGGTTGCATATCTGGTGATATATCGAATTCATTTTTACTTCCTAAGGTTTCCTATATAAAAAAGCCAAAAAGTCAATTTCAGTATCTTAGATATTCAATCCTAATGGGTAAAAGGGGGTTGTATGCTTTTCAAAGTTTCGACATATTTCTTAGGTTCGATGAGATATTAGATCGCTTTTCATTACCACAGACTTTTTATATAATCGCCTACAAACACATTTCTCAATTTTTGGATATTTAACCCCCAAGGGTTTGCATATGTTTTCACAAATTCTGCCATCCTTTAGTTCTGATGACATATAAAATTGATTATTCCGGCATTTGACGTAATGACCTAAAAACCAATTTCACGATTTTTCGAATTTCAAAAACCAAGGGGGTATAAAGTGTTTGCTTACGTTTTCACAAATTTTTCAAAATCCCTCGTGTCTCATGAAATATCAAGTTTCACAATTTTTTTCGAAATTTAAACCCCAAGTGGAAGTAATGGGTTTTTATACGTTTTAACAATTCGTCATATCTCTTAAGTCTGACATGGCAACAAATTCGTTTTTACTTCTATTGGTTTTTTTGTACATAATATACCAAAATTCGAATAGTCTACGTGGACTTTTTCAATGTTTAATCGGCTAAAAATCTCTATTTAAAATATTTTTATCTTAAGAACAAAATTAACTTTCCGAGAAACTTCATAATCTCGAAACAGCTGATGATATGCTCCGACTTTGGCCGCCTCCGAGCTTCGACCCGAAAAATAATAAAGTTTCGCCCAGACCATTGGCAGATTTTTTAAGTCAATTTGAAAAAGAGTTAAATTTAGATGGATGGTTCGTGAAAAAAAATGAAGAAAATGTTATATTTTTTTTTGGATTAGTCAAAACAAATATAACATTTGTGACTTTATAGTTAGAATTTCAGTTGATAGTACTTTACATGTACGAATTTTTATTAAAGAACAAGAAATGTATGGAGAGAGACTCTCCTGGATTTTGCTCGTACATAAAAAATTATGTTTTTGGTTGCAAATTATTAATATTTTAAATAGATATAAATACGATCATACACCATCCACATTTGACCGCGAATTTTATTTAAAAGAAGCTCTTGATCATTTATAAAATGCTTACAAATTTAGTGAAGACTATGAGCACGCGGTTAAATTAGAAACTTTGATCAATCAAGTAAAGTTACTTCTTTTAAAACGTCCTCGGTATGATTCCTCAGTGATTGTAATGGCTTTTATTATATGTAGATTCGCATTCTGCTGCTGTACAGGACCTTCTAAAATATTTTCTATGTTTTCTATCAAAAAGACACTTGCAGCATATATCCTCCTCTTTTAATATTTCGCCAATTCATAAAAACGCTGAAAACTATGAGCGATATTTAGAACATGCTGTAAAAACGTTAAGTGATCAGGCAAAAATTGTAGCTTTATTGATTGACGAAATTTATGTAGAACCCAGGCTTCAGTTTAAAGCCAATAATATAGTCGGCCTTGCGGATAAGAATCCCAAAGAAGCGGCAAGAAACGTGGTATCGTTCATGGTTGAATCTCTGTTTGGAGATTTTAAAGAAATTGTCCGTCTGACCTGTTTTAAGACCGGGAGGTAACACGTTACACTTGCTAACGCTTGACGTCGTCAAATTTGTGCAAAACCTAGGATTCCGTATATTAGTTATAACAGATAACAACGGAAGTAATCAGTGCATGTTGAAAATACATCGTTCCGAAAATAACAACTATTTTGTCAATCCAGATTATCCTGATCAGAGAATTTTGTTGATGTATGATCCAGTACATACATTTGTTCAAAAATTTTCGAAATAACTGGATAAATTTGATATTCAAAATTTTTACCTTTTCTGATTTTGAAACTGATGAGGTAAAACGAACCAATTTTGATAACTTAGCCGACTTATACTATCGCGAACAAAATTTAAACGTAAAAAAGGCATTCAAATTAAAATTTAAAATCAATAGACACCAATAATCTGGATAGACAAAAAGTTATTTTAGTAGAGAATATATTTCATGATTCGACTATCCCGGGACTTGGAATCGGAAGGGCACTCTGAAACAGCAGACTTTTGTAGGATTATTCGAGAATGGTGGAATATTTTAAACGTTCAAAATCTAACGAAAGGTATCGAAAAAAATCTGCCAATGGTCTGGGCGAAACTTTATTATTTTTCGGGTCAAAGTTCGGGAGCGGACAAAGTCGGAGTATATCATCAGTTGTTTCGAGATTATGAAGTTTCTTGAAAAGTTAATTTTGTTCTTAAAATAAAAATATTTAAAATAGTGATTTTTAGCCGATTAAACATTGGAAAAGCTCGTGTAGACTATTCGAATTTCGGTATATTATGTACACTAAAAGACCATAGAAGTAAAAACGAATTTGTTGCCTTATCAGACTTAAGAGATATGACGAATTGTTAAAACGTATACAAACCCATTACTTTCACTTGGGGTTTGAATTTAGCAAAAATTGTGAAACAGGGTTTTGAAAAATTTGTGGAAACGAAAGCAAACTCTTCACACCCCCTTGGTTCTTGAAATTCGAAAATCGTAAAATTGATTTTTAGGTCATTACATCAAATGGCGTAATAACCAATTTTAAATCTCATCAGAACTAAGGGATGTCAAAATTTGTGAAAACATATGCAAACCTGTGGGGGTTGAATATCCAAAAATTGAGAAATGGGTTTGTAGGCGATTATATAAAAAGTCTGTGGAAGTGAAAAGCGATCTAATATCTCATCAAACCTAAGAAATATGTCGAAGCTTTGGAAAGCATATAACCCCCTTACACCCCTTAGGATTGAAAATCTGAAAATACCAAAATTGTCTTTTTGGCGGTTTTATAGGAAACCTTAGGAAGAACAAGCCAATCGTATAATACTCTAGATAAATACTGAACTCCGATTTATATTGTAGTTGGGGATAAAGTAGAATTACGTGTGTGCATGTTGTATGTCCATTATTAAGGACTGCCATTAGATTGCTACTCAAAATTAAAAGACAATATTCAGTGTTTAATTTCATATCTTGAACTGGGTAAGTCATAGAAAAAAATGTCCTTTTTGAAGGACTTTCACAGGGGAGGTGCAGGAAAGACTCACTCGATTTCTTACATATTTATCCTTTTCCTTAGAACCATTTAAAAATGAACGTGTACAAAATTTCAAATTCGTAGCTTAAAGCGTTCAAAAGTTATCGAAAAATATTGTTGAACACGTGTCTAACGGACATTTTGTATGGCAGCTACCAGAAGGAGTAAAAGGATTTCGCTGATTAGTAAACTCGAACTTTGTTTTTACTCAAAACTAATTTGTACAAAATTTCCAATTCATAGCTAAAAGATTATTTGAGACATTGTAAGTTCCGTAAATTAAGTGAAGACGTTTTGACAGGGTATTTGTATGGCAGCTACACGAAGGACTAATAAGATTTTCTTCATAATAATATATTTAGCTGCAACTATTGGAAAAATAACACATACAAAATTTCAATGTCGTAGCTTAAAACCTTCTGAAGTTATCGACCAATATTCTTGAACACGTGTTTTAAGGACATTTTGTATGGCAGCTACCCGAAGGAGTAGGACGATGTTGCCCGTTAACGAACTTAGCCTTACAAATTCAACCAAACATCTAGATTCAAAATTTCAAAATCCTAGGTGAAGGCGTTCTTGAGTTATCGTGTTCACGGACAGACGGACGGACGGACGGACGGCAAGCGGATTTGTGATTTTTGGCCACAAATAAACAAAAAATAACATATAAATTTTTTTCGTCCGAGGCTTGGTTCTATGCGTTACAAACTTTTGGGCTGGATTAAACTTATAATACTTTATATGATTTCATCTAGAGTATAAAAATGAATTCGATATATCATCAGATCCAAGCAATATGTAAGAATCTGAGAAAACATATGCAACCTACTTACACACACTTGGGGGTTAATTATGCAAAAATCCTAAAAGGAGTTAATAGATAAATATGAAGACAGCACGAGAAAGTAAAGGATATGACGGAATTCGTGAAAACTTGTTCAACCCTTTTATACCCTCTTAGGGGCTGAAAAAGGAAAAAACTTAAAAACAAGTCTTAGGCGATTATTACGCAAGCCCATGAAAGTGAAAACATATTCGATATCGATCAGACCTGGGGGATACGGCAGAATTCGTGAAAATATATACAACCTCTTTACACCCTCTTAGGGGTCGAGTTTCAAAAAATTCTGAAAACACTTTCTAGGCAATTGTATGAAGAAGCTGTAGAATAAAAATGAATTGAATATTTGGGAAGACCTAATAGATATGACGAAAATCGTGAAAATATATGCATTCCATTTGAACTGATACATTTTTTTTGCCCCCCTTCTAAACGCCAATGGATATTTGAAAATTTTTTTTATTAAAACTAATTTTCTGGTTGATTTACATATTCGTACTGAGTTTCAACTTTGTAGCATAAGCCGTTCTATAGATAGGAAAAACACCCCCACCCCGTACCATACTACCCCTATAAAAAATTATATTTTTACAACATGCTACTACTACATGTCTATCCAAATACTAAGTTTCAGTTTTATATCATTATTGGTTCTCGAGATATAAAAATCGAAACTTTTTCTTATTCACCCTCCCCCACCCTCACCCTCTTCCACACAACGCCCAACTTTTTTTCCAGATAGAAGTCTATTAGGCCTAGTTCTGGTAAAATTCCAAGCATCTATCTTCTATCTCATATCTTCTTCTTGAGATATGAGACGTGTTTTTTTTTTAAAAATTCTTATCCTTTTCACTTCCATGCTCCACCGCCCCCTTAAAAAATTTTATTTTCAGCAAACTTTATTGGTCAACCTTCATACAGAAACCGAATTTTATTTTTCTAGTCCAATTGGTTCGAAAGATATCGTAATCTAAACTTTTTTACTTTTTACCCCCCACTCTCGTACGCCACTGCCCCAACTCAAAAATTTATTTCCGATCTATTCTCCTAGTATACTTACAGATGTTCGTTAAGTTTTAATTTCGTGACAGTAACAGTTTAGGAGATATGGATATTAGAATGTGTCAATCTCGGCTTTCGAGCGTCTCGGACGCAATATTTTCCCCCCCGCTCCTTCACCTCTTTACCCATATCGGCAATTTTTTTGCAAATGGGTCCACTATCGAAGCTGTATATAATTTTCAAGTTTCAGCCTCCTAGCATCAGCGGTTGCTGAGATCTAGAAACCAAAATTTTTCGTCTAAAACGCTTCACCCACTTCCCCCCTTACACCCTCCCCCCCTCACAATTTGGTCACTTCAAGGGGCCTACCCAGTCTATCTACGGAAAAAAATTCAACTAAATAGCTCAAAGGGTTTGGGTGCTACGAGCCTTCAAATAATTTTGCATACACGGCGGACAGACGGACTAAACATTTTTTTTGCTTTTTTCGTATCTACTAGTCATGAAACGTAAAAAAAAAATTTTTAGGGTAGCAATTTGTTTTTTTTAAAATTCGATCACAATACTGTATTATTGAAATAATAAAGTAAAAGGTATTGTAAATAATATCTCCAGCTCTTGGCTTCAAAGTAAAGATACACATCTTTCGAAATAAAACCAAGTTGATAAATGCAAAAATGCACTAGTTTGTAGTAAACTTTACACTTGCAACAAACTATGCACCACATATTTTACTACTTTATACTTTTACTACTTTATATTTCACTCACGAATAACGAATTTGCTTAAAATGGTGGAACACTTGGACTTTATAATCAAAATGCATAAATGCCGATAACTAACCCCAATACAGGTAAAATAAACTACAACCTTAAGCTATCGCAAAAGGTGCAAGCGCCATGCGCAAAGAATCCGTAACAAACACTTTAGGGGAGACGAGAAGAGCATTCAACCCTAGCCTCGGACCGAAAGACCGGCGATATCCCACAAAGCGATTCCTGTGCACGCACTGCCGCCCAACATCCCTTCTTGTACCACGTTCGAGCAGTTTCAAAGGGATGAACAACCACCAGTGTTGCCAACTGATTTTTTGTTAAGTAAGTAGATTTTTTGCAGCATAGTAAGTAGAAAGGCAAAATAGGTAAGTAGATAAAGTAATAAGTATTTTTTATTAATTAAATTTTGATACTAATATGTTATATACATATGTATAGCATAAAAATAAAATTCACATTATTTATATTGTATGTCCCGAAATCCTTTAAAATATACACAAAATGTCTTACGGGTAAAATCTACTTTTATGAAAAAGATATTGTTACATTGGTGGCAGTTTAGATAGTTTTTGTTAATCAAATGCAACATTATACCTTACGTGTAAATACAGAAATCTATGAATGTTAAAGAATACAAAGTTATTGTTGGTCGTTTCATTTGAAACTATACATATTTTGCTTGAATTTTCTCAACATTTTGGGTAATATATTCAAATCACAACAGTTTGGCTCTGAAATTTTAAGAAGTACCTTGGCTTTGTAAACATTCTTTGATTGACGTATTTCCAATTAAGTTCCTGGCTTTGGGTGAAAAAACACGTTCGATATTTGCGGATGAATGTGGAAAGGATATTAGATATTAAATACAAAATTACGTAAGGTTACAAAAGCCTTCTGTTCACCTATCTGTACAGAGAAAAGATCTTGCCAAAACAATTCTATATCTTCTTCTACATTAGAATCATTTTTTTCCAAATAATTATTTAACAGAGTAAATTCATCATCGAGTTTTTGTAATGTATGGTCTTCAACAATAATGTCCTTTCAATGTATAGTTCTCACTAAAATGCTTTTCTTGTTGATTTAGTTATCTATGTACTGTAGTACAGTGGACCGTTTACACAATATAATAGGATAAGTGCATTAAATTTTACTGGAAAAGAGTTTTAAAATTTTCTTGTAAAGTAAGTAGAAAGAGGTGTCCAGTAAGTAAGTAAGGAAAGAAGCATAAAAGTAAGTAGATCTACTTACTTTTAGCTAGAGTTGGCAACGCTGACAACCACCAAAGTTTTTGAGTTCGACAGACATCACTACTCTCACCCTTCACCACCATCTGTCCTGCTTGGCATGGCAATATGTTGGGCTGAGAGACATGGCAGTCAGTCAGATTCATAGGCTAGGGGTGAAAGAGTGAAAGCAAGAAACACATATTATAATTATATGCGCATGCAAGTTTCTTAGATCGCTGACAGTTTTTTTTTATGGCAGTGCAATTGAGGCCATTTTGGTCAACTGCAAGGGATATGCGCACTAGAGTCGAAAGAGCGACTGCACGCACAAACACATGCAACTGCGGTCTATCCTGCGTAGCAGAGCCTCCTATATATGGAAACCATCGGGTAGAATCTCGCACTCACACATACATAGGCCAAGGGTGACCGACTGTTTCATGCTATACCAGGCACTTCCCAGCAAACACAGTACTACTTCCATAGTACCAGGGCCGGATTTCCCATAGGACTAAAAGGTTCTGTAGCACAGGGCCCCCTAATTTTAAGGGGCCACCAACAAATTTCACTGGGGCCCGAAATTTTCATATGTTCAATACAATAGAATTAAATCGTTGCGAGTGCGTTCAGAAGTCAGCACTTCGCTGACATTTGAGCACAACCGCAACTGCCGCCAATCTAACACCGGACGCGGGAGGACCCTTAGTTGATAGAAGCCGGCGTGGGTTTTTGAGATTATGACAACTCTTAGTAATTTGGCGTGTGATAACACCCAAAATCAGATAGCCAAAAATTAAGCAAATGGCATTCTGAATAAAATGAAAGAATTTGATACTGGTATCATGGTTATTTTTTGGATCAAAATTTTAGAACGCTTCAGAGCGCTGATCAGAACGTTCAGTCGAATGTGTTTGTCGGGTTCAATAAAACCCCAAGCACCGACTACGTTTCTTTACTGCAGCCAACTCACTTGGGCAAGGCTGCTCTATCAGTATGCTGCGTACATGAGAGTTTTCTAAAAGCTCGCCATACATTTCACGCATGTGTATGCGTGAAAACTAGCAAAAGCTCAGATGAATTTTTATAAAATTTTCAAGTCAGACGCTGATGACGTCACTTTGAGAACTGAATTCTCCGTTGAAAATTACTACCGCTAGATGGTAGTACACGCGTATGCGTGAAAACTGGCAAAGCTCAGATGAATTTAATTTCTTATTAGGTGTGTTATTTTCAACTGGATCAGATCACTATTGAAAAAAACGATGTATCTTTACGGATCTTCGCGGTTCGCGGAACTCGACGGCTCAGCAGATCTTTACGGATCTTTGTGGTTTGCAGATCTTGCGGTTCGCGGATCATCACGGCTCGTGGATCTTAAAGGTTTGCGAATTTTACTTTATTATTTTCTAATAATACAGTATTGTTATCGATTTTTTAAAAAAAAAAAATTTGCTACCCTGAACATTTTTTTTTTCGCGTTTCATGACTCGTAGACACGAAAAAAGCAAAAAAAAATTTCAGTCCGGCTGTCCGCCGTACGCCGTCCGCCGTACGAAAAATCGTTTGAAGGCTCGTAGCTCCCAATCGGTTTGAGATATTAAATTGAATTTTTTTTTATGAATAGAGTGAGTAGGCCCCTTAAAGTGACCAAATTCTGAGTGGTGGTGGTGTAAGGGGGGAGGAGGGGGAAGCGTTTTAGACGGAAAATTTTGGTTTTTATATCTCAGCAACCGCTTATGCTAGGAGGCTGAAATTTGGAATTTATATAGAACTTTGGTAATGGACCCATTTGCATAAAAGTTGTCAATATGGGTCAAGGGGTGTGGGAGTGGGGGGAAAAATTGTGCGTCCGAAACGCAAAAAAGCCGAGATCGACACATTCTAAAATCCATATCTCCTAAACGGTTAAGGTTACAAAATTGAAACTTAATGAATATCTGTAGGTATACTAGGAGAATGGATTGCAAACAAATTTTTGAGTGGGGACAGTGGCGTACGAGGGTGGGGGGTAAAAAACTTTAGATTATGATATCTTACGAACCAATTACACTAGATAAATAAAATTCGGTATGTGTATAAAGGTTGACAAATGAAGTTTGATGAAAGTAAAATTTTTTTAGGGGGCGGTGGATCATGAAAGTGGAGGGGATGCGAATTCATATCTCAAGAACAGTGTGAGGTAGATGCTTAAAATTTTTACCGTAAGTAGGTCTAATAGACCCCTATGTATGTTTGTCGAGTTTCTTGGAAAAATGAATATCACAAATTTGTATACAAGTGTAAGTGGAAATATTAATAAAAAGAAAACCGACTCTGTGAATATCATCCCTTTTCGTTGAACCCGACACCTTCTTTTTACATTTTTAAAATGTTTTTTTTTTATATATATTGATTTACTGACTGTATGTGAATTATATAGGGCTTTGTTAGGTTTTCTGAATAAATATCGAGATTGTTTTAATAATATAGAGGCCGAAGCAAAGCAACTTGTGGATGATCATCAATATAGAGAATATAATAGAAGAACAAGAAAAAGAGCACGTTTTTTTGATGAAGGCGATGCAATAGAAACGGAATTTTCTGCATGTGAAAAATTTCGCATAGAAACCTTTCTGCCGATAATCGACTGTCTGTATCAAGAATTAGAGAAGAGAAGCGCAGCGTACAACAGCATTGAAAATTTATTTGGATTTTTAACGAATTATCAATTGCAGAAATTGAAGATAAAAGTGCATATCCCAGTGATTTGAAGATTGGTTTCGTTTATGAATTCTTACGTATGAGCGAATTACTTGAGGACGGTAGTTCAATTCTTCGCACATTTCCAAACGTAAGGATTTCGTGGCGAATGTATTTAACTAGACCACAATACAATTGGCGAAAATCGTTTGAACTCACTTTCTCTAATGTCAATAGAGTTTGACGTACTAAAATCGATTGACTTTGATGAAATAATAAATGATTTCGCTAAAAGTAAAGCACGAAATATTCCCATATAAATGAGCATATTTTTAAAAGGAGCTAAGATGAGTAAGCAATTAAGGAATTGATAAATATTTCAAACTTTTCAAAATTCTTTAACATAGTCTTCAGGATTTGAGATCATCTGGTTCAGGCTGCCCTAATGATACACTTCCCAAAAACTAAGTAAAATCCGTTTTGATCTCCTCTTCGAAGAAAAGAAGCAGTGAGCAGTTACCATTCAATCCACCAATGATAATCGTGAGAGAGAAGGTGATGTTTTGATGTTTATTTAAATATTAACAATTTTTTTTTCGGCATTATGTGATACAAACAGAAAAAAATGTTTTCAAATATTTTTTTAAATTTAAAAAAAATTAAGCCTTAGTTGTTAGGGGCCCCCAAAAGTGGAATAGCCCCGGGCCCCTTCATAGGTAAATCCGGCCCTGCATAGTACTGCTAAAGTAATGAACCAACGCCTGAATGCTTTCGCTGCAAATGATAGAGGCTTTGCCCAAAACTTCACCTATTTATTTCGTGTATATGTATAAACGTGTGTGTTATGTGTTTTGTTTCATGAATAAACCTATTATCCATATGCGAGAGAGAAAGACAAAGACTAGATGCTACAGTAGTGCTATAGTACTGCCAAAGGCATGATTGCGCATTATAAGAAGTGCTTTTGTACTACTGCTAAAAGTAGCTTCGTAAGTAGTATAGCAGTACTATACATTGACTGCGCGTGTATAAATTTAAGATGAGTATAGCAGTACTTCTGACTGCACCATATATTTCTTTCCTTTTTCGTAAATGCGATTAACAGGCTCATGCAATTTGCGCAAATAGGCTTATCCCAGTCAAGTTTAACAAGGAGGTGTTGATCAACCCTTTGCGCAAATTGCATTAGAGGGTAAATAAATCTTTACGCGAGACACTTAATGATGCTTCTTCGAGTCCATACTTTGACTAACTGATTCGGAAATACTCGAAAAACTAATAAATTATATAAAAAAGTTTGTACATTGACTCGAAAAAGTTAATATACATGCATGAATATCTGATCAGGAGTTCGTCAGTAGTATAGCAGTACTTTTAAATTTGTTTGGAGCAGTGGAATGCACAAACACACCTAAAACGCATCAAACACATAGACAAATGCCTGGCACTAGTGTGCAAAGTGCTGAACTCGCGTTTGCTGGGTTTGTTCTAAATAGGGTAATGTTCGAACGATAAAATTAATATTAAATGAATTATTTTGTGCGGTGTCAATTAATAAGTGCAGATAATGTAAATACATATCTTAGAGACATAATAGAAAGGCAGTTTTTAGATACCTTTCAGTATTCCGATACAGATTTTCCCTCGAAGACTGTGGAAGATAGCACCAAGAAACCTTTTGCGAAATGTCACAAAAAAAAATTTAATGAATTAATTTATTGTTATGAATTTAGTAGGTGGTTCTGGCTACTTCTCTGGCTATGCAAGAGAAATAGTTACCCAACTGCCTTTGAAAGAAGTTTCGAAACTTTTCGAAAATTCAAAATCCGCACAACAACAACACCGTGTAATTGAGCGGGAGAGAGAGGGCAATGTTTTTTGGCACATCGCTGTCTCGGATATTGTATGGGAAAATCTGATATGGGTAGTCCATTTCTATTACCAGGTTCCACAGGGTGAGTTAAGGATGTTTTCAAGAATTCCTCAATTGCTCTTAGGCCTGTTTAGATAATGAATTCATTTTTACATCTTAAAGCTCGTTATACACGTGGAATTAGGTCCCAATTAAGTTGTGAGAAATAGAAAGAAATATGAAAAATACAATATAAAAATATAAGAAATATAAAAATGTTAAATGAAAAAAATTCCTCGGTTGTTGCGTCGTGCGGCTTTGGTCGAGAAGAGTGCGTGACCATGCGGTGCTTTCCTTTTTATCTCGCAATTACAGGAAGTAGTTATTCACAACGAAGTTGGAAAAGTTTGCAATACTTCGGTTTTCAACGCCCAATCATATCACAAAGTTATTTTACTGAATCCTTCATACATAACTATCCCTAAAATGTAATTTCGGGAATTTTTAATAACATCTGGAGGAACAATGACTAATACCGCGTTTACGTCGTCAACGACGTAACGCTACGTAGCAATACGTAGTCCCACGTGAACACACGAAATCTTGCTACGGAGTGGTTTTTCTACAACGTAGCAAAACCGCGTAGTGTACTGTAGTGAATTTGATAATCCTTCCCACGAGAACAGTTGTCGTTTCGCTCCGTAGCACTTTTCGAGTGAAATGTCAAAAAACTGGATTGGGTTTTCTCTGGGATTCTACTAGTAGCGCCTTTAATGATTCCAATTCGCTGAATAATAAAAGAAGAAATTTTATTTAAGAAATAAAATGACGAATGTAACAGTTTCTTTAATAAAATAAATACCACTTGTGACAGTTGTCAAATAATAAGAATAACCAGGAGGCTATTTGGAACGTTATTTATTAGGTTGTCAGTCGCATAGTAACCCTCATCGCTTCTCATCATTAAACACGTTCCGGACTTCTACCCAAAAATAGTAAAGTTGCGCCCAGATTGTTGGAGATTTTTCTTATTTATTTACGTATTTTTTTCTATTTAGAGGCAGAGTTTAAAGTATAGAATCCTTAGGAGAAATAAATTACCTACGAATGGCACCAGACGAATTTCATGATCTATTGGATCTAAGTAGAAAAAATAAGTGTGAGAAAAGTTTACCATGGTCTCGACAACTTATTTCTCCAGGTTGACTAGTTGGCTGGCATCATAGAGATATGTGTACTGGAGATGACAAGAAGCGACTGAGTTGAAGGCGGAAGACTCGCATTCATTCACTCGCAAAACAAAAACAATTGACACTAGGCTACTATTGGCATCTCACTACGTTGGCTTCAAAGCGCTTGATACAAAAACGGTGTCTTGTCAGAAAATATCTCTATGGCTGACATTATCTGTCAGGCTCCGTTCTATGCGTTACAATATTCTGGGCTGGATTAAACTTATGATACTTTACGGATTTCATCGACAGAAATAAAACAGTTTCCTTCGTGTTATGAAAAGTATACAGAAATTTATTCGGATATTATGAAATTATAATAGGATCCCTAAAGTCATATGATGATATTTGATCCCAGCAGTTGGTATTGTGGTTATACTCTGCAATACCGTTACGGCGGACAACATACAAAATACCGTCTAAAGTTGTAATTGTACGCCCGATCCTAAAGAAAAGATTTAATTTTTTTCGTAATTTTCATTTATTGTTTGTTATACTTAAAATAGTTGCACTTACCAATGTTCTATGGAATAGTTTCTCTGACTTCTAGGATCGTAATTAATAATATTGTCGTCATTTAAACAATAAATTGAGTTGGATGATACTGCTGCACTACACCAATATTGAACTGGAGTTTCACCAGCGCTGTTAAAACGACCTTCTCTGGGATCAAATCGTTCGACTGTTCTGGCTTTGTAACTGCCACCGATCACATAAACAGCAGAATCTAAAGACGAATTTTAAATAAATTTTTTTCAAGGATATTCAAATTAATGCACTTACTATAGAAAGCGACACCGGGAAGCCATCTAGGTTTCAGTAAATCAGGTATTCTTAACATTTGATTCTGATCACAAAGATAGCGTGAGGCTGATGTTTCCTCATGATCTGGATAACAACTGCCTATCAAATATATGCAGTCTTGTCCTGCACAAAGTACTTTTGCATATTTTCCTACATTCTGGTTGAGGTTTGTATATTCGTATGTATGACCTTTGAATCGACCGAATTCTGGTGGATAACCGCAAACATAAAAATCATGTTTAAATCTTGTCACTGATTTTAAATTCCTTTTTGTATGTGTTTTTCGTGTTACTGGTAACATTAAAGGTTTTGTTTGAGTATCAAATTGTAATATATGACCAAAATTAAATATATGCAATACTTTAGGCAATGCTAGCCGTCCTTTTTCTAAAAACGATTTTACCAACGATTTAGATCCGTTGTTATCGTTCTTTAAAAATTCCTCGCTCAAAATAATATTAGTCTCTAAATCTGATAAATTTTCAACAGATATATGGCTCAAAAGGCTCTCAAGGAAACATTGTCGATTTTTCAGATCATGTTTAATCCAACTCATGATTGCCGCAGAAACTGAATCGGCTTCAGTCTTAGCAACTTTGGACAAAATTAATTCGAGCTGGAATTTTATTGTTATTATAAAATATCAAAAATTGTGATTTACACTTACTTGGTCCAGATCTAGATCTTTGAATCTGCTTGAAAAGCGAATCAAGTTTAGATTATCCAGAAGACAGCTCAATGCCGAATCGTACAGCGCGTTGGGTGAAGACCTTTGTATAGATTCTATCAAAAGATATAAATTCAATTAGAAAGATTTAAAAATCGAAGACTCAGAGGGTATTAGAGTAATGTGAGGGGTGCTCTTTTGTCTTCATCCAGTGCAGACTAAGTGAACGATATATAGATATGAAAGCAACAACAAAAGCATTGCTTTGTGGTCGTTTTTCCATGTTGCTAATCTGCTCTGCACTGGATAAGTGCGCTTATTATTTTTCTAGCAAGCGAATCATAAAATCTGAAATACAGTTCCTTCTCTCTCTTATCGAAACGAGGAAATCTCTTCATTGGAAATATAATAAATTTTATTAATGAGTGAAAAACAAATTGTTCAAACTTAACGTAGCTCTGAAAAGAATTTCTTGCATGTAGTTTCGCATATCAACGATTTATTTGGCTCCAAGTAAAGTTTATTCCGTTTAATTTCCGACTAATGCTGGAGTCAGATACATCGTAGAATGAGGTAGCAGCGCGCAGCTTGGCGCAGTCAGTAAAATATCAAATCAGATACCGATTAAATGTCTACGTCAGTTTGAGTTTAATTTCAGCTAGTCTGCGGTGGACTGCGTTGTCGTTGTGACTTAGGCGCTTACAGTGCTTCTAACAAACTATAAGCGACTGTACTGATTTAAAACACCATATACACATGTGTGCTGCCATTTGCGTAGAAATGGTCAATATGGGTGTGGAAGTCTGATCAAAACATTCTAAAATCCATATCACCTCAACGAATTATGCCACAAGGTTGAAACTTTAGGTTTCTTTTAGAGCGTAGATAAGGACTAACAATTTTACGGTGGCGGGATGTGGGGGTGGGGTGAAAATCTTTGTATTGCAATATCTTTCGAAACAATTATACTAGAATGATAAAATTTGGTTTGTGTTTACAGTCAGTGTTGCCAAGTATTTTTCTTGGTTGAGCACTAAAATATGGTAATTTGAGCGTTAATTCCAGCTTAAAAGCACTAAAAATATTTTTTCCGTATTTATCGCTTCTGATCTAATGATCAAGTAATATGTATTTTGAACTTGGGACCTGAATTTAAGTAGAGTTTTTTATTGGTAAAAAAATAACTTTGCACACATAAACAAAATTTAGTCAAGTGTATTAAATTATATTAAAAAGAGTAAGAAAACATACTGCAGTCACGATCGGCTGCAAGCCAATCGTATAATACTCTAGATGAATACTGAACTCCGATTTATATTGTAGTTCGGGATAAAGTAGAATTAGGTGTGTGCATGTTGTATGTCCTTTATTAAGGACTGCCATTAGATTGCTACTCAAAACTGAAAGACAATATTCAGTTTTTAACTTCATACCTTGAACTGGGTAAGTCATAAAAAAAATTTCCTTTTTAAAGGACTTTCACATGGGAGGTGCAGGAAGGACTCACTCGATTTCTTACATATTTATCCTTTTCCTTGGAACCATTCAAAAATGAATGTGTACAAAATTTCAAATTCGTAGGTTGAAGTGTTCAAAAGTTATCGGAAAATATTGTTGAACACGTGTTTTAAGGATATTTTGTATGGCAGCTACCAGAAGGAGTAAAAGGATTTCGCTGATTAGTAAACTCGAACTTCCTTTTTACTCAAAACTAACTTGTACAAAATTCCGAATTCGTAGCTAAAAGATTACTTGAGTTATTGTGAGTTTCGTAAATTAAGTGAATACATTTTAACAGGATATTTGTATGGCAGCTACACGAAGGACTAACAGGATTTTCTTCATAATCATACATTTAGCTCCAACTATTGGAAAAATAACACATACAAAATTTCAATGACATAGCTTAGACCCTTCTGAAGTTATCGACCACTATTCTTGAAGACGTGTTTTAAGGACATTTTGTATGGCAGCTACCAGAAGGAGTAAAAGAATTTCGCTGATTAGTAAACTCCGACTTTATTTTCACTCAAAACTGACTTGTACAAAATTCCGAATTCGTAGCTAAAAGATTACTTGAGTTATTGTGAGTTTCGTAAATTAAGTGAATACATTTTGACAGGATATTTGTATGGCAGCTACACGAAGGACTAATAGGATTTTCTTCATAATCATACATTTACCTCCAACTATTGGAAAAATAATACATACAAAATTTCAATGTCGTAGCTTGAACCCTTCTAAAGTTATCGACCAATATTCTTGAACACGTGTTTTAAGGACATTTTGTATGGCAGCTACCCGAAGGAGTAGGACGATTTTGCCCGTTAACGAACTTAGCCTTACAAATTCAACCAAACATCCAGATTCAAAATTTCATGATCCTAGGTGAAGGCCTTCTTGAGTTATCGTGCTAACGGACAGACGGACGGACGGACGGACGGACGGACGTCAGGCGGATTTGAGGTTTTTGGCCACAAATAAACAAAAAAAAATCTGCCAATGGTCTGGGCGAAACTTTATTATTTTTCGGGTCAAAGTTCGGGAGCGGTCAAAGTCGGAGTGTATCATGAGTTGCTTCGAGATTATTAGATTTCTTTTAAAATTATTTTTGCTCTTAATATAAAAATATTTAAAATAGAGATTTTTAGCCGATTAAACATTGAAAAAGTTCGTGTAGACTATTCGAATTTCAGTAGGTATATTGTGTACACTAAAAGCCCATAGAAGCAAAAACGAATTTGTTGTATCAGAGCTAAGAGAAATGACGACGGGGTTTGAATTTCGAAGAAATTGTGAAACAGGTTTTTAGACGATTTCATAAGAAGCAACTTGATATCTCATGAGACACGAGGGATTTTGAAAAATTTGTGAAAACGTAAGCAAACCCTTCACACCTCCTTGGTTCTGGAAATTCGAAAAATCATGAATTGGTTGGCCGTAATAATCAATTTTATATCTCATCAGAACTAAGAAATGGCAAAAATTGTGAAAACATATGTAAACCCTTGGGGGTTGAATATCGAAAAATTGAGAAATGGGTTATTTAGGCGATTATATGAAAAGTCTGTGGAAATGAAAAGCGAACCTAAGAAATATGTCGAAACTTTGAAAATCATACAACCCCCTTACACCCATTAGGATTGAATATCTAAAATACTGAAATTGTTTTTTTGGCTTTTTTATATAGGAAACCATAGGATGTAAAAATGAATTCGATATATCAGCAGATATGCAACCTCCTTACACCCACTTGGGGGTTGAATATCCAAAAATACTGAAAGGAGTTAATAAATAAATATGAAGACAGCACGAGAAAGTAGGAACCAATTCAATTTCTTATCACTTCTAAAAGAAATGACGGAACTCGGGAAAACGTATTCAACTCGTTTATACCCTCTTAGGGGCTGAAAAAGAAAAAAACTTAAAAACAAGTTTTAGGCGATTATTACGCAAGCACGTGAAAGTGAAAAGATATTTGATATCTGATAATACATGGGGATATAGTAGAATTCGTGAAAAATTTTACAACCCCCTTTGCACCCCCTTAGGGGTCGAATTAAAAAAAATCCTGAAAACACTTTCTAGGTATTTATATTAAGAAGCCGCAGAATAAAAATGAATTCAATATTTGGGAAGACCTAATAGATATGACGAAACCCGTGAAAATATATGCATTCCATTTTCACTGATAATTTTTTTTGCCCCCCCCCCCCTCTGAACGCCAATGGAAATTTGAAATTTTTTTTTATTTAAATTAGTTTTCTAGTTGATTTACATAAACGTACCTAGTTTCAACTTTGTAGCATAAGCCGTTCTATAGATAGGAAAAACACCCCCCACCCCTGTACCATACTACCCCTATAAAAAATTATATTTTTCCAAGATGCTACTAATATAGCTCTATCTAAATACCAAGTTTCAGCTTTATATCATTATAGGTTGTCGAGATATTAAAATCGGAACGTTTTCCTTTTCACCCTCCCCCACCCTCACCCTTTACACCCTCACTTCCTAAATTTTGTTTTCCGCTAGGGGTCTATTAGGCCTACTTTTGGTAAAAATTTTAAGCATCCATCTTACACTGTTCTTGAGATATGATACGTGATTTTTTTAAAAAATTCTTATCCCCTCCACTTTCATGCTCCACCGCCCCCTTAAAAAATTTGGCTTTCAGCAAACTTCATTTGTCAACCTTTATACACAAACCAAATTTTATTTATCTAGTACAATTGGTTCATGAGATATCGCAATCTAAAGTTTTTGACCCCCCACCCCCGTACGCCACTGCCCCTACTCAAATTTTTGTTTATAATCTATTCTCCTAGTATACCTATAGATATTCATTAAGTTTCAATTTTGTGACATTGACCGTTTAGGAGATATGGATTTTAGAATGTGTCGATCTCACCTTTTTTGCGTTTTGGACGCATTATTTTTCCCCCCACTCCCGAACCCCTTCACCTATATCGGCAATTTTTTTGCAAATAGGTCCACTACCGAAGCTCTATATAAATTCCAAATTTCAGCCTCCTAGCATAAGCGGTTGCTGAGATCTAGAAACCAAAATTATCCGTCTAAAACGCTTCCCCCTCCTCCCCCCTCACACTCCCACCCCTCCAAATTTGGTCACTTTAGGGGGCCTACCCACTCTATCCACGAAAAAAAATTCAACTAAATAGCTTATAGGGTTTGGGTGCTACGAGCCTTCAAACAATTTTGCGTACACCGGTAGACGTACGGCGTACGGCGTACGGCGTACGGCGTACGGCGGACAGACGGACTGAAATTTTTTTTTGCTTTTTTCGTGTCTACTCGTCATGAAACGTGAAAAAAAAAATTTTCAGGGTAGCAAATTTTTTTTTTTTAAAAATCGATAACAATACTGTATTATTGAAATAATAAAGTAATAATATATAACTTTTTTTCGTGCGAGGCTTAGTTCTATGCGTTACAAACTTTTGGGCTGGATTAAACTTATAATACTCTATATGATTTCATCTAGAGTATAAAAATTGTTGAACACGTGTTTTAAGGATATTTTGTATGGCAGCTACCAGAAGGAGTAAAAGGCTTTCGCTGATTAGTAAACTCGAACTTCCTTTTCACTCAAAACTAACTTGTACAAAATTCCGAATTCGTACTTAAAAGATTACTTGAGTTATAGTGAGTTTCGTAAATTAAGTGAATACATTTTGACAGGATATTTGTATGGCAGCTACACGAAGGACTAACAGGATTTCCTTCATAATTATATATTTAGCTCCAACTATTGGAAAAATAACACATACAAAATTTCAATGTCGTAGCTTAAACCCTTCTGAAGTTATCGACCAATATTCTTGAACACGTGTTTTAAGGACATTTTGTATGGCAGCCACCCGAAGGAGTACGACGATTTTGCCCGTTAACGAACTTAGCCTTACAAATTCAACCAAACATCCAGATTCAAAATTTCAAGATCCTAGGTGAAGGCGTTCTTGAGTTATCGTGTTCACGGACAGACGGACGGACGGACGGACGGACGGACGGACGGACGGACGGACGGACGGACGGACGGACGGACGGACGGACGGACGGACGGACGGACGGACGTCAGGCGGATTTGAGGTTTTTGGCCACAAATAAACAAAAAATAATATATAACTTTTTTTCGTCCGAGGCTTGGTTCTATGCGTTACAAACTTTTGGGCTGGATTAAACTTATAATACTCTATATGATTTCATCTAGAGTATAAAAAGGTATAACAGAAATATGTTCATTTTGAAAATATAAAAGTAAGTACATAAAAAAATATGTTCAGATCATTTTTAAAGTTGAAGCAGACTTTATTTCGATTTTGAATTGCGGATTATATTGTATCAATAAAAAAATAGCAAGTTTCCCTTTCTATATATGAAACTGTTCTTGTTATTTTCAAAGTTCTTGTTATTTTCAAAGTCAACTGAAAACCGCCGCGCGTTTCCGCGATTTTTGCACACAGTGTTGTCATTTTGGTTTTTTACCCTTATTTTTTTTACCGGTACTGAAATATTCAAATCTCTAGATGAACATGTGTAGTACTGAGCAGAGATACCGCTTCAGCATTACGAGTTCGGTATTACATAGATGAAATTTTAATAAATTTTCCTAATGTTTTCTAGAACATTCTTAATATTGGTTATTTTTCTTTTCTATTTAGAAAGCAATGTGTTATATTATATATAACAATGTGTTATATTATATATAACAAAAAAATATAATAGGTACATGTGTAAATAAATAAATTATATCTACTAGGCTTTTAATCAAGGATTGTATCTTCATGAAGCTGCTATCCAGCTCTTTACATGTTACTAGGCAATAGTACATATAAAATTTCAATCTTTGTCATTTTAGGTATTGTTACAGTAATTTTATGAAATTAGCTCCGTTTTTAAATATGTAATAAGTAATATGTTGAATTAAATTGCAAGGTAGTAATAAATAAATTATAATCAATAAAAATGCTGCAATTCCAGTTTAACGACAGCACTGATTCCTCACTCCACTTTGTGGGAATTCGTAAAATTCCGTTGGATATTAATTACCGGGGGCGAGTGATACGTGGAAAATTGATGTCCATGAGCGTAATTTTTCAAGAGAAGGAGAAAGGTGAAAAATTGAGATACAACATGAAACAGAAACAGAAGCACAACAGTTTGTTTGTAGTGAAAGTGATATGTTATTGCTACAGACTGTCAATGGCATCAATGTTTTTCGCGGGAATATTCAAATAGCGTTAAAAAAGCGTTAAATATTTTGTAAAGCACCAATTAACGCGCAAGCGGTAAAACTAATTTTTGTCCGCTGAAAGGAAATTTTGAGCACCAAATTTAACGCTGAAAGCACCAAATTGGCATCACTGTTTACAGTAGTGAAATTTTGTGCAAGGGCGAGTCGACTCGCTCTTTATATAAGCGCCTAGAAACCGGTTTCGAAATTTTTTCATATTCAACCCCGTACTGAGGTGTAAAGAGGTTGATTGCGTTTTAACGAAGCAATAAGTGATCGATCGTAAGATAAATTACATACCTAATTGTAGGAATACTTCAATGCAATTGTTTCGTTGTATTAGTAATGTCGCCATTGTTTCCCACTGTTCTTTTGCTTCATTCATTTGCAAGTAATCGAAATTGTTTAATAGTTTTGAAATTTGATTCAAGGAAATTACAACTGAACCCGAATACATATAATCCACAATAGCAGACATGACTTCATGGTTCGAATCGTGAAGAAGTTCAATATCTCTCTGGCTACTCTCGGAAAAACTACCTGAAATTAAATGAAAAAAATTAAAATGACCCTCGCTTAATGTTACGTGAAGAAACTACTTGTAAACATTGTCCTGAAGAATGGACAACATGCCGACAGGACTGCCTTATGTGCGTAGATGGTTCCACCAGACACACGGAGCACAACGTCACATAACTGAAAAAAAAACAGAAATAGAATTTAAAAGCTTAAAACAAACGGACAAAAGTTTAAAACAAACGGAAAAAAAGAAACGCAGTGACGACCTAAAAAATAACTTTCCAAACCACCTCCTGGTTATTCTTTAGGATGTCAGTCGCATAGTAACCTACACCGCATCACAGCATTAAACGCGTTCCGGACTTCTACCCAAAAAATAATAAGAAGGGTTGAATATCGAAAATTATTAAATTAATTTTCAGATCATTATATGTATATGTATAAAGCCCATAGAAATAAAAGGGAATTCGGAATTTGTGAACACTTGAACAATACCTTACCTTATTTTCACCACCAGATTATATTTAAAGCTTTTCAAAGTAAAAGTTAATTCGATTTGATTCATGAAATCTAAGAAATGTATCGGAATTCGTCAAAATGGACACAGCCACTTTACACTCCATTAGGAATTATATCTTAACACTTGAAGAAATGTTTTTAGGCTATTTAGATATGGAAATATATAATTTTCTAGGGTGCCTCTGTACTGGCTCCATATAGTCGTCCATTTTTAGCTTTCTAATCTTTGCAGTTTTTGACTCACCATCAACCTCTACATACGTATCACACCCACGGCCCCCTTAAAAATGTTAGCCCTTGTCTAATCTCCTAGTATCCCTTAAGACAACCACAAAGTTTCAATCTTATAACATCAACCATGCAGTAAATATGGGTTTCCCAATGATTCAATATCAGCTTCCGAGCGTGTCGGGCCTATTGTTTTCTCCACTCACCCTCACAACTCTCAAAACATATCGACCATTTTTTGCAAATGTCTCCACTATCATAGTTCTACATAAGTTCCAACTTTTATCCTCATAGCATAAGCGTTCCTGAGATCTAGAAATCAAAATTTTTCGTCTAAAATGCTATACCCCCCCTCTTTTACCCCATTCACTCAAAAAGAAACCATTCGTAGGGGTTCACCCAATTTATCCATCAAAAATGTTCAACTTAATACCTCTACGGGTTTGTGAGCAACGCGCCTTCAAACGGTTGTGTCTATGGCGGGCAGACGGACATTTTATATATTATACAACATAATTTGCTACGTAGACACGAAAAAAGCAAAAACAATGTTCTGTCCGTCTGCCCGCCGTACGTCGACCGCTGTACGCAAAACGTTTGAAGGCTCGTAGCACCCAAACCCTTTGAGCTATTTAGTTGAATTTGTTTTTCGTGGGTAGACTGGTGCCACGTTTACGGGGGCGAATGTGTGAGGGGGAGGTTGTGGTGCGAGGGGGGAGGTGGGGGAACCGTTTTGAAAGGAAAATTTTGGTTTCTAACCGTTTATGCTAGGAAGCTGAAACTTGGAATTTATATAGAGCTTCAATAGTGGGCCCATTTGCAAAAAAATTACCGATATGGGTGAAGGGGTGTGGGAGTGGAGGGGAAAATAATGCGTCCAAGACGCTCGATAGCTGAGATTGAGACATTCAAAAATCCATATCCAGGGGCGGAGCTTCCATAGGAGCAAGTGGAGCAACTGCGCCGGGCGCCAAATTTTTAGGGCGCCACACCTACGGTTTCACCTACCTACACAATTGAATGAACAATCCTGCAATTACCACTAAATTCACTGATTGTAAATTTTGCAATTCTAAAACACGGCATCCTACCACATATACCGTCCAATTACAATTTAACAACACGTCGTACACCCAAATATGTGTTTCATTCCCCTAAAAATATGGTTGCGGTTTGATCTTATCATATAAATATACATGTTCATATCACTCTCTTCCAACTAGTTTTTTTGTATGATAAACATCATTTTCCTACACTGATCCCACACGTCTGCAACGTACTGTTCGATCATACATGTGCGAATCTATTGACTTACTCTTTGGCGCAAATATTTCATCCGCGCCATGGTTCGACATACAACACGCACGGTACAGTGAACGTACAACGTTTTTATGCGCGACGGCATGCGTTGTATTCCGCTGAGTGCATATGTATTCATGGTATTTGGCGCAGTTTATAAAAGTGCGCCATATGAATGAAATGGGACCTGAGATGCCCCAGGCGCATGCGCAGTGCCAGTGCTTCAGTTCTTCACGCACACTATTTTTTCATTCCAATTCCGATGGGCTTTTTAATTTTCTCTAGGTATGTTTTTTAAATATATAGGGAATTAAACTCTCATGACGTGATCATCACTATACGAATGTAATTAAAAAGTTTTATCTAATAATTAAACGACAAGACAGGTACATTTGTTCTAATGTTAACGAAAAAATATAAATATTTAGAATTTTCACGAGTTGGAAGCACTGTTTAATGGCCAAAGAAAATGTTTTATTTTTCTTGATAGGTTTTATTGGAAAAAAGAACAAGTGCTAATAGGTAATAGGTAATACCTTTCAAGTGTTTAAGTGTAAATAAACTTTTAGTAAGTTATACATACCTTCTATATTTTATTTTTAATATATAAAAATGTCGATTAATCCGAGAAAATTGTCCGGTAGTCAATATCGAAAAAAGCGGCAGATTACTCAAGCTGAAAATGCTAAGTTATCAAGCGGAATTAAAAAATTCGTGAAAGATACTGCATTCCAACGCAAAATAATTTAATGCATTCATGCAACATATCCTTATCTGAAGCTTCCACTTCCACCGTGGAAATGATAAACCATGAAATTCCGTTGCTAATAGATGAACAAAGTTTATCTGTGCACAATCAACAGCCTTTTGAGGTCCTTAATTCTAACAATAATTTTGAAGATCCTGGGCTGTGGCCAGTTCTGAATGATCGACTCATAGAACGAATAGTAGAAAAGGGAGCGCATCAAATTAGTGATTTTAAATATCCCCTTACAAATGGTAGAAAATTTAACAATACATTTTACATTAGATCACTGCAGAATGGAGAAACAGTTGACAGTTTCTAAAAAATGATTTAAATTCATAAATTCTTGCATACGGCTATCACTGAAATTGTATTGGTAATATAGCATATCGTCTTCTGCTTCAGGAGATTCATTGTGCTTCAAAAATTCACAATTTAATGCACATTTCACTTCTTTGGTCACTAGAAAGGGTCCTTCACAAATTCAATATCAGATGTCGAATTCGGGGACGTCATGGGGGGGGGGGGGGGGGGTGAAATTTCAGAATTGAAGGTAACCGTGACTTTTTGATTTTTTCAAGAAAGCCTATTTTCACAGGAGCTTAAAAATGTACGTACGGCTTGACTGTGCGGTCAAGCCGCGGTCCGAATTACGCTTTCCGCATTTTTAGCGCTCTTACGCTCGGTCCGAATTGCGTTCACAACGCATACAATTTGCATAGAGGGGTAGTTTTCTGGCGCTTAAACTGCTCACGGTTTTGAGGATAGGCACTGTGACACTGTGTGCACACGATCGGTTCGAATTGAAAGCGACATAAGCGTACCAACAATTCGGACCAATTGTAAGTACTGTTAGTGATGTAAGCATCATGAGCGTAATTCGGACCGCGGCCTTAATATCGACGCACATGCATTCATTTATAGCAAGGGTAAAAAATCTTGCCCCCTGGGTAAAACTGAAATGACGTCCCTGTTCGAATTATATTCAGTCGAAGAAGCCTCATTTTCACCACTTTCAGTACTTTTATCCAGGTTGGGTCATGATACTGTATCACATCCTCAGTCTTGGCCGCGGCGTTTCGCTCCTTGAGATGTTTTGATATTCTTCCGTTGATTCTTATAAGATGCAGCTATAAAGACAATCACAGAAGTTGATGGAAAAAATTTTGTAAATCTTGCGAAAGCAAGGCGATCCTTCGTATGAATAAGCAATGCACTTCGATTTTGTTCTATGGTGCCTTTAGAGGTGGGCTTTCTGATATGTAACACAAACCATAAATGGTATTATGAATCATTAGAAATAATTAAGGGGCCGAAATAAGAGCGGGGGTCACTTTACCACCTTCTCTATTTATATCATGCTAAATCTTGAAAACTATCCTTCATTTTTCGAAAACAAAATATAAAATTTGGGGCACCAAAACGTAGAAAGTGCGCCGGGCGCCAAAACCATTAGCTCCGCCACTGTCCATATCTCCTAAACGGTTTATGTCACGAAATAGAAACTTAATGAACATCTGTAGGTATACTACAAGAATAGATCGGAAACAAATTTTTGAGTGAAGGCAGTGGCGTGCGGGGTGGTTAACTTTAGATTACGATATCTCAAGAACCAATTGCACTAGAAAAATAAAATTCAGTTTCTGTATAAAGGTTGACAAATAAAGTTTGATGAAAGCAAAAAGTTTTAAGATGAAGGTGAAGCATGGAAGTGGAGGGCATAAGAATTTTTCCAAAAAATCACGTCTTTTATCCCAAGAACAGTGTAAGATAAATGCTTAGAATGTTTACCAGAAGTTGGCCTAATAGACTCCTATCAGAAAAAAAAGTTTGTGGGTGAGGGTGTAGAGGGTGAGAGTAGAGGAGGGTGAAAAATAAAAGCTTCCGATTTTCATATCTCGAGAACCTATAATGATGTAGAACTAAAACTTGGTATTTAGATAGAGCTATAGTAGTTGCGTGTTGGAAAAATATAATTTTTCATAGGAGTAGTAGTGTTTTTCCTATCTATAGAACGGCTTATGCTAAAAAGCTGAAAATTTACTGCATATGTAAATCAACCAGGAAAGTAATTTAGATAAACAATATTTTCAAATATCATTGACGTTCGGAAGAGGTGCGAAAAAATGATTGTTGCAAATGGAATGCATATATTTTTACGGTTTACATCATATCTAGGAGGTCTTTTCAAATATTGAATACATTTTTATTTCACGGCTCCTTCATATTGTTACATGTAAACCTGGCAACCGCGCAACCGTGCAACTCGATCGTTTCACATAATGAAAACAACAACAACCGAATACCTAGTTGCAAAAATAACCCAATCAGAAACCTAGCTGAAGATAAGGCGAAACAACACGATTGTATCTCTCTTCTTATCGAATGCTCTCCAATGTACTAGAATCCAATTAGAATCAAAGTCGAAAGATCTCAAGCTCACTTGAACCTTCTACATACACCACTGAACGAAGATCAAAATCGAAAGCTCTAAAGCTTTCTAGAACAATCCACACGCATCGAACATTCAAGTACATCCTAGACTGCAACCGGCTAGTATATAAGCAGGTGAAGCTTTCAGCGAAGACACAGTAATTTTTATTACGTCGACTGTGACAGCCAGCGTGTATACGCGACCGTGTTGATAGAGAACGAAAGTGAACGAGTCAAGCGATATATGGTATAAGCGGGCGGTATTGCCATACAGTGCGAATTATTGTGCGAATAGAATTTAAAGTGCGATTAATAAATAATCACTTATTTTTATTTTAACCGAATTGTGTTTTACTTGAAATTCCGGCGAACCCCTAGCTCGCAACAATATAAATACCTAGAAAGTGTTTTCAGAATTTTTTGAACCCGAAGGGGATGTAAATGGGTTGTATGCTTTTTCACGAATTCTGCTGTATCCTCCTGGTCTGATCATATATCGAATATCAATTCACTTTCATGGGCTTGCGAATTAATCGCTTAAAACTTGTTTTCAAGTTTTTTCCTTCTTCAGACCCTAAGAGGGTATAAAAGGGTTGAACACGTTTTCACAAATTTCGTCATATCTCTTAGAAGTTATAAGAAATTGAATTGGTTTTTACTTTCTCGTGCTGTCTTCATACTTATTTATTAACTCCTTTCAGGATTTTTGCATATTCAACCCCAAAAAGGTGAAGTGAGGTTACATATGTTTTTACAGATTCTTACATATTGCTTAGATGTGATGATATATCGAATTCATTTTTACTTCCAAATGTTTCCTGTATAACCGCCAAGAAGTCAATTTCAGTATTTTTAGATATTCAATCCCAAGCGGTATAAGGTGGTTGTATGCTTTTCAAAGCTTCGACATATTTCTTAGGTTTGATAAGATATTAGATCGCTTTTCACTTCCACAGACTTTTTGTATAACTAATCACCTACAAACCCATTTCTCAATTTTTCGATATTCAACCCCCAACGGTTTGCATGTTTTCACAATTTTTGCCATCCCTTAGTTCTGATGAGATATAAAATTGGTTATTACGGCATTTGATGCAATGACCTAAAAACCAATTTCACGATTTTTCGAATTTCAAGAACCAAGGGGGTGTAATGGGGCTGCTTACGTTTTCACAAATTTTTCAAAATACCTCGTGTCTCATGAGATATCAAGTTGCTTCTTATGAAATCGTCTAAAAACCTGTATCACAATTTTTCGAAATTCAAACCCCAAGTGGAAGGTAATGGGTTTGTATACGTTTTAACAATTCGTCCTATCTCTTAATTCTGATAAGGCAACAAATTCGTTTTTACTTCTATGGGCTTTTAGTGTACATAATATACCGAAATTCGAATAGTCTACACGATCTTTTTCAATGTTTAATCGGCTAAAAATCTCTATTTTAAATATTTTTATTTTAAGAACAAAATTAACTTTCCAAGAAACCTAATAATCTCGAAACAAGTGATGACTTTGACAGCTCCCGAACTTTGATCCGAAAAATAATAAAGTTTCGCCCAGACCATTGGCAGATTTTTGTTTGCTTTTTGGTAGTTTACTAGTCCTAAGACGTGAAAATAGAAAATTTTAGGGAAACGAATTTTTTGGAAATTGATCGACCTGGAATAATAATTTGTTATTAAGAAATAATAAAGTAAAAATCGTAGACAAACACTTCGGACAATGGATCGGAAACAAAAATTTGAGTGGGGCGTGGCGTACGGGGGTGGGAGGTGAAAAACTTTAAATTACGATATCTCACGAACCAATTGCACTAGACAAATAAAATTTGGTTTGTGTATAAAAGTTGATAAATGAAGTTTGCTGAAAGCAAAATTTTTAAAGGGGGAGGTGGATCATGAAAGTGGAGGGGATAAGAATTTTTTTAAAAAATCACGTCTCATATCTAAAGAACGGTGTAAGATATATGCTTAAAATTTTTACCTGAAGTGGGCCTAATAGACCCCTAGCAGAAAACAAAATTTTGGAAGTGTGGGTGTAGAGGGTGAGGGTGGGGGAGGGTGAAAAGGAAAAAGTTCCGATTTTAATATCTCGACAACCTATAATGATATAAAGCTGAAACTTGGTATTTAGATAGAGCTATATTAGTAGCATGTTGGAAAAATATAATTTTTTATAGGGGTAGTATGGTACGGGGGTGGGGGGTGTTTTTCGTATCTATAGAACGGCATATGCTACAAAGTTTAAACACGGTACATTTATGTAAATCAACTAGAAAACTAATTTAGATAAAAAAAAATTTCAAATATCCATTGGCGTTCGGAGGGGTGGCAAAAAAAATTATCAGTGAAAATGGAATGCATATATTTTCACGGTTTTCATCATATCTATTAGGTTTTCCCAAATGTTGAATTCATTTTTATTGTACGTCTTGTTCATATAAATACCTAGAAAGTGTTTTCAGGATTTTTTCAAATTCGACCCCTAAGAGGGTAGTTGGAGCGTAGCGCGCGTCAGCCAAACATGCCATAATGGCGTCACGAACTGTACTGGCTGGATGAAATCAAAAATTTTAAAACGTTTTTATTCATTATTTTACGTCCCGACAGTCAACAATTTTTATTGACCACATTCTAAAACATACCAAAGTTTCATTTGGAACGTAAATGTAAAATATAAAAAAACTCTTACATTACTTTTTCGCTTGTGCGTGATACTAAATCTTTTCACAAATTTTTAAATACGTATATGTTTTTATTTAAGGTCAACCGACAAGTGTTTATCATCGCGAATTGATTGAAACTTAACGCTTCGTCGATAAAAGAACTTGATTTTAATTTTCAGTTCCAATCACAAGGTAACATTTTTCCCCGAACTTTTACACTGTTCTGAAAAGAGACTTACCTCTTTAGTTTTCCGGAGTTCCGCCAAGGAAGAAAAAAATCTGCTTGAAAAGGTCGGATCTTTGGTGACAAAAGAAGGAGATTCTGTTTCCATCAACATGATTGCGTTGCGGTAAGTTGTAAGTTCTAAAGCACAAGCACACTAGACACCGGGCACTGCTAAAATGATGTTTGACTCTGTACCATGATACAACAAAGGAAGATAACGACAAGTGCCAGTCCTTTTCGGTCATGTTCTGCGCATGACGTCACTCAGAGAGTTCGTGTCATAGAGATATATATACTGGAGATGACAAGCAGCGATTGAGTTGAAGGCGTCGTCGCATTCACTTGCACGCAAAAACAACAACAATTGACATAACGAACCTGTTCTGTCTCACTCACTCTCACGCTAAAACAACAACAACGACCCGCATTCACTTGCACGCAAAAACAACAACAATTGACATAACGAACCTGTTCTGTCTCACTCACTCTCACGCTAAAACAACAACAACGACCCTGTTTTGTCTCACTTCTCATCGTGTTTTTGGCTTCAAAGCGCTTTATACAAAACCGGTGGCTTGTCGTCTCCAGTAGCTCTATGGTTCGTGTATACAGTAGTAGCATGATACAACAAAGAAAGATAACGACAAGTGCCAGTCCATTTCGGTCATAGACATATATATTGGACATGACAAGCAGCGTAATGGCTTGAAGGCGGAAAATATCATTTGTTACATGTAGTGGTAAAATTTTCCAGTGGCTTAGGAAAAAAATTAATTTAATGGGAAAATGTTGAACACAGAAATGATAGGATGATGTACACATATTGTTTTAATACATAATTCATTACACATTATAAAGAATTATAATTTCTAAAGATTTATTAAGTAGGTACATAGACATATAGTTGGTCATCAACTGGCTGCAAAACATGTGGTTCCCGGCTGAGACATTCGCACGGCTAATTTAATATAACATTTAATTCGAGATCTCAATATGTATAATATATAATAATGCATTTACCATATCAATACGAAGAGAAGGTACTGCTTTAATTTTCAGTAGTTTTCTGTTATCCTTTTGCTGCAAATAATCTGTCTCCAAAAAGTGATCCTCACAAATCTTATTATATATTTTAGGATTAAATTCCGTTTTTTATGGCTTCCAGCCACTTCTTTTGTTGAACCATATCGGTAGGGAATCTGAAAGTTTTATATACTTTATTGATTTTATTTTGTGGATCGTCTTCATTTTTTGTTTCGAGTGCACTTTTTTAAATTAAAAAATAGATACTATTCGATTAGAAATAAAGTGAGTTGAAGTCATTAAGTATAACAAGGCGTCACTCGAAACTGTAAGTTTTCTACCATCCATATTTTTCACCGAACTTTAACTAACAAATTCACTTTATTTACCGGAAAACTTGGTTTTTAGCATTCAAGATCCCTGAAACGTTCTTTAACTTCTATAAGTTCAAAGCGCACCAAACAAATTTTTTAACGTTGCCACTGGACATAGAAACGTCAAATGTCGCACGGAACGAGGTAAACAAGCCGGTAACTGAGATATACAAAGACATTTTACTTTATTATTTCAATAATACAGTATTGTTATCGATTTTAAAAAAAAAAAAATTTGCTACCCTGAAAATTTTTTTTCTTACGTTTCATAACGAGTAGGCACGAAAAAAGCAAAAAAAAATTTCAGTCCGTCTGTCCGCCGTACGCCGTACGTCGACCGCTGTACGCAAAATTGTTTGAAGGCTCGTAGCACCCAAACCCTTTGAGCTATTTAGTTGAATTTTCTTTTCGTGGATTGAGTGGGTAGGCCCCCTCTAGTGACCAAATTTGGAGGGGTGGGGGTCTTAGGGGGGAGGAGGGGGAAGTGTTTTAGACGGAAAATTTTGGTTTCTAGATCTCAGCAACCGCTTATGCTACGAAGCTGAAATTTGAAAATTATATAGAGCTTTGGTAGTGGACCCATTTGCAAAAAAATTGCCGATATAGGTGAAGGGGTATGGGAGTGGGGAGAAAAATAATGCGTCCGAAACGCCAAAAAGGCGAGATTGACACATTCTAAATTCTATATCTCCTAAACGGTTAATGTCACAAAATTTAAACTTAACGAATATCTGTAGGTATACTAGGAGAATAGATCCGAAACAAATTTTTGAGTGGGGGCAGTGGCGTACAGGGGTGGGGGGTGAAAAACTTTAGATTACGATATCTCACGAACCGATTCCAGTAGACAAATAAAATTTGGTTTGTGTATAAAGGCTGACAAATGAAGTTTGTTGAAAGTAAAATTATTGAAGGGGGCGGTGGATCATGAAAGTGGAGGGGATAAGAATTTTTCTAAAAAATCACGTCATATATCTCAAGAACGGTGTAAGATATATGCTTACAATTTTTACCAGAAGTGGGCCTAATAGACCCCTAGCAGAAAACAAAATTTTGGAAGTGTGGGTGTAGAGGGTGAGGGTGGGGGAGGGTGAAAAGGATAAAGTTCCGAATTTTATACCTCGAGAACCTATAATGATATAAAGCTGAAACTTAGTATTTGGATAGATCTATATTAGTAGCATGTTGGAAAAATATAATTTTTTATAGGGGCAGTATGGTACGGGGGTGGGGGGTGTTTTTCCTATATATAGAACGGCTTATGCTACAAAGTTGAAACTCGGTATGTTTATGTAGATCAACTAGAAAACTAATTTAGATAAAAAAAAATTTCAAATATCCATTGGCGTTCGGAGGGGGGGCAAAAAAATTTATCAGTGAAAATGGAATGCATATATTTTCACGGTTTTCGTCATATCTATTAGGTTTTCCCAAATATTGAATTCATTTTTATTGTACATCTTCTTCATATAAATACCAAGAAAGTGTTTTCAGGATTTTTTTAAACTCGACCCCTAAGGGGGTGCAACAGGGGTTGAAAACTTTTTCACGAATTCTACTATATCCCCAGGTCTTATCAGATATCAAATATCTTTTCACTTTCACGTGCTTGCGTAATAATCGCCTAAAACTTCTTTTTAATTTTTTTCCTTTTTCAGCTCCTAAGAGAGTATAAATGATAAGAAGAAAGAAATTTTCCAATGTTTAATCGGCTAAAAATCGCTATTTTAAATATTTTTATTTTAAGAACAAAATTAATTTTCCAAGAAATCTAATAATCTCGAAGCAACTCATGATATACTCCGACTTTGACCGCTCCCGAGCTTTGACCTGAAAAATAATAAAGTTTTGCCCAGACCATTGGCAGATTTTTTTTTCTTGTTTTTGAATTAATTCAAACATTCCACTTTTATAAAGTTACTTTAAATGCAATAATGGAAAGTTTGTGTAGTATACTTACTTGAAAAACGATTTTCCTTTGTTGATATCGGTATCGTTTCGGCAACTACTAACCGAGCACTTCATTTTTCGTTTTTAAAATTCCGGGTACTTTACGGATAAAATTTTCAACACGAGAACGCGGAGCACTGTCTTCACTGAACACGAACTAAGTTTTGAAGAAAACACTTTATGTTTTAACTCAATATATTAAGTTCTAAACATTTCACTTCACTTCACTGCTTAACAGATAAAAAAAAATTTGATATAACGAACCTGTGTTGTCTCGCTCTTGCAACGTGTTGAATCTTATACACACAAAACAACAACAATTTTTCTTCAGGTAGTCCCCGACATCAACTCACAGACCTTACGAAAATTGATATAACGAACCTGTGCTGTCTCGCTCACAAGGTTTGACAGTCGAATTCCAGGGCTGGACAAACGACACCGATTGCTATTAAATGGCGCGAAATTCAAAATTTTTTAAATTTTCTTCTTCAAAACAGTTACAGTAACCAATATTCACTTCGATAGTCTAGAGAAAACCGTCGTTGATGTCGATTTTATCTTGAATTTCGAGAAATATGACATTTTTAAAATAAATTTCTAATTATTTTTATTGAATCGTCTCCGTATGAAACGCACATTTTGCAAATCAAAACTGAAATTTTTGCATGTGTTCAACCCTGAAAATTTAAAAAAATCATGAATCTGTACACAGTTGTGTGCATGTATTGTCATGCTTCAAATGGCCGCTTATAAAAATACCATCATGTCATCTCCAAGAGCTCTATGATTTCGGTCATGTTTTGCGCATGACGTCACTCAGAGAGTTCGTGTATACAGTAGTAGAAGGCGCGTAGCGTGAAACTTCGTAGGGCTAGCGAAATAATACGATAATCAAACTCTATGAATTCTATAACCATACACACGTAATTTTCATTCAGAAATAAAATTTCGATTACTAAATTCCAGGAAGTTATCAAAAAATTCCGCGAAATTTAGCGATTGAGTCGTCGCGCAACCCCAACGAAGATTCACGCTACGCGCCTGAGTAGTACCTTCACTGTAAACCAATATATATAAAAAACACATTTTAAAAATGTAAAAAGAAGGTGTCGGGTTCAACAAAAAGGGATGATATTCACAGAGTCGGTTTTCTTTTTATTAATATTTCCACTTACACTTGTATACAAATTTGTGATATTCATTTTTCCAAGAAACCCGACAATCGCTAGGAAAAATATTGTATTATTATTAATAATAATAATAATTCGTTTATTTCCCAAAATTTTTCTATAATTTTAAGCTTAAGCTAGATATGAAGGATTGAGTGTTCTGACAGAGTTTATCTTTACAGCTACGGTATAGTAAATATTTAAATGGTAAAAACATGTTTTGTAATTTATTAATATTGTTACGTGTAAGCCTGGCAGCCGCGCAACCGTACAACTCGATCGTTACACATAATGAAAACAACAACAACCGAATACCTAGTTGCAAAATAACCCAATTAGAAATAAGGCGAAACGGCACGGTTGTATCTCTCTTCTTATCGAATGCTCTCCAATGTACTAGAATCCTCTGCACACACCACTGAACGATGATCGAAATCGAAGGTTCTGAAGCTTTCGAGAAGATTCCACAACTGAACGAACGTTCAAGTACACCGGTGAACATTCAAGACTGCAACCGCCTAGTATATAAGCTGGTGAAGCGTTCAGCGAAGACACAGTAATTTCGATTACGTCGACTGCGAGTATACGCGACCGTGTTGAGAGAGAACGAAAGTGAACGAGTCAAGCGATATATGGTATAAGCGGGCGGTACTGCCATACAGTGCGAATTATTGTGCGATTATAATTCTGTGAATTAAAGTGCGGATAAATAAATTATCACTTATTTTTATTTTAACCGAATTGTGTTTTACTTGAAATCCCGGCGAACCCCTAGCTCGCAACAATATGCATGGTGATCTGAATCATTTCAAGGAAAAATGGGTAAAAAAAACCTTGTACTAGAAAAGTGCTTAAACCTATTATATAACTAATTAAACAATAAAATTAAAAGGTTGAAAGTTAAACTACGACAAAAGAAAGAGGAAAGAACAACCAAAAAGTAAACTTTGCACATCATCTTTTTGCCACGACGAGCGATTCTCGAGTTTCTTGGAATCCTATATTTTAATCTTTAATCTTTAATCTTTAATGTTTAATGTTTAATGTTTAATCTTTAATCCTTTATCCTTTATCCTTTATCTTTTATCTCTTATGTATTATCTTTAATCATCTTTAATCTTTAATTTTTAATCTTTAATCTTTAATCTTTAATCTTTAACCTTTAATCTTTAATCTAAATCCACCATTCTACACCCTCTATCTTATATCCTCTATTCCAGTGGCGGATCCAGACCTTGCTGTTGGGGGGGCGGAAATTTTATTTGGCTATTTTGTTTGATCAAGTTCTGTGTGAATTTAGCTACATAGAGTGCTCTTAGCAAAAAAAGTGTCATCTGATGACCGGCTCATATTGTTTTCATCTTGTTATTGGTCATTCCTGCAAGAATCGCTAAAGTTGTGACCTTACCATCTCCGATTCTTTTGAAAATTTTTGTACTTGAAGAACTAGTGAAAAAAATAATTGAAATTCAAGTTTTTGTTTCTATCTCATTTTTTTACTAACAAAAAATAAGCCCTACTTTATTATAAGGATAAAAATTACCAGAGATATGAATTTTCAAAGAAGACTCGGACATCTTTTTTGGGAAATCTTTAACATACTATGTATAACTAACAAAAAAAATTAGATAGAAACAAAAAATTGAAATCATATTTTTTTTCACTAATTCTTCGAGTACACAAATTTTCAAAAGAATCTTCGATGATAAGGACACACTTTTAGCCATTCCTGATTAAATGACCCTTTTTCTATAAAATAATTGAGAACCACTATAATGTTCTTCGATTTTTTTGACCCCGATCCCATTCAGACAATTTTGGAAAAAAATTTCAAGGATAATTTTTATTGCGACAACCTTCCCCTTTAAAATAAGCTATATTTCATTATTCAAAGAGGACTCGGGTACCATTTTTGCGAAAACTTTAACATACTATAACTAACAAAAAAAATGAGGTAGAAACAAAAAATTGAATTTCAATTATTTTTTTCACTAGTTCTTAAGGGCTCACGCACGCGCTGAAAACCGAGTAAATTTGAAAAATTATTCCAAAGGTTATATGGCGAAAAACAATTTTTTTTGTTGAGTTCACATATCTTGTTAACTATTCAACTATAAAAAAAATTTTTTTTATTTTTTAATATTAACATTGTTTTTTACGGGTATAAACGGACTACTTATGAAAACCATAGCGCCTCCTAGTCGGCATCATAACTTCATCAAAAATAATTCAATTTGCAAAAATAAAAAAGAATCTTGTAAAATAATGTAGTATTTATAGTCTGACGGAGGGAATTTTTTTTCTTTTCAAAAATAAATAAGTTACAGCAATTCAAACTTTAGTAATCAGTTTTTTAAAGAAAAATTTGCGTTTAATAATTTATAAAAGAATTTCCAAACAAAAATTTTAAAAAAACCTCTCGTCAGACTATAGAGAAAATAGTTATCAAAATTTAAAAAAAAGAAAGTTGAAACATATTGAAAATTGTCTGAGACCATGTCTAAAAACATAGTTTCGAGAAAAATGCGTTTAAAGTTTTTGGTAGGTACAACGTGAACTTAGGGCTAGTCTCCCATTCCAGCTTCATACTGTACACCTTCTTCCTCTTGAATCTTCGTGTTTTTCACAGAGGGTCCTATAAATGACCTTGTTTTCTATGAAACCCAACTTTTGCGAAAAAAAAAAATGCTAAACGCTGCTGTTGAGAGTGGCGCGGCAATTAGCCAGGAAGCCGCTCCAAACCGATGTCTGGTGACATTTATTGCTATAACTTTGTAATGGAGTGGAATTTTCTAAATTCTAATTTTTTTTTTGAATTCTTAAAAGTATAAAAAATAAAAATTCTTAAAAAAAAGAATCAATTTCTTGAAAATTTCAGGGGTATATGAGCCCTTAAAGTACGAAAATTTTCAAAGGAATCGGAGAGGGTGAAGTCTGAGGCGATTTTTGGTCTTAGGTCATTTTTGGCGATCCTTGATGGTATCACCCTATGGTCACGGTTTTATTCTGTTCTTCGCATTGCACCGCAGAACTACAGTAAATGCTAATTACAATCCACATTGCAGTGGAGTGTTTAGAAAATTCTGAATTGCTCTTGGGGGGGGGGGGGGGGGGCGGCCGCCCCCTCCGCCCCCCTGTATCCGCCAATGCTCTATTCTTCATCCTCCATCCTTTATCCTCCATACGTCGTTCTGCATCTTCCTTCCTTTATCCTCCATACTTCGTTCTTCATCCTCCATCTTCCATCCTCCATCCTCTATCCTCCATCATCCATCATCCATCTGCCATCCTCCATCCTCCATCCTCTATCCTCTATCATCTATTCTCTATCCTCCATCCTCCATCCTACATCGTCTATCATCCATCGTCTATCATCCATCGTCCATCCTCAATCCTGAATCTTCCATCGTGAATCCTCTATCCTGAATCCTCAATCCTCCATCTTCCATTTTTCATATTCTATCCTCCATCCTCCACCATCCATTTTCCATCTTCTATCTACATCATCTCAAAAATTCGCAAACCTTTAAGATCCACGAGCCGTGATGATCCGCGAATCGCAAGATCTGCCGTGAAGATCTGCAAACCACAAAGATTCGTAAAGATCTGCTGAGCCGTCGAGATCCGCGAACCGCGAAGATCCGTAAAGATACATCGTTTTTATACTCTAGATGAAATCATATAGAGTATTATAAGTTTAATCCAGCCCAAAAGTTTGTAACGCATAGAACCAAGCCTCGGACGAAAAAAAGTTATATATTATTTTTTGTTTATTTGTGGCCAAAAACCTCGAATCCGCTTGACGTCCGTCCGTCCGTCCGTCCGTCCGTCCGTCCGTCCGTCCGTCCGTCCGTCTGTCTGTCCGTGAACACGATAACTCAAGAACGCCTTCACCTAGGATATTGAAATTTTAAATCTGGATGTTTGGTTGAATTTGTAAGGCTAAGTTCGTTAACGGGCAAAATCGTCCTACTCCTTCGGGTAGCTGCCATACAAAATGTCCTTAAAACACGTGTTCAAGAATATTGGTCGATAACTTCAGAAGGGTTTAAGCTATGACATTCAAATTCTGTATGTATTATTTTTCCAATAGTTTGAGCTAAATGTATGATTATGAAGAAAATCGTATTAGTCCTTCGTGTAGCTGCCATACAAATATCCTGTCAAAACGTCTTCACTTAATTTACGAAACTCACTATAACTCAAGTAATCTTTTAGCTATGAATTGGAAATTTTGTACAAATTAGTTTTGAGTAAAAACGAAGTTCGAGTTTACTAATCAGCGAGATCCGTTTACTCATTCTGGTAGCTGCCATACAAATTGTCCTTAAGACACGTCCTTGAACGCTTCAAGCTACGAATTTGAAATTTTGTACACGTTCATTTTTAAATGGTTCCAAGGAAAAGGATAATTATGTAAGAAATCGAGTGAGTCCTTCCTGCACCTCCCATGTGAAAGTCCTTCAAAAAGGACATTTTTTTCGATGACTTACCCAGTTCAAGATATGAAATTAAACACTGAATATTGTCTTTTAGGTTTGTGTAGCAATCTAATGGCAGTCCTTAAGAAAGGACATACAACATGCACACACGGAATTCTACTTTATCCCCAACTATAATATAAATCGGAGTTCAGTATTCATCTAGAGTATTACACGATTGGCTTGCAGCCGATCGTCACTGCAGTATGTTTTCTTTAATATTTAAAATTTTCGAGTTGCTGAATGGGCCGTAATATTATTGTTAACTGACTTTCTACATAGGGGGTTCTGTGCGTATCCATTTTCTGAATCTGCGAAGATGGATGCAGATGCACGGAAGCTGCGAAATCAAGCGGCATCCTGGAGGGCAAATTAAATCAATACCAGATAAAGGGCTGTTTTGGACAGGAGCTATGAAAGAAACGCCGAACGTTCATCTTGTCGCAATAATTTTAAAAAATTTTTAACTTTAAAGAAATATTTAAAAGCTTTTCGTCTGAAAAGTGAAAATATATTTTAACATTCTGGAGCAATGCAAGGATGCAATCCAATTGTATGATGAAATACTGAACTCTGATTTATATTGCAGTTGGGTATAAAGTAGAGTAAGGAGTGCGCATGTAGTTTGTCCTTTATTATGGACCCCCGTTTGGTTGTTACTCGAAACTAAAAGGTAAAATTTCATATCTGGATCTAGGAAAATCACCGAAAGTAAAATTATCTTGTTTTCAAGAGTTTTCACATGGCAGGTGTAGGGAGAATTCACTCGATTTCGAGCATATTTATTATTTAAATAATACAGTATTGTTGGCTACACTGAACATTTTTTTTTTCACGTTTCATGACTAGTAGGCACGAAAGAAGCAAAAAAAAAATTTCAGTCCGTCTGTCCGCCGTACGCCGTACGTCGACCACTGTACGCAAAATCGTTTATCACTTATAACTTATAATTTTTTTCGAACCCCTTCCGAACACCAATGAATATTTGAAAATTTTTTTTATCGAAATTCCTTCTCTAGTTGATTTACATATGCATACCGAGTCTCAACTTTGTATCATAAGCCGTTCTATAGATAGGAAAAACACCCCCCACCCGCGTACCCCTACCCCTATAAAAAATTATATTTTTCCAAGATGATACTACTATAGCTCTATCCAAATACCGAGTTTTAGCTTTATATCATTATAGGTTCTTGAGATATAAAAATCGGAACCTTTTCCTTTTCACTCTCTTCCACCCTCACCCTCTACACCATCAACCCCAAAAATGCTAGGGGTCTATTAGGCCTACTTCTGATAAAAATTGTATCATTCATTCCACAATTCTCATTCGACATAGTGTGACGTATTTTCAATTCGCGGAATACAAGTCAATTTTTCTTTTATTTCTACTTGATTTTAAATTATCGTAATAAGCTATTTGTGGTCATGGAGTGCAGTGTGTCGGCATGTGTGGATAAAACAAATATTACACCGTGGATTATTTGTTCCGGTTTCTGCGGAAAAGTTTTTCACTGCAAGTGTGCCGGTCTCTCGGGTCATGTTGGTGATGCTGTTGTGAAGGCCGATAGTGGCCTCTACTGGTACTGTACTGCCTGTAGGTCATCATCATCCTCAACATATGTGGCTAAAGTGTTGAAGGCGAAGTCGACTGTTCAGACGCTTCATAACGAATTTGTAACACTTCAACAGAAGCTTCATGCGGCCTTAAGTGATCTGCACAAAACAACACTCCCTCTTACCAGCCTGTCGGTGGCGCATGCAACTGTATTGCCTTCGACTAGTTTGGCGGCAACATCAATATCATCATTAACTGCATCTGGCGCCACCCCAGAATCAGCTTGTTACATATAGGTAACTCTACTTTCATATATGTACTTGCATGGTGCATGCTTATCTGTTATCTGTACTTGCACTTATCTATAGCAGACGCAATTAAATCTGTTATTCGATACTTTCCTTGAATTTCGGCTATCGAGTCTAAAACATTAAAATTAAACATTCTTGTTTTAACTATCGGCAGATTTAATGGTTTCTTATTTTATGAAGACCTTTTACTTATTGGAATATTGAGACCAAAATCTTTATGATCTTTTGGTACTTCGTTGCGGCTTGTTTCTTTTTTTTAGTTTTCGGAATGTAGATAATATTTTACAGCATTTTTTATATTACGGTTTGTTCGAATTCTTAGATTAAGGATACTATAATGATAAGAATTAATGACCGATCTTTGTAAAAGAGTCCTATATAAAGAACCGTTCGTGATTCTTCGGTCGTTATTCTCGGTTAGCACGCTTAGCGCTAGCACGTTTTTTCAAATTAAATTAAAATAAAAACTAGCTTCAATTAAAACAGTTGTTTTTTTCTTCATATAAACGCGACGTAAAACAGACATATATGTTCACACATATAACATTGGTGGCAGCGGAACGTATCCTTTTTTGAAAAACACTCAAATGTGTCATCCTCAAATGGATCAATAAGCATACGGAAAATTCATCGCCTTATACATTATTTTATTTTTGGACATCCATAAAAACACAGGGAAATCAGTGCACAGACATCGTCGCATCAGTCCCGAAAAACGAGAACAACCAAAACCGCGGCAACGCATTCGTGCAAAACCACGGCAACGCATTCGTGCAACATCATAACCGCATTCGTGCGAAAACAACGACAACGCATTCGTGCAACGCCTTCGTGAAAAACCACGGCAACAGCAACGCATTCGTGCAACATCTAAAATACATTCATACAAAACCACGACAACGCTAGAAGTGAGAAAACATCATCAATTCAAGACATTCGTGTAACATCCATCTTTTTCGACGTTACTCCTGCTTTGCAACTACCTGGACAACACAATGAGGATCCTGCTATTAACTACAGCCATATTATACGCTAATTATTGTATGTAAGTACTTTAAGATTTTACATTTTATACTTCATAAGATTTCAAGTTTTATTGTGACTCTACTGCCAAATGAGTGAATTAGTTGTTGTGAAAATCGGTGAAAAAATTTATAGTTGCAATTTTGAAGAATTAGAAAGTTTACGCGAACAACACGGTTCAAATTTCTCAGTCAAGACATTGGTCAACGGCGAAGAAACTTTTGTCCCGTGTTCAGTGATTGAAAGTATTGAACCGTCGATATCTTTTTGTTTGGGTAGAAAAACAGTTAACGAGGATTCCACTGAGGAATCTGAAATTGAAAATAAAACTAAAAGTAGTGGTTCGGATTGTGATTTTAGTGACAACAGCGATTCTCTTATTTGTAATCCAAGTGAATCTGCTATCGAAATGACTTCATGGTCAGATATTTTACGATACGTCGAAAAATTTGACGGAAATCCTAAAGAGGCTGAACGCTTCATTGAAGGTTGTGATTTGGCTTTAGATTTGGTAACTTCTGAAGAAGATCGAACACGCCTTTTTAAAAATATCAAGCATGCACTTACGGGCAATGCACGTGATATTTTACATTCAAATCCAGACATAGTAAGTTGGGAGGATTTGAAACCACATATCGAAAATTTATACAAGGAAAAAGTCACTATCGATCAGTTATTTATTCAGTTGCCAACAGTAAAACAAAATTCGTTAAGTGTCAACACGTATACTAACAATTTTAAGAAAATTACACAAAGAATAGTGGAAAGTAGACGGGGTGAGGTCTCAGAAGATTTGAGAAAGGGCGAACTCAACCTTATCAAGGTTCTGAGCCGAGCATGGTATATTAACGGCCTCAGACCTTCCATTCAAAGTTATGTTATTACCCAAAAAGTAAAAACACTAGAAGAAGCTGCAATAGAGGCGGAAGCCGAAGAAAAACGTCAATATTCTATTAAAGCTTCTCTTCCATCACAATTTCAACATATTAATCTTGGTAAAAACAAGGGGTCCGACCAGTCGAAACCCTTGAAATGTTATAATTGCGATAAATCGGGTCATTTTTCTGCAGCTTGTAAGGCTAACTGTGGAAAATGTCAAAAAGCCGGACATGTTTCTCTAAACTGTCCGTCAAAACGGAATTCAAACGAAACAAAATTCAAACGAAACGTAAAACGAATAAACGAAGAAATATCCGAAGGAAATTTGGATATCATAAACTACAATGGCGAGGAAAACGAAAATTCCTATCGCACAAACGAGGTTACAAACGTTCTGTGTAATAGTACACTAAAGGAAACGGACTCAAAGCCAATTATAGACGAAAGTCCATATATTTTTGTTAAAATAAATGGAAGGACAATCAAAGCTCTCATCGACACTGGTGCTGAGATTAGTCTTATTAGGAAAAATGAAGTTTTTCAACCGCAAGTTGATGAAAAAAAAATTATAAGATTCAACGGCATCAGTAAAACACAAGAAAAATCGCTAGGTGAAGCAACAATAGATATTGTTATTTCAAAAAATATTTTTTCAACTAAACTTCAAGTGGTTCCACATCACTTATTACAGGACTATCCTGTAATTTTGGGAAATGATTTTCTAAAAAACAATGAATTAATAATTGATTATAAAAATCACGTACTTAAAGGCAATACTATTGAAGTATGCCTTGAATCTAATAATATAACTTTAAAACCTTCAGAAGAGGTTTTTCGATATATTCCCCTGAAAGGACAAGTTGGGGATGAAGTTTTGATTAACGAAAAAAACTTCAACGGAATCAGACTACCCTCTTGTTTGACAGTAATTAATGAAACAAAAAGAGCACTAGTATCACTGGTTAACGATACTGATCGAGTTAAATCTATTAAAATACAGAATATTAGTTGTGAAAGATTCTGCGAGAACTTCATATCTATTAAGGGAATAGATAAAATTGAAGTAGATACCAAACATTTAACTGGGGAAGAAAAAGAATCACTCTATGAAATTTTAAATGAATACAAGGAAGTTTTTGGTACAATTGATCCCAAAAATTCAATTGAAACCGTAGAACATTCTATTGATACAATTGACAACGCCAAACCTGTATACACGAAAATATACAGATTTCCTAAAATTCACGAGGAATTTGTTAATAATGAAATAAATAAGCTCCTTGATAATGAAACTATTAGGCCAAGTAAATCACCATGGAATTCTCCCATATGGGTGGTCCCAAAAAAAGATGGTGCTGATGGTTCTAAAAAATGGAGACTTGTTGTTGATTACAGGAAACTAAATGAGCAAACTGTTCAAGACAATTTTCCATTACCACATATAAGTGAAATTATGGATCAATTGGGGCGTTCTGTTTATTTCACTACCTTGGACCTTACATCAGGATTTCATCAAATTCCAATCAAAGAAAAAGATAAATGCAAAACTGCATTTTCAACTAGATTTGATCACTTCGAATTCAATCAGATGCCATTTGGATTAAAAAATGCACCTGCTTGCTTTCAAAGAGCAATGAACGAAGTTCTTCAAGGATTACAAGGTAAAACTTGTTACATTTATTTAGACGATATTGTTATATATGGTCACAATTTGGAAGACCATAATGTCAAACTAAGGGATGTATTGGAACGAATCAGACAAAATAATCTGAAAATACAATTGGAAAAATGCACATTTCTCAGCAAGGAAGTTTGTTATTTAGGACACATTATCACACCGGATGGTATAAAAACTGATCCAAAAAAAATAGAAGCTATAAGAAATTTAAAAGAACCTTTAAATATTAAAGAAATAAAAAGTTTTCTAGGAATGGCGGGTTATTATAGACGATTTATAAAAAATTATGGTTTAATTACCGGCCCAATTAACATGCTATTAAAAAAAGATACTCTTTTTAATTGGGGAAATGAGCAAAAACAGGCTTTTGCGGATATAAAAGAAAAATTATCTTCTGATCCGATCTTGAAATACCCTGATTTCAAAAAATTGTTTATCCTTTTAACGGACGCAAGCAACAAGGGTATTGGAGCAGTTCTAAGTCAACAGTATGACAACATAAATCTCCCTATCCAATTTCTCAGTAGATCTCTAAACAAAGCTGAAAGAAATTATTCAACTATTGAAAAGGAATGTTTAGCTATTGTCTGGTCTGTAAAGAAACTTCGACATTATTTATATGGTCAAGAATTTACTATTGAAACGGATCATCAACCTCTAAAATGGCTTTTTAGCATAAAAGATCCAGGTTCACGTCTTACCAGGTGGCGACTAAAACTTGAGGAATATAACTACAAAATTGTTTACGTCAAAGGTAAAACAAACGTTATTGCGGATGAATTAAGTCGAAATATCAGACCAATTACTCAAGAAGGAAGTATCACATATGATGATGATATTGAAGACATTTTAATTGACATTGGTGTGAACATCACTAATGACGAAAATAGTATACTTACCCCAACCACACAAAATATTACTGATCAAGTTGATCAACCTGAAACAGTTACTAATGACTTATCATTAGATGAAAAAATTGAAATTATTCAAGGTGCACATTGTGGTCCTACTAACGGACATCGAGGCATAAATTCAACAGAAGAGTTTATTAAAAAAACTTGTTCTTGGCAAAATATGTCTAAGGACATAGCTGAATTTATTAGAAAATGTGACTCTTGTCAGAGAAACAAAATAGAAAGATTTAATCGGAAAACCCCCATGAAGATAACATCTTCATCGAATATACCATTTGAAAAAATTTCGATGGATTGCGTTGGACCATTTAAATTTAAAACATCTAACAACCATTATGCTCTAACAATCCAAGATGATTTAACTAAATACATCCAATTTATTCCAATAGCAAACTGCTTCTCAAGCTTTGGTAGAAAGTTGGATAGTACCTTTTGGATTACCACAACACATTTTAACGGACAACGGCTCAAACTTTTGTTCAGCACTTATGAAAAAATTATTTACACTATTGGGAAGTGAACATGTAACAACGTCTATAGCTCATCCTCAATCAAACGGAGCAGTGGAACGAGCACATGCACGATTATCTGAATATTTAAGACTTACTCTTAACGAATTTCCAAATCAAGTAAACTGGGAACTTCGATTTAAACTAGCTTCGTTCTGTTATAATCAAACAATTCATAAATCAATAGGATTTACGCCCTATGAAATGCTTTTCGGCATAAAGCCTAGGATATTAAAAAACTCTAAATTTTATAAGCGGGACCCTACAAATCAAGACTACGTAGAGCTACTCAGAAATACTTTGAATAATATTCACAAACAAGCAAAAAATAAATTACTGAAAAGCAAAATTAAATCGAAAGAACGTTATGACAGAACCCTGGGAAAAGAAAGAAAATATGAAATAGGAGACATGGTTTTAATAAAAAACACTAGCCGTCCAGCAAAGTTAGATCCAACTTGGTGTGGGCCATACCCTATTAAACATGTGTCAAGCGAACATGTTACTATACAGAAACAGAATAAACTGACACAAGTAAATAACCAAGATATTAAATTGTATTTACAGGATACAAACAGCAAGGCTGGAACCTCAAATAAAAGAGATTAATAACCCTGGTTTATATTTTAAGAAACTCGGAAATCTCAGAATAATTACTGGAAATATTAAATTAATTAAAATCATAAATATTGATAATGAATTACATACTCATATAAATAGCTCTTATATTTTAATTAAAGAGATTTACAACATATGTTTATCCCGACGAACCTTATGTAATACTAAAGACATTTTTCAGTCATTCAAAAAAGGAAATACAACGCTTTATGATCCATGTACTAACCAAATTGAACATTGTAAAACTTTTAAACAAAATCTGTTGCAAAAAATTGAGTCTCTAAATTACGACATGAATAGTATTTATAATCTTCTTGGTCACTCAAATAAAAGGCAAAAACGAGGCCTAATCGATATGATTGGCTCCGGATTAAAATTCTTATTTGGTACAATGGATAATAAAGACGCAGCAAATATTAACACTCAATTAAATTTGGTACAACAAAATGAAGATAATATTAAAAATATGTCCAAACACGGTTTATATTTAATGAATGAAATAAGTAATCAAAATAAAATTATTAATACTGAATATCAATCGCTAGCTATAAATTTAAATCATACTTTACACGAAATTACTATAATTCATAAGGAATCTAACTCATTGAGACTGCAACTATATTATGATGAGCTATCAAACAGATTAACTCAAAAAATTAACTTAATAAGTTTACAATTGGAATCTATAAAAGATGCAATTTTATTTTTAAAACTTGGAATGTTACACCCAACTATTATAGAACCTGAGTTAATAATTAAAACCCTAAAATCTTTAAGAAGTAAATATAATTTGGCAATAGAACCTACATTAGATAATTACTTTGATATTGTAACCAATATGGAACTTATATCTTATACTGAAAACAAACAAATTATTATAATTCTTAAAATAAATACTGTAAATAAGAATTTGTTTGAATTATACGAAATTTTAACTATTCCTTTTATAAAAAATAAAAATATTTTAACATTTACAAGCACGAATAAATATCTAATTATTAATGAAAATAAGGAAGAATATGCACTTATAAATGATAAAAATTTTCATATCTTTAATGAGATATATTTTTGTAGAAGCATACTTTTAAGTTTTGTAGAATCAATTTTACCAGAATGCGAAATTAACATTTTCTTAAGACAATCTGATAAGAACTGTAAACTAAGAATAATCGATAAAAATCTAGAAATTTTTCATTTAATTGACGATATCTCAATTTTATATGTGTCAAATATAAATACAGAAATTGATATAAAATGTGAGAACTATACCAATAGAATAAGTCTCATAGGATCATATAAAATAATCCTAAGAAATAATTGTACAATTCGAACAAATGCACTAACTTACTCCACACCTTTTAGTGAAGTTGAAAAGTTAATACAACAAGATAAAATCATAACTATTAGTGATTGTTGCTACGATGTAGACATTGCTAATTTACGTACTTTTGATACATTGCCAAGATCACCATTACCTTTATTGGATATACATAAACTAAAGAATCTTGAAAGACAAATCGCAGAGGAACAATCCGCATGGGATCGCGCATTAAAACCCCTAAATTTTATTAATAAAGAAAATACTAATTTTTCAATTTCAATTTTTGTTATTATAATGGTACTTGGAACTGTAATATGGTGGCTAATTCAATTTGCGAAGAAACAGAAATCCAAAAATATTACTGTCGAAATGAATTCCGATGAAAATATTGTTATTGAGCCTCTTTCAATTTTTTTAAAAGATAATACATCAAAAAAGCCAAGGATGTCTTCCATTTAAGGAGGGGGATGTTACATATAGGTAACTCTACTTTCATATATGTACTTGCATGGTGCATGCTTATCTGTTATCTGTACTTGCACTTATCTATAGCAGACGCAATTAAATCTGTTATTCGATACTTTCCTTGAATTTCGGCTATCGAGTCTAAAACATTAAAATTAAACATTCTTGTTTTAACTATCGGCAGATTTAATGGTTTCTTATTTTATGAAGACCTTTTACTTATTGGAATATTGAGACCAAAATCTTTATGATCTTTTGGTACTTCGTTGCGGCTTGTTTCTTTTTTTTAGTTTTCGGAATGTAGATAATATTTTACAGCATTTTTTATATTACGGTTTGTTCGAATTCTTAGATTAAGGATACTATAATGATAAGAATTAATGACCGATCTTTGTAAAAGAGTCCTATATAAAGAACCGTTCGTGATTCTTCGGTCGTTATTCTCGGTTAGCACGCTTAGCGCTAGCTTCAAACTAGCTTCAATTAAAACAGTTGTTTTTTTCTTCATATAAACGCGACGTAAAACAGACATATATGTTCACACATATAACAAGCTAGGCAGTTACGACCGAGGCAGACTAAATCTGGGGCTAGCGCCGCATCGATCAACAAGCGCTCAGCTGGTACTGCTACGAACTCCGAAAACGGCGCCTCTTCTGCAGGTACATCAGCTGATGTCGTCACAGCTGATCGTTATACTGTTGAACTCACTACATCGCAAGTTGCCAATGGTTCTCCCGTTCGAGTATCGCTTGAACCTTGCAATTCTCCGATGATTCAGCCTGTCTCTGATGTCGTCACAGCTGATCGACAGACTACATCGCAAGTTGATAATTGTTCTTCAACTCGTCTAACAGCGGCCAGGCTTCCTCGCTGGATTTATGTATCCCGATGTGAAGTGAATACTACGCCTGATATGATTCTCAACCACATTAAAAGTAACTTTAATGATGTCTCGGCAACGGATCTACCATGCTATCAGCTTACAAAGTCTGGTGATGAGCTTTCGAAGTTTTCTTTTGTTTCCTTCAAAATTCGTGTGCCTCATAATATATTTGCTGCTGCTAGTAAGCCTTCACTATGGCCTAAGGGTCTGATAGTGAAGGAATTTCTACCCAGACCGAGAAGGAATTTTCGTCCTATGGGAGCCAAGAATCTTCCGACGTAATTGGCTTTTCGTCTTCCTCGCCTTGCAGACCTCGAGCATCGAATGTCGCGTTTCCTACTTCTAATTTACTTTCAATTTTTTATCAGAATGTTAGAGGATTGAAAACTAAGACAATTCCTTTTAAAAATTCTGTTTTATCGAACTCCTTTGACATAATCTGTATTTCTGAGACTTGGCTGAATGAGTCAATATTAAACTCTGAACTTTTTCCGAGTTCTTTTAATGTCTTTAGACGTGATCGGGATCTTCTGTCCACTAACAAGCTTGATGGAGGAGGTGTTCTTATAGCTGTTCGCAATAGCATGTTGTCGGATCTTTGCATTGACTTCAATTGCTCCTTTGAATGCATTGCTGTCAAGGTGAAATGTTCTAAATCTACATTATACATATTCTCTTATTATGTTCCTTGTAATACCACTCTTGCTCTTCTCTCTACACTTCTAGAAGAATTATCCCTATTTATTAATCAATGTGATCCTTCTGCTAAATTCCTTATCTGTGGAGACTTCAATATGCCTTACTTAAATTGGGATAATTTTATTCCTACTTCTTTGAACTGTTACTCTCAGCAACTCTTCTGTATTCAATCCTTTATGGAATTTTGTGCTCTAAAGCAACTCAATGTTGTCTTAAACCAAAACAATAGAATTCTCGACCTAATATTTTCCAATTCCAGTTCTGAAGATGTTGTTCTTACATTATCTCTTCCTGGGCTAGTGTCACCTGATACCCACCATCCTCCGATAGAGATTGAATTAAATCTCAAGCCTCTAAAAAACCCCGCATTAAATCACTCCTGTAAGCGCAACTTCTTCAACTGTAATTATGATTTAATTTCTTCTGTTCTTGCTGGAGTAAACTGGCAGTCACTTCATGCTTCATCGGTGAACATTGCCCTCGATGAATTTTATTCCACTGTTAATTCGGTAATAGTCGAACATGTCCCATTCTCAATCACCCAGCGCCGGTCCCATCCTCAATGCTTTAACGCTTCCGTCATTAAACTTTTGAAAGATAAAGATCAGGCAAGACGTCTTTATAAGAAATTCCCTACTCTGATTAATGAAGCTCAGTACACTGATCTCCGTAAAGTTGTTAAGAGAGAAACTAAGAAAGCCTTTAGACTGTATGTATGTAGCCTGAATGCATCACTCGCTTTGGGCAATGACAAACCTTTCTGGAATTATGTCAATTCCTCACGGAAGACTACTACCATTCCATCATTCATAACTTACCAAAGTGATACTGCTTCTACTCCCCGATCTATAGCAAATCTATTTGCCTTATATTTTAGCTCCGTGTATTCTTCTTCCGCTTCTCAGTCAATGCAGGATATCGATGATATGGACTGTGACTCAATACCTGTTTTCACTCCTACGGAGGTTCTCGCTGTTATTAATTCCCTTGATTGTCATGGTGGCGCTGGTCCCGATAACATTCCCAATGTATTTGTTAAGAGATTGGGCCATATTCTGGCGGAACCACTTGCAACATTATTTAACATGTCACTGAATCAAAGAATATTTCCTGCAGTATGGAAGATCTCCCATGTTTTACCTATATTTAAGAAGGGTGATAAGCACAACGCTGAAAACTTCCGCCCGATTTCTATTCTGTCGTGTTTCTCTAAAATATTTGAAAAACTACTGCATGAAGTCATCTTTTTACAAGTCTGCAGCTCTGTTTCTCCTAATCAGCACGGATTTTTCAAGGGTCGTTCCACTGAGACGAATTTAGTTTCTTTTACAAATTCAGTATCAAGGACCCTTGAAAACCGACTTGATCTTCACACGGTGTATACTGACTTCTCGAAAGCTTTCGACAGAGTTGACCACTATACACTTGTTCAGAAATTGAACTCTTTTCGTCTAAGTAGTTCTCTAGTAGGCTGGATCTCATCCTATCTTAATAATCGTAAGCAAATGGTTATCTTTCAAGGATGCCTATCGGTTCCTTATCTTGCGACATCCGGTGTTCCTCAAGGTTCAACCTTGGGTCCACTGCTTTTCATTTTATTCGTGAATAATCTTCTCTCAGAATTTCATTCTGATTATTTAATGTATGCTGACGATCTGAAGTTATTTAGACCAGTAAAATCTTTGGCTGACTGTCTCATTCTTCAAAATGACCTCAATAAATTATCCTCCTGGTGCTCTGCAAATAAGCTATCCCTTAATAAGCTAAAATGTTTCAAGATGTGTTATACAAATAAATCCTGTTATCTTCAGTTTAATTACCACATTGATGACTCCCTTCTACTTGAAGTCTTCAACTTCAAGGATTTAGGTGTTATATTTGACACTCGATTAAAATTTGATTTACATATTATGGAAATCGGCAAGCGTGCTTACAGGTTATGTGGTTTTATTTTGAGAGCTGCATATCCGTTCTGTAACTTGGCTCTTTACATTAACTTGTACAATAGTCTTGTCAAATGTCACCTTGAATACTGCTCAGTTGTGTGGAACCCATACTATATGTATCTCATAACCGCACTGGAATCGGTGCAGAGACGTTTCACTAGATCTCTCTTTCGTAGACTCAATTTTGCAGATGCCCCGTATGACATGAGGTTGCACCTGCTTGGTCTTTCACCTCTTAAGGACAGAAGATCTTATTTAGACATGTTGTTTTTGTATAAAGTCATATTTGTTTTCAACGCCAATCTCTATGCTGAGCTTAGATTTAGAGATAATAATCTTCGTTCTTGATCTCAAAATACCTTCATTGTACCATACGCGTCACTAAATTCATATTTTAATTCCCCGTTTCTTCGTTTGCCTCGCGCGTATAACCATGATTGTCTTAGTTTTCATACTCATTCTTTGCTCTCCTTTAAAATTTACTTAAAGTCTATATTTTTAATTTATTAAATTTTGCTATCCACTATTACTTTGTATTCGTATATTCATTTCATCTTTCATTAGTTACATTCATTTTCATTCTCATTTTTGTTTGTTCTCGGCTAAATGTGTTATTGGAGTATTTCTATTCTGTACATTTTCGTTTCAAATAAATAAATAAATAAATGCCTCTATCTTATACTGTTCTTGAGATAGGAGACGTGATTTTTTAGAAAAATTCTTATCCCCTCCACTTTCATGCCCCACTCCTTCACCCTTTCACCTATATCGGCAATTTTTTTGCAAATGGGTCACTATTGAAGCTCTATATAAATTCCAAGTTTCAGGTTCCTAGCATAAGCGGTTGCTGAGATCTAGAAACCAAAATTTTCCGTCTAAAACGCTTCCGCCACCTCCCCCTTAACATCCCCACCCCCCAAAAGATGTCTACTTTAAGGGGTATACCCATTCTAACCACGAAAAAAAATTCAACTGAATAGCTCTAAGAGTTTGGTTGCTACGAGCCTTCAAACAATTTTGCGTACACCGGTAGACGTACGGCGTACGTCGTATGGCGGACAGACGGACTGATATTTTTTTTGCTTTTTTCGTGTCTACTATTCATGAAACGAGAAAAACAAAATTTTGAGGGTAGCAAATTTTTTTTTTTTTTAAAAATCGAACACAATACTGTATTATTGAAATAATAAAGTAAAATTAAATTAGAAACAACAAGAACGCCTGAGGACTAGAATCTATACAAATTTAAGTGCTTTCTAATCGACTGTTTGCACGGTTACCTTGGATCGCGTTTCTGGCAATGATTTTTATATGTATGAAATTTACATTATTTTGAGATCTTAAATAACTTCTTTAAGTATCTATGTAAACACTGAAGACTTAAAAAAATTCGATACCCAATATGCAGTATCGGCACTTATGTCCCATGTAAAAGTGGGTACTTCAATGGAATTCGAGCGGAATTCATTTCTCTTTCGAGTAAAGGAACATTTTGAGAGTACTGAATGAACTCTGTTATTAAGAATTGATATAACAGGAATATCAGTATTCCACCTGTACTGAAATTTATAGAATAAATTTTGCAATACCTATACAGTACCTACTAATTTTTTTTTAACTATTTATTTAATTAACTAATTGTTTTTATACTATTTTCTTAATCTTTAACAAGTCTTGAACTCAGGATCATATATAAAGACAAGAAGAGAAATAAGTAAACTAAGGAGAGGAAGAACAAAAGGCGAATAGGAAAAAGAGTAAAAAGAAGAAGTTGCTACGTGAATACAAAGGAACAACGAGACTGAATAGTTGCATCAGAGATACTGCAAAAGAGTATTGTCCAAATTGTTATAAGACGGAAGAAGAAGGAAGGAATGCAACGAAAATCCTTCAAAAATCCTCAAACTCCAAGAATATGGGCTAAATAAAAATTCAAATATCCGGAATTTAAAAATTAATTTTTTAATGTATGCAATTTCTGCATTGCTGTGCAATTTACTATGTAAGAATAATTTATTAAGGAGCAATTACTATGGCTCTTCCGGCGTAGGAAATGGAAATGAGAGGTTCAGTCGTCTGGAAATTGGAGGGTATTTCGGGATATCGGTTTATGTAGCAGTTGGCTTTACTATTCTCATATATTCACAAACGTCTCCATCATTAAGAAAACCACACACTTAAGAATTCTCAGATAGAAAAAGCAAATAGTTGATGTCATCCCCAAATTTCTACAAGCTTTAAGGATATTGTGAATCTACTTCTACGGCTGTAGTTGCTAGTGAACAAGTGTAATATTTGAAAAGTGTTCCATCCCTCCCTGAAAATTATTTCAAAATGAAAACACTGAACATTCCGAATAGTTCATATAAAAAGAGAGAGTCCTGGAAAACTCTTCCTCTGCAACCCAAACCACCCCAAATTTATTGGGGTGGTAGAAACCACCCGAAAGCTCCAATACACCGAGCCTTTTACTGCTGTAAATCCAGGCAACCGACCGAAAACTTTAGTCCTTGAGAGTGAGCCGAAGACATTGTATCGTTCCTCGAAAATATTTCCCGTCCGAGTACAGTGAAAATTTCTGTCCTAATCGCACATGGAAAATCGATTTCCCTATTTAGCCGAAGCATATTTCTGGTAATAAATAAATCGAAATAAATTTTTCGAATTGTTCTAATTCGAGATTTTCCGATTGAAAAACGGGCATAACGTCGTTGCGTCGAGTACGTGGCAAGGACGAATTTTCCGTAATATTCGAGCTTATCCCAAAGGGATGACAGTGAAATTCATTTTCCAAATGTTTACCGCTGTATAAGTGGGGAAACGTGTGTGAAAATATAAGGAAGATTTCTTTTGAAGAAAGCTACAACGATTGTCGCGTAGAAGTGTTGGTGTTCCTGTTCGGGAGTTTTACAGGAAGTGCTGTTTGGCTAGACAAGCTCGAAGGACTCGTCTGCAGGCGATAGTGTTACATTTCGGGGTAGTGGTAAGCGTGATAGTGAAAATATCGAGGAAAATTCGTTGCGGGAGAAGATTCACCACGAGGTTTTCGTTTTGTAAGCTAGCGAAAGTTTCATTGAGAAGCCAACGATCAAGGATATCGCTAACTGAAGTCAAGAACTGTAAATTTGTGCGGATTTATTTTGGATTAACCGGTAAAGTTTCATTGCTTTCGTAGAGATGATTAGTTGTAGTTGATTTTCCACGAAGGATTTTATTTATATTTTCAGTCTCAGTTCAGTCTCAGTTCAGTTGCAGTTCAGTCTCAGTCCAGTCTCAGTCCAGTGTCAGTCCAGTCTCAGTCCAGTCTCAATCCAGTCTCAGTCCAGTCACAGTCCAGTCACAGTCCGGTCTCAGTCTAGTTTCAGTCAAGTCTCAGTTTAGTCTCAGTCCAGTTTGAGTTCAGTCTATGTCCAGTTTCAGTCTCGATCCAGTATCAATCTCAGTCCAGTCTTAGTTCAGTCTCAGTCCATTATTTTCTGTACTGTAGGTACGTTACTGTACTAAAGGCTTATCAAAAAAATTATTATCTACTTAAATATCTTAAAATTTTATTTTAATTTTTAATTTAATTAAAAATGCCCCAAACCTCCATTTCTTGGCAATGCATCCAAAGTAGAACGTTTTGCTGCATTCCAAATTTATCAGGAGTGTGGAAAGATTTGTAAGCTGAATGGCTAGCAGACCAACATAACTACACACCCGACAGGTTGACTCCTTTGTTCAGCTTATCCTGAGAATTTTGTCAGGCTTTCTGTCAATTAATTACAAGTCGCATACGGGATATGAGAATATCATTTCGCTCTGATATAGCTGGTATAGAAGAGATGTTAAATTGATAGGGAGCGATTTTTCTATTCAGTCCCACTTCAGTCTTAGTCCGGTCTCAGTCCAGTTTCAGTTAAGTTTCAGTTTAGTCCGAGTTCAGTCTGAGTCCAGTCTGAGTCCAGTCCAGTTCCCGAAGGGCACAGTCGACATCTTGATGTGTCGTACTTTTGGTACAGAATCTTTCAGCCCATTGTTAACTTTAAAGGTTCACCGAAAATAATGAGTTGGTACCTAGCTTATTATGAAGTGGATGTTCAATGCCAGGAATATCATTGCTAATGCGACTCCTGTGCAAAATATATTCACATTAGACAAGGGCTACCCAGTGTCATCACTGAAACAAATTAACAATATCAAGCTGTTTCTGTATAACGATTATGACGCCAAATTAAAACTTCGCCAAATTAAATTTGTTAGTACTTGATATAAAATTTATTCATTATTATTAAAAAAAAGAAGAGAAAATATCGTATGCCTTATTAAAACTCATCTTTATTACCCTTTAAAAAGTATTTCAGAATAATTGAAGAATAATTGAGTTCGGTCTGTCTGGACGAGAGTCTCGTCCTTCAAATAAAGTGCACGGACGAAAGAATCTTTTCGAATTAATCTGGATTTATTGATCAAAAATAGTAGACAAATTAGAAATGGTTTTCTATTGAAATTTTTATTTATTTATATTTTAAGAGAAATGAGATTTAATTACAATCGGTTAGAATCGGACGAGTTTTTTATTTTTCAAGTTAAGCAGTCGACATAGCTGGAAGGATTGTTTGGAGAATTGTTTAATTAAATTCTTCATTAAAATATTTCGCAGCGATTTATTTTTATAGATGATCGGAAAGTTTGTGAAAGGTATGTTTTCGGTGCAAGAGCAGTTTCTAAAGCCTATTGCACGTATTTACTAACTGGAGATGACGGTAAAAGTGTAGTGCGAGTATAACGTGGTGGAAAACTGCCACTGGAAACATAGTTGAAACTTGGTCCGAAGTATATCTACTTGCTAAGTGCACTTGCATGGATCCCTGTTTCCACTCAAAGACAGAAAGATTGGTGATCTATAACTGTAGTGCAAACACGCAGAGGACGACTGGAAAAATTTTAATGCACAGATTTACATCCATCATAAACCGTTCTACAAAATATCCTTCTATAGGAAAATAAATGAGGTTGTGAAAGGTCACTCTTTGTTTATTTTTTGTGTTAATGTTGTGAGCCAGAGGTTCGGCGGGACTTGAAGTAAAAAACAATTTCATTAAATCTGATAAAAATACATATTGCCTTAACGAGAATGGGATCTTTTCATGGTAAAGCTAAGCTAATTTTAAGAATTTTGGAAAATCTCGACTGGGATCGATCGCTCTGGCTACTGCCATTGCGGGCATGTCAGTAGAAAAACGTTCACTGAAGAATCAACAGCAATTTTATTTTTTCCTTGTGTATTAACGAGAATGGGATTTTTTCATGCTAATTTTTAGAGTTCAGTTCAGTGTTTAGAGTTCAGAAACTCCTCTGACAGCGGGAAACAACCAAAATTTTTAATACATATTGCTTTCTTCACATTAATTTTTCACACTATTAGCAATTTTTCCCCATTTTATTATACTCTAGATGAAATCATATAGGGTATTATAAGTTTAATCCAGCCCAAAAAGTTTGTAACGCATAGAACCGAGCCTCGGACGAAAAAAAGTTATATATTATTTTGTGTTTAGTTGTGCCCAAAAACCCCAAATCCGTTTGCTGTCCGTCCTTCCGTCCGTCCCGTCCGTTTGCACGATAACTCAAGAACGCGTTGGCCTAGGATGTTGAAATTTTGTCAGGAAAATGGAAAAAGTAAGGCTAAGTTCGTTAATGGGCGATATCCTTCTACTCCTTCGGGTACCTCTCATACAAGAGTCCTTAAAACACGTATTCACAATTATTGCTTGAATGCTTCAAGTTAAGAACTTGAAATTTTGCATACTTAAAGTTTACAATGTTTGAAGCGTAAGTTCTGAATATGATGCAAATCGAATAATTCCTTCGTGTAGCAGCCTATAAAAGTCCTTCAAAAATGTATGCAAGTTACAGAATCCACTATAACTCTTGGTTGGTTGGTTTACGTGGTGGCCCGTCTACCGAAAAACAGGGCCCAATTAGCACATGAAGCGCCGTTTTGATACCACAACTCGTTTAACCTGGTCGTTAAGGGCTGATGAAGTATATGTATAGTTTTACAGAGACCTGGGGCTTGAATGGATTATCATATCCATCCGGAGCTATTCAAGAAGGTAATCAGTTCTCCTATCTTGTTTTTCGAGATCTCATCGAGGTTATTGAAGAAGGGTTTGCCTAGTGCGCGAAGTCTGGCTCAAGCTAGGGCGGGACACTCGCAAAGAAGGTGAATAACAGTTTCCCTCTTATTTGCATCCCCACAACTGCGGCAATTGACGTTAAAGGGAATACCCATTCTGGCCGCGTGGTCGCCGATCGGCCAGTGACCCGTGCTGACTGGCGTGACTCTGGAGACGTCCACACGGCTCCTGCTCAGGAGTTCGTCTGTTCTGCTCCGGGAGTAGGATGGCCATATCTTCCTAGATATGACGCAGTTGGTCAGTCCTCTCCATCTGGAGTTTGCGTTTGTGAGAAAGTGGGTGGATATTTGGCGCTTAACAGTCCCTAGTGGGACCTGAACGGATTCTTCGAAAGAGCCCTGAAGAGCAGAACCTTGCCTAGCTAATTCGTCTGCTCGCTCGTTACCCTCTATCTTGCTGTGGCCTGGGACCCAAAGCAGAGTAACTTTGACTTGACTTCCTAAGTGGGCTAGCTCTTCTCGACATTGTTCGACGAGTTTAGAGGAGGTGGTAGCCGAATCTAAGGCCTTGATTGCGGCTTGGCTGTCAGAGAGGATTACAACATTTCGCTTTGGCATAGCGTCTTGCTGCAAAGTCCGACAGGCCTCCCGGATCCCCAGTACCTCCGCCTGGAAAACGCTGGCGTAGTCCGGTAAGTGGTAAGACCTTGCGATATAGTGTGTATCTGAGAAAACTCCCGCTCCGACTCCACAGTTCATCTTTGAACCGTCAGTGTATATGACTGAATTCATGTATAACTGAGCCATTCTTCCATTCCGCCCTGGTTGGAAAACCCACAGCGAAATCCTTCTTGAAAGTCAGTCTCAGGATAATGTAGTCGGTCGGCGATTTAACTATTTCCGCTGGTAAGGATTCTAGAATGTTACTGTGACCGTAAGGTTTGCCATACCAGCACCCAGATTCCTTGAGTCTGACAGCGCTACATGACACAGTACTTCTGATATGTAAGTCAATAGGTAATAAATGCAACAGTACGTTCAAAGCATCAATCGGACATGACCTCATTGCACCTGTAGTTCCGACTGCTGCTGTTCTCTGAACCTTGCTGAGTTTGTTTATGTTGTAACTCTTACTTAACGCTGGCCACCAGGCAAGCGATCCGTAGGTAAGAATTGGACGTATTATGGCTGTGTACAACCACAGAACTATTCTTGGTTTAAGTCCCCACTTTTTGCCGAAGGTTCGTTTGCAGGCGTAGAAGGCGATACGTGCTTTCTCCACTCGTTGTTCTATATTTAACTTCCAGCTGAGTTTCGTATCGAGCACAACTCCAAGATACTTTGCACTGGGTGATAATGGTAGTTGATGGCCGTTAAGGCGGGGGTCCGGATTTACACCCAGGCCGCAGCTAGCAGCCCACGTGTTTACCTTACCCAGCGCGCCTTCCATGATTTCACTGATCACTGAAGGAAACATCCCTGATACCAGTATAACCACGTCATCCGCATACGCCACCACCTTAACCCCTTCCCTCTCCAGTTTTACTAAGATCTTGTTCATGACCATTAACCAGAGAAGAGGCGAGATAACACCACCCTGGGGTGTACCTCTGCACACAGATTTTTCCAAATGGCTGTTCCCTAAGCTAGAGTGAATAATTCTCGTTCTCAACATGGATACTATCCAGTCGCTGAGACATTCCTCGACACCGAACTCGGTAAGAGATTCTTGAATGGCCTCAGTATGAACGTTATTGAAAGCACCTTCAATATCTAGAAAGGCAGCTAGGGTGTATTGTTTGTAATGCATTGTGTATTCAATTGTTCGCACAACCTCATGCAGAGCAGTCTCTGTGGATCTTCCCTTGAGGTATGCATGATGCAATTTTGAGAACGGAGATCTATCTAAGATCTGACGCAAATGGATGTCTAATATGCGCTCTAGTGTTTTCAGTACGAAAGAGGTCAAACTAATTGGCCTGAAATCTTTCGCGAGTTCATGACTACGTTTGCCCACCTTCGGTATGAACACAACTCTAGTACGAGTTAAAGCAGGGATTCCAAATTTTACCGGAATTAGTTTTATATCAAAAGCAAGACCGAGTTCATTATTTAGCGCCATACGTTGACTCCTTCGGGTAGCTGTCATACAAAAGTCCTTAAAACACGCGTTCACCAATATTGAACGATAGCTTTAGAACGCTTTACGTTACGACTTTGAAATTTTGTATACGTTGATTTTATAATAGTCGCAGCTGAAGGTGAAAATATCCCATAAATCCTTCATGTAGTTGCCATACAAAAATTCTGTAAAAATGTCCTAACTTAATTTATGGAACTCACTATAACTCAAGAAATCGTTTAACCATCCATCGAGTAACCACTATACAATAGTTTCTACCTGTAAATAAAAGGTCATGCAATAATCGTATGTGCACTCCTCATTCTTTTGATATAATCCCAACTAAAATATAAATCGGAGTTCAGTATTTCATCTAGAGTATCATACGATTGGCTTGCAGCCGATCGTGACTGCGTTATGTTTTACTATACGATCGTTGTTAGCAATGAAAATCACTTTTCACATCTTTTTTCTAGGAAAAACTGATCCCGTCTACAAGTCCTGCTATGCTTATATGTATACTGCACGTGGTGAGTCGAAAGATATCCATCATATTCAGTTGTATGTGTGGAACATGTAGGAAGTGTGTAAAACGTGCGAGAAGTGTATATAGCTTTCTACTCTATTTCAATTCCAGTAGCTTTTTATGAAAACGACTGCATTGATAAGTGGTTCGGTTTGTTAGCGTACACATATAAGTATGGGTCAGTAGAATACAGTAAAATTTTTGATAATATCAATAAATTCCTAAGAATTTATTTACAAGATGGACACGTACTGAAGTTTACAAAATTTTTATCTGCTATTACTATTAACCATAAACCCAAAAATATAAAATATCCTTCCAATTTTATTTCCTTACAACGCTAGTTTTCTAAAAACGCCATCGTAGAAAATGAACGCAATAAAAGACTGATTTTGCACCACAGTACTTAATAACATAACATACATTTATTTCAATTTTTAAAAAGAGTTCTTACAATTATTTATAATTTCAGTGATCAGATTTTTTATCTTTGCATCTGTAGTTACATTTTAGATTTTTACTAAAATTAGTTCTTTGTTTATTATTTTAATTTAGATCCACGGGAAAATTTTATAATACAAAATCATGCTTGTTAAATCCTACCTAACTTACAAACTAACTTACAATCTTACTTAAAACAAAATGAAAATAATTAGGGAATATTAATTACTTACAATAGGTTAAATATATAGTATGTATTATAGGAAAGATGAAATTAGCAAGTTGTCTACCAACTGGGACCATAACAAAAATGAGGAAAGTTTGGATTCGGCCAGTTCCTGTATAGTATAAACACCAGCATCAGCGTGTAGTATTCTAGTTGAATAGTAAAAAGGTTTATTCGTTGCTATTTTAAGGCATTTATTTTGGCAGACTTGCAGTTTCTTTTTATGAATGCTAGCGCATTGACTCCAGATGGGAGCACCGTAGGAAATGATAGGTTGCATTACAATCACAGTACTTAATGTTGATTCATTAAATTCTGCTCATGGTCCTTTTTGTGGAGTTTTCTTTTAGGTGTTAGTGTTCTTAACACTTATGAACCACATCATGTCATCAAAGTGTCTTCATTCCCTACAAGATTACAACATTTGTAAGTTATATATCAACTTTTTCATCAATTATTGTATTGATATGATATGAAAAAAAAATCATAGTTTCACAAGTACCATATAATTTTTTGAGATCATGGTATTTATTTCAAAGTGTAGAAACAATTTTGTCAGCTTAATTATCATCGCCTACTTAATTCTTTTAGTACAAACGTATGCTATTTATGAGCAATTAGTGAACTTTATTGCTTGCAACCTTAATCTGTATAACTTTAATGGGCCAGACTTCATTATATTGCTTATTTTACGTGTGTATCATAAAGGGAAAGTCTCGCTAATTTTTGCATACACTGACTCTCGATAGTATTTGGATCCTTAATGTTAGGTTGTACGACAGCATTGCCTTAACGTGAATCAAGAACGATATAGTTCATACATTAAGTTTGATTGGTTGAACGATTTTCGGACCAACTTTGAAAAATATAAATATACAGACAAATGGAAAAACTCCCACAATTTTATTTTATTACTAGGCGCATCTCTCGGCTACACTTGCGTTTAAAGAGTGCTACAACTCTGATACTATATTGGAAAAATCGTGACCTTTTCTTTCAGTCATACCTTGAAATTTAATTCCTCAATGATCGGTACATACTGAGATCATCATGGTAACCAGCTCAGACCAGGGCAAAGAAGGGTGTTACGCATATTTGGTCTAAAGTTGATTTTTCCTATAAAACTACCATTTTGCAAAATTTGAAAAAAACGGCTTTAGAAGAATGTTTTAGACAATAATTTCAAATCTTCTTGACGCCTTTTTCTCATTTTCGGGAGACTATTTGGCGTTTTCATGCAACCCTATGCTCGGTAATTGCTGCCGTCTTGGACAATCTAGCAAATAATTTTATTCGAAAATGATTCGAAAGTTAATCACCTAAGCAAATTAACTCTTTGAAAGCGAATTCACTTTCGTCTCAAAATTGACGCTCTACGCACTTGCGATTTTAGGATTAAAAAATCTGCCAATGCTCTGGGCGAAACTTTATTATTTTTCGGGTCAAAGTCCAGGAGCGGTCAAAGTCGCAGTATATCATTAGTTGTTTCGAGATTATGATGCTTCTTGGAAAGTTAATTTTGTTCTTAAAATAAAAATATTTAAAGTAAAGATTTTTAGCGGATTAAACATTGGAAAAGCCCGTGTAGACTATTCGAATTTCGGTATGTTATGTACATTAAAAGCCCATAGAAGTAAAAACGAATTTGTTGCCTTATCAGACTTAAGAGATATGACGAATTGTTAAAACGTATACAAACCCATTACTTCCACTTAGGGTTTGAATTTCGAAAAAATTGTGAAAGCGGTTTTTAGACGATTTCATAAGAAGCAACTTGATATCTTATGAGACATGAGGGATTTTGAAAAATTTGTGAAAACGTAAGCAAACTCTTCACACGCCCTTGGTTCTTGAAATTCGAAAAATCGTGAAATTGGTTTTTAGGTCATTACATCAAATGCCGTAATAACCAATTTTATATCTCATCAGAACTAAGGGATGGCAAAATTTGTGAAAACATATTCAAACCCTTGGGGGTTGAATATCCAAAAATTGAGAAATAGGTTTGTAGGCGATTATATAACAAGTCTGTGGAAGTGAAAAGCGATATAATATCTCATCAAACCTAAGAAATATGTCGAAGCATACTACCCCTTACACCCCTTAGGATTGAATATCTGAAAAAACTGAAATTGACTTCTTGGCGCTTATATGTGAAACCTTAGGAAGTAAAAATGAATTCGATATATCATCAGATCTAAGCAATATGTAGGAATCTGCGAAAACATATGCAACCTCCTTACACCCACTTGGGGGTTGAATATACAAAAATCCTGAAAGGAGTTAATAGATAAATATGAAGACAGCACGAGAAAGTAAAAATCAATTCAATTACTTATCACTTCTAAAAGATATGACGGAATTCGTGAAAACGTGTTTAACCCTTTTATACACGGTTGAAAATTTTGGAATAAATTTCAATTTTTTTGAATTGTATATTAAGTCCACACCAGAAATTTAATACTTCACAATTACTGAAATAACAATCAATATAAAATAAGTATTGAATTTCAATATAGTTATATTATGCCAATTCATTATAAAAAGAATTAATTGTATTCCTGTCAATCATGAAATGAAATCTCAATAATAATAATATGTATAACAGAAGTAATAAATAATTGAATCTAAAAATAATAATTTTTATTCAATATTCTATATTGAAATCAATTATTGAAATATTAAAAGTTATCCTTGAAACTGGGATTAAGTAAAATTCAATCTGAACACAAAATCAAATTAAATATATGTGGTATTGAAAATATTTATTTAAGATTATACGAAAACCTTACCAAATACTTTAGCATCGATTATCCCATTTGTTTTTTCACGACTAAGGATAAGAAACTTATTTGTAAAATGCTCCAATGATTAGGACGATGAGCTGCATAATAATACAATGAAATAAGACAAATAGAGCAATAATATATGATATTATATACATGTATTTAACAGTAATTTTTATACATTCAAAATCAGCTTTTTAAAAATGTAGAACATAATGATTTTCCTTTATAAAATACAATTTAAAGCTTTGCTTTATAGTTAAATTCTTAAATTCTAGGATATTGCTATGATCTGTCTCATAGACAATATAGTTTTGTAAGATTTCATCGAAATGTAAAGTTTCAAAATATTTTATTTTAAAATAAACTTTATCTTCATGCAAAAATATCATTATTATCTGCTCATATTTAGATTTATAATTTTCGTACTCCACGCAGATTAAAAGGTTAGGTCGATAATAATACCCGGGCCGTACTTTGAACCAAGTGAGTTCATATATAGGTTCAGTACTTTCATGAAAAATTTTGTATAGATCACAATCTTTTGTAAATCCAATTTCAGCCAATGTTTTCCTTGTACATTTTCCAAAAAGAAACATCTTTTCAAATTTTAGCATCTTACAATTCTCTGTGGAACTGAAATGGCATCAAAACTGGTCACAAATATAATTTTTTGGTACAAAATGCAAATATGTACTAACCACATTCTTCAAACACTAAAAAAAAGCACCCATAGCAACCGAATTGTGCAATTATTTTAGGGAGTAATTGAAATTCCACTATTGCTTCGGTATTATCTACAATTTTATACTCCTTACTGCCATCGTATGGAGAAGCTGCTAGAACTAAGAAGACAAAATTATAAAATAAATTTATCGCACTTGAAAAACATACTGCAGTCACGATCGGCTGCAAGCCAATCGTATAATACTCTAGATGAATACTGAACTCCGATTTATATTATAGTTGGGGATAAAGTAGAATTACGTGTATGTATGTTGTATATCCTTTCTTAAGGACTGCCATTAGATTGCTACTCAAACCTAAAAGACAATATTCAGTGTTTAATTTCTTATCCTGAACTGGTTAAGTCATCGAAAAAAAAAGTCCTTTTTGAAGGACTTTCACATGGGAGGTGCAGGAAGGACTCACTCGTTTTCTTACATATTTATCCTTTTCCTTGGAACCATTTAAAAATGAACGTGTACAAAATTTCAAATTCGTAGCTTGAAGCGTTCAAAAGTTATCGAAAAATATTGTTGAACACGTGTCTTAAGGACATTTTGTATGGCAGCTACCAGAAGGAGTAAAAGGATTTCGCTGATTAGTAAACTCAAACTTTGTTTTTACTCAAAACTAATTTGTACAAAATTTCCAATTCATAGCTAAAAGATTACTTGAGTTATAGTAAGTTCCGTAAATTAAGTGAAGACGTTTTGACAGGATATTTGTATGGCAGCTACACGAAGGACTAATAGGATTTTCTTCATAATCATATATTTAGCTCCAACTATTGGAAAAATAACACATACAAAATTTCAATGTCGTAGCTTAAACCCTTCTGAAGTTATCGACCAATATTCTTGAACACGTGTTTTAAGGACATTTTGTATGGCAGCTACCCGAAGGAGTAGGACGATTTTGCCCGTTAACGAACTTAGCCTTACAAATTCAACCAAACATCCAGATTCAAAATTTCAATATCCTAGGTGAAGGCGTTCTTGAGTTATCGTGTTCACGGACGGACGGACGGACGGACGTCAAGCGGATTTGAGGTTTTTGGCCACAAATAAACAAAAAATAATATATAACTTTTTTTCTTCCGAGGCTTGAACTTTTGGGCTGGATTAAACTTATAATACTCTATGTGATTTCATCTAGAGTTTAAAAATATTTCCTCGGCACTCAAATTCGAGGACTCGTTTTCCGCAGTTTTTTTTAGCTCTATCAACCGACAGGACTCACTATTAAATTTCACTTTCAGCAGAAACTTGTCACGTACACTCTCCATTGTTTTAAGTTTACGTACGACGCACAAGATTAACGGGAAATGAAACAGAAACCCTAATTTCTAATACATTTGGAATTTCTTCTAATATTACAGGAATGCAATCCGTTTAGAAGCTTAAACACGCAAAATACACGTAATAGATTTAGATTGCATTTTATTCCAGTGGAAGAAATGAAAAACAGCAGGAATATATGATCCAGTTCATTAAGAATTCCTTGGTAGGAATATATTAAATACTTTTGAATTACTATATACGAAGGAGAGAGCATTTGAATACAATTTGTATTGGATTTTAACACACAATGAATGTAAAATTTAATGGTAATTCGGGATGGCTTAAACTTCATTATTAAAGTACTAGTAATAAATATAAATAAAATTACAAACTAATATAGGATATATTAACTATGTTGCTTTCAATACAATAGTATACGTTTCATTCCAACTTTTATTGAAAATATTTTAAGTTTTCAATAAATATTCAAATTTATCCTATAGTGTACCACAAAACCGATGAATTCTTAGTTGTTTATTGAAAATTATTCAAAGATTTTTAACCGTGTACCCTCTAAGGGGCTGAAAAAGGAAAAAAACTTAAAAACAATTTTAGGCGATTATTACGCAAGCCCGTGAAAGTGAAAAGATATTCGATATTTGATCAGACCTGGGGGATATGACAGAATTCGTGAAAAAGTATACAACCCCTTTACACGCCCTTACGGGTCGAATTTCAAAAAATCCTGAAAACACTTTCTAGGTACTTATATGAAGAAGCCGTAGAATAAAAATGAATCAAATATTTGGGAAGAAAAGTTTCACCTTTGTAGCATAAGCCGTTCTATAGATAGGTAAAACACCCCCCAGCCCCGTACTATACTACCTATATATATATTTTTCCATCATGCTACTACTACAGATCTATTCAAATACCAAATTTTAGTTTTATATCATTATAGGTTATCGAGATATAAAATTCTGAACTTTATCTTTTTCACCCTCCCCCACCCACACCCTCTACACCCCCACCGCTCAGAATTTGGTTACTTTAGGGGGCCTACCCACTCTACCCACAAAAAAAAATTCAACTAACATTTCATGAGACCTTTTGTATTTCAATGATTTATATTTAATAAGAACAATTACTTTATTATTTCAATAATACAGTATTGTTATCGATTTTTAAAAAAAAAAAATTTGCTGCCCTCAAAAATTTTTTTCTTACGTTTCATAACGAGTAGACACGAAAAAAGCAAAAAAAAATGTCAGTCCGTCTGTCCGCCGTACGCGTACCCCGTACGCCGTACGTCGACCGCTGTACGCAAAATCGTTTGAAGGCTCGTAGCTCCCAAACCCTTTGAGCTATTAAATTTAAATTTTTTTTATGAATAGACTGGGTAGGCCCCTTGAAGTGGCCAAATTTGAGGGGTGTGGTGTGAGGGGGGAGGAGGGGGAAGTGTTTTAGACGGAAAATTTTGGTTTCTAGATCTCAGCAACCGCTTATGCTAGGAGGCTGAAATTTGGAATTTACATAGAGCTTCAGTAGTGGACCCATTTGCAAAAAAATTGCCGGTATAGGTGAAGGGCTTTGGGAGTGGGGGGAAAAATAATGCGTCCGAAACGCAAAAAAGGTGAGATCGACACTTTCTAAAATCCATATCTCCTAAACCGTCAATATCACAAAATTGAAACTTAATGAATATCTGTAAGTATACTAGGAGAATAGATGGGAAACAAAAATTTGAGTGGTGTCAGTGGCGTACGGGGGTGGGGGGTGAAAAACTTTAGATTACGATATCTCACGAACCAATTGTACTAGACAAATAAAATTTGGTTTGTGTGTAAAGGTTGACAAATGAAGTTTGATGAAAGCAAAATTTTTTAAGGGGGCGGTGGATCATGAAAGTGGAGGGGATAAGAATTTTTCTAAAAAATCATGTCTTATATCTCAAGAACCGTGTAAGATAGATGCTTCAAATTTTTACCAGAGTTAGGCCTAATAGACCCCTAGCAGAAAACAAAATTTTGGAAGTGTGGGTGTAGAGGGTGAGGGTGGGGGAGGGTGAAAAGGAAAAAGTTCCGATTTTAATATCTCGACAATCTATAATGATATAAAGCTGAAACTTGGTATTTAGATAGAGCTATTTTAGTAGCATGTCGGAAAAATATAATTTTTTATAGGGGTAGTATGGTACGGGGGTGGGGGGTGTTTTTCCTATCTTTAGAACGGCTTATGCTACAAAGTTGAAACTCAGTACGTTTATGTAAATCAACTAGAAAACTAATTTAGATAAAAAAAAATTTCAAATATCCATTGGCGTTTGGAGGGGGGGGGGCAAAAAAAATGATCAGTGAAAATGGAAGGCATATATTTTCATGGTTTTCGTCATATCTATTAGGTTTTCCCAAATATTGAATTCATTTTTATTCTACGACTTCTTCATATAAATACCTAGAAAGTGTTTTCAGGATTTTTTAAAATTCGACCCCTAAGGGGGTGCAACGGGGGTTGTAAACTTTTTCACGAATTCTACTATATCCCCACGTCTTATCAGATATCAAATATCTTATCACTTTCACTTGCTTGCGTAATAATTGCCTAAAACTTGTTTTTAAATTTTTTCCTTTTTCAGCTCCTAAGAGAGTATAAATGATAAGAAGAAACAAATTTTCCAATGTTTAATCGGCTAAAAATCGCTATTTTAAATATTTTTATTTTAAGAACAAAATTAATTTTCCAAGAAATCTAATAATCTCGAAGCAACTCATGATACACTCCGACTTTGACCGCTCCCGAGCTTTGACCCGAAAAATAATAAAGTTTCGCCCAGACCATTGGCAGCTTTTTTTTAATTATTATTGAATATACTCTCGAATGAATTTCAACAAGCCTACTGGTCGGTTTTGTTGGACATATTTTATATATATAGGTAGGAATAAAAGTAAAGAAATTGTGCAAATTTCTATCAAAGTTGATATTGAATACATAAAAAAACTTTAAACAACAGATCAAATGCTTGCACAAATGAAAAATCAATTGGAACACATAATATTTCCTTATCTATGGCAATGTAGTACTGTGAAATGGCATATTTATTTGGCCCAACAGCAATTACGAATGGCTGACTGTTGCTCACATCATAATCTTCTCTGTAGTTGGCAGGTAAATTTTCTTGATTTGCCTGATATTTTGTACAAAAGAACCTACATCTTCAAATCGTACCAGCCTGCAAACTGATTTTGCAAAATTATCCCTTTTTAAGTCTTTTGACTTCGTTCCCAACGCAGTAACAGGCAATAGCTTTAGCAAATACAAAAATGGTTTATACGATATATTCCATTCTGTGAAAGAAACAACAAAAAAATTTTGTTTATTAAAATCATGTCAGCTATTGCTCCCGGTTTCGTTGCGGTAAATATAGATTCTACTTCATTGGCATACTTTGGTCCAATTGGTCAAAAAAAAATTAGATTTTTGGATTATAAAATACTTCCTATGGATAAGATAATAATTTCAATCATACAAATTGTAATTTTCTGACTATGAACTTACGATACCCCCAATTGAACTGTTTTCAATTATGATGGGAAAAGATTTATAGCAGCTCTAGCGGCTTCTTTTTACAATACTTCTCCTACTAGAATCACATAGATCTTATTTACAACGTATTCATTTAAAATATGAGCACCGTCATTCTGCTTTATGTAAGCCTTGAGGCTCTAGAAAAATATTTTATTAGAATATTTTTTAATAATTGTTAGACCGAAACCGTATATGCTATGTTAATAGCAAATCTTCAAAAAAATAAAGTACAGGCGTTGAATCTAAACAATTTACATATTTTTAACCAATTTATAGTTATTAACTTACATTGCTATTAAGCAAAACTTCCGGTCCAATAGCCGCATCCGATCGTGAATTAAATGTAAAACTAGCCAATAATCACTGGTAACCGTTCCAAATCGATTACAGCTCCATGCGATGTTGAAAAACTTAGAGATTCGTTTTCCAATAAGTCAGTTTCAGCAAGTACTATTAAAATTTATTTTATATGTTATGTTTGAACCAATACACCAATAGCGGTCATAGAGGGGGGCCATAGGGGCCATGAACCCCCCCCTCCTCCTAAAAAATTTGTCAACCAACGTTGATTTATGTTATCTCATCTGCTTTAAAGAAAAATTATATTTGACTATTAGATACACTTCTTAAAGTATACTCGTATTGTGTCCACTATGTAAGTAAATCTGATTTCCCTAATGTCTTTCTTTAATCCTTCTATTGTCTCCTAATAGAAAATAAGACTACTAATTTAAAATATTTCAATGCGAAAAGTGATTAAATTTCGAATATAAATATACTAAATATACTGTGAAAACATTCACCAAAACATTAGAGAGCTCTACGGGGAGCATTATCTCAAGGATGCGAGGAAGTTAGAGAGGACAAAACAAAAAATCGACAATATTCTGAGTCAAATTGCCTTTGAAAAAAGGTGCCGTGATAAAGATACCATCCCCAACGGCTTTGTTCTGACCAACATCTGGAACAACAAAAGAAGTCACACCATACTCAGGAACGCAAGCATGCAATTACTAAGGAACGACATCAAATCAAAGAGAACCAAATTAAACCATCTCAACAAGGAAGCGCTATCTCTTCAGCTACAACTAAGCAATCATGTGTCCAGGGACATCTTCGAACGCCTTGACAGCATGATATCGGATCGCCGAGACACCAATTTCGCCAGGACAAAAGTAATGCACGAAAAGAAATTCCACAACTTATGGACCCCCCCAACCATCGTACCATTACCACAGCTCAACAAGACTAAAGTAGTGGTAAACCTTTCCACTGCAGCTTTACCGGAAGAACAGGAGACTATTTTAAGCAAAGGTTTTAACTTCGCAATCACACCCAACAAAATCCCAACCGAAGAGATTATACAACAAATTGAACCTGCCATCAGAGGTCTCCCTCAGGCAATGCAAATCCGGCACGAAGTCTCCCACATTATAAACCGTGCAATCCCCCCGGTGGCGAACATATCTAAACCTGAACGAAGGGCCCTCAAGGAGCTAAAAGAATTGAAGGACATCTCAATTATGCGGGCTGACAAAGGAAACGCCACAGTAGTTATGGACACGACGCAATATGAAGCTAAACTCCAGAACATTTTACAAACAGGACCATACACCGAAATAAAAAGAGATCCAACTGCTTCCCTCCATCGAAAACTAGTACTTTTGATGAAAAAGGACCCCAACTTGACGTCAAAATATTCAAAATTGATCCCTTCTGATCCACATACTCCGAAAATGTACGGTTTACCAAAGATCCATAAACCAGATGCTCCACTTCGCCCTATTGTTAGTTCCATCGGATCAATTACGCAAGGTTTAGCCAAAGCATTCGCAGCTGAGTTGCACCCCTTCGTTGGAAACACACCCAGGTCCATAAAAAATTCTAAACATTTAGTAGAAACATTAAAAAACATTCAAATAATCCCGAAGGACATACTAGTAAGTTTGGACGTCGAATCCTTGTTTACCAACATACCGATCAAGGACACCATGAATCTCATCAAAACACTCATACCAGATAACAGAGTGGATTTAGTTGATTTTTGCCTAAACAACACCTATTTCTCAGCGTTAGGCAAACTCTACAAACAGACGGAAGGAGCCGCTATGGGGTCTCCGATATCTCCAGTAGCGACCGAAATTTTCATGGAAGAATTCGAAGAGAATGCGCTCAACTCAGCACCATTAAAACCGAAACTTTACCTTCGATATGTTGATGATACCTTCATCATTTGGCAGCATGGAAAAGAGGAATTAGATAAGTTCCTGGACCATCTCAACTCATGCCACAGAAACATCAAATTCACAATGGAGATCGAAAAAGACGGCAAACTCCCCGTCTTGGATGTATTAGTTGAAAAATCTGGCCCTTCTCTTCAGTTCTCTGTTTATAGGAAACCTACTCACACAAACAGGTATCTACATGCATCATCCCACCATCATCCTAAGCAGAAGGAAGGAGTACTTAGAACTCTTATCCACAGAGCACAATGTATCACCAACGGTAACCCACACGCCCTTCGCAACGAAATGGAACATCTACAGAAAACCTTTGCAGCCAACGGATACACGAAGAGCACTATCAACAAAGTATGCAAACAAAAACCAAAAGCTATGAAAAACCAGGAAGAGAAAGATAAGAACGACCATACTATTAAACGGTGGGTAACATTACCTTACATAGAAGGTACCACAAATCGAATCGGTAGGGTACTCAAGAAAGCTGACATACGGACGACCTATTCTACGGCAACTACGATCCGAGGCATTCTAGGAAACCAAAAGGATAAAATTACATTGGAAATGGAGGGTATTTATAAAGTTCCTTGCGGGTCTTGCAACAAAGTCTACATAGGAGAAACAGGACGGACCATCAGAACAAGGATTCGTGAACATCAGCGCTGTACACAAAAAAACCAGGTCCACTCATCGGCAATTGCGGAACATGCAGCGGTAGAAAACCACTCAATCGATTTTAACAACGTTAAAATATTGGCCAAGACAAAACACTACCATCAAAGAATCGTAAGGGAAGCGATTGAGATAGCCAAACACCCACAAAACTTCAACCGAGACGCTGGATACAACCTCTCTTCACTTTGGCTACCTGCTCTACGTTTTGGGAAAAACACGGTTTATCGAAAATCATCGATTCCAAAAACCAATTAAGCTTAGATTTCATAAATACCCCCCTTTAATTAACTCCGCTCCTTTTAATAGTTTTATGACTACTCTTGTTAACGTAATTTTTCCCTTTGTTTTTAATTGACTCGTTTGTTGAAAGATTGTAACCTTTTTATACTCTAGATGAAATCATATAGAGTATTATAAGTTTAATCCAGCCCAAAAGTTTGTAACGCATAGAACCAAGCCTCGGACGAAAAAAAGTTATAAATTATTTTTTGTTTATTTGTGGCCAAAAACCTCAAATCCGCCTGACGTCCGTCCGTCCGTCCGTCCGTCCGTCCGTCCGTCCGTCCGTCCGTCCGTCTGTCCGTTAGCACGATAGCTCAAGAACGCCTTCACCTAGGATCTTGAAATTTTGAATCTGGATGTTTGGTTGAATTTGTAAGGCTAAGTTCGTTAACGGGCAAAATCGTCCTACTCCTTCGGGTAGCTGCCATACAAAATGTCCTTAAAACACGTGTTCAAGAATATTGGTCGATAACTTCAGAAGGGTTTAAGCTACGTCTTTGAAATTTTGTATGTGTTATTTTTCCAATAGTTTGAGCTAAATATATGATTATGAAGAAAATTCTTTCAGTCCTTCGTGTAGCTGCCATACAAATATCCTGTCAAAATGTATTCACTTAATTTACAAAACTCACAATAACTCAAGTAATCTTTTAGCTACGAATTCGGAATTTTGTACAAGTTAGTTTTGAGTAAAAAGGAAGTCGGAGTTTACTAATCAGCGAAATCCTTTTACTCCTTCTGGTAGCTGCCATACAAAATGTCCTTAAAACACTTCTTCAAGAATATTGGTCGATAACTTCAGAAGGGTTTAAGCTACGTCATTCAAATTTTGTATGTGTTATTTTTTCAATAGTTGGAGCTAAATATATGATTATGAAAGAAATCCTGTTAGTCCTTCGTGTAGCTGCCATACAAATATCCTGTCAAAATGTATTCAATCAATTTACGAAACTCACTATAACTCAAGTAATCTTTTAGCTACGAATTCGGAATTTTGTGCAAATTAGTTTTGAGTGAAAAGGAAGTTCCAGTTTACTAATCAGCGAATTCCTTTTACTCCTTCTGGTAGCTGCCATACAAAATGTCCTTAAGACACGTGTTCAACAATATTTTTCGATAACTTTTGAACGCTTCAAGCTACGAATATGAAATAGTTCCAAGGAAAAGGATAAATATGTAAGAAATCGAGTGAGTCCTTCCTGCATCTCCCATGTGAAAGTCCTTTAAAAAGGACATTTTTTTTCGATGACTTACCCAGTTCAAGGTATGAAGTTAAACACTGAATATTGTCTTTTAGTTTTGATCTAATCTAATAGCAGTCCTTAATAAAGGACATACAACATGCACACACGTAATTATACTTTATCCCCAACTACAATATAAATCGGAATTCAGTATTCATCTAGAGTATTATACGATTGGCTTGCAGCCGATCGTGACTGCAGTATGTTTTCTACCTGCTTTCATATAAAAACAGTTTGTAAAGATATTGTCGATCAGTTTGATAAAGGACTCAGTCGAGTCCGAAACGTCACGCAAAATAAATAAGAACAGTATTGAACCCGGAAAACTTGTATTTTCATTTCAACATGTACTGTGAAAACATTCACCAAAGCATACTTCAATCAATTTGATTTAACAAGACAAACATTTAAGGGGGTCGTCCTATGTGCCGGGTCAGAAAAAAATTTTTTTTTTATTAGATTGCTTCCAAATTATTCCTAGAATATGTATGTAAAAGAATTTCTCCGAATTCGAAGTCGTTATAAAGTAATAGCCGTATAATGGAGCATCTGTTCGGAGCTCGCCCGGGCCACCATCGATCTTTAATTGCGTTTTTTTCAAAACTGCATTTTTCAAATTGGCCGCCACGATTCAGAAAAATCTACTGAACCGATTGCTCTGAAATTTTAATAACATGTTCAGCTGATCCCTAGTTACAACTGGTGCCAAAGTCTTAGCGATATCTGTCATAGCTTTTTTTTGCTGAAGCTCTAAACTCATCGAAAAAAACGCAAATATTTGAAAAAAAAATTTAAAAGTTAGGCCAATATTTTAATTTTCAAAATTTTGACTGAGCTCTGATATGTACCAGTTATAGAGCCACACGCCTATAAATGAAGTATCAATTTAATTTTTGGATTTCAGATGTGGGGACGGTCGGAATCATGGCAGCTATTTGACAACTTTTTTTTACAGCGGCCACTTTCAAGAGCTCTGCACGCAAAAAAAAACAATATTTCTCCTTAAAAAAAATTCTTAACGTTTGTTGATATATGAATAAATATGTGGTAAAAATTTCAAAGTTGGTTCTTTCATAATCTGCAAAAAAAAAATTCCCGAAAAAAGCGGAAAAAACTGGCCGTCACATAAGACGACCCCCTTAAGGTATTTAAGATTTGGATAGAGTACGAACACGATCCTATTGGAACGGCAGCATTGATTTGGCACAGGTAGCACCTTAATTTTCACAAAAACTAGTCCCGGAGTAGATTTCAAATTTATTCATATTGTTACATGTAAGCCCGGCAACCGCGCAACCGTGCACTCGATCGTTACACATAATGAAAACAACAACAACCGAATACCTAGTTGCAAAATAACCCAATCAGAAACCTAGCTAAAGATAAGGCGAAACAATCTCTCTTCTTATCGAATGCTCTCCAATATACTAGAATCCTCTGCACACACCACTGAACGATGATCGAAATCGAAGGCTCTGAAGCTTTCGAGAAGATTCCACAACTGAACGAACGTTCAAGTACACCGGTGAACATTCAAGACTGCAACCGCCTAGTATATAAGCAGGTGAAGCATTCATCGAAGACATAGTAATTTTTATTACGTCGACTGTGACAGCGAGCGTGTATACGCGACCGTGTTGGTAGAGAGCGAAAGTGAACGAGTCAAGCGATATATGGTATAAGCGGGCGGTACTGCCATACAGTGCGAATTATTGTGCGATTATAATTCTGTGAATTTAAAGTGCGATTAATAAATAATCACTTATTTTTATTTTAACCGAATTGTGTTTTACTTGAAATCCCGGCGAACCCCTAGCTCGCAACAATATGTATGGGTAATATAATCTTAATAGTTTTGTCGAAATCACTAAATTTCTGCAAATCCAGTTTGAAATCTTGTGTTGTAATTTAGCTATGAGATAATTAAGAGTATTTTCAGTAACTACTACTACTAATACTGATTAACATCCAAAGATTTAAAACTCGATTTGGCGCAATCTCAAGATTTCGATAAGATTCTATTAAATTCCCAAATTTGAATGAATTTGAAATCTTATCGTGTAAAAAGGGTAGTTCAAAGGCTAATCAAAGCAACCTGAACAGTAAGGTAGGATAATTTTTTTCGGAATAATTTTTATTTTGTTAACGACCTTATCTTGATCGGTATAAAATTTAAAACATATAGTTTTTACACTAATTAGGACCATTACAGGGAGTGAAATCGCGGAAGAAATCTTTGGGGACAGATTCACCACACAAATAATAGCCACCGTAGTGTACAGCCCTGAAATTGTCTTTCATTAATCACAATTACCTGTACAAAATATTTAAATATTTGAAATTACTTGATAGTAATGCAAACTTTAAAAAATCTTTAAAAATCTTACAAAGTAAATTAAAAAATTTAACATCATAGTAATGATCAAACAAATGTTTCATAGCGTTGTACACGCTTTTCGAGTTTTCAAAATCTACTTGCCAAAATCTTGCGATGTAAATCAGCTATAAGAGACTGCTCATGAAGTTATTATAATTTAAAATAGAATTAGGGAATTTTCGGGCTTTTTTTAAGTTTTGAATAAGGAGAGTAGGCTAGGTAAGGGTATGGTGGCAGTCATCTTAACTCAATAAAGAGACTAATTGAATATGTACATACAGCTGCGAAAAAAATAATAGCACCAACGTCACCAACAATCTTTCCAAAGGCATTGTAATTCTATTTGTTAGTTTAAACAACTAATGAACACATTTTTAAAAGTAATTGTGTAATAGGTTTTATTTACTGTTTGAAAGCTATTTAAACAAATCTTGTAAAAACATAAAAATAAGGCGAAAAAAAATAGCACCACAATTCCAAAGTGCACTTAAGGTTAAAAAAATAGAAAAAATTAATTAGTTTTATTAGTTTGCGATAGTTATCTGTTCCAGCTGATGACGTCCTTCAGTTTTAATATTTAGTTGCGTGACCTTTATTGGCAATAATAGCTGCACAATGTTTTGGCATTGAATTAACCAAGCTCGACTTAGCGGAATTTCGCTCCAGGACTCCTTAATCACATTCCAAAGTGATTCGTTGCTGGTTGGCTTGGCAGCAGCAACTGCTTTTTTTACATCAGCCCACAAATTCTAAATAGGGTTGAGATCTGGTGACTGCGCAGGCCACTCTATGACGTTCACTGAACGCTCTCTGAGCCATTTCTTCGCTTTCTTGCTGGTGTGTTTAGGGTCGTTGTCTTGTTGACAGACCCACAGCAAAGGCATCTCGTACTCTGCATAAGGTAGCATAATTTTTTCAATTATTTCAACGTAAACGGTTGGTCCATAATTGTTTTTATCCAATGTATTGGGCCTATGCCCACACCATTACACTTGACCCCCCATGTTTAATGGTTTTGCATGTGTATTGAGGATTGTATTCTGCATTCGGAGGGCGTCTGACGTATGAACGAGAGCCTTTTCCGCCATACAGAACAATTTTGCTCTCGTCAGATCATAAGATGTTCCTCCATTTTTCAACTGACCATTTCAGGTGTTCTTTTGCAAACTCAATACGTTTGGCTACATGCTTCGCACTTAGGAGAGGAACTTTTCTTGGGCTACAGGCTTTTAAATTGTAATGTCTTAAACGATTACGAACTGTTTGCACCGTTGCAGCTATATTGAGATCCTTTTTCAGTTCAGTTGCTGGCTTAAAAGGCTCCTTCTTGCTCTGGCGGATCAACCGATTTTCAAGCAACTTCGATATGGCGCGTTTACGTCCACGTGTTTCAGCTTTTTCTTGGAAAGTTATGGCATTGCGTATCATTTTGTTTGAACATCCAACAAAATGACGCACTTCGCTATAAGTTTTGCCCTCTGAAATAAGTTTTCGAATAAAGTCTCTTTTTTCAGCACTACAATGCTCTCCGCGACCCATTTCGTGACCTAAACGATGGCTTTACTATTAAATTTGTGTAAAACCTAACGAAAACCGAACAAGAACACTTTAACTTGTACAGGGGTCAAATTAATAAACTCAACTAATGTGCTCTTCAACAGAATTGTCAGCGGTGCTATTATTTTTTTCCTTCTATTTTGGATTTTTCTCTGAAAATCGCTTAAATTGAAAAGAAACGTTATCATTATGAACAAAAAACTGTTTTCTGCGGAAAGTGGACATGTTGTGTGATATATTTATCAGCAATGTACAAACAATTTTCGGCACGAAATGTTTTTTTTTTTAACAAATAGCAAAAATGTCGTGGTGGTGCTATTTTATTTTTCGGCACTGTATATATGCTTAATAAATTACATTGGTGAAAAATATGCTTTTCGTAGATTTTAAGTATTGTAGAATAACTTAATAACTGGGGTGATCATTTCTTCGTAGTCGGCCTGAAGTCTTTGGATTTTACGATACAGGCTTCGGATTTCAAAACCAAATCATCGGTTCATCAAATATGTATGAAAGTTAAACTATTACAAATTGAATACACTACTTTTGTAGTAGTCTTAAAAACTGCTTGTTTATATTGATTAAGTATAGAACAGAATTGAAAAACTATCAAAATATTCTAGATTTTTCATACATTTGAGTGATTTTAAAGTACTTTTGGACTTCTACGTTTAGTCGAAAATGAGATCGAATTCTACTGAAAGCGAACAGCCTTGAAATTTTGTTCACCACGCTTTGGAACCAAATAATGTTTTTTTTTAGTTCCTGCTTATGCTATTAAATTTTCCATTGCTTAACCCTGAAACCGTGTTTGGGGCACAGAGTGCCCCAAGCTATTTTCAAACAATAAATTAGAGACTTTCTAGTTCTATAACATAATCCCAATGCACAATTTTTTGAAACATATTGTTGCGAGCTAGGGGTTCGCCGGGATTTCAAGTAAAACACAATTCGGTTAAAATAAAAGTGATTATTTATTAATCGCACTTTAAATTCTATTCGCACAATAATTCGCACTGTATGGCAATACCGCCCGCTTATACCATATATCGCTTGACTCGTTCACTTTCGTTCTCTCTCAACACGGTCGCGTGTACCCGCTGGCTGTCACAGTCGACGTAATCAGAATTACTGTGTCTTCGCTGAACGCTTCACCTGCTTATATACTAGGCGGTTGCAGTCTTGAATGTTCACCGGTGTACTTGAACGTTCGTTCAGTTGTGGAATCTTCTCGAAAGCTTCAGAGCCTTCGATTTCGATCTTCGTTCAGTGGTGTGTGCAGAGGATTCTAGTATATTGGAGAGCATTCGATAAGAAGAGAGATACAACCGTGCCGTTTCGCCTTATTTCTAACTGGGTTATTTTGCAACTAGGTATTCGGTTGTTGTTCTTTTCATTATGTGTAACGATCGAGTTGTACGGTTGCGCGGTTGCCAGGCTTACACGTAACAATATGATATGCACAAATGCGTAAACAAAAGAATCGAACTGGTTATTCTGTGTTTTATTTGCTAAATATGTAAACGCAGAAAAAAGGGCAATTTCGTGTTCTGGGGCACTGCGTGCCCCAGAATATGCGTACATTGATCATTTGAAAACAAAACATTTAAATGCATGCATTTGATAAATCTATAAACAAAAATAAATATGTAACCAAAAAAAGGCGATTTCGTGAATATGCGTATGTAGATCCTTTGAAAAGAAAACAGTTGAATGCATTTAGTTGCCGATGAAATTTCAAGAGATAATTACTTGAGTATTTTGTGATTTAATTTTATAGTTTGGTGATAATTTTGTTTTGTGTTGAGTGGAAATGGATGCTTTTTTGAGATTAGTGAACAATGCAGCGCGTCCAGAGTTATCTGCTGAGGAGCAAGACCTTCTTCAAAACGAGTTCGAAGTTTTTCTTCACAACGATGATGAAAATGGAACTGAAAACGTACCTATTGGCGGTGCAGATTTTCCTGCTGCAGATCATCCTATAGCAATTCCAAACGATTCAGATGATGAACAAGATTCTGATCAGGATGTTTCGGACGTTGATGATCCAAAGTGCGAGCATGAAGAAGGATGTACGCGTTTTACAAATCATGGAGGAAATTCGCGAACATGAAATTGCTGCTCAACAAGAACTGCAAGAAGTCAATGAGGAAGAACTACCAGCCATAGAACCAAATAAGGGAATGCGTTATAAGGCTTGGTATACCTAGGTACGCAACTAGGACAACATCATAGGCGTGCCGTGGACTGAAATCTGGCAGGGGCCAGGAGCCAAATGGCTCAGAATATACTACTTCTTCCGAAAGGCACACATTCTTTTCATACAAGTTCGTCCTTTTTGTGTTTACAGATTGGGTGTTCGTACACACAACGAATGATTAGTCCTAGGCTACGACTTTGAAATGTTTTCTACGTTGTTTTTCCAATAGTTGCAGTTGAAGGAAAGAATTTGAAAAAGTTCTTATGAATCCTCCATCGAGTAGCTACCATGCAAAAATCCTGTAAAAATGTCTTCACTTAATTTAGGGAACTGACTGTCTTTTAGTTTCGAGTAGCAACTAAAAGCGAGTCCTTAAAATTGGATTTAATGTTCATGATTGAGCGATTCGAGAATCTATCTTGAGTAGTAGCAGCGTCTTCAATTTGAAGATTTTTAGTGTTACCGAAGATTTGAAGACTTTGATGGCTATGTAGAAGTTTTTTTTTGTATTCTTAAGATATTTTCTTCAATTTCGATAACAAAAAAATTTAATTTATAAATTTATTTTCGCAATTCTCACTTAACAGCTTCGTTTTCGTTTATATTTTCTCATCTATATTCATGTTCAAAGTCAGTTAGTACCGGCAATACTGAATCTCGTTGTTTCAAAAACAATTTCCAATTATTTTGCTAAATTGAAAAAATCTTGTAAAGCTCTCGCTAGATCGTAAGAACAATGATTGTAAAATTCAAAACCGTCTTGTTATTTTCAAAAGTCAGTTCAGATTTGATTCGTTAATTTTAAAAGATTCTTTTATATTGTTTGTATTGTTAAAAAACATTTGACAAAAAAACAATTGACAAGTAAAGGGTTTGCGGTAGGATAGGAAGGAATTATTTTTCTGGAAGGGGCCAAATTTATTTCTCTGGGAGGGTCCAAGCCGGGATCTGGGGGGGTCCCGGCCCCTGCTGGACCCCCTCACGGCGCGCCTATGGACAACATCGTGCTGAAAACATTTCATATGATCTAGTGCTTCGGCTCTGCAATCGGTATCTAGATAACGGATACAATATCACTATGGATAACTTTTTTACAAGTATTCCATTGGCATTAGATTTGTGCGCAAGAAACACTACTATTATCGCCGCAATTGCCGAAACAGTTCACAGATCTAAAAGGTGTCTAACGTAGAGAAGTGTAGAAGTGTATTCATCAATTTTTTGCTTCTCAGATTGCATGAGCCTTGTGAGTTACGTATTGTTGTCAACTACACATGCGGATGAGGAAATAGATGAATCAACCAGAAAGCCTGAGATGATTATAGACTACAATGCGACCAAAGGAGGTGTTGACACGTTCGACCAAATGAATAGAACATACACTTATAGGCGCAAGACTAACCGTTGGCCTATGACACTATTTTTCAATATGGTCGACGTAGCAGCCCTTGCTGCTTATCGGATGTTCGGTATTACTAATCCCACATCCGGTACAAGAAAAAATGTAAGAAAACATTTTCTTAAAACTTTGGCTGTTGAATTGGCAAGTAAGCACATTCGAAATAGAATGGAAAAAGGTTCACTACGACAATCAGTGAAAACTGCCCTTTATTAATTGGTTTTGAAGCTACAACTCCAACAGTGTTCCCTGCAGTTCGGTCAAATAACAAACGTAATAGATGCGAAACATGCAAGGCAAACAAAATAAAGGAGACACCAAAACTACTGCTGTCTGTGATTTGTGCAACAACCCTGTTCAAAACATTTTATTCGGGTTTGTCAAAAATGCTACTTTCCGAACTCATCTCCCATAAGTGATACTGACTCAGAAGCTGAATCATGTCTGGATAATTCGACAACCCCATCTACCTCATCTGGACGACCACATTCAAAACGATCCAGAACCCATTCAACTGTTTACTTTTGGTATTATAGGTATTTAATTTATTATTTTGAATTAGTTTTTACTTTTCATTACTTTGTGAACATTTTTATTTTGGTTTCAATATGCACATAATTAATTTTTCGAAAATACAGACAATGTTTTATTTTCTCTCTTTTTTCCAAACTCATATCAGGTTGTGTAAATCAAGAAGGCTATTTAGCAAAGAAATAGCCGTATTTTCAACACACCACCCATACATTTTGTATGAAATGCATACTGGGGCACTGAGGGCCCCAAAGCACGATAAGTCCATTTCTTGAAGAGCACGGTTCCAGGGTTAACGACTTACAATAATACAATACAGATTAAAATTGTTGGCACCATATAGTCAGCTGATAAATTAAAAAAATATCAAAGGAATGCCTTCAGAGCGACGTTAATGCTTGTCAAGATTCCGAAATCTAGTTATCTAAATCTGGCGTACAATTTCTATCCTCACTGTACTAGCGGCTAACCACCACAACTAGTTTCTCTACAGTACTGAAAGTCAGTGGCCCCCCTCTTGGAAAAGCAATATGACCGCCACTGTCGTACACTATTGTTCATAAGTGTTTATCTACCCCAATATATTATGCGATATTTTACACCAATGTGACTTTTTCGTAATTTGTATAGAATTTTTTTTACTGAATCGATCAAAAAATATGTCAGAAGTAAAAATTTAAGAATTGACAATTCTTTTCTATCTAATCCAGACTTAGCTAACGAGTGGGTAAACACTTATGAGTATTGTACTTAGTTGCTTCATTTAAATTAATTTCAATTTTACGTACTTGATAGATAAATATCACTTGTAGAAAGTACAGTACTTGCAGTATTTTCAAAAATTTTTAGCTCGACGTTCATTCGTTTTTTTCAAAATCTACGTGCACAAATATTCCCGGTCTACAAACACTCATTTTACCGAAAGAACAGAATACCTCAAACCGAAAGAAAAAATAACATGTCGGACTCACGACGAATGCAAACAGACTGAGAAGAACATGTTCTTTCAAAAACGTTATTACTATCTAAAACAATTGAATAATGCAAGAGAAATCGAAAAAGCGTGCGAATTTAAACCAAAAAGTATTAGTTTGAAATCGCTCAGAATTGAAAGATGATTTTCTATATTTTTAAGGTTTATAACTAAATACTTTCGTAGAATAATTCTGAGCATGATCACTCCTTCCGAAAAATGTAAGACCATTTGTATTACCATATATGGTGATACTGACATTATTATGTGGTCAACTCATTGTTCTGAAAAATATATCCATAGATTAAATTTCAATACTATTTGATTAAAATACAATGTAAACTAATAATTTAATCCAAATGGTTCAGAACTTAATCCGTAATGTATTAAATATTAATGTAAGTATCTTAAAAGTTTATATTCTAAATCTAGATTTATTTGATTTGGCTGTAATACAATTCTGGTTTAAGACTTTAGTCCAAGATTTTTAACCGTGTGGATATTCGAAAACAACCTGGTTGTGAACTTGCTGTGTACACTGACGATACCGTCTTATACTCAAGCATGGACGTCATTTTTGGGGGGGGGGGGTTTGAATTATGTATTTTTATAGATTATATATAATATGTACCAGGTGTATAACCTTAAAACGAGCGTTGACACATAGATGGCGTTAGGGAGTGTGTTAAGCAGCCTAGGGACGCCATTTTTTATTTATTTAAGGGTTGGTTAGTTGTTAACATTAATCAGTGCATATCGTCACAAATTTCATTCAACAACATACGTTTGTCCTGTGCTGATCATGTCTAGTTTTTTGCCAGAAAAAGAGCATATGCGGGAAGCTCTGCTTTTTTACTTCCATTTGAAGAAAACGGCTGCGGAATGCTTGTGGAGACCTATGTTAACAATGTTTTAGCGGAATCAACGTGCAGGGCTTGGTTTCATCGATTCAAAGACGGCGATTTTGACCTGAGCGAGAAGTAGCGCGAAAATCGGTCGAGGAATGTTGAGGACTATCAATTGCAGGCTCTTTTGGACGAGGACGATACCCAATCGCAAAAAACGCTTGCCGAGCAATTGGATGTTACTCAAAAAGTCATTTCCAAGCGTCTACGTGCCATGGGAAAGGTTCAAAAGATCGGAAAATGGGTGCCGCATGAATTGAACGATAGGCAGATGGAGCGACGCCAAAACACATGCGAAATGTTGCTCGCCAGACACAGAAGAAAGTCGTTTCTCCATCGGATTGTGACTGGCGATGAAAAGTGGACTTATTTCGATAATCCAAAGCGCAGAAAATCGTGGGTTGATCCCGGTGAACCATTAACATCTACCGCAAGACCAAATCGCTTCGAACGGAAGACAATGTTGTGCGTTTGGTGGGATCAGCAGGGTATCGTCTACTATGACCTCTTAAAACCTGGTGAAACTGTCGATGCCCACCGCTACCACCAACAATTGATCAAATTGCACCGTGCTCTGCGTGTAAAAAGGTAGGAATATCAACAAAGACATGACGAGGTGATTTTCCTCCACAACAACGCACCATCGCACACGTCAAAACTGGTCCGCAATTACTTGGACACACTCAACTGGGAGGTGCTACCCCCTCCCGCTAATTCACTAGACCTGGCCCCTTTTGACTACCACTTGTTTTCGTCCATGGACCACGCGCTCGCTGAGCAGCACTACTGTTCTTACGAAGACGTCCGAAAATGGCTTGATGAGTGGTTTGCTTCGAAAGTGAAGGCATTTTTTTGGCGTGGTATCCAAAAATTGCATGAGAGATGGGAGAAATGTGTAGCTAGCGAGGGTGAGTACTTCGAATAAATTTGTTTTTGTTTTCTTTGAAAAATACATGTGTTTTTCTGACTAAAAAACGATCGTTTTAATGTTATACACCTGGTATATTTATGTATAAAAATATACATAAACATAACATCTTTTTTTAATTATAAATTCTGTTGTCTTTTAAAAATCCCACCTTGAATCCGCAATACCTTTAAAACATTTTGATCATTATTGAAAGAATTTTTAAGAGCTCCAGTGTTCAGTGACTTTTTGTTTTTTAATTTTTGTTTCAATGCGTTTTTATACTTGACTAAAATCAACAAAATGTAACATATATATACCCACAACAGGAAAGAAACACCAAGTATGGCGATGAAAATGCCAGTTTCAATTTTACAAGAACTATTGAGTCGTCGTGGAATAACTCCTAGCTATGAACTTGTCCAAATAGAAGCAGCAATTCATGAACCTACTTTCCGCTATCGCGTATCTTTTTCCGATAAAGATGTGGCGTTCACAGCTATGGGTGCAGGTCGCTCAAAGAAAGAAGCAAAACATGCAGCAGCGAGGGCGTTAATAGACCAAATGACAGGAGTAACAGTTCCAGATCGTTCGCCAACTACGTCCCAAAATACAGCGATCAATGGAGATGGTCAAAGTACACCGGTCAGTGGAACTAAGTATGTACGTTCTGGCAGTATTATTAAAACCCTTTAATATATCTTTATAAATTACAGTAATACTAGTTACGAGGAAAAGGTAACGGGCAATCCCATTGGTTGGCTACAGGAAATGTGTATGGCACGACGTTGGCCCCCACCAACGTATGAAACAGAAATGGAAGTTGGACTACCCCATGAAAGACAATTTACTATTGCCTGCACCATACTTGAATATAGGGAAGTCGGAAAAGGCAAAAGTAAAAAAGTTGCAAAGAGGCTAGCTGCTCATAAGATGTGGACAAGACTACAGGAAAATTCTTTGGATCAGAGTCAAATTAGCCAAATAATTGATGAAGATGGCCATGAAGAGGTAATTATCTTGATTTCAATTTTATGCGCAATTATCAAACAATTTAGAAGTCGGTAAAAGTGATGCAACATTTTTTATATTTTTTATATATTAAGTCCTGGGGCTTGGTTGCATCAAACATAGCGGTAAAACTATTGAGCTGTTGTTTCTTTAGGAAGAGATCCATAGGACACAGCTCCATTTTTAGGGAATTTCTTGAGGATCTGGTCAACTTTTGCACCGATTATATGATCCCGGTGAATGATTTTAAATCATCGTTCAGGGTTGTATACCCTGGAGTCTTCTCTGAGCAGTTGAGTGCAAGGGAGTCTTTTAAACTGCCGGATGCCTGCAGTGTATTCCAAGCTGAGATTCTGGCAGTGCTCCAGGCAGGTAACATCATGTTGATGGAGGGGATATTCGGTCGGGATATCTCATTCTACATTGACAGCCAGGCGGCTTTGAATGCATTGGAATCGGGGACTATTAAATCCCAGCTAGTAAAGCGCTGTCGAGAAGTGCTCAAGGTACTTTGTAGTCAGAATAGAGTACGCCTATGCTGGGTACCAGGGCACAGTGACGTGCGGACGGCATGGTAGAGGAGGTGGTTAATCCGCCATTAAACGTGCAGCAGACGCAGCGAACTTTAGATGGGAGGCGCTAACGAGCTGTAGGACTTCTAGGGCACTCTGGCCGAGGTTGGACAGACGAAAGGCTAGGGAGATATTGTCATGGAGTAGGGGAAGTCTGCGGCTACTTGTCGGAATACTGACAGGGCACTGCCTGCTAGGGAAGCATGCTATGCGTATGGGGATCGCTGACTCTTTTGGTGCCTAGTGTGCGCGGTGGCTCAGCGCTTCGTCTCTTCTTAGAACTAAAACCAAAACAGTCCTTAGGCAAATCTACCTAAAGATGGCGGGGTTCCTACGCATTTTAACATACCGGGTAGGAAGATCTAGTCGATTTCACTTTAATAACATTTGTGTTGACCCTTTTCTTACTAAAATAAAAAAACTGAGTTATTTTACTTTATTACTAAAAAAGGGCCCGGCTAATAAGCAACCGTACTGTTGCTCGGGGATTAAGCTGTAAGGAATATACGAGTATGTAAGTTATTGGCAGGACTGGGTACTTATAACGAAATACAGCTGCCCGACGGAATATCGGCCAGTTTGCAAATTTGCAGCAGTATGGATGGTACCTACTTGTTTTGTTATTTTTCCGACAATGTGTGGAAGTTGCTAACCTATTAAGAATATAAGCCTCATATTAACTCATTATAGTGAGAAGTGTGTCTATGATTCTTTTTAACAAAGACGTAGATAGTAGTTTTTTCTTCTTGCCTATACTTAGTGTACACTACACTTTAGGTGTATTACACTTAGTGTAGGATTACACCAATTTTGAACAGCCAAAAAGAACGCGTTAGTGCAGAAACATGACAGATAAAATTTCGAACTTTTTCATTTGCTTGATTCTTTCACTTTTGTCAATGAAAATGCATTGCTATACAACATTCTTCCAAGTGTAAATTGAAAACAGTAATTTCCCTATCGATAAACTAAAGGACGAGACTGACTTATAAGTCAGCGCTACAAACACGCTTTGAAGCATTACTAACTGACGAAGTGACAACCATCGATCAAGAGTGGACACAGTTGAGAGATGGTATCAGATCGACAGCAGAAGAGATCATAGGACTAAAATCCCAACAGAAACGTAATGACTGGTTCGATAATGAATGTAGTGACGCAATAACGAAAAAGAATGAGAAAGGAATACATAGAAAGACCGACGAGAGCCAAAAAGGAAAGATACGACGAGCTTAGGCAATTATCAAATAATATCTGCAGACGAAAGAAACTAAAACACAACAATGGCATAATTATAAGCCTAAATATCGACATGAACTGAAATAATCTTCGATCCGCATATACTGCCGTCAAACAAATAAGACAAGGCTATAAGCCACGAACAAACTTCTGTAAAGACAAGGAAGGAAGTATCCTTAGTGACGCAGAACAAATTAAACAAAGATGGGTTGAGTACTTTAAAAAGCTGCTAAACCCGAACAGAGTGACGCCGCCGACCCAAGTATTACACCAAGTGCTCCATCTGATGAGCAGGCAACAACTACGGTACCCACTGTCGGAGAAGTGGAAGCAGCCCTGCGCGACCTTAAAATACACAAATCACCTGGAGTTGATGCAATACCAGTGCAGCTCCTAAAGGGAGGTGGTCCATGCTTCGCCAATCTCCTACACAAAATCATGACAAAAATTTGGATTGAAGAAAAAATACTCGACGAATGGCGCCAGAGCATTATATGGCCAACTGCGATGTGAAAATTGCAGGGGCATATCATTGTTGTGTAGTGTTCTACAAAATACTGACGAAAGTAATTCAGAATCGGTTAAAGCCTTATACAGAAAGTATTATCGGTGAATACCAAGGTGGTTTCAGAACCGGACGATCTACTATTGACCAGATATTCTCAGTCAAACAAGTGCTAGAAAAATGCTGAGAGTATAACATTGACGTGCACCAGATCTTCGTGGACTTCCAACAGGCATACTATAGTATAGATCGTAATGTACTATATAAAATAATAATTGACTTCGGAATTCCATCAAAACTCGTCCGATTAACAAAAATGACCATGAGTGACACTGAATCCCCAGTACGAATACAAAACGAGCTTACCCAAAGCTTCCGAATAGAATTCGGCCTGAAGCAGGGAGATGGACTCGCTCCCATGCTCTTCAATGTGGCCCTGGAATATGTCATCAAAAAGGTACCCGTTGATAACAGAAGTACCCTACTAATCAAGTCCACTCAACTAGTGGTGTACGCGGATGACATTAACATCATGGCCAGATCTGTCCTAGACGCGAAGGAAGTCTTCCACTGTCTAGACTCAGCGGCAAAGGATGTCGGGTTAATGGTCAATGAGAATAAGACCAAGTTCATGACCCAAACAAGAAGAAACGCGCAAACTAGACAAAATATGAGGGTGGGGGACTACAACCTGGAGAATGTGGATCATTTCTCATACTTGGGATCACACCTTGTAATAGACGGCAACGAACGGGACGAATTGAAAAAAGTGCACAGGCTGGGCGAACTTCGCATATACAAGACCATAATAAGACCTGTGCTGCTATATGCAAGCGAAACGTGGACTCTCACCCAAGCGTCTGAAAAATCAATAGACGCTTTTGAACGACGAATTCTTCGAAGAATTTTGGGACCAGTAAGAGAAGGCACTGAATGGCGTATCCGGTACAACAACGAGTTGTATAACATCTATGACGACCCAGCCGCATCGACTCTTATAAAATTTCGTAAGCTGCAATGGGCAGGCCATGTGGAGCGAATGGACGACGGAAGAATTCCCAAACGCACACTGAAAGGTAGAGCTCAGGGCAAAGGACCGGTGGGAAAACCGCGGAAAAGATACGAGGACTCAGTTGACGTAGATTGCAGATCGCTTCTTAGATGCACAAATTGGAGGACGCGGGCGCTGAACCGATATGACTTCAGACAATGTATCCTGCAGGCCCTGGCCCGACTTGGGCTGTCGCGCCATTGATGATGATGATTTCCCTAAATACTAAAATTCAATTTTATCTGCATACAGCCATCAAGTTTGACAGATGGTAAACTACACTTTCTTACACCTGCTCTCGAGCGAGTGTAAAACGTGTAATCTTTCTACACTTTTTCTATCTACACTCAGTAAAAGAACAGCTACCTCTGACTCGTATACTTTCTGCACTAGTGTCGATAGTGTAGGCAAAAAGAACAAACCTAATCTAAAACTTGACGTCCTGAACGCGTATGAGGAATATTGTGCAACGCCATGTGCAATGCAACAATAGGCATCACGCATCGTATCATTCCTTTGATGTGACGGCAAAAACCCGCCAAATGACCGATCGGGTTCGTTGCGTTTCTTTGTATCATATTTTGCTACGGAACGAAGATACGTTTGCTGTATCCACTGATACGCAATGAGAATACAATACGCAGAAATGCAAAAAATAGATACCGGCCTTAATGAGATGCATTTTACAATAGAATGTCTCGGTTCGAGCCTTAGAACTCTTCGTCTCAGTGTTTATACTCTATATGAAATCATATAGAGTATTATAAATTTAATCCAGCCCAAAAGTTTGTAACGCATAGAGCCAAGCCTCGGACGAAAAAAAGTTATATATTATTTTTTGTTTATTTGTGGCCAAAAACCTCAAATCCGCCTAACGTCCGTCCGTCCGTCCGTCCGTCTGTCCGTGAACACGATAACTCAAGAACGCCTTCACCTAGGATCTTGAAATTTTGAATCTGGATGTTTGGTTGAATTTGTAAGGCTAAGTTCGTTAACGGGCAAAATCGTCCTAATCCTTCGGGTAGCTGCCATACGAAATGTCCTTAAAACACGTGTTCAACAATGTTTTTCGATAGCTTTTGAACGCTTCAAGCTACGAATTTGAAATTTTCTACACGTTCATTTTTAAATGGTTCCAAGGAAAAGGATAAATAAATAAGAAATCAAGTGAGTCCTTCCTGCACCTCCCATGTGAAAGTCCTTCAAAAAGGACATTTTTTTTCTATAACTTACCCAGTTCAAGATATGAAAATAAACACTGAATATTGTCTTTTAGTTTTGGGTAGCAATCTAATGGCAGTCCTTAATAAAGGACATACAACATGCACACACGTAATTCTACTTTATCCCCAACTACAATATAAATCGGAGTTCAGTATTCATCTAGAGTATTATACGATTGGCTTGCAGCCGATCGTGACTGCAGTATGTTTTTGTTTTGCATTTGGTTCCACTGTTATACGTATATGAGTGGTTTAGCGGAAGAGTTGTCTTAGTAACAAACAATTCATTATTTCTTAGGAACTCTTCCACTGAACCACTTATATATAAGTTACATGTTTCAACTTTGTTTCTGAGATATAAAACAAAGATATTTATTTAAAAAATTTCCACTTAAAGGAGTCCACCAAATCTACCCACTAAACACTTGGAATTTATTATCTCAAAGGCTTTGTCAGATACGCCTTCAAATACGTTCGCGTACGGTACCGCGGACAGGCGGATTGTATTTTTAGCCCTAAAACATGAAAATACAAAATATCAGAGTAGCATTTTTTTAAAGTTGGTTTCAATAATTTATTTTTGAACTAATAAAGTAAACATGACGTAGAAAATAAATTTAAATTATGATTTTATTTTCTGTAGTTCTTCAGAGTGTACTGAGAATCGGCGATGGTAAAGTCACAAATTTCGTAATTTTTGGGAGTTAGTTTTGTAATAAAATAGGAATGCAACTTTCATGTATTGTAAATGTGAATCATTGAAATAAAAAATCTGCCAATAGTCTGGGCGAAACTTTATTATTTTTCGGGTCAAAGTTCGGGAGCGGTCAAAGTCGGAATGTATCATGAGTTGCTTCGAAATTATTAGATTTCTTGAAAAAATATTTTTGTTCTTAATATAAAAATATTTAAAATAGAGATTTTTAGCCGATTAAATATTGAAAAAGTCCGTGTAGACTATTCGAATTTCAGTACATTATGTACACTAAAAGCCCATAGAAGCAAAAACGAATTTGTTGCCTTATCAGAATTAAGAGATGTGACGAATTGTTAAAACGTATATAAACCCATTACTTCCACTTGGGGTTTGAATTTCGAAAAAATTGTGAAACAGGATTTTAAACGATTTCATAAGAAGCAACTTGATATCTCATGAGACAAGACGGATTTTGAAAAATTTGTGAAAACGTAAGCAAACCCTTCACACCTAATTGGTTCTGGAAATTCGAAAAATCGTGAATTGGTTGGCCGTAATAATCAATTTTATATCTCATCAGAACTAAGGGATGGCAAAAATTGTGAAAACATATACAAACCCTTGGGGGTTGAATATAGAAAAATTGAGAAATAAGTTTGTAGGCGATTATATAAAAAGTCTGTGGAAATGAAAAGCGATCTAATATCTCATCGAACCTAAGAAATATGTCGAAACTTTGAAAAGCATACAACCCCCTTACACCCATTAGGATTGAATATCTAAAATACAGAAATTGATTTTTTGTCTTTTTTATATAGGAAACCTTGGGAAGTAAAAGTGAATTCGATATATCACCAGATATGCAACCTCCTTCCACCCACTTGGGGGTTGAATATCCAAAAATCCTGAAAGAAATTAATAAATAAATATGAAGACAGCACGAGAAAGTAGGAACCAATTCAATTTCTTATCACTTCTAAAAGAAATGACGGAACTCGTGAAAACGTGTTCAACCCGTTTATACCCTCTTAGGGGCTGAAAAAGGAAAAAACTTAAAAACAAGTTTTAGGCGATTATTACGCAAGCACGTGAAAGTGAAAAGATATTCGATATCTGATAAGACCTGGGGATATAGTAGAATTCGTGAAAAAGTTTACAACCCCCTTTGCATCACCTTAGGGGTCGAATTTTAAAAAATTCTGAAAACACTTTCTAGGTATTTATATGAAGAAACCGTAGAATAAAAATGAATTCAATATTTGAGAAGACCTAATAGATATGACGAAAACCGTGAAAATATATGCATTCCATTTTCACTGATAATTTTTTTTGCCCCCCCTCCCGAACGCCAATGGATATTTGAAATTTTTTTTTATCTAAATTAGTTTTCTAGTTGATTTACATAAACGTACCGAGTTTGAACTTTGTAGCATAAGCCGTTCTAAAGATAGGAAAAACACCCTCCACCCCCGTACCATACTACCCCTATAAAAAATTATATTTTTCCAAGATGCTACTAATATAGCTCTATCTAAATATCAAGTTTCAGCATTATATCATTATAGGTTGTCGAGATATTAAAATCGGAACTTTTTCCTTTTCACCCTCCCCCACCCTCACCCTCTACACCCTTATTTCCAAAATTTTGTTTTCTGCTAGGGGTCTATTAGGCCTACTTCTGGTAAAAATTTTAAGCATCCATCTTACACGGTTCTTGAGATATGAGACGTGATTTTTTAGAAAAATTCTTATCCCCTCCACTTTCTTGCTCCAACGCCCCCTTAAAAAATTTTACTTTCAGCAGACTTCATTTATAAACCTTTATACACAAATCAAATTTTATTTGTCTAGTGCAATTGGTTCGTGAGATATCGTAATCTAAAGTTTTTCACCCCCACCCCCGTACGCCACTGCCCCAACTCAAATTTTTGTTTTCGATCTATTCTCCTAGTATACCTACAGATACTTATTAAGTTTCAATTTTGTGACATTAACCGTTTAGGAGATATGGATTTTAGAAAGTGTCGATCTCACCTTTTTTGCGTTTCGGACGCATTATTTCTCCCCCCACTCCCAAACCCCTTCACCAATATCTGCAATTTTTTTGCAAATGGGTCCACTACTAAAGCTCTATATAAATTCAAAATTTCAGCCTCCTAGAATAAGCGGTTGCTGAGATCTAGAAACCAAAATTTTCCGTCTAAAACACTTCCCCCTCCTCCCCCCTCACACCCCCATCCCTCCAAATTTGGCCACTTTAAGGGGACTGCCCACTCTACCCACGAAAAAAAATTCAACTAAATAGCTCAAAGGGTTTGGGTGCTACGAGCCTTCAAACAATTTTGCGTACACCGGTAGACGTACGGCGTACGGCGTACGGCGTACGGCGGACAGACGGACTGAAATTTTTTTTTGCTTTTTTCGTATCTACTCGTTATGAAACGTAAAAAAAAAATTTTGAGGGTAGCAAATTTTTTTTTTTTAAAAATCGATAACAATACTGTATTATTGAAATAATAAAGTAAAACGATGAAGAGAAAATGCGAGATATGACCATATCACCTCGCCTTTTCCATTTACAGAATGAGACCCGCTGCTCTACAATAATTTCGGCTAATGCGCGAACATTATATTTAAGTAATAACACATTTTGTTTGTCAAATTAAGGAAGTAAACGACCTTGAAATTGTAGACAAAATAAATTCAACTTTGATTACGCCAGACCACAGTTCGTTCGCGAGCTTTTGTTGCTTCATCGAAACAAAAATATTTATTTATATCTAATTTCTGATTTATATTATTCTTCAACTTTAATTGTAAACAGATACGTACTTGCTTATTAACAGAAAATTATGTCTTTCACAGAATCGAGTAATCTTGAATCCATATGCAGATCTTAAAGACGCTCATATACCAACTTTGACAACTGCCTATAGTCAGAAAGTTGCTCAATTTCATAAGACGCTTAAAGCTTCAACTGGAGATAAATTGTCGAAACTACAGGTAAAAATAATTTTCAATATACATACAGGGTGCGCCATCTTTTATATCGGTATGTAAACATTGAATAACTTTAAAAAAACAACTGATATTTATATGTGAGGTATTTTTATTCAATTTGGTCCTTTCGAATTTATTTGGATTAGTTTTTGAATACAACATCAATCGAGTGGCTGCCTCTATTGGCCATAGCAAAATGTGCCCTTTTTGCTGCGTTTTCCATTACTTGTTCGAGCATCTCGGGCGGTATAGCGATGATTTCGGCACGAATGTTTGCTTTGAGCTCGTCAATGGCCTGAGGCTTGCTGGTGGACACTTACAAAGAAGTCCGGAGGATTCAAATCTGGAGATCTCGGTGGCCCAGTGATGCCAACTCGTGGGGAATTCCCCTTTTCGTGGGAAATTTTAGTCTAAATTTTATTGAAAGGGGAAAAGGGGAATCAGCACTATTCGAGATCAATTATGGGGAAAACCAAAACTCTCTGAAATTCCTTACCACAAGCACAACACCGACTTCAACGTCGACTTGTGGCGACTAGAAAAACGAAGCAGACATTCTTATTTCGTTGCGTCTAATAAGTATTATTGCGTCTCATTGTTTACAAGGGATCGTATGTAGGTTTAGGAGTCACATATAAGTCCAACTGGCCACCACGTGACTCATTATCCAGTCACAGTCATCTGACGAATCAATAACAGGATAAGCCCTGGCTACTGCCATTGAGGATATGACAGTTGAAAAACCTTCAGTGGCGAAGCCAGTTTAAGAGAGTGTTGAACTAGGTCCGAAGGAGCTTTTTTGTCATCGGATGGTACTCGCTCATCAGAGAGTGTATCATGCTGGTATTGCTGAGGATTTTTCTATATATGCGATACAGAAACAAACTCGTTTCCACGAATTATATATTAGTGAAATTTGCCATAGCCTAATTTTGATGGATTTTGATTCACAGACTAAGTGCGCGACATCAAATCCAACCAACAGCAATTTTATTTTTCCTAATTTTAATAAGAATGGGACTATCATGTCCTCAATGGCGGTATCCAAGACGGCGATTGGTCCCAGTCGGACTTTCGTGTTGGTGTTTCTCACTAGAAACTCATATGACGTCAAAAACAACCAAAAAATTCTTAAAATCAGCTTCTATGGTAGCATTAACCATGAAAAAATTCCATTCTCATATAGTGGTTTATCTTTATTTAATCAAATAACTGCTTTACTCCATCTTTCTTATTTTATGTATATGTACAATAGTTTTTTTTCGTAATACAATAAAAAGGTTTTTTGCTTTATGATTAATAAAACCCTTTACTCCTGTAGAATTATTCTTTATGGGGAAACTGTGGGAAATTCCATTGCGAATAATGGGGAAAAAGAGGAATTTTGGGCTCAATCGTGGGGAATTTTACACAAAATGGTTGGGAACACTGCGGTGGCCAGTCAATGTCGCCTCTTTTCGACATCAGACGTCCAGGGAATTTTCGTTGCAGCAACTGAATTGTTTCATTTGCAGTGTGGCATGGCGCACCGTCTTGTTGAAAACAGTAACTATCCAGACGCATTTGCGGGCAGACATAATGAGCTAACATCCACCGATATTGCTTTCCATCGACTGTTTCGTTTTGTCGGAAAAAAAATGGCCCAATGACGGCTTTGGCGCAAACAGTCACATCATGCAATGGCGTTTCATGGATCTCTTGTGGATTCTCCGTTCCCCAAATGCGGCAATTTTACTTATTAACGCCGCCAAAGAGTGTGAAATGGGCCTCGTCGGTCATCAAAATTTGCTTCCAAGAATCAGGTTCAGTGTCAACCATTCGAGCGACTGTTTGACCGTATTCCAAGCGACGTGGACGGTCCGTCGGCAATATTCTTCTGAATTGACGTTTCCAAAACTTGTCCAATCAAGTCAATCTGTTGAAAAATTTCTAAAGTTATTCAATGTTTACATACCGACATAAAAGATGGCGCACCCTGTATATATTAATAATTATTATAATTATCACATAATAAAATAAATATAATTACTTAGTTATAAAAAAGAAAGGAATGATTCCATAGTAATAATTAAGTGTACGAGGGAGGTTAAACGTACTCGGAATCAGGTAGTAATTAACTATAAGTACTATTTTCATTGATTGGATATCGTAACTATATGGCTCAGTAGTATAAGTACTAATGATGGAGCTGATTCTGGAATTGTCCTTCTTGTTTTCGTCTTGTGGCCAAGTCAAAATCGAAGAAAATTTAAAATATGGTATGGTGGCATTAATAATTTGAAAGTGGTATGGTATTTTCAAAGCAGGCAGAGAAAGTCGCGAAGATTATCCCGCGGTCTGGAAGACAGCAAAACTAAAAAAATTAATATAGCAGTATGTGAGTTTGAAGAATTGGCGGATAATTTCAGAATGCTTCAAACTAAAAATATGAAATTTTTCCCAATTTTACGTTTCAATGGTTTCAATATATGCATTAGTATGAGGACAGTCTAGTGAGTCCTTTATGCAGCTACCATACAAAGATCCTTGGAAACCTACTATAACTGGAGAAATCGTCTCTAGGAAGTGGACATTTTACAGAAATTAGTTTTGAGAAATCTCCTCGCTGCTTCGGGTAGCTCCAATACAAAAGTCCACGAGTGTTTGCTGATAACGTCAGAACGCTTCTAGCTAGGAATTTGAAATTTTATACATATTAATTTTTAAATAGGTGGGTAGGTAGGTACGTGCGGTTGCCTGTAATAAAAACAGACACACTTAGTCCTAAATGGTCCGTTGTGTTACCTCAGGATTATAAAATTCGATTCTACTATCTAAACCATTTTGAGATTTATCTTCGGACCATTAGTTAGTTCTGTCTGTTTGTTGCGACTACTGGATACTTTCTGTTAATATTTTTCATCTTTTTATTGTTTTTTTTTATTCCAGACAACATCTCTCAATGATCAGGATATAAATTTCGTGCAATTTCTCGAGGAGATTGCTGCTGAGCAACATTTCGAAGTCACATACGTTGATATTGAAGAGAAGACGTATTCTGGACGTTATCAATGTTTGGTTCAACTATCAACCCTTCCAGTGGCTGTGTGTAAAGGATCAGGGCGCATATCAAAGGACGCCAAGTCCAGCGCAGCTCGGAATGCTCTTAAATATTTAAAAATAATGACATTAAAATGAATACAATTATAAACAACAAGAGTTTTTTCAACCCAGAATGAAAATACAGTCAACTATAAATACTGCGCGTACTAGCAATTAAAATGTTTTCAAATTTTTAATCCGATTTTTAATAATGGATGTATTATTGAAGATTATCAAAATTGTTGATCCGAAACTGTTGAAAAATTGCCTCTGTATGTACTGTCGACTGTAATTCACAAATGTTGGCAACTACTTACTTTTAATTTAATTGACTGTATTTTTTTAATTGAAATTCAAAATAATATAACCTGATTAAACTGCATTAAATTTTTGTTTGCTATTTAATATATTATATGTACGTGAATTGATGTTGTCTTAATTGTCTTAATATTATATTATAAAAAATATAAATCGTATAATATTTTATAATCATATTAAGAAGAGCAGAAATTAAATACAAAAATCACTAGTAAACATGCATTTGAGTTTGATATAATATTAATTATCACATGAAAGTTTGTATTAAAAATAAAGAAAATGATGCCGTGAATATAACCAATTCTTCTAAAACATAAACATGTTATATAAAGGACCGCAATTTTTGACGGTCGCCATCGAAGGAGAAGAGTCAACGTTCACAGCATCCAAGCGCTCTTTGATTTCGCTGCGCGATTTCCCTTCCAAAAACAAGAATCGAATCACCGACCGATATTGCTCTTTTTCCATTTTTCTAAAATCCGCGGACACTCCCGCTTCCACACGCGGTCAAAACAAAACTACGAGTCCGATTCGGCTGAAATTTTGACTGTAGCCGTCTACGAGAATGTACTACACAGTGCTGCCAGTCGTACGATTTTCATCGTACATGTACGATATTCCCGCCTTATGTACGATGAGAACCCTGCATCGTACTCAAAATGTACGATTTTTCAATTATTATGTCGAAATTAAAAAATCTGCCAATGGTCTGGGCGAAACTTTATTATTTTTCGGGTCAAAGCTCGGGAGCGGTCAAAGTCGGAGTGTATCATGAGTTGCTTCGAGATTATTAGATTTCTTGGAAAATTAATTTTGTTCTTAAAATAAAAATATTTAAAATAGCGATTTTTAGCCGATTAAACATTGGAAAATTTCTTTCTTCTTATCATTTATACTCTCTTAGGAGCTGAAAAAGGAAAAAACTTAAAAACAAGTTTTAGGCGATTATTACGCAAGTACGTGAAAGTGAAAAGATATTTGATATCTGATAAGACCTGGGGATATAGTAGAATTCGTGAGTTTTCAACCCCCTTTGCACCCCCTTAGGGGTCGAATTTTAAAAAATCCTGAAAACACTTTCTAGGTATTTATATGAAGAAGATGTACAATAAAAATGAATTCAATATTTGGGAAGACCTAATAGATATGACGAAAACCGTGAAAATATATGCATTCCATTTTCACCGATAATTTTTTTTGCCACCCCTCCGAACGCCAATGGATATTTGAAATTTTTTTTTATCTAAATTAGTTTTCTAGTTGATCTACATAAACATACCGAGTTTCAATTTTGTAGCATAAGCCGTTCTACGGCCCCACCACTCAATTTTTTTCCCTACTAGAGGTCTACCGATCCCAGCTCCTGTAAAATTTTCAAGATCATATCTGATACGGTTTCTGAGATATAAAAATGGCATTTTTTGAGAAATTGCTATCCCACTACTTTCGTGCCCCACCTCCCACCTCAAAAAATTTACGTTCATTAGACTCCTCTTGTTATCCCATATACAGAATCAAAATTTTATCTTCCTGGTGCAATTGGTTCGGAAGATATTGTAATCCAAAGTTTTTCACCCCCCAACCCCACACCCCACCACCCCCCTTACACATTTTAGCCTTTGTCTAGTCTTCAAGTATCCCTAAGGGCAACCACAAAGTTTCAATCTTTTGACATCAATGGTTCAGGAGATATCGATTTTAGAATGTTTCAATCCCGGCTTTCTAGCGTTTTGGACTCATTGTTTTCCCCCTACTTCCACACTTCTCAACCCTTATCGATAAGTTTTTGCAAATGAGTCCACTATCATAGTACTACATAAGTTCCAAGTTTCAGCCTCCTAGCGTAACTGGATCCTGAGATCTGGAAACCAAAATTTTTCGTCTAAAATGCTACCCCCTCGTCTCTCCTTACACCCCCACCCCCTTAAAAGATACCATCCGTAGGGGTTCACCCAATCTACCCACCATAAAAATTTCAACTTAATACCTCAACGGGTTTGGGAGCTACGCGCCTTCAAACGATTTTGCTTACGGCGTACGGCGGACGGCGGACGGCGTATACGGCGGACAGACGGACATTTTTTTTTTGCTTTTTTGCTGTTTACTAGTCCTAAAGCGTGAAAATACAAAATTTCAGGGTAGCAAATTTTTATGAAATTTCAGGTCGATCACAATACTTTATTATTAAAAAATAATGAAGTAAAAAACTGTCTAGGAAACTTGCATGCGCATATAATTAGGGGAGCATCTCGCATGTGTGCAACATATGCATTGTATGTGTTTCTTGCTTTCACTCTTTTACCCCTAGACTATGAATCTGACTGCCATGTCTCTCATGTCTCCTCCCAACCTATTGCCAGATTTCCTGCTACAATCGGGGGTGGTGAGAACTGAGAGTAGTGATGTCTATCGAACTGAAAAACCTTGGTGAGTGTTCATCCCTTTGAAACTGCTCGAACGTGGTACAAGAAGGGATGTTGGGCGGCAGTGCGTGCGCAGGAATCGCTTTGTGGGATATCGCCGGTCTTTCGGTCCGAGGATAGGGTTGAGTGCTCTTCTCGTCTCCCCTGGCGCTTGCACTTTTTGCGATAGCTTAAGGCTGTAGTTTATTTTACCTGTATTGGGGTAGTTCTCGGCATTTATGCATTTTGATTATAAGTCTCAACAAGTGCAAGTGCAAGTGTTCCACCATTTTAAGCAAATTCGTTATTCGGGAGTGAAATATAAAATTTCAAATTTAGTAAAATATGTGGTGCATAGTTTGTTGCAAGTGTCATGTTTACTACAAACAAGTGCATTTTTGAATTTATCAACTTGGTTTTATTTCGAAAGATGTGATATCTTGAACTGGGTAAGTAATCGAAAAAAATGTCCTTTTTGAAGGACTTTCACATGGGAGGTGCAGGAAGGACTCACTCGATTTCTTACATATTTATCCTTTTCCTTGGAACCATTCAAAAATGAACGTGTACAAAATTTCAAATTCGTAGCTTGAAGCGTTCAAAACTTATCGGAAAATATTGTTTAACACATGTCTTAAGGATATTTTATATGGCAGCTACCAGAAGGAGTAAAAGGATTTCGCTGACTAGTAAACTCAAACTTCCTTTTTACTCAAAACTAACTTGTACAAAATTCCGAATTCGTAGCTAAAAGATTACTTGAGTTATTGTGAGTTTTGTAAGTTAAGTGAATACATTTTGACAGGATATTTGTATGGCAGCTACATGAAGGACTAAAAGGATTTTCTTCATAATCATATATTTAGCTCGAACTATTGGAAAAATAACACATACAAAATTTCAAAGACGTAGCTTAAACCCTTCTGAAGTTATCGACCTATATTCTTGAACACGTGTTTTTAGGACATTTTGTATGGCAGCTACCCGAAGGAGTATTACGATTGTGCCCGCTAACGAACTTAGCCTTACAAATTCAACCAAACAACCAGATTCAAAATTTCAAGATCCTAGGTGAGAGCGTTCTTGAGTTATCGTGTTCACGGACAGACGGCCGGACGGACGGACGGACGTCAGGCGGATTTGAGGTTTTTGGCCACAAATAAACAAAAAATAATATATAACTTTTTTTCGTCCGAGGCTTGGTTCTATGCGTTACAAACTTTTGGGCCGGATTAAACTTATAATACTCTATATGATTTCATCTAGAGTATAATAATTTACTACCCTCAAAAATTCTAAACAAATGAATACCATTTGGCAACAAATTTACATTTAGAGGAGGGCTTGTAAATTCCTCAATAGATAAAATTATTATGTCGTTCAAAATTGCAGACAAATCTACAACATAGGACGAGAAATGGAAATCATAGGAACACACTTTAAATTCAATGCAAATTAAAAAGAGCATTTCTTTATCTTTACATTTCTTTATTTCTTATACTAGCGAATATATTTTTAATTTTAAAGATGCGTTTTTCGTTATTCTTAATTATGGCAATGTAAAAATTTATTTTACAATTAGTCCCTTTACATATTATTTCTTCAATTGAACGAAAATCTTCTTTAGAGATATTAAGCTCAGATAATAATTTGCAATAACATCTCTCTTTGCAAATATCTCTCAATTCTTTCTTAGGAGATATAATAATATTTTTTTCAAATCCTTTACCTTTTAAAATATGATTTGAGAATTGCATAGAAGACTTCAGAGAAAGTGAGTAGCATGTATTTCGACTATTACTTTATTATTTTTTAATAATAAAGTATTGTGATCGACCTGAAATTTCAAAAAAGTTTGCTACCCTGAAATTTTGTATTTACACGTTTTAGGACTAGTAAGCACCAAAAAAGCAAAAAAAAAAAATGTCCGTCTGTCCGCCGTAGACGCCGTACGCCGTACGCAAAATCGTTTGAAGGCGCGTAGCTCCCAAACCCGTTGCGATATTAAATTGAAATTTTTATGGTGAGTAGATTGGGTGAACCCCTACGACTGGTATATTTACAAGGGGTGGGGGTACTAGGGGAGAGGAGAGGATAGCATTTTAGATGAAAAATTTTGGTTTCTAGATCTCAGGAACCACTTATGCTAGGAGGCTGAAACTTGGAACTTATGTAGTACTATGATAATGGACTCAATTGCAAAAAAATGGTCGACATTGGTTAAGGGGTGTGGAAGTGGGGGGGGGGGGGAATTAATGAGTCTTTAACGACTGAAAGACGGGATTGAAACATTCTAAAATCGATATCTCCTGAACAATAAATGTCAGAAGATTGAAACTTTGTTGCTGTCCTTAGGGATACTTCAAGATTGGACAAGGGTTCAAATGTTTAAGAGTGGTGGTGGCGTGTGGGGGTGGGGGTGAAAAACTTTGGATTACAATATCTTCCGAACCAATTACACCAGGAAGATAAAATTTAGTTTCTGTATATGGGATCACAAGAGGAGTCTACCGAAACTAAATTTTTTGAGGGGGGAGGTGAAGCACGAAAGTGGGGGGACAGCAATTTTTCAAAAAATGTAATTTTTATATCTCAGAAACCGTATCAGATATGATCTTGAAAATTTTACAGGAGTTGGGTTCGATAAACTTCTAGTAGGAAAAAAAATGTTGGTGGTGTGGGTGTTAGGGGTGATGGTGAAAGGGGGTAGAAAGGAAAACATTCTGATTTTTATTTCTCGAAAACCATAATGAATAGAAAGCTAACAATTTAAGATTATATAGAGCCGCTATGGAGACATCCTAGAAAAATAAAATTTTTGATAGGGGTATCATGGTACGGGGGAGAGGGGTGGTTTCTTATATCTCAGAAACGGCTAATGCTAGAAAGTTGAAATTTAGTACGTATATGTAGATGTACTATTAGAGTAATTATAGCAAAAAAAAATTTATATTTTTATTGGCGTTCAGAGGTTGAGTTAATCCACATTTTCACAAACTTCGTTAAAACTTTTAGACATGTCAAGCTATCAAAGCAATTTTACTTCTGCGGGCTATTTATATAAGTGCCTAGTAACGATCTTCAAAATTTTTCGATATCCAACCCCTAAGGGGGTGTTAAGTGGTTGTGTACATATTCACGAATTCTGATATATTTCTTAGGTATATTGAGATTTTGAATTCACTTTTACTTCTATAAGCTTTAAACGTAGTCGGGGAAAAACCCGATTTAAGTATTTTTCTCAATGAAACCCACTGGGGGTATTGTTCAAGTTTTCACTGATTCCGAAAATCTCTTAGGTTTAATGTGATCGAATTCGCTTTTAATACTTTGAATTATTCTACACTCAGAAAAATACTTCCCTATCTGTAAGAAAAATAGCCATGTAATCAAAGAAAATTGATAATGATTTGGCGCCAAAGAACGTTATACTCTACCAGTAGAATGGAATTACTTCAATTCAAAGAAATTAAATTTTACTGCATTTGCGTAAAATTTTCGTCATTTTAGGAAAATGATTACTTATTTCAAAGAAGTTATTTCCAAAGATCAAAGACAAGGACGTACTTCATATCCACAAATAAAGGAAATTCTTTTCAGTATTCCAGTGACCATTAATTTGAATGGAGTAAAATTTCTACTGAATGAAGAAATTCGTTCGTTGTATTATAGAGAGACTTTCTAACATAAAAATAAAATTTTCTGTCATAATAACGAATGCATTTTTATTTAAATTTTTCATTTCAAATAAATTAAATACAAATTTAATGTTCTTACTAAATTGTAATTAAAAAATAAAGGTTTTCACAAGATGATAAATAAAAAAAAATACTTTTTCTAGTTTACAATTTGATTTTAGTTTATTTTTAGACATATTGGGAGTACTTGTTTTCAAAAAAAAACTTTCGGTCTTAAAAATGTTTGATTATTTACTTTATACAAATGTACTGGGGGAAATTTGATGTCGTTCACATTCAATAAAACCAAATTGCCTCGCTCTTTTTCGATTACATAAGACAAATAATGTTTTTTAAAGTACAAAACTTGGAGTTCTAGGCATAATATTAGTACTTTTTCATGATTTTTCAATATTTCTTTAATTTCAAATGCCCTGAAAGTTGAATTGTAAATATAAATTATGTAGTCTTTTTTATACAGTGTACCACATTTTTTTTTAAGACTCAAATGACATGAATATGATTGTATTTCCTCATCATTTATTTTTTCTTTTAATTCATTATAAAATGTTGAGCATTGTACACTCCACTCTTTTTTACTGAAAATATGAGATGCATGTTTAAAATTTATAATGAATTCAGAAAAAACTAGAGAATACTTTAAAGATAAGGAAAGTGCCACATTTTTTCTCGAATTTATATTCTTTGTGTATGATTTCAATTGTCTGTGTTTAGATTCAAAAGAGAAAGTCCACAAATATTTAAGAGGACCCGATTGTTTTATGATTCTGCAATAATGATTTAAAAAATGATGTTTTGGTTTTAGCGTGTCAGAAAAAATTTTTGTATACTCCCTGTTGTGCAGAACTATGTGCTGTTTCAAATTGATAATAACTGTAAAGAAGGAGATAAATTTCCATTTTCTGATTCGCCATAATTAAAAATTTGTTTTCGAATATTCAAAAATTCCAAATCGAATGTTTTTCGTTACCTAAATTGTGTAATACAGTTTGCACTTTATTTTTAATACAATAAGTGATAATTGTAGTAACATCCTTTTGTAAATCTAGTGTTTCTTTTCTAGCCATATTTTTTTTAGCATAATGTTTCAGTGAAAACTCATGAGAACTTTTTCTTAAGTTACCTAAATCTACATATTCATAATTTTACTTTATTATTTTTTAATAATAAAGTATTGTGATCGACCTGAAATTTCAAAAAAGTTTACTACCCTGAAATTTTGTATTTACATGTTTTAGGACTAGTAAACACCAAAAAAGCAAAAAAAAAAAAAAAATGTCCGTCTGTCCGCCGTAGACGCCGTACGCCGTCCGCCGTCCGCCGTCCGCCGTCCGCCGTACGCCGTACGCCGTACGCAAAATCGTTTGAAGGCGCGTAGCTTCCAAACCCGTTGAGATATTAAATTGAAATTTTTATGGTGGGTAGATTGGGTGAACCCCTACGACTGGTATATTTTTAAGGGGTGGGGGTACAAGGGGAGAGGAGAGGGGAGCGTTTTAGACGAAAAATTTTGGTTTCTAGATCTCAGGAACCACTTATGCTAGGAGGCTGCAACTTGGAACTTATATAGTACTATGATAATGGACTCAATTGCAAAAAAATAGTCGATCTTGGTTAAGGGGTGTGGAAGTGGGGGGGAAAACAATGAGTCTTTAACGCATGAAAGCCGGGATTGAAACATTCTGAAATCGATATCTCCTGAACTATTGATGTCAGAAGATTGAAACTTTGTTGTTGTCCTTAGGGATACTTCAAGATTAGACAAGGGCTAAAATTTTTAGGAGGGGTGGTGGGGTGTGGGGGTGGGGGGTGAAAAACTTTGGATTACAATATCTTATGAACCAATTACACCAGGAAGATAAAATTTAGTTTCTGTATATGAGATCACAAGAGGAGTCTACCGAAACTAAATTTTTTGAGGGGGAGCACGAAAGTGGGGGGATACCAATTTCTCAAAAAATGTCATTTTTATATCTCAGAAACCGTGTCAGATATGATCTTGAAAATTTTACAGGAGTTGGGGTCGGTAAACTTCTAGTAGGGAAAAAAATTTTGGTGGTGTGGGTGTTGGGGGTGATGGTGAAAGGGGGTGGAAAGGAAAACATTCTGATTTTTATTTCTCGAAAACCATAATGAATAGAAAGCTAAAAATTTAGGATTATATAGGGCCGCTATGGAGACATCCTAGAAAAATAAAATGTTTGATAGGGGTATCAAGGTACGGGGGAGAGGGGTGGTTTTTTATATCTCAGAAACGGCTTATGCTAGAAAGTTGAAACTTAGTACGTATATGTAGATGTACCATTAGAGTAATTAAAGCAACAAAAAAGTTCAGATTTTTATTGGCGTTCAGAGGTTGAGTAAAAAAAATGTCCGTGAATCCACATTTTCAGAAATTTTCGTTAAAGCTTTTAGACATGTCGAGCTATCAAAGCAATTTTACTTCTGCGGGCTATTTATATAAGTGCCTAGTAACGATCTTCTAAATTTTTCGATATCCAACCCCTAAGGGGGTGTAAAGTGGTTGTGTACATATTCACGAATTCTGATATATTTCTAAGGTATATTGAGACTTGGAATTCACTTTTACTTCTATAAGTTTTAAATGTAGTCGGGGAAAACCCCGATTTAAGTATTTTTCTCAATTAAACCCCCTGGGGGTATTGTTCAAAATTTCACTGATTCCGAAAATCTCTTAGGTTTTATGTAATCGAATTCGCTTTTACTACTATAAATTATTCTATTGATAAAAAAAAATACGTAAATAAATAAAAAAAATCTGCCAACAGTCTAAATTTGAAAAAATTAAAATCGAATCAAAAATGGGGGAATGGCGGCCAAAAATGTCGTAAAAAACAGTCAAAATTTGCGACTCTTCTTTTGCCTCTCCTGGCCGCAAATTTTGAAATTTTTTAAATCTGTTTTCTGATTCGAAAAGGAGGTTCCCGTACCTTTAATTTAAGTGGTCACATAACCAGGAGGCTATTTGGAACGTTATTTTTTAGGTTGTCAGTCGTATCTCATAATTAAACACGTTTCGGACTTCTACCCATAAAATAATAAAGTTGCGCCCAGACTGTTGGCAGATTTTTGGAATCATTGCCTGAATATTCACCATTAATTGCAGTCCCGTGTAAATTTTCTTTTCTTCTCTTGTTTTCAATAAAAGTAACTGGTTCCTCTATTTCCTCACACTGTTTTTTGCTCTCATTTCTCATGTGTTTACACAAAGTTTTAAAAGATGTGAATGATTGAGTACATGTGCCAAATCCGCATTTGTAATCTGCGTTAGGACTAAGGTTATGAAAATATTTCAAATGACAAAAAAAATGTTTACATTCTGTGAATTTTCGAAACATTATCCATTTTTTAAAGAAAAATATTAAATTATTTCAAAATTCAGGTTTACCCATTATTTGAAGTATAGGTAATAATTAATTTTCTTAAATTTTATAGTTTTTAATATCTGTCAAAAGTGCTGATAGAGAACTTGATTTTTCATCATTTATTAAGTGAATATCGTAAAAATAATGCTGAATAAGTGTCCAAATTAAATTACATTCTCCCGGATATTTTAAATCTAAAACATTAAAAGTTTTGAAACAAACATCAATGCATTTAACAATATTATCAAACTTATAAAATGTTTCGAAATAATAAACATAATAATCTGTAAAGTCAAACGCATCGGTTCCTATGGCACAAATGATTGGTTGAATTGTACCCTTAAAGTTGAAATTACTATCTACTAGAAACTTAATTTTAGATTTTAGATCACTGTGTGTTGAACTGCATATAATAAAAGCATTCCTTGAGTCAGAAATTGAGTATTTCTTAAGCTTCCTCGTCTGAGTCTCAAATTTTCTTTTTGTTGGTGGAAGCAGTGAATGTAGTAATACTAAAATTACATTATCTCTTACGCCTGTTAATGACAAAATAAGATACCACGGAATATTAAGAAATATATAAATGAAGTAACGTAAAGTGGCCTATTGCCGACCACCTTCCTAATTCCGACCATTTTGGTTTTTTATTAATATATTTTTATTATCGCGAGTAATAAGGTAAATTCTAGGATCAATATATTTCCACGTGTGTTCTCTATCCATTTGCTGTGCATAAAGGGATCTGCATGTCCTTTCTTTACATTGTGGTTTAAATTAATCGGCGGTGGACCAAAAAACATGAATTTTAAGCCTAAAATCGAAATTTTTGGTTCATTATTTTTCGTAAATTTAAAAGACTAGCTTTCATCAGAGTGAGTAATTAAGGTCTTCTTGGCTTTATAAACATTTAATTAGTATTGAAATATAAAAAAATAATTTAAATTCATAGAATTTGTGAAACAAAGAAATAAAATGAAGTGGTCGGAAATAGGCTTCTCTGATTTCATGTAATGTCCTTATTCCGACCAGTGGTCGGTATTAGGGAATATCAAGGGAATATTTCAAAAAATTAAAATACAGTCAAACCTGTCAATAGTGGAATCGCATGGGGAAAATTATTTTTCCACTATTGGCAAGGTTTCCACTATTTCCAGGTTCCATTATTGACAGGTTAATTGAGACAACTATGAAGAGATTTTCCACTATTCAGAGTAAAAGTAAAAAAAATACACACATTTCTACGTTTTCTTGCATTTAATGCCATGAAAATTCAATGTACATTGTGAAAAAGGTGAATAAGATGAATAAGAATGGTTTGACGAACTGAGTAAAGCTAGTATTACACTGTTTGACCAAGTGGTCAAATTGCAGTAATAAGCAATGCGAAATAGCGAATTTGATCGAGCGGATATTGCGAGAATAATTGGGATTCGCTATTTCGCATTGCTTATTACTGCAATTTGACCACATGGTCAAACAGTGTAATACTAGCTTAATAAATCGAAGACGACCATCGAATTTACACAGCCTCAATCGAATAAAGAACGCAAAATATGTGTGTATCGGAAAAAACTGTCGTTTGGCTATTGTCAGTAGTAAACCGAATTTCGATTTCTGACAATTCTGAATTGTGGCAATGAGATTTACAAACAACCAAGTAGTCTAAACAGTGACTTGAAACAGAGAACAGCACAGATTGATGAAAGTGATTAATCGCGTAGCTGCAAGAGATAAAAGAATGAACTGCATAACAAGCCATACAAAATGTATCGATTGCTATGCACGCTTCATGGTGGATTTAAAATCAACGTTTGAGGCGCGCCTCTATCCCCACCATAAAATCAACCAATCAGATGGCTCGTAGAGTCGCAAGAGTCTAACATTCTTCAACTTTTTTTCCGACGCACGCTTCCATACGTGTACACACATACAATGAACTGTGGCACCACACAATTCGCAGCCCATCGTATTTCTGTCGTTTCGCACTTATAGGCAAGTTGCGCCGCAGAGGCATGTTGAGTGTAAATTGCTTTCAACACAGCAAAGAACACAGCCGACGAAAACTCGTTTGCAATATCCTGATGGGGGTAGAAGCGAGCCTCGAGGCGAGCCTCAAGGGCGAGTGTAAACGCACCATCAATCATGTTGCTTACACGCATTCATATATGAACGGAGATAGAAGTTATGAAGTGACGAAGCAATGCACACTTAGCACAATCGGTTTTTTTTTGTTTACTTGTCTTATGTACACAGCAACAACCGCGAGTGTGACATATGAACAAGATCGACTGTAGTCGACGTTCATCTATAACGGAACTATGTTTATGAAGCGTCGGCTATCACACTGACGATTTCACACTGTGTTCATACTAACAATGAATCAAAATGAAATCATTTTGTGATCGGGAATTTGTTTGAAAAATCATAAAAATTGAAATAAAAAATGAATTTAGCGAGATTGATTTTCCACTATTCGGGGTGAGCGTATTCCACTATTAACAGGTCAATTTGTATGGAAGAGTTCAACGGCGGAATTTTTTTTCCACTATTGACAAGATTTCCACTATTTCCAGGGTCCACTATTGACAGGTTTGACTGTATTATGTTTATATACTATAAATAGTAAACATCGATATTTTATGATTATACTATTGTCTTTACTGTCTTTGATCCCAATTCCGACCTACTCAATATATATATTTAAGATCTCGAAAGTTCACATGAAACGGACCTATCACCTTCTTGAACTGATATATATTGCAGAATCCATACCTTTTTCGTTTAAGAGTTTTGGCTTTATTTGACGGTTTAAGTAATAAATTGGTTTCTATTTAAATATTAATACCTGCAGTATGTTCTTTGATGCGAAATTTATGTTTCTATATTAGTTTTTCCTTAGATTAAATCTACTAATATCACTGGTCGGTAATTAGGACATCCAATTTAATCGGTTTACCCATTTCCGACCTAGTAACCGTACAGCAGGATAACAAGTTTACTAAGTGGAAATTACATTTTAATTTTGCGATTTATCTAATAAAATTAAACATACATATATTTCTATATATAAAAAAATTGAGGTTTGTTTGTTTGTCCCGTATGAGTTTCTGTACCACTCATCTGATTGTGATGAAATTTTGGTGATTTGTTGTGCGCACGCCCGTGAAGGTTTCTGAATTAGTAAAATCATTTTACAATTATTGGTGGTACGCGAGTCGTTTCAATAATTGACTGTTTTTATATATTGTAGTTTCGAGGCAGTTCGTGCGTTTTCGATGTATTATTTATGCCATTGACAAATAGTAAAGTTGGAAATTTCCACCTGGTTGAAATTAAAACAATCCTCCAAGATAGACAAATTTTTGGCAGCTGACTGTTGCATTACGATTCGTGTGTAATTTTATGATCAGGACCACAGAAAATGAATAATTTTTTTTCAATGAATGTTTTGATTGTTTGTTTCCCCATTCAACGGAGCAACGGGAATAATACGGGCACTGAAGCAAAGGGAGTAATGGAAACACCGCTCGTACTGCAATGCGTGTCGGGATATTATTTCGTTGTGCTCGCAAACAAAAAAACATAATGATGTATGGGGAAAGCAGTACAATAATGCAGATCGTAGTAGAATGTTCTTAAATACAGTTTTGGAGGTGTACCGTACACACGAGAACATAACCACGGGACGCGGCTAGTACCTGTAGTATATTTGGAATTGCAGTTTGCCTCGTAATACCACAGAATGTGTTCAGGTTTTTACCTCCGTTTGGCAGAACCTGCACTGACTATCAGTTACTATTGCTAACATGGGATTGCAAATTCACATACTTGATGTAACTGTTAAATTTTCCATTTTTGATAATTTAACGAAACAGCTGAATATAATTTGAACCTGTGCCAAATTAACTGTTTGTGTGTGCCTGTTATTTTGTCTTTTGTCGACAAAGTGGCGCCATTGACCACAGAACCTGAAAAAATAGATGATCCAAACAACACGATAGATTTCACAAATATTTTTTAAATAATAGTCACACTACTCCTTAAAATATTTTTTTAGGTTATGTACTCTGTTAAGAAGATATGCGACCACAAAATTGGTATCGCAAAATCCCAAGTGATTCGGTATTGGCCTCTCGGAGACTGGACAGTGTAGCCTAGTATTGACACTTCTTTTTTTTCTCCCTGAACCTTATGCCTCCATCTTGTTGGATCAGGTTGAGATTCCACAGAAATGTACACTTGGGCGAACAGCGGAGCCGTCTCTTATCTACTATTTTATTGGTCTCTATGCCCTCATGACCGGTATCCAGTATTAATAACGTATCTAATATTTAGTCCGCCTCCCCTAGTGGCTTTTTCAGAATCTTGTACAATTTTTATTTTTTAAAAGGCCTTAAGCCACATGTTCTCTTTATCAGATAAAGATAAAATTTAAAACATATTTTACTTTATTATTTTTTAATAATAAAGTATTTTTTCATTACTTGGGATCATTAATTGAAATCATTTCAAATATATTATATATATGGCGGTGCTGATAGTTTTGGCGCCCGGCGCACTTTCTACGTTTTGGTGCCCCAATTTTTATATTTTGTTTTCGAAAATGAAGGACAATTTTCAAGATTTAGCATGATATAAATAGAGGAGATGGTATTAAAGTGACCCATGCTGTTAATTTGGCCCGCTAATTATTTCTAATAATTCACAATATCATTTATGGTTTGTGTTACATATCGGGCTTATAAGGTTTTCCTGTGCTGGGTTCCGGGACACAAAGGGATACCAGGAAATGAGGCAGCCGATGAGCTGGCCAAAACTGGATCTGAAATGGCTGCTATACATGCAACCCAAGCGGTAAAAGTACCGCTTAATTACGTCAAGAGTAATCTTGACAGGAAGGCAATGGAGCTGACCAATGGCAGATGGTTCAACCTAACTACGTGTGAAACCTCCAGGCAGCTATGGCCAGTAATACATCCTAGAAGGACTGCCGATCTTCTGAAAAGAAGTCGTATAGAGACCCGTAACATTACGGCAGTCATAACAGGGCACTGTCTCTTTGGCAGCATGCACAACGCTTAGGCGTTCAATATAATGACTACTGCAGAAGCTGCAGAAGTGAAGAAGAAGAAGAGAGCGTTAGGCATCTACTTTGTGAGTGTCCCCAGCTAGCCAGCTGTAGGTTCAGAGCCATGGGCAGCTACTTCTTCTCCAGACTCGGGGACATGGCCGGAGCACGAATTGATGAACTAGCCAAGTTCATTCGCATCTGTGGCTGGTTCGACTAGCTTTCCCCTGTAGCAATGCTACGATAACTCCCTATATGGGACTTCATTAAGGTGTCACGGGTGTGGTATCACAATGGACTAACCGAATGGTCTAAGTGAGTCGATCCATAGTTTGGATGGCTACCACTAAAACCTAACCTAACCTACATATCGGGTTTTTTGATATTCTAGCCTTAGAGTTTGAGAGCTATAAAGTAGTGAAAATGAGGCTTCTTCGACTCAATACATACATTTCGACCAGGGACGTCATTTTAGTCTTACCCAGGAGGCAAGATCTTTTCCACTGCATATAAATTCATTTGAGTCGATATTAAGATATGTAGTGTATGGCGTGCGTGTATAACTGTGCGTGCGCGCATGCATCGCACAGTTCAAGGAGTACGTAAATTTTTTTAACTCCTTTAGAAATAGTCTTTCTTGAAAAAATCAAAAAGTCACGGTTCCTTTCAATTCTTAAATTGCCCCCCCCCCCCCCCCCATCCAAATTACGTCCCTGAATTCGGCATCTAATATTGAAACAAATTGTGAAGGATCCTTTTCTACTGACCAAAGAAGTAAAATATACATTCAATTGTGATTTTATGAAGCAGAATGAATGTCTTGGAGCTGAAGGCGATAATTATGTGCGATTTTTGTCTATAAAATTGATTTTGTTACCTATTTTTCCTATGGTTTTATGCACACATTTAATTTGGCTCTCCGGTGCCATATTACCACTCATTTTAAAGATAGTCGTATGCACAAATTTCTGAATTTAAATTATTTTTTAGAAACTGTGAGACTTTCTTCCAATTTTAAGTAATTAAGTTTAAAGGTTTTGCTGACATAACGAAACATTTTAAAGTGGCCTTTGAAACGTAATTACTATTAGCACTTATTTTTTTCCACAATAAAACCTAGCAAAAAAAATACCACATTTTGAAAATTCTAAATATTTCAATTTTCTCGATAACATTAGAACAACTGTACCCGTATTGCCGTTTAATTATTAGATAACACTTCTTTATTGCATTCGTATAGTGGTGAACACGTCACGAGAGTTTAATTCCCTATTTATTTAAAAAACAATACCCAGAGGGAAATTAAAAACCCATCGGAATTTACATGAAAAAAAAATCTACATAAAGAACTGAAGCACTGGCACTTCGCATACGCCTGGGACCTCTGAGAACCCATTTCGTTCCTGTGGCGCACTTTTATAAACTGCGCCAGATACCATGCATACATATGCACTCAGCGGAATACAACGCATGCCGTCGCGCATAAAAATGTTGACAGGCCACAGTACCGTGCGAGTTGGATGTCGAACCGTGATGCAGATGAAATATTTGCGCCAAAGAATAAGTCAATAGATTCGCACATGTTTGATCGAACAAAACGATGTAATATCGGATCGGTGGAGGAAAATGATGTCGGTTATACAAAATCGTTTAAGTATGTACTATGAATTTGGAAGAGGTTGCTACGGACATGTATTTATATGATAAGATCAAACAGCAATTACATATTTAAGGGAATAAAACAAACGTTTGGGAGTACGACGTGTTATTAATTTGTATTTGGATGGATAGGTATGTAGGTAGGATGCCGTGTTTTAAAATTGCAAAATTTACAAACAGTGAGTTTGATAATTGCAGGTTCGTACATGAACGAACAATTGCGTAGGTAGGTGGAATATTAGATGTAGCGCCCTAAAAATTTGGCGCCCGGCGCAGTTGCTCCACTTGCTCGTATGGAAGCTCCGCCCCTGCCTATCTATATAAAGCTTATATACATTTTATGTTAGTATAATCTTATACACTTAATAAAAAAAATTAATGGAATCTGCATTAATTATTTTATTATCCTATTTTCTTCATCAAATTTAATAAAAAAAAATAATATCGTTAATAATATGCAACAACAATGTTGTTTTATATGATAGAACACCTAGGTCGGAAATAGGCTAATGTGCGGTCGGTATAAGGAAATAGTTGTTTATGTGGTCGGAATTAGGAAGATTGCCATCATTATGAAATTAATTATTTCCAACCATGTTTTATATCAATATATAAATATATCATACCAAAATTGAATTTATTATAGCATGTTATGAATCCGTAAAAAAAAATTTTGAGAAGAAACATATAATTGTTTGCTTTATATGAATAAAAAATCTTTGCAGGGTCTTGGGTGGTCGGAAATAGGTCATTTTACGTTAGTCGAGATGAAAACATTCCACATTCGAATGCCGCTAAATTTGCAAACGGATTACTGTTATGGGCTAAACCAAATGACTTGACATGCTCTGAGATTGTCGCAATTCAAAGTGTTCGTGAGAAAGCAGTTAAAATGCTTGTGAAGACACATCACAAACAATTGCTTGTAACAGATTTTACTTTATTAGTTCAATAATACAGTATTGTTATCGATTTTTAAAAAAAAAAATTTGCTACCCTCAAAATTTTTTTTTTCACGTTTCATGACGAGTAGATACGAAAAAAGCAAAAAAAAAATTCAGTCCGTCTGTCCGCCGTACGCCGTACGTCTACCGGTGTACGCAAAATTGTTTGAAGGCTCGTAGCACCCAAACCCTATCAGCTATTTAGTTGAATTTTTTTTAGTGGGTAGAGTGGGTAGGCCCCCTGAAGTGACCAAATTTGGAGGGGTGGGAGGGTGAGGGGGAAGGAGGGGGAAGTGTTTTATACGAAAAAATTTGGTTTCTAGATCTCAGCAACCGCGTATGCTAGGAGGCTGAAATTTGGAATTTATATAGACCTTCGGTAGGGGACCCATTTGCAAAAAAATTGCCGATATAGGTGAAGGGGTTTGGGAGTGGGGGGAAAAATAATGCGTCCGAAACGCAAAAAAGGTGAGATCGACACATTCTAAAATCCATATCTCCTAAACGGTTAATGTCACAAAATTGAAACTTAATGAATATCTGTAGGTATACTAGGAGAATAGATCGGAAACAAAAATTTGAGTGGGTGCAGTGGTGTATGGGGGTGGGGGGTGAAAAACTTTAGATTGAGATATCTCATGAACCAATTGCACTAGACAAATAAAATTTGGTTTGTGTATAAAGGTTGACAAATCAAGTTTGCTGAAAGCCAAATTTTTTAAAGGGGCGGTGGAGCATGAAAGGGGAGGGGATAAGAATTTTTCAAAAATATCACGTCTCATATCTCAAGAATGGTGTAAGATAGATGCTTAAAATTTTTACCAAAAGTAGGCCTAATAGACTACTAATTTAGGAAGTGTGGGTGTAGAGGGTGAGGGTGGGGGAGGGTGAAAAGGAAAAAGTTCCGATTTTAATATCTCGACAACCTATAATGATATAAAGCTGAAACTTGGTATTTAGATAGAGCTATATTAGTAACATCTTGGAAAAATATAATTTTTTATAGGGGTAGTATGGTACAGGGGTGGGGGGTGTTTTTCCTATCTATAGAACGGCTTATGCTACAAAGTTGAAACTCGGTATGTTTATGTAAATCAAATAGAAAAGTAATTTAAATAAAAAAAAATTTCAAATTTGCATTGGCGTTCAGAGGGGGAGCAAAATAAATGATCAGTGAAAATGGAATGCATATATTTTCACGGTTTTAGTCATATCTATTAGGTCTTCCGAAATATTGAATTCATTTTTATTCTACGGCTTCTTCATATAAATACCTAGAAAGTGTTTTCAGGATTTTTTAAAATTCGACCCCTAAGGGGGTGCAAAGGGGGTTGTAAACTTTTTCACGAATTCTACTATATCCCCACGTCTTATCAGATATCGAATATCTTTTCACTTTCACGTGCATGCGTAATAATCGCCTAAAACTTGTTTTTAAGTTTTTTCCTTTTTCCACCTAGGAGGGTATAAACGGGTTGAACACGTTTTCACGAGTTCCGTCATTTCTTTTAGAAGTGATAAGAAATTGAATTGGTTCCTACTTTCTCGTGCTGTCTTCATATTTATTTATTAACTCCTTTCAGGATTTTTGGATATTCAACCCTCAAGTGGGTGTAAGGAGGTTGCATATCTGGTGATATATCGAATTCATTTTTACTTCCTAAGGTTTCCTATATAAAAAAGTCAAATTCAGTATTTTAGATATTCAATCCTTATGGGTGTAAGGGGGTTGTATGCTTTTCAAAGTTCCGACATATTTCTTAGGTTCGATGAGATATTAGATCGCTTTTCATTTCCACAGACTTTTTATATAATCGCCTACAAACCCATTTCTCAATTTTTCGATATTCAACCCCCCAGGGTTTGTATATGTTTTCACAATTTTTGCCATTCCTTAGTTCTGATGAGATATAAAATTGATTATTACGGCCAACCAATTCACGATTTTTCGAATTTCCAGAACCAAGGAGGTGTGAAGGGTTTGCTTACGTTTTCACAAATTTTTCAAAATCCGTCTTGTCTCATGAGATACCAAGTTGCTTCTTATGAAATCGTCTAAAAACGTGTTTCACAATTTTTCCGAAATTCAAACCCCAAGTGGAAGTAATGGGTTTGTATACGTTTTAACAATTCGTCATATCTCTTAATGCTGATAAGGCATCAAATTCGTTTTTGCTTCTATGGGCTTTTAGTGTACATAAAATACTGAAATTAGAATAGTCTACATGGACTTTTTCAATGTTTAATCGGTTAAAAATCTCTATTTTAAATATTTTTATATTAAGAACAAAAATAATTTTCCAAGAATTCTAATAATCTCGAAGCAACTCATGATACACTCCGACTTTGACCGCTCACGAATTTTGACCCGAAAAATAATAAAGTTTCGCCCAGACCATTGGCAGATTTTTTTCAAATAAGATAGGTATACACTGCCCATTACTTTTCCAATTTATTACATTGAAATGTATATTTTTTTATTTTGAAGTACTGTTTTTATTTTCTTGAAATTATATTGTTAAGTTGCGCATAAAAGACAGAAATATATACAAATATAATATAAATTAGCCTTTTATTGCAACACCTTATAAAACGCTTAAAAATTAGAAAAATTTGAAAATTAGAATTGGGTTAAACATTTTTTTTCTAATTGTCGAGCTTCTACTGTATTACATACAAAATATTATACACATTCAAACATCGATATTATTACACCATTTGCCGGAACGCTCTCAAACTTAAGCTGTTCCATTTGCCGGATCGGAGTCATTGTAACCGGGGCTTAAACACTCGGCTGTTCCTTTTCAAAACCGAATACGGTATGAATTAAAAAAAAAAAAGTTTGGTATTTATACAGATGAAATGTATTTGCCCTCAATAAATTTAAATTTACTGCTAAATTGCAGCAATTCCTTTGAACTTTGAACTTGCGTTCAGCTGTGGCACTACTGTGTGGCAATACACACAAATGTAACATAAATTCTGATAAGTCTTTAAAAGTTAGTTCTTCAACTGCATTTTTTACTTTTCCAAGATTTACCCAAACTGTAAAAACATTATCATCGTAGTACTCTAACGTTTTTTTTTCACCGATCAAAAGTCGCCATTGCATGTTTAAAATTTCTGGATCAACGGCACTAAACGGAAATTCTTTAAGCAACGGCAAGATCGAAGGCATATTTCCTGATATTATCTCTTTAATATGTAAATACTTTAATAAACTAATTTTGTTGCCATCAAACTTAAAACATTTCTTGATTTCTTTACAAAGCCTTATATGTATAAAATTGCACCAATATTTTTTTTAAGTCAATAATATCAGTAGCGTTGAGCTGGCTTTGTAAGTTAACAAACTCTCCAAATTTTATTCCAAAGAACATTAAATCATAAGAAAGATGATTGGATAACATCTCAACATCACAGTCAAGTAATTCGGTGTTGCCGGATGCTGGTTACCGGTGCATGCCGTGCCGGCTGGTTGTATGTGCCTTGTTCCTTCAAAGTCCATTCTATAAATAATTAGCTTAATAGCAGGGTGCAGTGAAGTTCTGTACCGATATCAGTTCTACCATTGATGTAAGTGGTTGGACGTTGGAATATTGAATAATAATAAAGATGAAGTAGAAAATATAAAAGTGAAGTAGAAATCGTTTACTTCGCACTAGAAATTATTTTCCGAAAAATCGAAGTAGATCTACTTCGATTGAAGTAGAGTGGCAACGCTGGTCGGCGAACGACTGGCTGCCATTTCGATTTCTCGTCCTTATATAGGAATCGAAATGACAGCCAGCGTTCTTGGATCTGTGATCCAATTTGTGTGTTTTCGGTCTGAGTTGTTTGGCCGCAAAACATCTCCCCACAGGTTTACTCATCATTGTGAAATCCATATCTTCTGAACGATTAATGTCAGACGGTTGACACTTTGTAGTTAACTTAAGAAATACTAGGAGATTAGAAAAGGGTTAACATTTTTAAGGGGGGTGGTGGGGAGTGAAAGACATTGGATTACAATATCTTCAGACTCAATTGTACCAGGAAAATAAAAATTGGTTTGCGTATATAGAATTATAAGTCGAGTCTACTGAATATAAAATTTTTGAGAGGTGACGAGCGGAAGTGGGGGAAGAGCCATTATTCAGAAAATAAAATTTGTATATCTCAAGAACCATACTAGACATAATTTTGAAAATTTTACAGGAGTTAGTACTAGTAGACCTCTACCGGTGAAAAAATGCCAGCGTCATAGCAAATTGGAATAATAATAACCGACAGTCTCATCCAAAGTAGTTTGATCTTCTGACAATGGCGGAGCTAGATGCATTTTCTGGCATTCTCATAGCACTGGTGTGTGCCACATATGTCACTCGGACGCGCGTGAGCGACGTAAGACTCGCAAAAGCTGCGAAAAATGCGCGAAACCTATTTGCGATCAATACGTAATGAAGATTCCTGTGACGTGTCTGCATTGCGTAGAGGCAAGTATAGAGTGAAAAGCAGATTCCATGTCTTCCGAAACTATTGATACCTTATAATAATACTGTATAAACCTTGCCTTACATTCATATTGTTCATAATATATGAAACACACGCAAAATAAAATAAATACATAAAAGACTATTACGGTTAAAAATTCGCGTTAGCAGCCTTAATACCGCAATCAAACCCCTTGCACCAAAAGGGGACGAACGGGCCTTGTCCGGCCAACCCAGAGAAGGGTCGTGGGCGCCAGTGATTCTAGGTTTAAGGGCCCCGTTCTTACTCTTTTCCGGACCGAATCACGAATTCGGAAAAGTTTCGCGCGAGTTAACTTTCCGGTACGGGAAGATTATAAAAAAAATTAATTTAAACGATTTAGTATTGGATTTGTATATCTTTATTTTCTGGATGCCGGAATAATACTAACTAAAATCTATTTGACAACTTTTCTTTTCAGCTTTGTGGTTTACTTGCAAATTTTACTGCAAAGGTAGCGTCTACAATTTCACATTGCTACCTTTGCATTTTATGTGGGAAAAGTTAAAAGAATATAATTCAAAATTGGGTTACTGAATTTTCTAGGAATTTAAAATGTGCATTGTGGGAAATTGTGGGAACTTGCTGATGTGGGATTTGCCGGTGTTGTCGGGTTCGGCGGGGTCATGTGTCAATTCGTAACTCCTCCCCCTTTTGAAGAAAGCGACGGAAACAGGAATTGAGTCCTTGAAGTTCCTGTTGAAGGAGCTGGAATTCCTATGTCGATGGTGTGTTTACGAAATTTCTGGTAGTGACGGATGGCTAAGATGGTAGATGCGACCAAAAGGATGACAAGCAGTCCATATGTAAGTATGTCCCTTTGTTGATTATCGAACTGAAGAATTTCGATTGACTTCCTGTTCTCGAAGTTAAAGTTTTTAAGCTTCTGGAATGTAAGATTTTGATTGTTTATGGTGAAATTAATTTTATTAAATAGAACTGGATGAATATGAATTTCATCCCAGAATCTTTTTGGTTGTCCTTGGTATGTAATTCCGTTAATTTGGACCTCGCAATTTTCGTAGTGGATGAGAGCGGTCCCGCTGACAGTTTTAGGGCCGAATCCGCATGTAGAGTTGACTTTGGTTTCAGGAGCGTTCATAAGTAGTATGTGGTTTGGTTCAGGTTCAAATATGTCTGCGGATTCATCTTCTTCGAAAAGTTCACAATGTGCTGGTGTGTTGTTGATCAACTTGTGGATGCATTCGGCGTTCTTCATTAATTTGCCGTGATTTGGTTTTTTGCAAAAATAAATATCTTCGATTTTGGGACACTTTTCGTCAAAATAATGAATATCGGTAGGGTTAAGGATCACATAAGGTGTGGTAATTATTCTCTTTTTTTTTTTTATAGGAATTGGTATTACATGAAAAAGGGAGTATGTTTTGTTAAGTAATATAGGAATCTGGATGTTGAAGATGATGTTTGTATTATTGTAGTAAGCTTGGAGACTGAGTAATTCGTAGACGTGCTAGTCTGATTTTATTTTAATTGATTGGTTCTCGAATATCTTGTGAATGTGTACTAATTCGTATGAATTCAAGATTTGTTTGGAAATAACGTTTAGTTTGGCCAGCATGACTGCCTCCGCGATATTTGTTAAGTGATTATTCAAAATGTCAATGTTATAATTAATTTCGTTAAGATATTGAAGGTGTTGCAGGAGGTAGTCTCCTTGTCTAATTTGGTTTCTAATGGAATCTTGAGTGTGTTTCAAATAATTTCCTATAATCTCTTGTTGTAAATTTATATGGTCTGTTATGTTTTCGAATCTTTGAATCATCTTATTGTTGATGCCTGTTTGTTTATTAATTTCGGTTTCTATGCCGGACTGGTTTAACATTATTATTTTTATTTTTTGATTTAATCGTTCAGCATCGTTCGCATCCATATTTCCGGTGATTTGTTTGATTAATGTGCCTAAACCATTTACTAGTCCTCTTCTATATCTAGTTTGTCCTGGTAGTAGTGTTTGTAACTTTTTCTGTGTTTCGTCTAGTCTAATGTTTGTCGTTCTTAGTGTACTATTAAGTTCTTTGAAATGGTTAAAGTTAAGTAATGAATTTCGTATTTTGTCCAAAGTCTGTGTGTAGGTTTCCAGCTTTATAATATGTAGTAGGTCGTAGTACGTCTCAATAGTCCTAGCTGTTCCTAGTCTCATCGGTAGAAGTCCCTGGTTGTTTCGTAAGTCGTGTATTTCCAGTCGTTGTCCGGTCGTCGCTGTTAGCCTGAAATTTGCGTTTTCTTTTAAGTTTTGATTTATGAATTTTTTGGTTTTTAGTGGTAATGACGGTAATCTTATTATTTTTTTTGATCCTATGCTTGCTGAAGCGGGGAGTAATTTTGTTTCGCCTGCACTCTTTCCTGAAAACTAACTCATTCTCTTTTAATTCTACAGGGTCTTCCATATTTTCGTTAAGTTTATCTATTTTTTTATTCGTTATTTGTTCTAGTTGGGCTTTTATTGAAGGATATAGTTCTGTTTGGTATTGGTTAAGTTTCCTTAAGTAGTCGTGTTCGTCATTAAATTTTATGTTATTGTTAAATTTGAAAGTTCGTCCATAAAATAGTTCGTGAGGTGTAAGTTTGGTTGCTGAATGGATTGAATTGTTATAGGTAATTATTGTTTCAGTTAGGATATCGTCATGGTCTAATTGTTGCTGATAGTTGGTGTGGGGTTCAGGAGTTTCAGTGGTTACATTAAATAATTCTTTACTATTGAATTTTGGAGCAGCAGTTTGTCGAAAAGAATTGTTTTGTGGAGGTTGACTTTGTTGGGGTGGTTGCGATCTCTGTTGTTGCCTGACATGTGTATACCCTGAGCTGGTATCCATTGGTTCTGGCTGAGTTGGTCTCGAATAATTCTGTCGCCCAAAGGTTTGATTTTGATTTTGCTGCATATATTGGTTCGGTCTAAAAGGATTGTTATAATTGGGTGTTACATGCGTTTGTTTTGGTTGATAGTGTATAGTATTCTGCGAGGGGTTGTAAGACATTGGGTAAATTGGTCTTTGGTTTGTTTGGAAGTGCAGCGCTTTGTTGGCGGAATGGTTCTGAATTGAGAAGTTTGGTTGTCTTTGTTGAGGATATACGTTTCTACCTTGTCGCATGGGGTTGGGTGACGGATTCGGGTAATTATTTGCTTGTTTAAATAAGGAATTTTTTGAATAGAAGATATTCTGCTCTTGTATGCAGTTAGCAAATGCAGTAGCGAGTGTGTTTGGTTTCATTGCCCGAATCGTAGAGCCCAAAGGTTCTTTAAGGCCAGTCAAAAAGGCGTTAAGACACATTTTCGTGTAGAGGATTCGTTTTGCTTCTATCACATTTTTGTTATCCTCATGTATTAGAACGTGGTTGTTCATTGTGGCTAGGGTTTCGATAATTTCACTATAAAATTTTTCGATTGGTCTATTATTTTGTTTAATGTCGTGTAGGTCACGGATAAGCGACGTTTCATTGCGTTTATCTGCGTAATGTAATATTAAATTTTGTTTAATGTCGTCCCATTTTAAAGGGGTACCATACATGTTAAGAACTTCGTTTGCTTCGCCATCAATTTTGTTTCTTATAGCGCGAAGTAAGAGTTGCCCGTAAGGTGTGTGTGTCCTTAGTGCAAGAAATAAGTGATAGGATTTCCTCTACATTTTTAAGAAAATCGAATAGTAGTCGAGGATTTCCATCGAAACGAGGTAAATCTTTTATTGCGTCCGGTACACGCAAGGAATTAAAAATATCGGTGGGTGTGATTTGAACGATATTATTGTCGGCATTAGCCATTTCGGAATAATTAATTTGATGGCAAGAACGAGAATCGAAATTATTTGAAACACTGGATTCACGATTTTCACTGTTTTCACTTGTTGAATTTTTAAAAAGAGTAAAATAAATTTCCGTACTACTACTTGAATTAAGACTTTCAGGGACACTTTCACTGCCCTGAAGTTCACTGCCACTTTCACTACTTTCGCTTTCGTTTATCGTCGATAGTGAAAGAAATCTTCTTAAACTAGGAATTTTAAAATACGGTCTCTGTCTCGAGCTTTTATTTTTAAATGTTGGCAACAAATGTTTTAATATTATATGGAATATGTAGGGATAGGAAAAATTGAGATATTCAAATTTGACTTACAGTAGTGTTATAATTATTGTTGAAATCATCCTCCTCGTAGCGGATTGTAGGTTCTACGGATTTATTCACAACGATATCCTCTCGTTGTAGTTGCCCTTGTGTCGTCTTCAGCGATTTCCTCTCGTTGGACCACAACACTTTCACTTAAAAGTTTTTTCAATTTTCCCGATAAACCGTCGGTATAAACAAATCAAACTAATAATTTTTTATGGAATAAAAAGGGACAAGAAAAATCCGAACGACTGCGCCAGTTAACTTTCCGGTACGGGTAGATTATAAAAAAAATTAATTTAAACGATTTAGTATTGGATTTGTATATCTTTATTTTCTGGATGCCGGAATAATACTAACTAAAATCTATTTGACAACTTTTCTTTTCAGCTTTGTGGTTTACTTGCAAATTTTACTGCAAAGGTAGCGTCTACAATTTCACATTGCTACCTTTGCATTTTATGTGGGAAAAGTTAAAAGAATATAATTCAAAATTGGGTTACTGAATTTTCTAGGAATTTAAAATGTGCATTGTGGGAAATTGTGGGAACTTGCTGATGTGGGATTTGCCGGTGTTGTCGGGTTCGGCGGGGTCATGTGTCAATTCGTAACTCGCGCGCCTGCAAGAAAAACACGGAAGGAGAGCTGTAACACGCCACAAACAGTTAACAAAAGATTCGATTCGTAATTCCAATAAAGCAATATAATTCGAGTAAAAAAAAGGTCTAATATCACGCATTATGTAAAGTTATGCTAACAAAAAAAACCAACTTTACTTGACTGTTAGCTAAGATTCCTACTCTCTCACTTACATCTAGGGCGCCGCTGGTGCATTGCCCCACGGTGTCTCGTTCACGTAGCGTTCCTTAGATGCACTCTCTGGTCGTGATCGAGTCTCCTCCGTTGAAAAGTTGATAATTCCGTGCGTTCTTCCTCTCGTATTCGAAATCCGCCTCCAACTTCTTATATATGATCCACCGATTTTAAATCAATTCCGTACTGTCTTTATGTCGGATCCTCCGAGATTTTTAACAATTCCGTATTCTCACTATGACTCGTTTCACTATCAAAATCCAAGAGACCGTTTTCGGGTGTTGCACTTCCCGCGAAACCTCGGGTCCGCTTTTTCCATCGGTAAGTCCCCGTTTTCCTGGGTCAACGAACGTTTTCTCCAGGTCATTCGCTTAAGTTTAGTCACTTCTCGTACTTCGTTAGCTTTTATCGCGGTTGATTCGGTGGCCACTTAATATTCACCATCCGACTTTTTATCATGGACCCAAGCCTTGCAGATCTGCCTTATCGACTTGCACTTCTCGCCGTGTAAGACCGCCATAGTTGTGCGAATTCGAATGTCACCTGACATTTCTAGAGTATCAGTGACGTTTATGTGATGTATTTGTTTACGTCTGTGGTGCGGTGATAGGATGTGATGTGATGTGATGTTTACGTCGCGTGTAGTGTTTCTTTTCATGTGTAATGTGTTGTGATCGGAGGCCTTGGAGTGAATATTTCGACTTGAAAAAGTCAAAATATTCGAAGGAAAGGAAGGTTTAGGAAAGAGTGGGCCAATTCCTACGTCTGAATTGGTGGCTGAAAATCGAGCGGAAGCGACCGGGACTAGCTACGGCAGTTGTGGGGGGGTTCTTGCTCAATTCTCAGACCATAAACCCTTGGCCTGTACAACAAAAAGTTTCGTGTCGGCTTACTCCAGGGATTTAAAATGGGACTATCTTCCCAATAGGTCGTGAAAGACCAAGAAGCGGTGGAGTGCGCGACTTCGCGATTTGTCAGGGCGCTTAGGTGTTATAGCGCCCTGCCTGCCCACCCTACCTCAGCCATGCTCCGTTCACAACAAATGTTCGATGTTTGTCCCTGGCTCGGGTGCAGTACGTTGCGTGTTGTGTTGTGCCGTGTTTGTTTTATTGTGTTGTTTTGTTTTGGTTTTGTATTCGTGACTTCTCCCATTATTCTATCCTACTCCTATCCTAAATTAAACTATCCTAACAAATCCTAATAATACCATATCAATTCACTTAATCCTAAATCCTAAATAATAACGCTAAACTTAAAACTAATCTACCCTAGTGTTACATAAATGAGTAAATTCAATTGCTCACTTTTAATTCATATCTCCTATCCAAACTGACTAGTTAACCTTACCACATTCCAGTCCTCTTTCCGTGCGTTTAACTATAAACTAATGCTTTCGTTCAATTGTCTTTTTAGGTGCCACTATCGACTGTGGGGCCACAAAAAAGGTAATTTTCTTCTCTATTTTCGTTAATCCCGAAACTCACGATTGTTCTTTTCCTTTCAGATACGCGATTTACGAGTGGAACTCGTAACAAGACCTTATTCAATTCTATGGGTACCGGGTACCGCTGCCGGTAGATTTAGGGGTTCACCGTAAAAACGATAAAATCTCCAACTTTTAACACTGCATATTTCGAAATAAACCCGAAAACGTGCATTAAATATACTACTTATAGATGGCCCGGACCGATATCCCTGTTATTATTCAAGGAGAAAAATTAAGCAAAAAATTGCTGAAAAGGGTATCGGGTACCCGCTGCCGGTAACATAAGGGTTAATGAAAATTCGTAAATTTACTATAATACATCAATGCGAAATATTTTACTGCTTTAAGGACAGTAATTTTCACAAAAATTTTTACTGTGTACAAATATAAGCGCGTATTCCAATTCAAACTAACTCTTTCAAAATAGTTGCTCCTTCCGTAATAGTTTGAAATTTCACTCAATCCAAGGCTTACTTCCTTTCTAGGAGAAATTTCCTTTTTCAAAATGCGCAGGACTAAATTTTCACGTGCATATCAGTACCTACATTTCGAACTAAACAAATTTTTAACTAATAAAATTTTAATCCAACGCTTTTAGTTCTTCGTGTCGAGTTGACGAATTCAGACGTTCCGTGAAACTAAATATAACAAAAAGCTACACATTTAATTAATTATAGCTAAAAAAAAAATAATTTGTTGCAAAAGTGTAAAATATAAGCTTGTTCAAAAATTATTAATATCGTAAAACAAAATCATTTCCTGTCAGCTTAAGTGTAAATCTACTAACATGATTGATAATAACTACACCACTTTATATTTTAATAATTATTTCTTCAACAATACAACTGTTGATAGTGAGTTTGTCCTTTTGAATACGACGCAGAATGGTACAGAGGAAGCCTATCCTATTCGCGATTCTTTGAAGTTGTTGGAGCTAAGTAAGGTAAGGTAAGTTTGGTTTAGGAATTTTTAGTGCAATCTTTAATTTATCGTAGATCTGAAAGTTTATATATATAAGGAACATTCAGGTAATTGGGATCAAGTTATAAATATTGAATCATGATTTAGCTACTTATAGTTTATTCCTCTTTCTTCCTTCCTTCGTTCACTGAAGAAAGAAAGGCTTCTTGCTATTGAGTGTGTCTTGTCTTCTAGTTTCGGAACGCTTTGAGCCAGGCATTGTGAATAGTGAGGAGTGGGTGGTTATGTTTTTCGGTATCTAAACAGTACTGGACATGAGAAAAACGTAGCTACAGCTCACTTGATTTTAGTTAAAAAAGTTAGGTTCTTGAGGCTGTGCTATGTATGTAAAAAACTTGCTAAAAAGGCCGGTTGAAACTGAAAAATAAAAACACGAAATTCAGTCTCTATGGTAATTAAACATGTTCTAAAAAAAAATATTTCCTTTAACAAAGTTTACTGGCTAGAGTGAAGACGTCTTTTTTGATATTTTTCCATTAGTTCTAATTTTATAATACTTATTTTTTTAATAATAAATTATTATGACCGACCTGAAATTTCAAAACAATTTGCTCCTTTTTCGTATTTTCACGTTTTGGACCTAGTAGACCCCATAAAAGAAAAACAAAAAATGTCCGTCTGTCCGCCTTAAACGCCGTACGAAATTGCTATTTTACGATTGACAGTGGCGTAAAAACTTCTATAGCACCCCGACTTTAACACTTACCGGACTTTCCCCCGAAAAATAATAAAGTTGCGCCCTAACTATTGGCAGATTTTTTTTACTTACCAATAGATTAAAAAAACACACACAAAATGCACTTTTCGCCAAAATATTATAGTATGTGTCGCAAAAAGTTGTTATGTATAATTTTGACTGTCAACTGAAATCAAAAACACTGCCAACTGTGACGGCGACGGCAAAATTAGAAATTACATTTAATCCAGCGGCAACGAAAAGTTCGCCCAACCGCTCGCCGTCGTAATTCTGATTTTAGTAAAGTGCTAGTTTATTATTTGTTTTTATTTATTAAAAAAAAAATAAAAAACATCCATCTGGTCGGAATCGGTAGAATTGCACCACGAGCATATAGGGAGATATGCACCAGATTGTTATGCCTCCTTTGCCTGAATTCATGGCCACAAATCTTAATGATATTCACATTATTTTGCTGCAACCAGAACGGATTAGTGCTACAAGGAGACAGCAGTAACATATCAAATTTGCAATCGATTTTTCCAATTTTAATATCCGGTGACTTGTCAAAACTTACATATATAAAACCATTGAATTATTATTATTCGGTATTTTCTATTATTTTTTATTAGTATAAAAATCGAAAAAGGTTAATATATTTACTGTTTAGTTCGTTATTGTTTGTTACTTTTGTAAATATATTTTATGTTTTTTGTTTCAACTAGCTTATTTTCTCCCGACAAAAACTCCTAACGGTCACCCTCGTTCAGTTAGGGCCTTTGGTGTGATATCGCATATATTGGTTGGCTCTAATGCTTGGGTTCTGTTCCTTTCAGGCGTTTGTAATTGCCGAGTTGACGACGGCGGCGAGAGGTAACACCCTTTTGCGCATCTTACTTTTCCCTTTCCTTCATTTTGTTTCCTTTTCCGGTAACCTTTCGGAAAACCGTAATAAATACTAATTCTAATTCTTTTCTTCTTTTGCAGATTCAGCCTCGGGTCGGAACGGCCACAGGGTCGGCTGTAACAACGCTTATACTTTCTTTACGGTTCCCAACTGCGGCATTCTCACGAATGCCGAGACCAATTTTCGTTTTTCCTCAAAAATTCGACTGTAGTATCTGTGGATACTGCAAATAGCAACTAACTTCTTGAACTCTATTGAGTTTTTTCCACCTCAAATGCAATATAATTGAGATTTGCATCGGCCTTCCCGCCGAAAGTTTCTACTCCCGGTCTTTTCCACCTTCATTTTCTTTCTCTTCTTTTCCATTTTCATCTCCACAGTCTTCATCTCCAGAGTTTGTCCATGGTTCACAGGTAGCCTCTCACGCCCCTTCCAAGAAGCGGTTGAGTTGCGCGACTTCGCGATTTGTCAGGGCGCTCAGATGGGATATCGCCCTGTCCGCCCACCCTACCTCAGCCATGACTGTCCTAAATAAACAATCTGTCGTGGCCCCTTAGAGATCAATCTAGGGTCTTAATGCTGCTAAGTTCTCGGATTTTGTTTCGATTTTCAATGAGATGTTGTGTTTCTCGATGTTTAGGTAAAACTTAAACTGACCAGGGGTTTTATTTGCATTTATTTGTTTTCGCGTTGGCGACTATTATTGAAACGACAGTAAACCAATTTTTAACACTGGACGAAAGAAAAAATTCTGTCGCAAAATGCCGGCTACGACAAGAACACGACACAAAAATTTTACTTCTCTTCGGAAACTGTTTAATTTTCACTTTCTATTGAAACTTGTCGTTTCGCTATAACATACATTAAGATGCGTGCCAGAGAACTCTGGCGAATCCATGTCCACCATCGGTGCCACGTCGATCAGCGCGTTTAATCCCTCTTCGTACACGCGAGAGAGACATTCAGGCTCTCTCGTCGGTGCTCGATTGTGAAGTCGTAACCTTGGAGTTTTAGACTCCACCTTGCCAACCGTCCTTGCAGGTCTTTCTGCGACATGAGCCATTTGAGACTTGCGTGGTCCGTAATGACTTTGAACGCTGTCCCTTCTACATAGGCTCGAAATTTTTTCACGCTCAACACAGCTGCGTAACAATCGAGTTCGGTTACGCTGTAGTTGCGTTGAGCGGATGTGAGCTTCTGTGACATATACGCCACGGGAGATTCCGATCCGTCGTCGTTTTCCTGAAAGAGAAGGCTACCCACACCTGATTTACTGGCATCGAATTGTATTACGAAAGGCCTCTTAAAATCTGGATTAATCAGTAAGAGGGCTTTCGTCGACAAGTCTTCCTGTAAATGGAATAGTAATGGATTTAATTACTTCAAACTTAATTTTGAACTAAGATTTTTTGGTCTAATAAATAAATTATTATCTTTTTCAGATACCACAGAATTCTGAAGAATGGATGGAAATTACACGTTCCTTTCAAAACAAGTGGAATTTGCGTCGGATTGCGCTGGCTACGTTACTTCGTCATCGTCTTCTCTTTTCTCCCTGCGACTGCTACGTCTCGCTGCGTTGGCTTGCGCTGGCTGCGCTACTTCATCGTGGTCTTTACTTCGCTTCCTGCTACTGCTTCGTCTTTGCTGCGTTGGCTTGCGCTGGCTGCGCTACCATGTTGTCGTCTTCACTTGGCTTCCTGCTGCTGCGTCTTTGCTGCGTTGGCTTGCGCTGGCTGCTCTACTTTGTTGTCGTCTTCACTTTCTCAGTTCCTCGTTCGATTCAGACTTGCTTATTGATGGAAGTACAACTCCACAAGAGTAATTCTCAATATTGTTAAAAGAACGGAATTACAACTCCACTATCTTTGTCACAAGCATGAATACTGCCGACTGGCTTGCCTTCCTGGTCGATTCGTTTTCATATGTATTTTGCGATAAACATTTCTTATCCGTGAATTATTTCGTATTTATAATTCGTGGTTGGGGCATGTACTTCTCGGTATATAATCCCACTGAGATTTGTGTACTTGTCGGCGGGTTTATCTGCCACGATGCGTTGCCTGAGACGTCGTGGTCCTGCCGGCTTTTACCAGGTATATTCGAATTTCTGGTGATGTGTTTCAGCTTTGTTGTGTCGTTCTTCAGGCTCTACTCGTATGTTCCCTGTTACATGTCTTGTATTACAGTTTCAAGTACTTAGCGCTAAGTTTTAATTCATGTTGTTTTTGTAATTCTAAGTTTTAATTCATGTACTTAATTCTATGTTGTTAGGTACTCCTTGTAATCCAGTGTACTTATTTCTCAGGCGATTGGTGTGGGTGGAAACTTATCTGAATGTTCTTGAATGTACTTGAATGTTCGCTCGGTGATGTGATGTGGACGGTTCTCGAAAGCTTTAGAGCTTTCGATTTTGATCTTCTATACTGTTCTCGTGCCTTTGATTTGTTCCGCCCTTATATACTTCAACTAGGCTTTTGATTAGGTAACTTTGCAACTAGGTATTCGGTTGTTGGTGTTTTCCTTAATCGTAATCGATCGAGATGCGCGGTTGCCAGGCTTGCACGTAACATTACTCCCTCCCGCAGTTTCTGTTCGTCCCGAACAGAGTGGCTCCCTCGTCAGTGACGTAATTTTTCATTTTGGTCCGTGGTAGTCCCTCCTTTAGTTGCGTCCTGATCCGATGCCATCCTTTACCGTTGCACTGATGTTGTAGGTCATAGTATTAACTACTACATGGTTCAAAAATTCCCGGGAAAATGATGAAAACACAAACTTTTTGATACAAATCGATTTTATTCTTCAACATAGTTCCCTTCGAGGGAGATACACTTCATCCAACGATCCTCCAACATTTCGATACCTTTTTTATAGTAGTCGACGTATGACGTATGACGACATTTAAAAACACGCTTGTTATTACTGAGAATTCAATATTTATTAATAACGAAAACAAAAATAAAACGTATTCGATAATTCAATTATTGGTTTATAGAAGCAGCCATTTTAGACGAGACGCTCTCAACTGCCAACTGCGCGCCAGCCTCCCAGCGCAGGTCAAGATTTTATTGTTGTCGTTCTGCTAAGTTCTCCCTTATCGGCCGAGCCGTTTTTGTGTCGTACTGTAACGACTCGATTTATAGCCGGGGTAAAACTTAGCGGATGCCAGGGCTCGTTACAAAAATATTTATTTAGTTGACTTCACTGTTTCATTAATTCTTGATGTTGCTTACTGACTTCATTACTTCTATTTCTAATATTTAAATTTGATTGAAATTGGTTTTCTCCGTCGCCGCATCTTCGTTGTAGCTCGCCGTAATTCCGCTTTGCTAGCTTGACTCTGCTTGCCCCGCTCGACCCTTCTTCGCTCGTCATCTCTCCCTGTCTTTATCTCAGCCTCTGCTCGATGCGGTTTGGCGTAGTTCATCGTGGCTTATCGTAGCCCGTACAGGCTCGACATTCTGGCACGATTCTGATCGCCTTACTCTTCCTTGTCTTCGTCTGCTTTGTCTTCGTCTCGGCGCGTTGCCTCTGCTCTGCTCATCCTTGCTCTGCCCTGTCTTCGTCAGCCCTGTCTTCGGCTCTGCTACTGATCGTCGTTGCTTTGCTCGGGGTGGTTCGCTCTGCTCGATGTGGTTTGCTCGTCGTGGCTTGCTCTGCTCGTTGCTCGCCGTGGCTTGCTTGCGTGGCTCGCTCTGCTCGTCGTGACTTGCTCTGCTCTGCTCGTTGCTCAGTTCTGCTTGACGCTTCGCCTTTTGGCTCGTCGATGCTCTGCTTGGCTAGTCGCTGCTTGGATCGTCGCTGCTTGTCCTGCTCAGCTGATTGGGTTGCTCCGCTCCGCTTGGCTCGTCACTGCTTGGCTTACTCCGCTCTGCTTGGCTCATCGTTGCTTGCGTGTGCTTGGCTCATCGCTGTTTGGCTTTGCTCTGCTGCTTGGTTTGCTTTGCTCTGCTGCTTGGCTTGCTCCGCTCTACTGCTTGGCTTGCTCCGCTCTGCTTGGCTTGCTCCGCTCTGCTTGGCTCGTCTCTGCTTCCGAGGTGGCTACACTTTGGTTAGAAGCGATGTCCTACTTACGTACAGTTCCAAGTTACGTGAATCGGATTTATAGAACCTCATACCTTCAAGCAAAGTGAAGACTGGTCAGTGACGGCCAGTGACCCAGCGCTTCGACATTCCAAGGAAAGTCGAGCTCAGCAATTCTTAAGTTTCTCAGGCGGATCAATAAAACCACAACCTTCGTCACAAAAGATTCGCTGCCCACTGGGTGTGGGACGCGTTTTTCTGGTTGTTCGCTTGTTCTTTGTATGGGATTTGCCGGCGGGTTTAACCAGCCACGCAACGCCGCCTGTGGTTTTGCTGTAGCTCCTGCTGGCATACAGGCTTTTTGCTGTGTTCCTGCACAATTATTCCTGCTTCCTTTTAGGTGTTGTTTATCCATGTTCAATGTTCTATGTTTCGATGTTATTCGTTTTTAGTTCATTTTAGTCTTAATTCTATTTTTATTCCATGTTCTGTGTCTAGTTTTGTGAGCGTAAATTTGTATGCAAATTTGCGTCCTCACAGTACTGTACGCAGTCGCTACACTAGAGCTAGATGCATGCAACTATCGGGAAACCATATGACTAAAGTCACCCAACTGTGCCTTAATGATGATGGAGACAATCTCACATCATTTGTTTCAAAGCGGGCTGAGGGATGTATACAGGCTGATTACTTGGGTGGTAATGTTGTTGATGGTTTGATTGGACGGATATTATGGTATGATTCAGCTCATATCATAGCGCCCCAAATCACGTCAGCATTGCTTCGCCAAAAACGCGCTTGTGTACATAATACCATGCCATAGATCATAGATCCGGTAAATAAGCTCTAAAACTGAATTCAGCACTGGCTTTGTTTTTCTGAGTTTAATCGAACGTCGTTCGATTTAATATTATTTTCTTAAACTAAACAGTACATATACATAAGAAAACCACTCACACACACACACACATACAAAACAACTTATAATCAATTAATTGCCGTGTATTAAATAATAAATAATCGTTAAGTTTGTTCTTTTTTTTTAAACAAACAGAATTAAATCATAATTTTTGTATAAAAGTTAAATTAATCGCAAATTTTCAATAATGCGGCTATCACTATTTTTGAATAACTTGAACTGAAATCTTTTGATCAAAACATTTAAATAACGTTAATGTAGAGATAAAAGATTCGGAAAAAAAAACTTGAAAAATATATGTTAAGGATGCATTTTAAAAAAAATTTGGTTTAAAAATAAATTGGATAAGAAGGTCAGAAATACATAAAGAAAGAAAGAAATTAATTAGACATAGAAATTTAATAATAAGACAAGTTAAAAATGAAATTAATGTTAAAGTATCAAATAAATAAATATTGATATAGAAAATTTAAAAAGAAATGTATTTTTTTGTTGTTACTGTATGTAGCTTTGTTAATTCAATTAAAATTTACATCTTAGTAACTATAGTAGTAGTAAATACAAATAGTAACTCAATTAGAACATTCGGGACTAAGCTCTTGTTAAGTCAACACGGTGAATTGTGCTTTACAGTGAATACAAAATTGTTAGAAATATCATTAAACTTATTCATAAAGTCATTTAATTAATTATTTAAAATCAATAGGCAAAATAATGCCGAATTCGGGAAATAAAAGAGTGCGGGAGGAATCTCCTCCCAATATACTAATTCAGGATAAACTGAAGGTCCTGGATAATGCTGGAAGGACGTATTGGCGACTGGGACCATCTGGACCAGCTATTGACTATCGATGCTTACGAGCCCCAGGCCAACCAACCGTTCGAGTTCGATGCTACGAGCAGCAGACCAACCAACCGTTCGAGCTACCAGTGACTCTAGAGCTACCTTCTTTTTCTCTCTTCTTGTCGCGATCGTCGAGCCGTGTAGACGCAAATTTTTATTTTCCTCATTGCTAATTGAAGTTAGACTAAATTAAAATGAATCAAACGCAAACATTTCTTATTGTAACTTAAATTTAAAATCAAATTTAACCAGGTCCCAAGAAGTGAAATGTTTGCGCCATCGCAAAATCGTTCTATACATCCAACAAAATATACGCAGATCAGGTCTTCCACCGATTATACTTTCAACGTGGATCAACAAAACTCGGCGAATTGCGCAAGATTATGCATACCATAATCGAATGGAACTACCACAGGCGTAACAAATCCGGACCAACACAATGTCGGAACTGTCAACTCTATGGCCACGGATCAACCAACTGTCATATGCCGCCAAAATGTATGATATGCAGCTGGCCCCATAATCACACTACTTGCCAAGCGGACTAAAATGTGCCAACTGTGCTAGCAAACTCCGCCATAGCCGGTCGCAATCCCAGGTTGAGATAAGGAGGATCGAGTGAACACATCCTGAATGGCCAGTAACACCAGTGCGTCTCAGGAAGTAGGTTTGAAACCGGTGTAGTTGGACTCGCGGCATAGCTGTGAGAACTCCAAAACACCATAACCGGCTGAAAGTTGTTCACATGTCTATGTACTATAGACCTGGCCCTCCAGGTTGGGGGTTGGGCGATCGCCTAACAACTCATGCCCAGAAAATACCTATTGTTCCGAAAGCAGGACTACAGCCTCGGATAAGATTGGATCAACTGCAACGACTCTGGCAACGCTTTTGGATCATGGAACGTTCGCTCCATGTACAGAACAGGTGCACTGCGAGAGCTTCTTAATGAAGTTTCAGGATACAACATCAACAGTCTGGCGGTCCAGGAAACGAGATGGCTTGGCAGCGAGAGATTAATGACTTGCGGCCACACACAATACTAATCAGTGGAAAACCTTCGGAGAGCAGGGAATTTGGAGTAGCTTTCGTGGTAGATAGCAAATTTAAAAACTTAATCACCTTCGACTTCAAAAACGAAAGTTTGTGTGCGATCCTCAAAAAAACAAAATTTTTCAATGTATGGCTGGTAAACTGTCACGCGCTCCAACAGAGGAAAAAGATGATGCAGTGAAGGGCATATTCTTTACAACACCCTAGAACAAACATTTGATTCTTTACCATCCAACGACATAAAGATACGTCTACACGGTAAAAAATTTTGGTGTAATTTCAATAAATTTTCTTACCTATATAGGTCCAAACGAAATCTTAGATAAAATCTATATGTTCGCATCATATAGAAAGAGTCTACTTATTTTAGTATACTTTTTATCAAAGCAAGTGTGAACCAATGTATCTTAAACACTATTTAATTTATAAGAATTGCTATACAATGAATATATACGAATTCAGTATAAGCCTTATAACTAGATCATATAGAAATTGTTTATCTGTTTTAGAATAATCTTTATCAGAGGCAAGTATAAACCAATGTATCTTAAACACTATTCAATTTATAAGAATCGCTATACATTGAATATATGCCAATATTGTGTAAGCTTTATAACTGGATTGGAATAAATATTTTAATGTCGTTCTTTTTGAATTTATTACGTACATACGAGTATATATATATATTATACGTTTGGTATCTGAAAATTATCTAAATCTCTGATGAAGATTGTAATTAAAAACATGTTCGAATGTGTATTGTACATATAAACTTTATTTCATAACTTTCTTATAAAAATTATTAAAAAAAAATCGAATTTCAAAAAAAAGTAATTAAATAGGTATGTCTTATTAACTATGTATTAATTATTATACATGTCTTATTAAATATTGTTTGTTATCTTTTCTTGATACTGCTGAAATAAAATTTTCGTTAATTTCAAAAGCGTTATGAAATGTATTAAATCCCAATGATAAAACCTTCTCACATAGAACGTAATAATTTCGCTTATCAAAAAGAATATGTTTCACTTTGAAGAAAAATTCATAACATTCAGTGTACTTACAAGCTCGTTTTCGCCTTCACTTTTTAAGCATGGAAACAGCGACACACATGCCGAAGCTGCAGCTATCAATTGAGTTTTAATAGGTGAAAATCCACATTGTTCCTCTACATATGATGCGGTGAATGCTATAAGTCGACGCCGACTTCTTGAACTTAATAATTTTTTGTTTTCATACTCGCTGAATACTTCGAGCCCACCACTTTTTCGACAGATATATGATCGTAGTGCCTGAAATATCACAACCTATATTATTTTTTCACACTTATCACATTGCACACAAATTAAATTTTTTTTTCGATTAAATTTAATGAGCGTCACATGTGTAAATAATTTAAGGGCATTTAAACTAAAATTACCTCAGGTGTAATATATACAGCAGCGTTTTGCCCTTTCAAAACTCCGAGCGGAGTTTTTTCACATGTTGCAAATTTATCACTTCAATATTTTAGATCATCCGCGAATAACAAAAAATTTACGTTGACGAATATATTCGATACATCATTAATAAAAACAAGAAAGAGCAGAGGTCCTAAATGCGATCCTTGTGGTACTCCTGATGTTACGAGAAAAGGTTCCGATTGAGCAGATTTTATATTTACAATACTAGTGCGATCATGGAGGTAATCGCGTATCCAATTCAGAAGATCGCCAGAGATCCCTAATGCGTGAAGCTTCGAAACGAGTAGGCAGTGATCAACTTTATCGAAGGCTTTAGAGAAGTCGGTCTATATTGCGTGGACCTGGGAATTAGTTCCCATTGCATGTATAATAGTCTCAACATAGGGCAAGAGATTAGTCATTGTAGACTTCCGTTTCTGGAAACCATGTTGGTGAGGGGTGATGTAGTTTCTCAGTAATGGTGTTAATTTGTTCGTGACAATTGCATCAACAATTTTAGAAAGGGCCGATTGGATTGAAATGGGCCTGTAATTGTGAACATTGCATTTATCATTAGACTTATGAATTGGTATAATAAATGAAGTCTTCCACAATTCAGGAAAAAGACCCAAACGTAATGATAAATTTAAAAGAATCGTAATGGGTAATGCCAATAACTGACGACAGTTAAACAGAAATAATGGTGGGACACCATCGGGTCCCATACCTTTAGATGTATCAATAGTATCAAGCATCGAAGTGACATCTGAGATGACAACATTTAACGACGACAAACTTAGGTTATAGCTGCCCAGTGTAGATAAATTCGGCACGGCAGATGGAAGAGTGCTATTATCGGAGTACACACTGGAGAAATACTTAGCAAAGAGGTTTTGCAATGCTAGAAGGATCAGATGCAATAATATCATTCGCATACATACAGGATGGAAGAACATTCTCTGATCTAAGTGAATTAACGTAGTTCCAGAATGCCTTAATGTTATTGGAAGAGATATTAGCTTCAATGTTGCTAGTGTATTCAATATAACAGGATCCCTTTTTAGCTTTACAGAGACCGCGTAAGCGTGAGAATTCCAGGTAGTCAGTTTGGGAAAGCGATACCTTATATTTAGCATGTGCAATTTTTTTGTTCTTGATAAGTTGACGCAATTGAGCGTCGTACCAACGAGGATATAACGAACTATAAATAATTTGAGAAGGGACTAAATCATCGATAATATTATAAAGAACGCCATAAAATCTAGAAACGGCTTCATTAATATCTACCATATCGAGTAAGAGCGGCCAGTCGATTAATGAGAGCTGTTCACAGATAAAATTATAGTTAGCAATTTTAAAATTATAGGAAGCAAAGTGATGAATGTGATCAATATTAGGGATTGAATTTAATTTTATGTTTATATTGAGGGCTGGATGGTACATTTTATCAAGCGGCAGCAATTCGTCGTGCGATGAAGCCACTTCAGGCTGTGGTGAAAGATTGGAAAATACCAGATCCAGTAGCTTCCCTTTGGCGTTGAGAATGCGGTTGCTTTGGGTAAAATTAAGATCGCAGAAATGATCAATGAGAGCACTGGCCGTGCTATTAACTCTTGATTCATACCAGTTGGGGGAGGCCCAATCAACTTCTGGCTGGTTGTAGTCTCCAATGATCAGGGTATCCGCAAATGGAAAGCTGTTAATTATGCCTTCGATAAACTGGCAATGGCTGGTGTAAGACTCGGCTGGTGATGATGGTGGCATGTAGACACATCCAATAAATAATTTGCGTTGGCTAAGGCTGAGTTCAACGAAGATATCTTCCACATCGTTCGAGGACTTTATCAAAAGTTTGGAAGAGTAACAATTTTTCACAGCTAGTAGGCAACCTCCACCTCTGGACTTCGTACTCCGAGTATGGCACCGATCCAAGCGAAATACATTGTAGTTTGAAAATCCAAGTTCACTGGTTAGGATATCGTCATCCAACCAAGTTTCAGTGAGAATGATAGCATCGAAATCTCTGTTTAATAAGCTCAAGCGAAGGAGGGGTAGCTTGGTTTTCATGCCCCTGACGTTTTGATAATAAATCAGGAACACCTTATCCGCTTGCTGCAAAGGGGTTGAGTATGTATCATGAGCTACGTGGAGTCGGTGATCGCTCCTGGTAACCCGTTTTTTGGTTGGTGCTTGAAGGGTCGAATGAGTAGTCCTTCAGGCCAGAATTCCGCAGCGAAACACTTATCGTAGACTTTGTTAGGAATACCTAACTTGAAGTTGATGAAACGCAGGCTAGCAATGTCGGCATCTCTTTTCACCAGTTTCAAACATCGTATGTTATCATCGCAAATATTAAGTTTATTGGCAACGTACTTAATAATCGACTTTTCATCAGTGGCCGAGTTGAGTCGCGATAAGTGGAGCCATTTATGACCAGTAACAACTTTTATACTGTCTTGGACATCACCATTACCAATTATTTTTCTGCGAGAATGTCGCTTATTATGGACAACACTCCACTCTGAGGATGCAGACGATTTTTTACTTGTAGCGCTCAATTTCTTAGTTGGGGAAAGAACAGTAATAGTATTTGGTACATTAACTGACGTAGAAGTGCTCCCAATGGCCGATGGTATGGCCGCAGGAACATGGAGTGTACCGGAATCAGCATTATCCAAAGAGGCGGCGTCAAGTACTATCGACGGCAGAGGGGATTCCCCTTTAGAGGATAATTTTTTCCGCGCCTGCCGGGGCTGAGATGAAGACTGTAGCTGATCAATCTCCGCTTGCTTTTGGCGTAGAACAGATTTACTGCGTGTGGTGACTGAGGTGGCTTCAAAGATTTGTGAAGCACCTTTGTTGACAAATGATGGCTGAGAAGGGCCTTGTAATTGGCAGAGCTCGTTCTTCAATGAATAGAAGGCATTTTGAAGCGACGTAATGGCTGATGACATATCGCTTATTTTGGCATGGAATGCGGCAATGCCAATGCCATCACAGCTTGGGCAAAGCCAGTGAATTCCTGGTAAGGCCAGTGCAGCGAAGTATTTTGGTGCAGTAACACCAACGCATGCAGCATGAAATGACTTACCACACATGCCAGCACAGCGAAGACCGTCAACTGCTATAGTCAAGGAACATTGTCCACATAACATTATGCTTAATAGTGTACTTAAACTCAGACGAGGTGGCAGCACTGTTCGAATTAAATATAATTATAACGAAACGAAAAAAAAAATGGTGATTGTCTGGGCTAATTTCGAGTATCGAAAAAGAAATTTTATGTAGTATTGTAATATTTTGGCGGCATCGTGACATAACCTCACTTCGAAACTTCAAAACAAACCGCACACAAAAACAAAAACAAAATTTCTTTATGAAGACTCCGCCATCCAGAAGCCACAAGAGCTCTAAGGGGCTTTGGGACGACAGAATCACCAGGTCAACCCTTCGGAATGACCTGCCGACAGATGTAATAATGTTTATCGCGGCCCCGGAAGCCCGACAGTGGAGAACAAAAGAAACAACACTTTCACTTCAAGTCCAAGTCCAATTGGAGGTGAGAATTATAACTTGTTTATTACTTGTTTATTACAACACCCGAACTACACTTGAGGAACACTTTTGTGATTTTAACAACAATCCACTGCAATTTACTTAATAATATTTATTTATTTATTTAATATTGAAATTAAATCAAGTGAATAGGATATTTGCACAAGTTGACAGTTGACAGTTGACCCATTGGCAACAGCAATCTTATATATTACATGTATCACTACCATAACTATTAACAAACCTGGAGAATTATTTTCTTTTACACTGATCTTCAACAAAAATAGCGGGTGTAACAAAAACTGCTGCACAAAATCTACGAAAATCTCTTCACCTATTTCGAAATCGGCACTTGACTTAGGTAGGTAGGTAGGTACGCGTGGCTGCCCGTGAGAACACGGACACACTTAGACCTAAAAGGTTACCACAGGATCATCGAATCCGGTCCTACTCGTCGAACCATTTAGAGCTTGCAATGAAGCGTTGGATTCTCGCGACCTCCATTGAGGCAAGGTCACCGAGACAGTTGAAGAAGTAAGCTCTAAGATGAGCTTTCCTTCTGGCTGAAAGAGCTGGACAGGTACAGAGAAGGTGAAGGACTGTCTCCTCCTCCTCCTCATCCAGGCAGCTTCTACAGAAGTCGTTTGAGAAGAGACCGAGTCTTTTAGCACGTCGACCTATAAGACAGTGTCCGGTCAGGACACCGACTGTGGTGCTGATGTTCGCCCTTTTGAGCAAAGTCAGCTGTTTAGAGCGTTTTAGTCCAATCCCAGTAGCAGTTTACATGTAGAGAGAGGCACACCCAGATTCCGGTGTTCCGGCATAATCTGAAGGGTAGTACCGCGTCGAGCGAGTTCGTCAGCCATGCAGTTCCCTGGAATATCCCTGTGTCCTGGCACCCAGCACAGGAGAATATTGAACTGTTCAGCCATCTCCTTAAGAGATGATCGACATTCTGCGGCGACCTTTGATGTTGTCGAGGCCGATTCTAAGGATTTTATTGCCGCTTGGCTGTCTGTGAAAATGCTAATATCCCTAGTAGATATTACATTACACCTCAGCCAGGACAAGGCCTCCTTGATCGCCATAAGCTCCGCCTGAAAGACACTACAGTGGTCCGGAAGGCGGAAGGAGCTGCTAATGTTAAGCATATCAGAGAAAACACCTCCACCTACCCCGCCTTCAGTTTTGGAGCCGTCCGTATATATGTGGGCGGACTCTTCCATCCGTACCGAATCCCTTTCCCATTCTAGACGGGTTGGGATGACTGTTAGAAATTTTTTCTCAAAATCATAACTGGGAGGGGTGTAGTCGGTGTTTTCAGCAATGTTATTGAAGTGATTTAATATTGTTGAGTGACCTGCATATATGCCAGTCCACTGTGTAGAGGCCCTAAGTCGAATGGCTGAATTGGCTGCCATTTGCTTGCCAAAAATGTCTAGGGGTGGCAGACTGAATAGCATGTCTAGTGCTGCAGAGGGAGTTGTTCTCAGAGCTCCACTGATGCATATGCATGCTGATCTCTGTACCTTCCCTAGGGTGGTGCAGTTAACTGCTTTGTCTAAGGCCGTCCACCAGACAACAACACCATACATACGTATTGGTCTGATGACGGACACGTAGAGCCAATGAACTATCCGGGGTTGCATACCCCATTTTTTGCCAATGGCCGTTTTGCACGAGTAAAGCGCAACTGTTGCTTTCTTTACCCGTTCCTGAATGTTAGGTTTCCAATGAAGTTTCCTGTCCAAAATAAGACCCAAATATTTTGCACTATCGGTGAAAACTAGACTAGTACCATTCAGAGAAGGAGGGTCTACGTGAGGAATTTTATATTTCCTGGTGAAGAGGACTAATTCTGTTTTGCGTGGGTTCACACCCAACCCGCATTCAGCTGCCCATTTGGAGAGGATAGAGAGAGCATTTTGCAATATCTCACTCAGCGTGTTGAGGTGCTTTCCCGAGACAGCAATTGCAACATCATCTGCATAGGCAATCACTCTGCAGCCCGCCCCTTCCAATCTCAATAGTAGTTTGTTGACCACTAAATTCCATAGAAGAGGGGAGAGCACACCACCTTGTGGTGTACCTCTGCTGACAAACCTTCGAGAGGAGGACTCGCCCAGCTTTGTGTTCACAATCCTGGATGTTAACATCAAATTGATCAGCGCGCCAAGTGAGGACTCTACCTTCAGGATAGAAATTGCGTCAGTGATTGCTTCTGGTCTGACGTTGTTGAAAGCTCCCTCGATATCGAGAAATGCAACCATGGTGTATTCTTTAATACTGAGAGATTTTTCAATGGTGCGCACGAGCGAATGTAAGGCCGTTTCGACCGACCTCCCCTTCCAGATGTTGACAGCAGTCGCTTGTCAATATTGTCGCGGATGTACACATCCATTAGTCTTTCCAGTGTTTTCAGAAGAAAGGATGATAGACTGATAGGTCTGAGGTCCTTAGGGCAGACATGAGAGCTTTTTCCTGCTTTGGGTATGAATACCACTCTGACTTCCTTCCACGTTTCAGGAAAAACTTGACTTAAGCCCTATGAAATTTTCTACGTCTAATGCAAATGTTGACGTGCCTGAATAAATAAAAACGACTAAAAAAATATTTTGATATAATCGAATCTTACTTACACGCTTCCTTAAAATCTCCATAGGTAATTTCTGGACCAGAGGAAGATACAACTCTCTTAATTTTTTTTTTTACTTTTGCACTCCACTTGGACATATATCCCAGAATACATAGTTTTATTATTGAAATTTATAGGAAGATATTAAACGCGTGTAACGTCCGACGATCGTCACATTGAAAATGAATTCCACTATACATATTTTACATAGAGCAAAGTTTCAATATGGCAATACTGGTGTTACGGAAATGTCATTCTGATGTAAATTTATAGTGTAAAAGGTAAGTAAAAATCAGAATTTCAAATGGCTATAACTTTTAATTTCAGGACGACCAACAAGTGAAACATAGCGCAATATGTTTCAAAATATCGACAGATTTAATGAAAAATATTTTTTTTTTTTTCAGGTGGTGGCTCAAACGGAAAAGGTTTGAAAATGATCCATCAATCAGTATCCAACGCTTGGCACTGCAGTTTAACATCTCTACTTGGAAAGTTTGGAGTATTTTAAAAGTAGAATGCTTACATGCTTACCATCACACACCAGTACAGGAGATGCTACCCATTGATTTCCCCAAACGGATGGAGTTTTGTAATTGGCTCCTTGAACGACAAATGGATGACGAGAATTTTTTCAACAACATTCTGTGGACGGATGAGTCCCAATTTACCAGAGACGGTATCACAAACTTCCACAACCTACATACGTGGGCTGAGAGCAATCCACATACAAGAAGAGCGGCATCATTTCAGCATTCAGTGTCAATTTATGGGCAGGTGTGATTGGTGACGATTTCCTTAGACCTATTTGGCTTCCGCCTACTCTAAAGAGCTCCAATTACTTACAGTTTTTATCAAATGATCTACAGGACTGGTTGGATGATATTCCACTGGTACGATTGGCTTCCATGTTTTACCAACACTATGGTGCTCCAGCTCATTACGGCCGACAAATCACAGATTGGTTAAATTCCAATTATAGCAATCGCTGGATCGGTAGAAATGGACCGATACACTGGCCTGCAAGATCTCCTGATCTTACTATTATGTATTTCTTTGTATGGGGACGGATGAAGGACCTTGTCTACGCAACGGCAGCCGCCAAAAGTGGTTGGACGAACAACCAAAAGTAAAAAAATAATTATAGCCGTGTTATTTTGTTGTGCGAATTTCGTGGCTGAGACAGGCAGGCACCAGTAAACGGCTCTAGGGGAGGACCCCAGGAAAACCGGGAAGAGTTCTTGTTTGGTGATTTTCTTGGGCTGCTCCCGACAGGACGAGGTTCAGCATAAAGGCCCCTGGAGACGCAAACCAACACGGAGTCCAAAAAAAGGGAATTCCTGTTAAATTGGCAGGATATTAGAAGTTTACTGGTATGAATCTTTTAAATTGCATATATTTTTTTGTTTCCTATTTCTAAATGGAAGTAGATGTAAGTTTGCCATAATTTTTTTTTTATTTATTCTAAGATATATCCATTAAATTTATATTTTTCAATGGAAAATTATTCTACGCGTCTTTCGTTTCTTTTCGGAATGTAAACCTGTAGTGTAACAAGTGCATCGTCTTAAGTGTTGTCCGCGAAATTAACGTTCAGGATTATGTAGCATTTTCTGTTTAATTGCTCATTCATTACACGGTTTCAGAGAGCTAGTGAAACAAAGGGCCTTCGATAATTTCAGGCCGGATGATTCCTTTCCGTGGTGTTTAGGTCACCTGGTTCGTTTTACTTTGGTCGGATCCACGCTACGTCCATGGACTCCTGATGGCCCCTTTTGGAAGTTTTGTGTGTAGTTTTTTTAACCGCGTGTCAGGCGAACGCGCAGATCGGTGGCTTCCGAGTGCCCCCTTCTTGTCCTCAGCAGGGTGGAGTGCGCGATTTGTGCAGTTTTTTGTTTCGGTGGCCTAATAAGCACGCGGTGTAGAGTGCGCAAGCGTGTAGTAACGGTAGGGCCCCGAAAACAAACGGGTTTTCGCATGCACCGTTCGTTCTACCCCAGCGGCTTGGGTGACGCTCAACCGCGTGTCTCTCGATTACCGTAATAGTTCAATGTGGAACTTTGCTTGTGCGCGTTTGGGCAGGGTGAATTATTTTTGGATTACTTTTCAACAATTTTTGGAAGCCCCCAATCGATCGAATCCGATTGGAGTTCATTAAATTGGAGTATTCCTGTCTGGTTTTCTGATCGTTTATAGCCGCACTTTTACTTGTTCTTGAAGGTTATGTTGTATTGGCTTGGGACCAGTAGGACCTGAAGCGGCGTGTTTTAGGGGACTTTCAACTCCCTCAAAGTGCCAGGTTATCTTCAGGGACCGTATGTCAATCCAAGAAAAAAAAGAATTCCAGCTTTTTTTTTGTTTGCAGCTAAAATTTTCAGCAAGTTTTTAGGAACTACAGCCATGCGGTGGCCAACAAAGAACTCCCCTTTTCTTTTAGGTTGAAAGATGCTGGACGCAATGCAGAGTCTACCATCTGAAAATCTGCGCAAGTCGATTTCGCAAATATCGTCGTTCCGTTACTTTTGGTGGCGTTATTTATTTATTTATTTATTTATTTATTTATTTATTTATTTATTTATTTATTTATTTATTAACAGTCCGTGACCCTTGATATAAGACTTAATAAGAATAATAATAATAATATACAATAGAATAATAAAAACTAAAAAGGTAATAATAACTTATAACTAACTATGTACACCAACGTAATAAAATAGTAACATTTAAAAATATGCAAATATGAACTACACTAAGAATAAAAATAGGAATCAAAAAGAAACATGTAAGACAAAAATAAATAGGAAAAGAATAAAAAGCATAATATAAAATAAAATAGTTATAGTGACTTGACATGGTGAACACTGGTGTTAAAAATATCCAGGTTCGCAGATTGCTTATTTGCAGATCTCATTAATCGATTCGCTGGACTGTTATTGGCATAGCAGGTTCTGTGACGCGATTCATAAAAGGTTTCATTCGACCGGGACGAATAACTTGGGACTCTGAAATTGATGAATTGTAGAAAGTCGGGACAATCTAACTCGTTATTGATGATTCTGTACAAGGCAATTAAATCAAAATGCTCGCGACGTTTTGAGAGTGTAGAGAGGTTCAAATATGTTAGCAGACTATCATAATCGATTACCTCTGATGGTATGTGAAGTTTGTAGGCAATGTAGCGTAGAAATTTATGCTGAACAGTTTCAATATTAGAGCAATGAATTTGGAAATGAGGGTTCCAAATAACTGACAGATATTCTAGGTGTGGGCGCACAAGAGAGCAGTAAAGAACCTTCAAAGACCGAATATTATTGAAATCCTGACTGTTACGAATAACAAACCCAAGCATTCTTCGGGCTGAGCTACATATCTTTTTGAAATGCGGAATGAATGTTAGTGCTGAGTCGAGTAACAAGCCCAGATCCTTAACGACATCAACACGCGGCAATGAGCAATTGTTTATACTATAATTAAAACATATAGAAGTACGCAATCTGTGGAAAACAATGTAGTTACACTTGGATATATTCAAAGGCAACCGATTGTTGACACACCAATCGAAAAGAGAGTTCAGATTATTCTGAATAATATCACAGTCACTGGGGGAATGAATTATTTTAAAAATCTTAAGGTCATCTGCATATAGTAAAAAGTTTACTTCAGAAAAAATAGAGGAAATATCATTAATAAAAATTAAAAAAAGGAGAGGACCAAGATGTGAACCTTGTGGAACACCTGATTTAATCACAAAAGGATCCGATTTAGCACCTTTAATGTTTACAACACAGGAACGATTACAAAGGTAGTCACGTATCCAGCTTAAAAAGCAACCGGAAACACCCAGATTAGATAGTTTAGTAATAAGTAAACAATGATCCACTTTATCAAACGCCTTTGAGAAGTCAGTGTAAACGGCGTGCACCTGTGAATGCTTATCCATTGCACGGTGGATGGTCTCGATGTAAGGTAAAAGATTTGTCAATGTGGACTTGCGTTTTTGAAAGCCATGCTGATTAGGCGTTATATAATTTCTGATCAGAGGAGTAAGTTTTGTAGTTATAATTGCATCAAAAATTTTAGCCACAGTAGACTGTATAGATATAGGCCTGTAGTTGTGAACGTTGCTCTTATCTCCCGACTTGTGAATAGGTGTAACATAAGAGTTTTTCCACAATACTGGAAAAATACCCGACTGAAGGGATAAGTTGAATAGGTACATCAGAGGTTGTGCTAAGTGTTGTCTACAACTCCATAGGAACAATGGAGGTACACCATCTGGACCCATGCCTTTATTTACGTCGAGATTGTCCAGCATTAAGGAGACCTCTGAAATATCAACACTAAGAGTTGAGAGATTAAAGCTAAGATTGCCGGGGCGGATGGACACACTAGGAGAAGGTGTACTTGAAGTGATATCAGAGTATACACTAGAAAAAAAATCAGAAAACAACTCCACAATATTGGATGGATCAGATGCAGACTTGTCATTAGCATACATATATGATGGCAAAACGTTGTCCGAGCGAAGCGAATTTACATAGTTCCAAAAAGCCTTGGCATTGGTGGTGATACTATTTTCAACACTAAGCACATATTCCATGTAACAAGATTTAATTTTTATTTTACAAAGAGTTCGTAACCGCGAGAAAACATTGTAATCGATGGCAGAGCCAGATTCCTTGTACCTCTTGTGCGCTAACTTTTTATCTTTAATGATTTCCCTCAATTCTGCATCATACCATCGAGGATACGACGAACCAAAAATTAATTGGGTAGGGATACATAGATCAAACACCCTATAAATACACGAGTAGAAACGGGAAATAGCATCATCAACATTTGCACCCTCGAACAACATGGACCAATCAATCAATGAGATCTGTTCACATACTAAATTATAATCAGCCGTTTTGAAATTAAAGCAAGTGAACTGTTGGACCGGTACACTGTTAGTAACTAAATTACACCTAATGGTGAGTGCGGGATGGTACATAGCATCCAGCGGAAGAAGCGCATGATCCGATGAAGTTACCTCAGGAAGTGGTAAAACATTTGAGAAAACTAGGTCAAGTAGCTTGCCTTTAGCATTCAGTATGCAATTACTTTGACGCAAATCCAAATCGCAGAAGGAATCAATAAGAATACTGCCTGTACTACTGTAATTAGCGTCACACCAGTTAGTGGAAGCCCAGTTGACACCAGGCTGATTATAGTCACCGACGATTATAATATCCGATAGTGGAAAACTATTTACAATGTGCTCAGCGTGTTGACAGTGGTGCGTATAAATCTCCGTGGATGATCCAGGTGGTATGTAAACGCATCCGATAAACAATTTATACCGCGCAATATTCAGTTCCACGAAAATTTCTTCAACAAGATCACTTGTGGATATCAATAGCTTGGATGTATAACTTTTTTTGACCGCAATAAGACAGCCTCCACCCCTTCTATTACCACCAATGGTCTGATATCTATCCTTACGATATATGGTATAATTGTGTAAGCCCAACTCATTGTTATAAACATCTTCGTCAAGCCAAGTTTCCGTTAAGGCAATAACATCAGCATCTGCAATACAAACATTAGAGCGAAAGATAGCCAACTTGGACTTCATTCCCCTCACGTTCTGATAATAAATATTAAGTGTGTCATGTGAATGCACGCTACTTGCGGTACTTGGCATGGTTGAGTGGTGGCGATTGGCAGGCTGAGCTACGTGGAGTCGGTGGTCGCTCCTGGTGACACGTTTTTTGCTTGGTGCTTGAATGGTCGAACAAGTAGTCCTTCTGGCCAGAATTGAGCATCGAAACATTTTCCGTAGGCCTTATCAGGAACACCTACTTTAAAATTAATGAATCGCAGGCTAGAGATGTCAGCATCCTTTTTCACCAATTTCGAGCATCGTATCTCGTCATCGCTAATATTGAGCTTAATGGCCATATAATTTATTAAAGACCTCTCATCAGTGCTTGAATTAAGGCGCGACAAGTGGAGCCACTTATGACTAGTCACAACCTTAACACTATCATGAAGGACACCACTTCCGATTACCTTCTTCCGAGAATGCCGCCTGCCTTGGACAACACACCACTCAGATGTCCCGGCTGCAGAAACATGGAGGGAACCGGACTCAGTCCCATCCGACGAAGCAGCATCCAGCACTACAGACGGTAAGGGTGACTCTCCTTTGGAAGATGATTTTTTTCGCGCCTGGCGCGGCTGACTTGACGACTGGAGCTGATCATTCTCCACTTGCTTTTGACGCAGTGCAGATTTACTGCGAGTGACGACTGAGGTGGCATCATTATTTTTTGGGGCTTCTTTGGCGGTAGTCGATGACTGAGAAGGTCCTTGTAATTGACGGAGCTCATTTTTCAATGTATTGAAGGCATCTCGAAGTGACGTAATGGCCGACGACATATCGTTAATTTTGGCATGGAAAGTTGCGATGCCAATGCAATCACAGCTAGCGCAAAGCCAGTGAATTCCTGGTTAGGCCAAAGCAGCGAAGTATTTGGGCACAGTAACACCAACGCATACTGGATGAAAAGTCTTACCACAAATACCAGCGCAACGAAGACCATCAGCTGCTATTGGCAAGGAGCAATGGACACAAGTCATTATTTTTGTTTAATTACTTAAAAATACTCAATGAAGGCGGCAGCACTATTCGAAGTTGGTATAATTTAAAATTGTCAATGGTGATTGCCTAAGCTAATTTCGAATTTCGAAATAGAGATATTTTGGCGGCGTCGTGACTTAACCTCACTATGAAACTTCAAAGCAACCAAAAATTTGAGAGCAGACACTTCACCCTTCGACAGAACACTCCGCCACCCAGAACCACAAGAGCACAAAGGGGCTTTGGGTCGACAGGTTCACCAGGTCAACCCTTCGGAATGACCTGCCGACAGATGAGCAAAAATCGCGACCCCGCGTTTGTTGGAGGTAAGAACTACAACTTATTTTACGTAGCACTCACTTATTAAATTTAAATGTAGAAAAGTACTTAATTAACCCCTTCGATAACAATTTTGTATTTGCGAGGAAATTGATTCTTCTACTTTGATCACAATTTTCACAAGTTATAATAAAATAATATAGCAAACAAAACAATCACAATCACAATTGATTGTATTAAAACCATTTTATCATTTATCAATGCCTTTGTGGGTTAGGTAGGGTATTAAATATATGCAATTATTTTTTATTCGGTCGGAAACTCGCCTACGCCGCCGATTGTCCCCGTTATAGAAGCTTGTGCCACGAGGCAGAAAGTAGTATCGGTGCTCGTTTTTACAAATAGGTAGTCCTATTAGAGGGGCGCCCTATTTCCCGATTACTACCAAAGCCAACATACTCTCTGATTTTTTTCGGAGGAACATGTGCGAAAACATCTATACAGATTTTCTTGAGTTTTTCTACGTTATGTTTTGGTCAAACTTCGTCTTCACTAGTTTTTATTGCATTTCTTTCGGGGCTATTAAAATCCTTCGTCGATGAAATACCACCCTCCTCCACAATCATACAAGTGCAATTGATAGGCTAGTATGAATGATCATGGAGATCGCTTTTCTTCTGCCTTTTTACCACGAAAGGATAAATTATAGAATACATAAATCTACTCAACAGCAATAGATATGGTTACTGCTTCTGCCTTCCCGCCGAAAGTCTCCATCCTTGTGCTCTCCTCCTTCATTTCCTCACTCTTCTTTCCCCATCCTTTTCCTATTCTGACTTCCTACTTTCCTCCTTCCTACACCTACCCAGCACGCTGAGGATAGAGTACGGACTTCTCAAACCGGACTTCTCAGCCCCTATCGTGCCTACATAATTACGATGTCCATGGATACAGGCAGCCACCCACGCCCCTTCCGACAAGCTACGCACGTGCTTTTATGCTAGATGCACGCTACCTTCAGGCAATCCATGGGGCACAAGCCAGCCAACTGTGGCTTTGTCACCAGACGGTAATTGTCTTAGCCGGTCTATACGATCATGGCCGTCTTGATCAAATGGTGACGGAGACCTACTCCCACTATTTGTTTCAGGGCGGAATACATGGTGCTATACACTCGTGGCGATGACAATATATTCCCAGTAGGACCAGTAATGATTACAGAATCGATTCAGTAATCATTATTCGTAAGCGACTATGTCGCTTTTTCAGATTACAACATCGATTCTTTTAACATAGCGATGTCCTAGGCGGTAATGTATAGCTTAATAGCTGAACTGTTACCATTTGCATGGCTAAATAATCGATTATGGAATGAATGGAAAATGAAATGTTACCATTGACATGATTTTGGAATCTATTAGAGAATGAATGAAAAAAGAAAAGTTACCGACATGATTACTCGTATAGAATAAAGCGTATTTGTCTACGAAAAAAAAATTAATTATATTCTTCAATAAGATAATTCATAAAAACATTTTGTAAAATATTTAATTAATAACATTTTCTTTATTTTCCTTCGCCATTGCTTGGCGCGAAATGCATGCATTTTTGAAAATCCGGTTTTTATTTATTTGAAACGCCTTTTTTATGGCTTTTTTTAAATCGTCGGCGCAGTACCCATCTTCTCTCGATAGAGCTCCTTTAAATAGAAATGATCTCAAAGTAAAATGGTATAGTTATGATTGTTGTGATTGTACTTACCAAATAATACGTCCACAACATTTTTATAGTTTCGAAATGCTTCCTTCCCGCGCAAGCCGTCATAATTGAAGTCTAGAATTATTTGTTCACCAAATAGTTTATTAAACCGTTTTTTTAAAGGATCATTACCAATAATGAGTTTTACTGTATTTATCTGTAAAAAATATATTTTGTGAAAACAACATAATTTTTTAACTAGGAAGTAGTAGGTACTTACGAACTCTTCTTTATTTTCGGCAATGTCTTCGTCGATTTTTTTGAGATCTTCCTTTGAATTTACCGGAAAACGAGACACGTTTTCGTTTACTACTGTTTTTTTTTTAAATATCTGCTTTAATAATGCAGTATTGGTCGCAATGGCCTTCATTATTTCTATATTTTGCTTTTTTATTAATTCTGGAATTATTTTAAAATGTAATTCAGTTTTGGAATGGTTGTTTTAAAATTCAATACCTGTTAAGTTGTCAATTTTTTCTTCAATTTTTTTCTCAAATTTTTCTGGAAAATGTAATTGGTGTGTAAATACATATGTATTAAGTAATTACATTATTATAATTTTATTACTTACTATTATTTAGTTCAGACGCACCTAAATCTGCATTGCAGCGATGCAACGGAGTCGCGTTGAAGTGTTGTAGAGGTGGTTCAAATTTGTTGTGCTGCAATGACTTCTGTCCTTCAAAGTTTTTAGACATTTTGCTATAAAGTGATAATAAATAATATAGATTACATTATGTATTAATTATGATGTATTGATGGTTTTCTACAATAAGAATTATTTCATTACATCATTACTTACTTTACGAGACATATTCGTGAAGAAGAGGAATCAATAATAAATGATTGCCATATGGTAGACATACTAATTTGAATGCTACTTCCTTCAAATCAAACATTTCTGGTTGTTCGGCTGTATTTCGATCTGCTAAAACTATCCCAATTTTAGATGAATCCAGTGGTTTATTGAAGAAACTCATAAGGTTCAATAGCCGCTTTCCAATTATAAATTTTCCCTCTGTATTATCAACAAATGCCGTAATTTGTATAGGCTCATAATTAAATATGCAGCAATAGTTATTAGGTTCAATTAAGCTAAGGTAGTGCAAGTTCGTCTGGTAGCTTATTATATCTCCATGTCTGTTTCTAGTGAATCCGCACACTTTTTCTTTAATATACATATCATTAAAAACTTTATTATTAAGTTGCTGTAAAACCTTCGATGGTTTTTTAATTTTCTTTTTTAAAGTCTGCATGTAATTCTCAAATTTATATGCTGTGAAATCATGTATAAATCCTGTATTTTTAATACATTCACCTAAATGTAAAATGCTGTGAACGTTATAAGTCACACTCTCTTCAGTATACAATTTCGGAAAATACTCGACAAATAATTTTAACATGTCATCTGCCACTTCAATATTTGTCATATAATTTCTGGGACATGATAATAATCGATAAGCACAATGTAATAGCAAAAAATGGTAATAAAAGTCTTCATTTACGATATCTTTAAGAATTAGAATTCCTGTGTATAACACAAATTGGCGAAATTCAGTTGCCTTCCATCTCAAAATTTCATCTAGACTCCTTGGTTTCCTTGTAAACTCTTTTGGTATATACGGCGACAGTGATATTAGATGCGTCGATATTTTGGCAATTTCTCCTGTGAGCCTTGGACCAGTAGTATGTCCTTTTATTAGCCGCAAAAGAATTTTTCTTGTTATTCCCAGATCTACTAGATGCATTGCATCCAAAGGAAATTGTGATACCATTTGTATTCCTGCAGTTTCTAGCAAACTTTGTCGTGTCTTAAAATTATTGCTATGATGATTTAAGTATAGTCTTTGAGCAAAATCATCATCTGTTCTTAATGGAGCAACACTGGTAGAATATGTTACAACTTTATCGATTCGTTTCCCTATTTGATTGCACTTACTGCAACCATGAAAGAAATTGTGTCCAACAACTCCGCAAACAAAGGCACGTGCAGGTGCATCGCATATAAATGCTCGGATTTTAAAACTAATTATTTTATTTAAAATTGCGACGCCATTCGTTGTTAAATTTTTAACTTCCTCAACAAAATCTTGTAAAAAAACATCTATGTTTGATGGTTTCTTCTGACCGAAATAGGCACCAATCAAAATTATCTTCACATTTTTAATGTTTACTATATCACCTAATATTGGCCATAAACTATTTCCTGAACTTTTAAATAAAGGCAAACCATCTATGCCTACATCTAAAATAATTTCCTCGTAGTTTACTAATATGTCTGATATACTTTCTAATTGTTTCTTTAACCCGAAATGAAAATATTCGCCAGGAGGTACCATTCTCGTCAAAATTTTTGGCTTTTGCGGTACAAAGCCTTTTGAACTTGATGGTAAATCCAAATTTTCTGATTGTAAAATCTGTAAAAGCGATTCGAAACATTCCCTAGAAGGGTTATATTTATTGTACCATTCCAGCAATTTATTTTTCAAACTTTTGCCTTTAAAATTATTTTTGTCTTGTGTAGTGTTTTCACTATTTTCGGTTATAATTGAGTTTTCTGTAATATTCTCATTTCGTTGTGCGTGTTCCTCAGTTGTAGATATACTTTCTACATTTGCACTAGAAGATTTTAACGTTTGCAACAGCCTTACCTGTTCGCTTTTAATTAATCGGCGTAAATGGCGTTTACTTATATCAGTGGCCATAATAAAAGAAATATTCCTGAAATGGAAAGGAACAAAACATGATATACTGGATAATAACCAGTCTATACACATAGTGATTTCCGAGAATTTGAATATAACAGGTCGTTTTTAAGTTCACGTAAACGTTTTTACAGAGTTATTTATTAAATAAATTTTTATAAGAAAATTAAACCTTAAAATGATTTTTCTCCTATAAGATGTACACTACTTTATCTAGTAGTTTCAATACGAAATTTTAAAAATTCTTATCCTATGTCGTTTTCCACCATATAGACTACATACAAGAGTTTGAGTTTTGTTCAGATTTTTAAAAATTCGTAAAATAAGAACAAATCCAAAACTCTATTTGAACCGGACCGACAGTATTTTGTTGCAGTTTTGTTTTTGTCTAAAAAATATTTAACAATAATTCTTTTGTAATAAATAAAAATACTCACGAAAAAATCTTAAGACACTATTATAAACAGGTATTACACTTTTTTAAATTTTTTTTAATTCACTTTACCACCAAACCAAGCACTTCAAAAATCAAAACGACAATGACAAACGCAAAACAATGCGCAGCTAGCATTTTTTCCGTTTTTCTTCTGTTTTCGTGAATTGAACTAGTCGAATTTTTCCTAGAAAGAAAAGAATTTTGACAATTCCATTACTGTTTGCATTACTTTGACATATTTTCGTAATGCATTCATATTTTGACAAATTTCATTCATGCATTCATGCAATTCAATTTGAATCGATGCGAAATGTCCGACTGGGTTAGGTTACGATGTTGCGATTGTTCAGTTTGGTTGGACGGATACCATGATGTGATTCGGTTCATGTCATGGCGCCCAAATTGATTGTGGCATTGTGGCTTAAAAACGAGTCAGCGTACATTATATGGCACCCAACGATTGGGATCCATTAACCCATTACTGCACAAACTCCGTTTAAACGGATATTGTGCTTAATAAACTTTGTGCACTAATGGGTTAAACGCTTCTGCGTACATTACAACTTTGATGAAATAATAAATGATCTCGCTAAAAGTAAAGCACGAAATAGTCCCATGGCGGTCCGATAAGTACTTAGCCTCACCGCCCGATGGCGCCACTATCGCAAGAGAAGAAAAAGAGAAACTATCATGTAGTACATTCTCGTAGACGGCTACTGTCAAAATTTCAGCCGAATCGGACTCGTAGTTTTGTTTTGACCGCGTGTGGAAGCGGGCGTGTCCGCGGATTTTAGAAAAATTAGTTATGTAATTTAAAGAACTGTAAAACCCGACCGAGAGTGAAGGGTGTTCGAATAAATGTTTTGCAATCGTGTTTAATTTTTATGTGTTTATTTCAAGTGTAAAAAGTACGAGTATAAAAGTAGACTGACTTAAGAATATGCTTATCGTTCTAAAGAAACCTCGGTTTCCGTTGCAAACGGGAAACCGTTATTTTAAGATGATTTACTTAATTATCCACGAATGCATTCGATCCTTTTATCTTTGTTTATCTAAGAATGCATTCGGGCAGTTGGCGGATGCTGCAAAATAATTAGTTTGCCATATGGGCTTATACTGCTAGTCCTGTAGCCATATGGGCTTCTTTTTAGTCATGTGACTGTGACTTGGTGGCCAAATGGGCTTATATGTAACTAATGGAAAAAGAGCCATATCGGTCGGTGATTCGATTCTTGTTTTTGGAAGGGAAATCGCGCAGCGAACTCAAAGAGCGCTTGCATGCTGTGTACGGTGACTCTTCTCCTTCGATGGCGACCGTCAAAAATTGCGTTCCTTTATATAACATGTTTATATTTTAGAAGAATTCTGTGATAAGAATAAATCATTTTTAAAGTTTTCAATTGCATTTTTTCAAAAAAGTTGCCATTGTTTGATAGATTTTTATCTCATATACTCGTAATATATTATTATTGTGTTGTATTATTAAATTCAATAATATAAGATCTCCTAATATATTTTTTAATACTTTATTTATCAATTTTGATACACGTAACTGCCTAATTATTAAGCTGTTATCGCTTTATACCACAGAATTGGTTAAAGTCACGGCATCATTTTCTTTATTTTTAATACAAACTTTCATGTGATGATTAATATTATATCAAACTCAAATGCATGTTTACTAGTGATTTTTGTATTTAATTTCTGCTCTTCTTAATATGATTATAAAATATTATACGATTTCTATTTTTTATAATATAATATTAAGACAATTAAGACAACATCAATTCACGTACATATAATATATTAAATGCATATTAAATAGCAAACAAAAATTTAATGCAGTTTAATCAGGTTATATTATATTCAATTTCAATAAAAAAAAATACAGTCAATTAAATTAAAAGTAAGTAGTTGCCAACATTTGTGAATTACAGTCGACAGTACATACAGAGGCAATTTTTCAACAGTTTCGGATCAACAATTTTGATAATCTTCAATAATACATCCATTATTAAAAATCGGATTAAAAATTTGAAAACATGTTAATTGCTAGTACTCGCAGTATTTATAATTGACTGTATTTTCATTCTGGGTTGAAAAAACTCTTGTTGTTTATAATTGTATTCATTTTAATGTCATTATTTTTAAATATTCAAGAGCATTCCGAGCTGCGCTGGACTGGGCGTCCTTTGATAAGGGACCTGCTCCTAAACACACAGCCACTGGAAGGGTTGATAGTTGAACCAAACATTGATAAAGTCCAGAATACGTCTTCTCTTCAATATCATCGTATGTGACTTCGAAATGATGCTCAGCAGCAATCTCCTCGAGAAATTGCATGAAATCTATATCCTGATCATTGAGAGATGTTGTCTGGAATAAAAAAAACAATAAAAAGATTAAAAATATTAACAGAAAGTATCCAGTAGTCGCAACAAACAGACAGAACTAACTAATGGTCCGAAGATAAATCTCAAAATGGTTTAGATAGTAGAATCGAATTTTATAATCCTGAGGTAACACAACGGACCATTTAGGACTAAGTGTGTCTGTTTTTATTACAGGCAACCGCACGTACCTACCTACCCACCTATTTAAAAATTAATATGTATAAAATTTCAAATTCCTAGCTAGAAGCGTTCTGACGTTATCAGCAAACACTCGTGGACTTTTGTATTGGAGCAACCCGAAGCAGCGAGGAGATTTCTCAAAACTAATTTCTGTAAAATGTCCCCTTCCTAGAGACGATTTCTCCAGTTATAGTAGGTTTCCAAGGTTCTTTGTATGGTAGCTGCATAAAGGACTCACTAGACATTCTTCATACTAATGCATATATTGAAACCATTGAAACGTAAAATTGGGAAAAATTTCATATTTTTAGTTTGAAGCATTCTGAAATTATCCGCCAATTCTTCAAACTCACATACTGCTATATTCATTTTTTTAGTTTTGCTGTCTTCCAGACCGCAGGATCATCTTCGCGACTTTCTCTGCCTGCTTTGAAAATACCATACCACTTTCAAATTATTAATGCCACCATTTCATATTTTAAATTTTCTTCGATTTTGACTTGGCCACAACACGAAAACAAGAAGGACAATTCCAGAATCAGCTCCATCATTAGTATTTATACTACTGAGCCATGTAGTTACGATTAGAGATGGATCGTTCCGGAGTGAGCTGTTCCAAAGGAACACTTCATTGAAGTGAGTGAGTGAAGTAACTCACTCCTTTTGGTGAATGAAGAACGACGGCCGCACGACCTGGTCCTTACATCAGTGGCGGATCCAGACTTTGCTGTTGGGGGGGCGGAAATTTTTTTGATTTGGCTATTTTGTTTAATCAAGTTCTGTGTGAATTTAGCTACATAGACCGCACTTCCATCAAGAATCGCCAAAGTTGTGACCTTACCATCTCCGATTCTTTTGAAAATGTTTGTACTTGAAGAACTAGTGAAAAAAATAATTGAAATTCAAGTTTTTGTTTCTATCTCATTTTTTAACTAACAAAAACAACAACAATCTTTAAAATAAGTGCTACTTTATTATTCAAGGATAAAAATTACCAGAGATATGAATTTTCAAAGAGGACTCGGACATCTTTTTTGGGAAATATTTAACATACTATAACTAACAAAAAAAAAAGAAATAGAAACAAAAACTTGAAATCATTTTTTTTTTCACTAATTCTTCGAGTACACAAATTTTCAAAAGAATCGGCGATGATAAGGTCGTACTTTTGGCGATTCTAGATCAAATGACCCTTTTTCTATAAAATAATTGAGAACGACTACAATGTTCTTTGATTTTTTTGACCCCGATCCCATTGAGATCCCAAGTTAATTTTTTGGTATGTTTTGAAAAACAGTATAACCTACAAAAAAAAAAAAAATAAAAAAAAAACCGTTTTGAGATATTCAAGGATAAAGGACAAAATCATTATCCTTGAAAAAAATTTCTAGGATAATTTTTATTGCGACAACCTTCCCCTTTAAAATAAGCCATATTTTATTATTCCAGGATAAAAATTACCAGAGATATGAATTTTCAAAGAGGACTCGGACACCATTTCTGCGAAAACTTTAACATACCCGTACTATAATTAACAAAAAAAATGAGATAGAAACAAAAAATTTAATTTCAATTATTTTTTTGACTAGTTCTTAAAGTATAAAGCATAAAGTATAAAAGTATAAATTTTTAAAAGAATCGGAGATGGTAAGGTCACAAATTTCGTCATTTTTGGCGGTTCTTGATGGAATGACCCTATGACCTACGTAATATGTTGTCTTGTAGTCTTTTTATCATAGTGCGTTTACACTGCTGTGCTCTTTGCTGTGTTGAAAATAATTTACACTCAAAATGCCTTTGCGGCGCAACTTGCCTATAAGTGCGAAACGACAGAAATACGATGAGCTGCGAATTGTGGGGTACCACAGTTCATTGCATGTGTGTACACATATGGAAACGTGCGTCGGAGAAAAAGTTGAAGAATGTTAGACTCTTGCGACTGCACGAGCCATCTGATTGGTTGATTTTATGGTTGAGTGTATGGTAAATCCACCATCATGGTTCTGTTCTGTGCTTTGCATTGCACCGTAGAACTACAATAGAAGCTAATTACAGTCCACATTGCAGTGGAGTAAAAAAAATCGGAGATCGGTTGAAGTATGTATGTTTAGAAAATTCGGAATTGGTCTTGGGGGGGGGCGGCTGCCCCCTCCGCCCCCCTCCCTGTATCCGTTAATGCCTTACATTGAGTGTTGTTTTCACTGACGACTACGACCAGGCGGATGTAATCACCATATATCTGCACAGAAACTTAGTGAAGTTATTTTACCACATAAACATCATATTTCGAGAGAGAACCAAACCGATAAGAACCCTTCACCTATCGTCTTGCTCCCTCTTTGACCAGACAATTATTAAAAAATCACGAACACATTGAAATATTTCTGGTTTTCTCTCACTATCTCTAACCCTTTATGCCATAGACCATCTCCACACTAGGGTTGCTGTATACGCACTCACACCAAAACTGTTTCTAAGAGCGGTTTGGCAGATGCGTACCAAGGTGAAAAACCAGCAAATTTAATTTTTTTTCATGTTTATGGGATTTCGAGTTATAAACATTCAAAATGATTGACTTTTCGCTAGACAATTATAAATTTCCATAAAAGAAATGAAAGAGATACGGAAATTTTCCATTGAAAACCACAATTTCGCGCACTCACACTTCCATACCAAAGAAAAACAAGTACTAGAATTGTGGAAGGGAACCGACACCCTATAAACCAAAAACACGGAAGATTCATGGGTCCTTATGTACAAACTACTACCATGTTAGCACGTGCGCTTGTGTTCGTGGCGATATTGAGGGTTAAATCGAAAAGTAAACATTTCCCTAACTTTTCCTCAAGTATGTTAAACATGCCGACCTCTTCCACCTTTAGTGAGTGAAAAAGACTAAAGTATGATCGCCAAATGCTTATACATCCGATCATCAAGTGCGTATCTACTTGACCTGCAAATGCCATAACAAACTTAGACGTTCAATATCAACTCTGCAGTTCGTGAAACTCTACACGAAACTGATCACGGAACAAATAACTCTGCCGGCTAGTGCAATGGAAGACGTGTTTCGATTGCACTAGTCGACGAACAACAAAATTGCATTCGGCGGCATGACCCGACGCCGAGGATCGATGCAGTGTCGACCGGCAAAGAATAACGGGAAGGTGCCACATGCCACAGAGTTCTTATGCAATTTCATCCCTCCATTATTCGATGAGCGGTAGAACACAATTCATATGTAAATCCTTTCTACCGATCCTCGATGATCGTTCAGGTGGACTTCGTATGTAATTCAGATTCACCCCTCATCGATGACCATATTGCTATCTCGTTCTTGCTCATTCCAATTTCAAATACAATGCGCGATAGGAGATCTCTCATGTCGACGAGTGCGAGTGAGATGGTCGGATGCATTTCAATATGAGCAAGAATGAAATGCGAATACCTCACACGTATTCACAGATAGCAAGTACATAGTTGAACTTGTTCCCAACTGATAATCTTTTTTCAGCGACTGTTCGCTGCCTCTTCAACGCCTCTTCATCGATGTTTGGGTTATAGGGCAGCTTTTTTTCGACTCTTCACATATTTGCACTAACACACTTTTAAAACGCGATTTGATAGCAATGTTCAGTAGTACAAAAACAGGCGAACTAGTACATAAACAGGCGATTTTTGTGAGGTTAAATCACAATTTCTAGTACAGAAACGACCGAATTCGACGTATCTGCCAAACCCTAGGTAGAGAGTGTTGTGTATCTAGTGACCCTACTCCACACATGCTCAATTTTAACCGAATTTGTGTTTTTTATGTAAACAAACAGCAAACCCACTTAGTCAAAAGCAGTTTCGTTTCTGCTTCATTTCTCTCGGCCCATTTCATTTCCTTATATTCTTATTCGTGGCTACGACCTTTTTTTCAACCAACAAATTCTTCTCTACAGGCGGAAAACACACAGAACGAAGACATTACTTCATTTTTAACAAAGTACCCAGCAAACGCGAGTTCAGCACTTTGCACACTAGTGCAAGGCATTTGTCTATGTGTTTGATGCGTTTTAGGTGTGTTTGTGCATTCCACTTCTCCAAACAAATTTAAAAGTACTGCTATACTACTGACAAACTCCTGATCAGATATTTACGTTTGTATATTTCCTTTTTCGAGTCAATGTACATACTTTTTTATATAATTTATTAGTTTTTCGAGTATTTCCGAATCAGTTAGTCAAAGTATGGACTCGAAGAAGCATCATCAAGTGTCTCGCGTAAAGATTTATTTACACTCTAATGCAATTTGCGCAAAGGGGTAAGCAACACCTCCTTGTTAAATTTGACCTGAATAAGCCTATTTGCGCAAATTGCATGAGCCTGTTAATCGCATTTACGAAAAAGGAAAGAAATATATATATACTGCTATAGTCCTCTTAAATTTATGCACGCGCAGTCAATGTACTGAAAGCTACTACTAGCAGTAGTACGAAAGCACTTCTTATAATGCGCAATCATGCCTTTGGCAGTACTATAGCACTACTGTTGCATCTAGTCTTTGTCTTTCTCTCTCGCATATGGATAATAGGTTTATTCATGAAACAAAACACATAACACACACGTTTATATACTCGAAATAAATACTTGAAGTTTTGGGCAAAGCCTCTATCATTTGCAGCGAAAGCATTCAGGCGTTTGTTCATTACTTTAGCAGTACTGTGGAAGTAGTACTGTGTTTGCTGGGCACCAGTCAGCTCTTCTCTCCCAGTGTATTATCATATATTTCATTCATATTCATTTTACATTCTTGTGGTATTTTGTATTGCATGTATGAATATTATATATCAATATAACTAAAGTCCATGTCTACTGTAATTGAACAGTTTAGTTTTTAAAATGAACAAAAACATGGTGCACGGGGAATGTCAGCTTTATAATTTCCAAAGTATATTATGCTACAGTAAAACCTGTCTAAAACGGAATGCTGTGGTACCCAACTTTCTGTTCCGTTTTAGCAGGTTTCCGTTTGTATAGTTTTGTTCAGCAAAAGTCTTGATTTGAAGTACAGTATACAGTACATATACAGGGTGTAACTAGTACTGAGGTTCAAACGAAAATGGGAGATAGAGGAACTTGTCCTAGAGATCAAACAGTGATCACAGGTACGATGAAAATCCTTCGTCCTTAAAATCTCCTTAACGGTGCAAAAACGGGAGTATGTGTAGAACGATTTTCTACTCAGGACAAGTTTCTCTATCTCCCATTCTCGTTTGAACCTCAGTACTAGTTACACCCTGTATAATATGTTTTTTTTTTGGGTACTTTAAAAATAATGAACAAACAAAAAATAAAAATATATACAGTTCAAATAAAGAGTGTTACAATAATGCGTTCCGAAGTTAAATCAAAATTGAAAAACAAGAGGATGATGGAGTTAATGAAATTTTATTAAAAAAATATTATTTGGTTCATGGCAATTAAGTATGGGAAAAAATATTACTCAAATGCTCCTACGGCACACCTCAACCTGTTTGTCCAAATTTTTGAAGACATCACGGCACAACTTCTCCTTAATTAGACCAATCGATCCTTCAGTTGTTGAATGGTGTTGAGTTTATTGGGGTAAACCATGCTTTTGAGGTAACCCCAAAGAAAGAAGTGCAACGGAGTCAAATCGCACGATCTCGATGGCCAATTGATTTCGCTGTTTCTGGAGATTATTAGCCCGGGGAACTTCAGCTGTGTGGCACATCGCACCATCTTGCTGGAACCACATCGATGTCATAATCATACAATATTGGCCACAAGAAGTCGGTGTTCATGACACGGTACCTTTCCCCGTTCACTTTGACAGAGTTGCCAGGTGCATTTGCGAGGAAAAATGAACCAATCACTCCACCAGCGAAAAATGCACACCACAAAGTGAGATTTTCTGGATGCATTTGTTTTTCAGAGGTGCCCCTGGATTTTCATCTGCCCATATTCTGCAACTCTGCTCGTTGGAAACTTGGTTTTGCTTTTGCTTTTTCTTTTTACACCTTACCAACAATTTGCCAAAGACTGAACTACCAAAATTTCAAAACAGATGTCCAAAATTATTTTAAAAGTTTTTGTAACACTCGAGTTCCATAATAAATTAGAAGCATTTTTCCGTCTTTCACTTGCAGTCAGTCATACTTAAATCCACTCATGTCACACTTCAACTATTTTCCGTTTTGCTAAAAATTTCGTTTCGCGAATCACGTTCCGTTTCCGCGTTAGACAGGTTTCCGGTTTATACAGTGTCTTTTGCATTGGAAAATGCTCCGTTCCCAGTTTTTTTTCCGTTATGGCAGGTTTCCGTTTTATACAGGGTCCGTTTTAGACAGGTTTCACTGTATCAGTAATTATTAACATTACTTTTGCCAGAACAAAACTTGCTGGAGTTGACATTTGAGTGACTTGTATTTGTTCATCAAATTCCCATTTGAACGAATTTCAAAAAATTACTAATTGCATTTACTTCGACTTTATTGATAATTAATTTCATAATTTTCTAATAATTTCCATAAATTTCTAATAATATTTATTTCTAATTTGATTGGGACTTAGCAGCTTATTTACTTAAAAAAGGCACGATTGATTGCCGGAAATTAAAAATTCCCAGAAAGTCATAAGATCATTTATTAAAGATACAGACTATCTTTTGGTCATCGTTTTACTTTTAAATGTGATACAACTGAAAAGTTTTTAATATGTATTTCTTCCCATTCGTTTCTAAAATAATAATTAGATTTTCCATATTATTATGATATTGCTCAACCAGTTCGTAAGTATTTTTCAGTATTACACATCAACCGATATCTGTAATTTTTCACACATTTCAGGTACTAATTTCAGATTTACATTTTTAAAACGCCCAAGTAATTGTTGACATCCTCAAAACTATCCAAGCTGGTTTTTTTAAATAAAAATTTATAATTAAACAAAGTCGTCACAACCGTGTTTTTTCTCTGTTGTACATTAATGTATAAGGTGTTAGGTCTTTTGTGCTGTTCACTGTGTATTTTTCCCGCCTTAATAGTATAATTATGTATACGCGACGCGGTACGAGAAGAATACCATGACATTCCATTTTCCATCATAAGAAAAAAGAAAGAGGAAATGTACATGTTCATGTATACAATACACCGCTCTTCTTCCTATTTTCCAGCCTTTCCAACCCTCAAGCACAACTGGGGTAGTGAGTCCGGAACGAAGGAGCGAAGAGTTCCATTTTAGCGAACACTTCAATTGAATTTTTCAAGTGAACGAGTGGCACTGCTTTTGACTGCAGTTCCGTGTCAAGAACATGAAGAACGAGGGCGGGAGAACCCCTTTACTTTATTATTTTATAATAATAAAGTATTGTAATCGACCTGAAATTTCAAAAAAATTTGCTACCCTGAAATTTTGTATTTTCACGTTTTAGGTCTAGTAAACTCCAAAATAGCAAAAAAAAATTGTCCGCCGTAGACGCCGTACGCCATACGCAAAACTGTTTGAAGGTGCGTAGCTCTCAAACCAGTGGCGCGGCGTGATAATTCAGCAAGAGGAAGCACACACATTCGTGCTCCACCTCCCACCTCAAACATTTTACATTCACTTGTAATCCTATATACACAAACCAAATTTTACCTTCCTGGTATAATTGGTTCGGAAGACATTCTAATCCAAAGTTTTTTACCTCTACCCCTACACACCACCACCCGATTCAACAAATTTAGCTTTTGATTAATCTCCTATTATCCCTCAAGACAAATACAAAGTTTCAATCTTCTGACATCAACCGTTCAGGAGATATGTATCTTAGAATGTTTCAACCCCTACTCCGGTAGCACTTATTTCTTATCAGATCTCTGCTTGCTGAAAGCTTCACCGCTGCAGCCAAGAATGTGTTCTACTACCCGTGGAAGCAAATTCCTTATTGCATCCACACGGGACGTGTACGAAAATTTTTTTCATGCCGTCACAGTGGGTTTACTATGGAATGAAATAAACGCTCATAGATGCAACTTTCAAATTGTTTCCATGTGTTTTCTCCTTGGTTTTTTTTCGCTTGCCTTTCGCGAGTAGTTTCCTGCGAACTTTTATTTAGACTGTGCAAAGAAAATGTTTGAAACATGATTTTTTTTCGCGATTTTTCTGCGCGATTTAGAAAACGCATTTTAGATATTTTTCAGCAAAATGTAAGGGAAGCAATGCTTCACTTGCTTCCATGGACGCCACGCCACTGTCTCAAACCCCTTGAGATATTAAGTTGAAATTGTTATGGTAGGTAGAATGGGGGAACCCCTACGAGTGATATATTTTGTTGGGGTGGGGTTGTAAGGGGGGTGCGTTTTAGATGAAAAATTTGGGTTTCTAGATCGCAGGAACCATTTATGCTAGGAGGCTGAAAGTTGGAACTTATGTAGTACTATGATAGTGGACTCATTTGCAAGAAAAATTGTCGATAGTGGTTGAGAGGTGAGCGAGTGGGGGGAAAAACAATGCGTCCAAAGCGCTTGAAAGCTGGGATTGAAACATTCTAAAATCCATAGCTCCTGAACGATTGATGTTAGATGGCTGAAACTTTGTAGTTATCTTAACATATACTAGGAGCTTAGAAACTAGTTAACAATTTTAAGGGTGGTACATAATTATGCGGTTGGGGGTGAAAAACTTGGAGTTACAATATCTTCCGACTCAATTATCCCAGGAAGATAAAATTTCGTTTCTGTATATAGAATTACTAGTGGAGTCTACTGAATATAAGATTTTTGAGGGGGGACGTGAAGCGTAGAAGTGAGGGGACAATCATTTTTCAGAATATTAAATGTTTATATCTCAAGAACCGTATCAGATATGATCTTGAAAGTTTTACAGGAGTTAGGACCGTTAGACCTCTAGCGGAGAAACAAATTTTGAGGGTGTGGGTATAGGGAGTGATGGTGGGAGGGGGTGGAAATGAAAAAAATTCTGATTCTAATTTCTCGAAAGCCGCAAAGGTCAGAAAGCTAAAAATTTAAAACTGTATAGAGCAACTATAGAGATATCACGGAAAAAATTTTTGATAGGGGTAGCAAGGTACGGGGGTGGTTTTTCATATCTCAGAAACGGGTTATGCTAGAAAGTTGAAACTTAGTACCTATATAGATATGCTACTAGGGTAATTAAGACTAAGAAAAAGGTCGGCCAACAGTCTGGGCGCAACTTTATTATTTTATGGGTAGAAGTCCGGAACGTGTTTAATGCTGAGATGCGGTGTATGGTACCATGTGACTGCCAATGTAAGGAATAACCAGGAGGCTATTTGGAACGTTATTTTGTAGGTTGTCAGTCATACAGAAACAATTTTCACATTGTACTAGGACAAACAAAAATACAAGAGTTTTATGTAGTACTGGCCTTTCGGACTTCTACCAATAAAATAATTAAGTTGCGCCCAGACTGATGGACGTCACTCCTTTTGGTGAACTGTAGTTCCATTCAACACGTGAGGAAGAACAACGGCCTTTTTTTTTGGTCATCAGAATCCCGGAACGAACCGTTCACTGGACTAGTTCACTGAACTCGTTCATTCAAGTGAGTAACTCGGAGTGAACTCCTTCACTAAAAGGAACTGCTTTGCCCATCTCTAGTTACGATATCCAATCAATGAAAATAGTACTTATAGTTAATTGCTACCTGATTCCGAGTACTTTTAACCTCCCTCGTACACTTAATTATTACTATGGAATCATTCCTTTCTTTTTTATAACTAAGTAATTATATTTATTTTATTATGTGATAATTATGATAGTTATTAATATATACAGGGTGCGCCATCTTTTATGTCGGTATGTAAACATTGAATAACTTTAGACATTTTTCAACAGATTGACTTGATTGGACAAGTTTTGGAAACGTCAATTCAGAAGAATATTGCCGACAGACCGTCCACGTCACTTGGAATACGGTCAAACAGTCGCTCGAATGGTTGACACTGAAAGCAAAATTGCCGCATTTGGGGAACGGAGAATCCACAAGAGATCCATGAAACGCCATTGCATGATCAAAAACTAACTGTTTGTGCCAAAGCCGTCATTGGGCCATTTTTTTCCGACAAAACGAAACAGTCGATGGAAAACGATATCGGTGGATGCTAGCTCATTATGTCTGCCCGCAAATGCGTCTGGATAGTTACTGTTTTCAACAAGACGGTGCGCCATGCCACACTGCAAATGAAACAATTCAGTTGCTGCAACGAAAATTCCCTGGACGTCTGATGTCGAAAAGAGGCGACATTGACTGGCCACCGAGATCTCCAGATTTGACTCCTCCGGACTTATTTTGATGGGGTTATTTGAAAAGCAAAGTGCACGCCAGCAAGTCTTAGACCATTGACGAGCTCAAAGCAAACATTCGTGCCGAAATCATCGCTATACCGCCCGAGATGCTCGAACAAGTAATGGAAAACGCAGCAAAAAGGGCACATTTTGCTGTGGCCAATAGAGGCAGCCACTCGATTGATGTTGTATTCAAAAACTAACCCAAATAAATTCGAAAGGACCAAATTGAATAAAAATACCTCCCATATAAATATCAGTTATTCAATGTTTACATACCGATATAAAAGATGGCGCATCCTGTATGTATATTGAAAAATATTTTTACCTGTAATTTCGACAATTTATCTCCAGTTGAAGCTTTAAGCGTCTTATGAAATTGAGCAACTTTCTGACTATAGGCATTTGTCAAAGTAGATATATAAGCGTCTTTAAGATCTGCATATGGATTCAAGATTACTCGATTCTGTGAAAGACATAATTTTCTGTTAATAAGCAAGTACGTATCTGTTTACAATTAAAGTTGAAGAATAATATAAATCAGAAATTAGATATAAATAAATATTTTTGTTTCGATGAAGCAACAAAAGCTCGCGAACGAACTGTGGTCTGGCGTAATCAAAGTTGAATTTATTTTGTCTACAATTTCAAGGTCGTTTACTTCCTGAATTTGACAACAAACTGGACCGAAAAATGTGTTATTACTTAAATATAATGTTCGCGCATTAGCCGAAATTATTGTAGAGCAGCGGGTCTCATTCTGTAAATGGAAAAGGCGAGGTGATATGGTCATATCTCGCATTTTCTCTTCATCATTTTTTATTTCAATGATTCACATTTACAATACATGAAAGTTGCATTCCTTTTTATTACAAAACTAACTCCCAAAAATTACGAAATTTGTGACTTTACCATCGCCGATTCTCAGTACACTCTGAAGAACTACAGAAAATAAAATCATAATTTAAATTTATTTTCTACGTCATAGTTACTTTATTATTTCAAAAATAAATTATTGAAACCAACTTTAAAAAAATGCTACTCTGATATTTTGTATTTTCATGTTTTAGAGCTAAAAATACAATCCGCCTGTCCGCGGTACACCGTACCACAGACAATACCAGATGACGAATCGACATAGGAAAACGTATGTCATGTCCAAATCTGTCGTCCCTCTACATTGAAGATGACGAAGTAAGTATTTGCAATGGAATTTTATCTAATGCACGAACCCTGCAAGCTCCAAATTGTAAGCTCGATATTCGAATTATGTACTAACCATATTGTACATTAGGTACAGGCACAGACAATATAATAACTATATATTGTTACGTGCAAGCCTGGCAACCGCGCAACTCGATCGTTTCGCATAATGGAAACATCAACAACCGAATACCTAGCTACAAAGTAACCCAATCAGAAACCTAGTTGAAGTATATAAGGGGAGCGGAGCAATACGATTATATCACCCCTCTAATCGAATATGCTCGAATGTACTAGAACAGCGTAGAAGATCAAATGGAATACTCTCAAACTTTCCAGTACCCTCTAGACACACCACTGAACGAAGATTCAAGAACAGTCTCGACTACAGACAACTGGTATAAAAGCAGATGAAGCTTTCAGCGAGGGGATAGTAATTTTTATTACGTCGCCTGTGACAGCCAGCGTGTATACGCGACTGTGTTGGTAGAAAGCGAAAGTGATCGAGTCAAGCGAAATATATAAGCGGGCAGTGTTACCATACAGTGCGAATAGAATTAAAGTGAGGATTAAAAAATTATCACTTATTTTGATTTTAAACGAATTGTGTTTTAATTGAAATCCCGGCGAACCCCTAGCTCGCAACAATATGTATTGTCTGTGGTACAGGCACGTACCTTACAATACAATACGATCGTCAAATTTTACCGAATTATTTGAATACTTCCACGAATTTGTTACGCAAAATTTTATGAATGAATGAAACTATGTTTTTATGGTTTTTAAGGAGAAATATTTTTTTTTGCGTACAGAGCTCTTGAAAGTGATCGCTGTAAAAAAAAAGGTGTCAAATGGCTGCCATGATTCCGGCTGTCCCCCTCATCTGAAATCATAAAATTTAATTGATACTTCATTTATAGGTCTGTGGCCTGTGGTTATCAGTTGCGGAGCCGTCGTAATCACTGAGATATATCAAATGGAGGCCTTGATTTGCTATCTCACATGGCCGACGTTTTTAAAATGTCAATATCCGAAAAAGGTGTCCATGATAACCCGAAGTTCTGCATTATTGAACAAAATTTTGATGATTTTAAACATTCATTAGATTTAAAATTGGTAATGCAAATAAAATAATTTTTGATTGAAACATTTCTTTATGATTCTTTCACAAATTCAATTCATTTTAAGTTTAGAGAAACTTCGAAAGTTATCCGGGGTACAAATTAGGATTGAGCCACGGATGACCTGAATCTTAAGAAGGAAAGAGGAGGAAAACAATGACAGAACTATCAGATTAGGCAACATGAAAAATGAAATCCGAATTTTTAGGTGTAATTTCGAATTGAAAAACTACCAAATAATTTGAATTTGATAAATATTTTTTTGGATAAACAATGCAAGGTATTGAAAGAAAATGAGTTCATAAAATTGCAACTAAGCTGTGTAAATTGTACAGGTAATATTGGCTACTGCAGTACGAATATAATACCATGTACTTATCGGTATGGCGCCAAATTCAAAAATAACGTATTACATGCTCAACCGTTATAAATATTCCTGAAGCTTTTATTTCCCAAGAAATTTATCAATAAAAAAATTGAAGTAAACTGTGAGTTGTGTTATGAATTTCGAGCGCAAAACACAACTTCTCACCATCAAATCGAACAATTTGAATTGTCAGAACTGATAATTCAAATTGAAAAGTTTTTAATTTTATTTAAGTTGTTGCCCATGTTTTTCGAAGTCCGAAATTTTAAGAAGGAGCGAGAGGGTACGATTTCGTCGGCTATTTCAATATGTCATATCGTATAGGGAAATGAGCCGATGAGGTATCCATATATTATATATCAGTGGTCGTAATATACAGGCCAGACTGCTGCCGAGAAAATTTTTTATGACGTCACACTAAGCAGTCAATAGGTTTCTGTCAAATCTTCTGTCTTAGAACGTCGGTTCGGTTTTCGCGGCAATATTTTGTAGTTTTAGTGTTCAAATAGTGGTTTTTCCGTAAGTTGAAGTGATGTGAAAGTGAATGTAGTGTGTACTTAAGAGCTTAAGGAAAATTTCTTTAACATTTAAGCTCATTTAATCGGTTTTTCGCGGGTTTTTTTTTATCATAACCTACAAAAGAAGTTGCAACCGGTGCAAGTTCCCGGTCTTAGGTGCTGTACACATTGCACACGGCCGAACGAATCTTCCGATACGACTTATCGTTACCAGGTTTTTGTGAAATCTTTGTTATTGATTGAAAAATTAGTTATGATTGTTAATTATAACATTTTCAAGAATATCATAAATGAAAATATCTACGGATTTGATAACAATAAGAAAAATGAATGCATCGTACGATTATTATTATCAATTAAAACTACAAATCTCTTGAGATTTTCTTTCGTGATATTAACGATTATAGCTCCGATTATAGCAACTCCTGTAAAATTTTCAAGATCACATCTGATACGGTTTCTGTGATATAAAAATCACATTTTTTTAAGAAATTGCTATCCCCCACTTTCGTGCTCCACCTCCCCCCTCAAAAAGTTTAAGTTCAGTAGACTCCTCTCTTACATAAACTAAATTTTATCTTCCTAGTGTAATTGGTTCGGAAGATATTGTAATCCAAAGTTTTTCACCCCCCACCCCCACACCCCACCACCCCTCTTAAAAATTTTAGTCCTTGTCTAATCTTGAAGTATCCCTAAGGACAACCACAGAGTTTCAAAATTCTGGCATCAATCGTTCAAGAGATATGGATTTTAGAATGTTCCAACCCCGGCTTTCAAGCGTTTTGGACTTATTGTTTTCCCCCCCACTTCCACACCCCTCAACCCTTATTGACCATTTTTTTGCAAATGAGTCCACTATGATAGTGCTACATTAGTTCCAAGTTTCAGCCTCCTAGCATAAGCGGTTCCCGAGATCTATAAACCAAAATTTTTCGGCTAAAACGCTCCCCCCTAATCCCTCCTTACAACCACCCCAAAAAATGCTAATCGTCGGAGTTTATCCAATCTACCCACCATAAAAATTTCAACTTAATACCTCAACGGGTTTGGGAGCTACGCGCCTTCAAACGATTTTGCTGACGGAGTACGTGTAAATACAAAATTGCATGGTAGCAACTATTTTTTAAATTTCAGGTAGATCACAATACTTTATTATTAAAGAATAATAAAGTTGCCATTATACGGCTATTACTTTATAACGACTTCGAATTCGGAAAAATCCTTTTACATACATATTCTAGGAATAATTTAAAAAATCTGCCAATGGTCTGGGCGAAACTTTATTATTTTTCGGGTCAAAGTTCGGGAGCGGTCAAAGTAGGAGCATATCATCAGTTGTTTCGAGATTATGAAGTTTCTTGCAAAGTTAATTTTGTTCTTAAAATAAAAATATTTAAAATAAAGATTTCTAGCCAATTAAACATTGAAAAAGCCCCTGTAGACTATACGAATTTCGGTATATTATGTACACTAAAAGCCCATAGAAGAAAAAACGAATTTGTTGCCTTATCAGACTTAAGAGATATGACGAATTGTTAAAACGTATACAAACTCATTAATTCCACTTGGGGTTTCAATTTCGAAAACGATTTCGAGGGATTTTGAAAAATTTGTTTAAACATAAGCAAACCCTTCACACCCCCTTGGTTCTTGAAATTCGAAAAATCGTGAAATCAGTTTTTAGGTCATTACATCAAATGCCGTAATAACCAATTTTATATCTCACCAGAACTAAGGGATTGCAAAATTTGTGAAAACATATGCAAACCCTTGGTGGTCGAATATCCAAAAATTGAGAAATGGGTTTGTAGGCGATTATATAAAAAGTCTGTGGAAATGAAAAGCGATCTAATATCTCATTAAACCTAAGAAATATGTCGAACCTTTAAAAAGCATACAACAGGATTGAAAATCTGAAAATACTGAAATAGACATTTTGGTTCTTATATAGGAAACCTTAGGAAGTAAAAATGAATTCGATATTTGATCAGACCTGGAGGATATGGCAAAATTCGTGAATAAGTATACAATCCCTTTACACCCCCTTAGGGGTCGAATTTAAAAAAATCCTGAAAATACTTTCTAGGTATTTATATGACAAAGCCGTAGAATAAAAATGAATTAAATATTTGGGAAGACCTAATAGATATGACGAAAATCGTGAAAATATATGCATTCCATTTTCGCTGATACATTTTTTCGCCGATGGATATTTGAAATTTTTTTTTATCTAAATTACTTTTCTAGTTGATTTACGTATACATACCAAGTTTCAACTTTGTAGCATAAGCCGTTCTATGGATAGAAAAAACATCCCCCACCCCCGTACCATACTACCCTTATAAAAAATCATATTTTCCAAGATGCTACTACTATAGTTCTATCTAAATACCAAGTTTCAGCTTTATATCATTATAGGTTTTCGAGATATAAAAATCGGAAACTTTTCTTTTTCACCCTCCCCCACCCTCACCCTCTACACCCTCACCCACAAATTTCCGATAGGGGTCTATTAGACCTACTTACGGTAAAAATTTTAAGCATCTACCGTACACTGTTCTTGAGATATGAGACGTGATTTTTTAGAAAAATTCGCATCCCCTCCACTTTCATGATCCACCGCCCCCTAAAAAAATTATACTTTCATCAAACTTCATTTGTCAACCTTTATACACAAACCAAATTTTATTTATCTAGTGTAATTGGTTCGTGAGATATCATAATCTAAAGTTTTTTACCCCCCCACCCTCGTACGCCACTGCCCCCACTCAAAAATTTGTTTGCGATCTATTCTCCTAGTATACCTACAGATATTCATTAAGTTTCAATTTTGTAACTTTACCTGTTTAGGAGATATGGATTTTAGAATGTGTCGATCTCGGCTTTTTTGCGTTTCGGACGCACTATTTTTCCCCCCACTTCCACACCCCTTCACCTATATTGACAATTTTTATGCAAATGGGTCCATTACCAAAGTTCTATATAAATTCCAAATTTCAGCCTCCTAGCATAAGCGGTTGCTGAGATATAAAAACCAAAATTTTTCGTCTAAAACGCTTCCCCCTCCTCCCCCCTCACACACCCACCCTTCAGAATTTGGTCACTTCAAGGGGCCTACCCACTCTATTCATAAAAAAAATTCAATTTAATATGTCGAACCGTTTGGAAGCTACGAGCCTCAAACGATTTTGCGTACGGCGGACGGCGTACGGCGGACAGACGGACTGAAATTTTTTTTTGCTTTTTTCGTGTCTACGAGTCATGAAACGCAAAAAAAAAATTTTTCAGGGTAGCAAATTTTTTTTTTTTAAAAATAGATAACAATACTGTATTATTAGAAAAAAATCTGCCAATAGTCTGGGCGAAACTTTATTATTTTTAGGGTCAAAGTTCGGGAGCGGTCAAAGTCGGAGTGTATCATAAGTTGCTTTGAGATTATTAGATTTCTTGAAATATTATTTTTGTTCTTAATATACAAATATATAAAATAGAGATTTTTAGCCAATTAAACATTGAAAAGGTCCGGGTAGACTATTCGAATTTCGGTATATTATGTACACTAAAAGCCCATAGAAGTAAAAACGAATTTGTTGCCTTATCAGAATTAAGAGATATGACGAATTGTTAAAACATATACAAACCCATTACTTCCAGTTGGGGTTTGAATTTCGAAAAAATGGTGAAACAGGTTCTTAGACGATTTCATAAGAAGCAATTTGATATCTCATGAGACAAGACGGATTTTGAAAAATTTCTGAAAACGTAAGCAAACTCTTCACACCTCCTTGGTTCTTGAAATTCGAAAAATCGTGAATTGGTTGGCCGTAATAATCAATTTTATATCTCATCAGAACTAAGGAATGGCAAAAATTGTGAAAACATATACAAACCCTTGGGGGTTGAATATCGAAAAATTGAGAAATGGGTTTGTAGGCAATTATATAAAAAGTCTGTGGAAATAAAAAGCGATCTAATATCTCATCGAACCTAAGAAATATGTCGAAACTTTGAAAAGCATACAACCTCCTTACACCTTTTTGGATTGAATATCTAAAATACTGAAATTGACTTTTTGGCTTTTTTACATAGGAAACCTTAGGAAGTAAAAATGAATTCGACATATCACCAGATATGCAACCTCCTTACACCCACTTGGGGGTTGAATGTTCAAAAATCCTGAAAGGAGTTAATAAATAAATATGAAGACAGCACGAGAAAGTAGGAACCAATTCAATTTCTTATCACTTCTAAAAGAAATGACGGAACTCGTGAAAACGTGTTCAACCCGTTTATACCCTCCTAGGTGGAAAAAGGAAAAAACTTAAAAACAAGTTTTAGGCGATTATTACACAAGCCCATGAATATGAAAAGATATTCAATATCTGATAAGACGTGGATAGAATTCGTGAAAAAGTTTACAACCCTCTTTGCACCCCCTTAGGGGTCGAATTTTGAAAAATCCTGAAAACACTATCTAGGTATTTATATGAAGAATCCGTAGAATAAAAATGAATTAAATATATGGGAAGACCTAATAGATATGACGAAAACCGTGAAAATATATGCATTCTATTTACACTGATAATTTTTTTTGCCCCCCCTCCGAACGCGAATGGATATTTGAAATTTTTTTTTATCTAAATTAGTTTTCTAGTTGATTTACATAAACATACCGAGTTTCAACTTTGTAGCATAAGCCGTTCTATAGATAGGAAAAACTCCCCCCACCCTCGTACCATACTACCCTTATAAAAAATTATATTTTTCCAAAATGCTACTAATATAGCTCTATCTAAATACCAAGTTTCAGCTTTATATCATTATAGGTTGTCGAGATATTAAAATCGGAACTTTTTCCTTTTCACCCTCCCCCACCCTCACCCTTTACACCCAAACTTCCAAAATTTTGTTTTCTACTAGGGGTCTATTAGGCCTACTTCTGGTAATTTTAAGCATCTATCTTACACCGTTCTTGAGATATGAGACGTGATTTTTTAGAAAAATTCTTATCCCCTCCACTTTCATGCTCCACCGTTCCCTTAAAAAATTTTACTTTCAGCAAACTTTATTTGTCAACCTTTATACAGAAACCAAATTTTATTTATCTAGTGCAATTGGTTCGAAAGATATCGCAATCTAAAGTTTTTCACCCCCCACCCCCGTACGCCACTGCCCCCAATCAAATTTTTGTTTCCGATCTATTCTCCTAGTATACCTACAGATATTCATTAAGTTTCAATTTTGTGACAGTAACCGTTTAGGAGATATGGATTTTAGAAAGTGTCGATCTCACCTTTTTTGCGTTTCGGACGCATTATTTTTCCCCCCACTCCCAAACCCCTTCACCTATATCGGCAATTTTTTTGCAAATGGGTTCACTACTGAAACTCTATATAAATTCCAAGTTTCAGCTTCCTAGCACAAGCGGTTGCTGAGATCTAGAAACCAAAATATTCTGTCTAAATGCACTAAATTCACTTAAAGGAGTATACCCATTCTACCCACAAAAAAAAATTTAACTGAATAGCTCAAAGGGTTTGGGTGCTACGAGCCTTCAAACAATTTTGCGTACACCGGTCGACGTACGGCGTACGGCGGACAGACGGACTGAAATTTTTTTTTGCTTTTTTCGTGTCTACTCGTCATGAAACGTGAAAAAAAAAATTTTGAGCGTAGCAAATTTTTTTTTTTTAAAAATCGATAACAATACTGTATTATTGAAATAATAAAGTAAAATTGAATCGAATCGCGTATTTTACCTGTTGAAACGATTTTGTTGAGTCCGTGAGAACTTTCTCAACTGTGGTTTTCTCTGTGGTACTTCAACTGCAATAGGCAAGTCCTCCAATATGTGGCAAAAGACAAGATGTTGTTTCCATCTTTACGATCTTTTTATACTGTTGATGGGTTAGAGGTATCCCATAGGTAATAGATATTACATTAATAGCAACATTTTATATTTGATCATTTTATCATTGTGCGACATTTGAGCCATGTTTAAGCCGCTCTCACTTTCCTGTTAAAAATGAAAACAGATATTCCACGTAACAGGATTTAACCTCTAAGTTTTATGCCGGGAATGTACTTTCATAAACTCAATGAAGCGATTTATGAATGAAGTACCTCATATTGGCAACAGGTTCGTAGATACCGTGCACGTAACAAATTACAAAAATTCAATAGAAATTGAATTGAAATCCCCTTAATAAAATGCAAAATTAATAAAGGAAAAATAATACAGCCTAAGTGCCGTATTAGGGATATTGTGTAGCATTTAATGCTGCATAATTTCCAATTTGTTAGTCATTTTTTAAAATGAATATAGAATGAGATATCCCGACCGAATATTCCCTCCATCAACATGATGTTACCTGCCTGGAGCACTGCCAGAATCTCCGCTTGGAATACACTACAGGCATCCGGCAGCTTGAAAGACTCCCTTGCACTCAACTGCTCAGAGAAGACTCCAGCGCCAGTGCCGCATTCCATTTTGGAACCGTCCGTATACACGGATAGTTCTCCCTCATTTACTACCCTGTTGCTTTCCCAGTCCGCTCTGCTTGGGTATACAACCCTGAACGATGATTTAAAATCATTCACCGGGATCATATAATCCGTGCAAAAGTTGACCAGACCCTCAAGAAATTCCCTAAGAATGGAGCTGTGTCCTATGGATCTCTCCCTAAAGAAACAACAGCTCAATAGTTTTACCGCTATGTTTGATGCAACCAAGCCCAAGGACTTAATATACAAAAAATATAAAAAATGTTGCATCACTTTTACCGACTTCTAAATTGTTTGATAATTGAGCATAACATTGAAATCAAGATAATTACCTCTTCATTGCCATCTTCATCAATTATTTGGCTAATTTGACTCTGATCCAAAGAACTTTCCTGTAGTCTTGTCCACATCTTATGAGCAGCTAGCCTCTTTGCATCTTTTTTACTGTTGCCTTTTCCGACTTTCCTATATTCAAGTATGGTGCAGGCAATAATAAATTGTTTTTCATGGGGTAGTCCAACTTCCATTTCTGTTTCATACATTGGTGGGGGCCAACGTTGTGCTATACACATTTCCTGTAACCAACCAATAGGATTGCCCAGTTCCTTTTCCTCGTAGCTAGTATTACTGTAATTTATAAAGATATATTAAAGGGTTTTAATAATACTGCCAGAACGTACATACTTAGTTTCACTGACCGGTGTACTTTGACCATCTCCATTGATCGCTGTATTTTGGGACGTAGTTGGCGAACGATCTGGAACTGTTTCTTCTATCATTTGGTCTATTAACGCCCTAGCTGCTGCATGTTTTGCTTTTTTCTTTGTGCCTCCTGCACCCATAGCTGTGAACGGCGCATCTTCTTCGGTAAAAGATACGCGATAGCGGAAAGTAGGTTCATGCATTTCTCCTTCCATTTGGACAAGTTCATAGCTAGGAGTTATTCCACGACGACTCAATAGTTCTTGTAAAATTGAAACTGGCGTTTTCTTCGCCATACTTGGTGTTTCCTGTTGTGGGTATTGCTGTAACATTTTGTTGATTTTAGTCAAGTATAAAAACGCATTAAAACAAAAATTAAAAAACAAAAAGTCTATAAAACCACACTGAACATTGAAGCTCTTAAAAATCCTGTCTACTTGAAACTAGTGGGTTGATTTTTCGCAACCTGGTGATGCCTCCTTAGTTGACATCAGAAAAGAAGCAGAGAGTGAAGAAAGTAGCCAACAACTCCACAAAGTGAATTCGACAACTGTCGCAGAAACTCAAGACCCGGAGGCAATGAGACCAGGGACGTCATTTCAGTTTTTTCTAGGGGGCAAGGTGTTATGTTTGTATATATTTTTATATATAAACATACATGTTATATATAATCTATAAAAATACATAATTCAGAAGGGGGGGGGGGAAATGCCCCCCTGCTCCCACACAAATGACATCCCTGGTTACGTACCTACAGTCCAGAAAATAATGGACTGAGATTGATACTGGATCGAGACTGAAACTGGACATAGACTGAACTCAAACTGGACTGAGATTGAGCTGAGACTTGACTGAAACTAGACTGAGACCGGACTGTGACTGGACTGTGACTGGACTCAGAATCGACTGAGACTGGACCATGACTGTATTGAGGCTGGACGGAGACTGAACTAAGACCAGACGGAGCCAGTCTCTCACTGGGACTGAACTCTGACCGGATAAGACTAGTCTGAGGCTGAACTATAACTGGACTAAGACTGAACTAAGACTAGAATGAGACTGGGCTGAAACCAAAGTAAGACCGGACTGTGACTAAACTTAGATTGGAATAAGACTGGACTAAGACTGGACTGAGACTGGACTGAGACTGGATTGAGACTGGACTGAGACTGGACTGGGACTGGACTGAGACTGGACTGAGACTGGACTGAAACTGAATTGTGACTGGACTCAGACTGTATAGAGACTGAACTGCAACTGAACTGAGACTGAAAATAGAAATAAAATCCTTCGTGGTAAATCAACTACAACTAATCATCTCTACGAAAGCAATGAAACTTTACCGGTTAATCCAACATAAATCCGCACAAATTTACAGTTCTCGACTTCAGTTAGCGATATCCTTGATCATTGGCTTCTTAAGGAAACTTTCGCTAGCTTACAAAACGAAAACCTCGTGGTGAATCTTCTCGCGCAACGAATTTTTCTCGCTATTTTCACTATCACGCTTACCACTACCCCGAAATGTAACACTATCGCCTGCAGACGAGTCCTTCGAGCTTGTCTAGCCAAACAGCACTTCCTGTAACACTCCCGAACAGGAACACCAACACTTCTACGCGCCAATCGTTGTAGCTTTCTTCAAAAAAAATCTTCCTTATATTTTCACACACTTTTCCTCACTTATACAGCGGTAAACATTTGGAAAATGAATTTCACTGTCATCCCTTTGGGATAAGCTCGAATATTACGGAAAATTCGTCCTTGCCTTGGACTCGACGCAACGACGTTATGCCCGTTTTTCAATCGGAAAATCTCGAATTAGAACAATTCGAAAAATTTATTTCGATTTATTTATTACCAGAAATATCCTTCGGCGAAATAGGGAAAACGATCCATGTGCGATTAGGACAGAAATTTTCACTGTACTCGGACGGGAAATATTTTCGCGGAACGATACAATGTCTTCGGCTCACTCTCAAGGACTAAAGTTTTCGGTCGGTTGTCTGGATTTACAGCAGTAAAAGGCTCGGTGTATTGGAGCTTTCGGGTGGTTTCTACCACCCCAATAAATTTGGGGTGGTTTCTACCACCCCAATAAATTTGGGGTGGTATGGGTTGAAGAGGAAGAGTTTTCCAGGACTCTCTTTTTATATGAAATCATTTTCAGGGAGGGGAACACTTTTCAAATATTACACTTCCCATGTATGAAAAGTAGAACGGGACAGCACAGGCTTAGTACTAGTGCCAGAGTTGCCAGTACTGGCTAATGTTTCGGGCGCAGTATGTGGCCTAGACCAAATCATTGCCGAGCCAATACTTTCAGGATCAGATTTTGATCCACTTTTATTTGATTTAAAAGACTTGTTATTTACTTTAAATAGAGATTTATTAGAGTAAAATGCTCGGGATGATGTCCGTGAGCCGTCTTCTTAAAAACTGAACAAACTTACAAGTTAACATCTTATATTTATACTACAAAATCTTATCTCCTAATGTTGGACTTATATCTATACAAATTCTTATCTCCTAATGTTGGACTTATATCTATTACTCATGGTATTGGATGTCGGACTTAGAATTGTCCGACATCTTTTCTTATCTTATCAATGATGAGCCTAATTGTGTTTATTTACCCATTTGGTTGGTATTGATGAGTGGTCGTGGTATACGTCAGTGGTTTTTATTGGTGACGTATCTCAATGTCGATTTGATCACAACGGTCCTACTCTTGGTGAAACTCTGGCCCGGGGCCTCAGTAAAGAAAAGAAACAAAACTAAAATTAAAATTATTAAGTTTTTACTACGAATTTATTTTGTAATTATTTTTTTTTTTTAAAAACGCGATTTGACTTACACACCTTGCACACTCTCGGATTGGAACCATGGTCCCGTCGCACATTAGTCCGCTACGCTACCCACTAGACCAATCTGACACATTCTCGTAATAGGATTGAAACCGAATCAATTGATATGTTGAGAAACAAAAAAATTTTCTACCAAGATGTGCCCAATACAGAGCCGACCGTCGAGCCAATGCCGAAAGGGCTTAGACACCAATAATAAGCCAATTCTAGGCCCGACATAGGCCCAGCAAGTGGGAGTATTGATCACCAGGATTGGCCCGACACTGGTCTGGTGGTTTGTCAGTACCAAAACAATACCGATCGACAAGTCTTGGCGGACAATGCAATGCCAATTCTGGGCAGTGTACGGGACTTTGGTTGGACTCCGGCATTTCGCACATGGGATACTGGTATACTGTATTTTGTCAGCATTTTAATTCCCATGCTACCAATATATAATAATTTACTTTTTAAATAAATAATTGTAAAAATTATATTATGTAGACTTATCAAAGAAGCAAAGCTAAGTATATCAATAAAGCATATTTAAATATAATTAATATAGAGTAACAAAAGCAAAAAAATTGCAAAATAAATATGTAATGAAAATAATCATATTCTAAACATAAACAATTGAATAAAAAAACAATTAAATAACAATAAAAAATTAAAAATAATTCAACTATTTACCACACATAACCAACAACAAACTATACATGAAAAATCTTATTTTTCATGGAATTTTCCGTTAAATGTTTTCCTATTAAATATAAATTATTGAAATATGAGTAAATATGCCTATAATAGATTAAAGGCCGGTTTACGTGGCGGTTGCAAACAATTTTTACCGAGATTGTGAGGGAGCTAGCTTATCGAATTTTCAATGGAGTAGAAGCAACCACTGCAAAAAAGTGTTGGCACAAACCCATTCCCAGAAATATCGTCAATATTTTTTGCTGGATATAATATCTGTTCGTTTCACTCCTGATCAGTTTCTCATTAGAGATTTTCCTTCTCCCTCACAATCTCAGTAAAAATTATTTTCAACCGCCATGTAAACCGGCCTTTAGTCTCTTATTAACTTACACTAATAACTCTATGCGAAATCACTTCTTTCAGAATTTACCAACAACAATTTTTACTGTCGAAGTCGTTGTTATATTTCAAATCGAAACTTTATCCATAATTCAATTCCCATCCTGGTAACCCTCGTGACACTTCGCTTCCCAAGTTCGTTCATAAATTCGTATAGGACATGCGCACTGCAACACAGCAAACATTCTCCAACCACACGGAAGAAGGAACAAAGAAGCAAAGAGGAAAGTGGAAGTAAGCTCACATGCAGCGTTGCCGCACCTCATTAATTAAAAGGACCACATTTTCACGAAAATGGTCTAATCTGGAAAATAAAGGACCATCGAATTTATTCAAAAAATTATTTTCAAAAAATTTATTCGAAAAGTCTACAAGGCCTTTTTAATGTTTAATCGGCTAAAAATCTTTACTTTAAATATTTTTATTTTAAGAACAAAATTAACTTTCCAAGAAACCTCATAATCCCGGAACAACTGATGATATTCTCCGACTTTGACCGCTCCCGAACTTTGATCCGAAAAATAATAAAGTTTCGCCCAGACCATTGGCAGATTGTTTTTCTTTAGTCAGCAATTTTCAAAGACGTCAGGACGAGGATCGAACGACGCTGTGATAGGATCAGCCCGAAAATAAGCATTTAGAATTTGTTAAGGCCCCCATTTCGAGAGCTTTTCGAGCTGCTCCCATTGTTCCAGTCGCAATATATATATATAAAATATGACTTCAGTGTAAATTTACCCACCCTCCCTCCCCCCACAAAATCGCCGTGGCAATGTTTGCAAGACCTAGTACACTACAAAACAAAAAAATTGCAATAAAAAGTTCCACGGTAGAAAAATTGCGCTGGTCACCCTCGTAATAAAATCCCAGCAAGGACACGACCAGCAAGCCCACGTCGCATTTCGTTTCGTACGAATTTTCAATGTGCCTGTCTGCGAAAAACAGCATCCCCCGCTGCCTCACGAGTCTCCCTCCCCACACCACCGGGAATATTTCGCCAGGATTATTACGAAACCATGGCGACGGCAGGTGCGCATTCTGTTCGTGCTGCTTTTTACCTTGGAAGCTAATTTTATCCATTCGAATCAATCTCTGCGCAAATTGAATGGTCCTGGATGATGGCGAACAACAAGTGGGAGGGGTTGGAACCGTGCCCGGATGGGAATGGGGTTCGGCCACCCATCGCTCGTCATCAGCCACCCGCACCCCAACCAACATCAGCTGGGTGGTTCGTTTGCATCGCAACCGGTGTCCTTTCAACGAGATATGGAAAATAATATGAACAAGTTTAACATGCAGCGAAAAGGAGAGAGGGTGAGAAGGTTCCGGAAAATTTCAAAGGCAAGTACCTACGTCAAAGGAATGGGGGTTATTAATCAATAAGTACGTGTGCTTATATGTGCATCAAGCCAATCGTATAATACTCTAGATGAATACTGAACTCCGATTTATATTGTAGTTGGGGATAAAGTAGAATTACGTGTGTGCATGTTGTATGTCCTTTCTTAAGGACTGCCATTAGATTGCTACTCAAACCTAAAAGACAATATTCAGTATTTAATTTCTTATCCTGAACTGGTTAAGTCATCGAAAAAAAAAGTCCTTTTTGAAGGACTTTCACATGGGAGGTGCAGGAAGGACTCACTCGATTTCCTACATACGAGTATTTATCCTTTTCCTTGGAATCATTCAAAAATTAATGTGTTCAAAATTTCAAATTCGTAGCTTGAAGCGTTCAAAAGTTATCGAAAAATATTGTTGAGCACGTGTCTTAAGGACATTTTGTATGGCAGCTACCAGAAGGAGTAAAAGGATTTCTCTGATTAGTAAACTCGAACTTCGTTTTTACCCAAAACTAATTTGTACAAATTTCCAATTCAAAGCTAAAAGATTACTTGAGTTATAGTAAGTTCCGTAAATTAAGTGAAGACGTTTTGACAGGATATTTGTATGGCAGCTACACGAAGGACTAATAGGATTTTCTTCATAATCCTACAATTAGCTCCAACTATTGGAAAAATAACACATACAAAATTTCAATGTCGTAGCTTAAACCCTTCTGAAGCTATCGACCAATATTCGTGAACACGTGTTTTAAGGACATTTTGTATGGCAGCTACCCGAAGGAGTAGGACGATTTTGCCCGTTAACGAACTTAGCCTTACAAATTCAACCAAACATCCAGATTCAAAATTTCAATATCCTAGGTGAAGGCGTTCTTGAGTTATCGTGTTTACGGACAGACGGACGGACGGAATAAACAAAAAATAATACAGTGGATGCCGCTTATTGTAATCGCGGATAATGTTATAAGCCGCATTTTGTTATCAAAACAGTTGGGTTCCATTTTCCACAAACAGAATTAATCGCTTATTTTTTTCTTCGTTTATTGTTATTATCCGGTTAATGTTATTGTTTTTGGCTGGTCCCAAAGTGATTACAATAAGCGGCATCCACTGTATATAACTTTTTTCGTCCGAGGCTTGGTTCTATGCGTTACAAACTTTTGGGCTGGATTAAACTTATAATACTCTATATGATTTCATCTAGAGTATAAAAATCTGTAATCCGTTCGACGTACATATGTACATACATGCAAATGACAATTTAAACGGGAGCAGTTCGAAGGATGGGGACTTATCGATGGTGGGCTGTTGGCAGGGGCGGAGCTTCCATAGGAGCAAGTGGAGCAACTGCACCGGGCGCCAAATTTTAAGGGCGCGATACCTATTGTTCCAGCTACTTACACAATTGTTCGGTCATGTAGATCCTGCTATTATCACTAAATTCACCGATTGTAAATTTTGTAATTCTAAAATTCGGCATCCTACCTATCCATCCAAATACAATTTAACAACACGTCGTACTCCCAAACGTTTGTTTCAATGGCCCAAATATACGGTTGCGGTTTGATCTTATCATATAAATACATGTTCATATCACCCTCTTCCAACTAGTTTACACAATTTTTTATGACCAATATAATTTTTCTCCACCGATCCGACATGTCTACATCATTTTGTTCGATCATACATGTCCGAATCTATTGATTTATTCTTTGACGCAAACATTTAATCTGTACCACGGTTCGTCATCCAACACGCACGGTACTGTGACCTGTCAACACTTTTATGCGATACGGCATACGTTGTATTCCGCTGAGCGCATATGTATTCAGTTTATAAAAGTACTCCACAGTCCACAGTAATGAAATGGGTCCTCAGAGGCCCAGGCGCATACACGGTGCCAATGCTTTAGTTTTCGCACTATGCTTCAGGACATTCATTGTGCTCAAAAAAGTCACAATTTAATACATATTTCACTTCTTTGGTCACTAGGAAAGGGTCCCTCACGTCATTTGGGTGAGGGAGGCAATTTCATAATTGAAGAGAACCGTGATTTTTTAATTTTTTTAAGAAAGCCTATTTTCAACGGAGTTTAAAAAATGTACGTACTCCTTGAACTGTTTTTGCGTGCATCCTTACATTACATATCTTAATATCGACCCACATGCATTTATATACAGTGAATAAGATTTTGTCCCCTGGAAAATCATCCCTGGACATCTCGAATTGTATTCAGCCGAAAAAGCCTCATTTTCAGCACTTTCAGTACTGCTATCCGTGCTGAACTGTTCGTCATCCTGTATCATATCCACACTCTTGACCGCGGCTATGTTTCACTCCTTAAGATCTTTTGATATACTCTTCCTTTGAGTTCTATAAGATAAAACTGTGAAGACAATAACAGATGTTGATGGAAAAAATATTGAAAATCTTGCGGAAGCAAGTCGATCCTTCGGGTACTTCGGTCTTGTTATATGGTGTCTTTTTATCTGTCAGAGGTGGGCTTGCTGATGTATAACACATACCATAAATGGTATTATGAATCATTACAAATAATAAGGTACCCAATTTGACAGCAGGGGGTTACATTACCACCTTTTCCTCTATTTATACATATTATATCATATTAGATTTTAAAAATTATCCTTAATTTTTCGAAAACGAAATATAAAATTTGGGGCACCAAAACGTGGGAAGTGCGCCGGGCGCCACAACTATCAGCACCGCCACTGGCTGTTGGCTTAGCAACCGAACTGATCGATTTAAATTTCGTCGAATTGCATGGAGAGGATGGGAAACTGCCTCATGCATCTCGCAAAGTAATGCGCAGCGAAGAATATGTAAATGGTCAGGTTGAGTGGTGGGGGGGGGGGGGGGATGTTATCTGTACACGGTATAGTTGGGAACACCCCATATTGGGATCTTTGATGCATTCCCTAACCTCCCCCCCTCCACCCTGCCGCTGATGAGCAGCCTGAATCTTCTTGCCCACTCCCAGATGGAAGAGGAACCGAGACCAGACAAGGTAGAGGAGGAAACACCCTGGCCAACAGATTCATACCGAATCACTCAAACGGAAGGAGCCAAGGGCGCCCATAGAGGCGGGCAAGAGGGGGCACTTGCCCCTACCTGTATCCTACCTTCCAGAATTTTAAAAATACTATTTCGTCACATGAATAATTCTTTTACTTTATTATTTTAATAATACAGTATTGTTTTCGATTTTTTAAAAAAAAAAATTTGCTACCCTCAAAATTTTTTTTTTCACGTTTCATGACGAGTAGACACGAAAAAAGCAAAAAAAAATTTCAGTCCGTCTGTCCGCCGTACGCCGTACGCCGTACGTCGACCGCTGTACGCAAAATCGTTTGAAGGCTCGTAGCTCCCAAACCCTTTGAGCTATTAAATTGAAATTTTTTTTATGAATAGAATGGGTAGGCCCCTTGAAGTGGCCAAAATTTGTAGGAGTGGGGGTGTGAGGGGGGAGGAGGGGGAAGTGTTTTAGACGGAAAATTTTGGTTTCTAGATCTCAGCAACCACTTATGCTAGGAAGCTGAAATTTGGAATTTATATAGAGTTTCAGTAGTGGACCCATTTGCAAAAAAATTGCCGATATAGATGAAGGGGTTTGGGAGTGGGGAGAAAAATAATGCGTCCGAAACGCAAAAAAGGTGAGATCGACACTTTCTAAAATTCATATCTCCTAAACGGTTAATGTCACAAAATTGAAACTTAATGAATATCTGTAGGTATACTAGGAGAATACATCGGAAACAAAAATTTGAGTGGGGGCAGTGGCGTACGGCGGTGGGGGGTGAAAAACTTTAGATTGCGATATCTTACGAACCAATTGCACTAGATAAATAAAATTTGGTTTCTGTATAAAGGTTAACAAATGAAGTTTGCTGAAAGCAAAATTTTTGAAGGGGGCGGTGGAGCATGAAAGTGGAGGGGATAAGAATTTTTCTAAAAAATCACGTCTCATATCTCAAGAACGGTGGAAGATAGATGCTTAAAATTTTTACCAGAAGTAGGTCTAATAGACCCCTAGTAGAAAACAAAATTTTGGAAGTTTGGGTGTAAAGGGTGAGGGTGGGGGAGGGTGAAAAGGAAAAAGTTCCGATTTTAATATCTCGGCAACCTATAATGATATAAAGCTGAAACTTGGTATTTAGATAGAGCTATATTAGTAGCATCTTAGAAAATTAATATAATTTTTTATAGGGGTAGTATGGTACGGGAGTGGGGGGGTGTTTTTCCTATCTATAGAACGGCTTATGCTACAAAGCTGAAACTCGGTACATTTATGTAAATCAACTAGAAAACTAATTTAGATAAAAAAAACATTTCAGATATCCATTGGCGTTCGGAGGGGGGGCAAAAAAAATTATCAGTGAAAATGGAATGCATATATTTTCACTGTTTTCGTCATATCTATTAGGTCTTCCCAAATATTGAATTCATTTTTATTCTAAGGATTCTTCATATAAATACCTAGAAAGTGTTTTCAGGATTTTTTAAAATTCGACCTTTAAGGAGGTGCAAAGGGGGTTGTAAACTTTTTCACGAATTCTACTATATCCACACGTCTTATCAGATATTGAATATCTTTTCATATTCACGTGCTTGCGTAATAATCGCCTAAAACTTGTTTGTATAAATGGGTATAAATGGGTTGAACACGTTTTCACGAGTTCCGTCATTTCTTTTAGAAGTGATAAGAAATTGAATTGGTTCCTACTTTCTCGTGCTGTCTTCATATTTATTTATTAACTCCTTTCAGGATTTTTGAACATTCAACCCCCAAGTGGGTGTAAGGAGGTTGCATATCTGGTGATATATCGAATTCATTTTTACTTCCTAAGGTTTCCTATGTAAAAAAGCCAAAAAGTCAATTTCAGTATTTTAGATATTCAATCCAAAGAGGTGTAAGGAGGTTGTATGCTTTTCAAAGTTTCGACATATTTCTTAGGTTCGATGAGATATTAGATCGCTTTTTATTTCCACAGACTTTTTATATAATCGCCTACAAACCCATTTCTCAATTTTTCGATATTCAACCCCCAAGGGTTTGTATATGTTTTCACAATTTTTGTCATCCCTTAGTTCTGATGAGATATAAAATTGATTATTACGGCCAACCAATTCACGATTTTTCGAATTTCCATAACCAAAGAGGTGTGAAGGGTTTGCTTACGTTTTCAGAATTTTTTCAAAATCCGTCTTGTCTCATGAGATATCAGGTTGCTTCTTATGAAATCGTCTAAAAACCTGTTTCACAATTTTTTCGAAATTCAAACCCCAAGTGGAAGTAATAGGTTTGTATACGTTTTAACAATTGGTCATATCTCTTAATTCTGATAAGGCAACAAATTCGTTTTTGCTTCTATGGGCTTTTAGTGTACATAATATACTGAAATTCGAATAGTCCACACGGACTTTTTCAATGTTTAATCGGCTAAAAATCTCTATTTTAAATATTTTTATATTAAGAACAAAATTAATTTTCCATAAGAAATCTAAAAATCTCGAAGCAACTCATGATACACTCCGACTTTTACCGCTCCCGAACTTTGACCCTAAAAATAATAAAGTTTCGCCCAGACCATTGGCAGATTTTTTTTAATGCTAGCGTATCTTTCAAAATTTCCCATCTTGATGTTGACGAGGCAAAGAAATTGTATAGATTTTAAAGAAATAAAAATAATTTAGTTGCTTGTATGTAGTATTCCGCCACCGTCTCTCCAATTAAATTTAAAGAATGTACTGCACAGGGTACATAAATGGCAAGAGTTTTATATATTTAATGCGCTGTATACAGGGTGTTTGGCACTCCGTGTGCCACCTTGTAAGGGGTTATTCCTGGATATATTTGGAGAAAAAAATTGTTCCACAGGGTGGGTCAATTTTCAATATTAGTGGAGATACAGGGTGGTTAAGAATAGTGTTTTTGACCGGTATCCTCACTCACTTAAAACGTTAAATCTTGAAAACGAATAATCACAAGGCAAAGTGTTATAACTCGTTTTTTAGGCAATCGAATTACCTTTTATTTGATGTAACAGTCTAAATTGTAACTACACTCAATCTTGAGATATTTACTCGAAAACACAGATTTTTTTTTTCAGTGATCAATGTAGTTTTTCTCAGAAAACCCCATTATAAAAATGTCATTTTAATTTTATTTTTTTATGAGCCGTATTATTGCCTACAAAAGCTGCAAACATATGTATGAGTTACGATTAACATGTTGGAAGTAACAGGTAAAAATACATATCGCATAAAAATTAAATATTGAAAAAATCAGTGCATGTGCATGTTGATCTACGCTACTTGCTTGAATTGAAAGAATTTAATAATGGTTTTTATTTCAAATATTTTTATTATAATAAATGTTCAAAATGACCACCTTCATTTTGAATGCACGCTAGCTCGTTTGGCGAGTGTTCTCTTGGTATTCATATTAGAGAAGGGAAATTCGGATCTTTTCAATAAACCGGTTCACCGGATCTCGCTCTTTTCATTTGAACCAGCTCAATGAACCGACTCTTTGCACTGCCGTACAAGGGGACTGCAGATTAATATTGAAAAACCGAAAACTAATTTAAAAAAAAAAAATTATGAATAAATTATGAGCTTTAATGAAAATACTCACAGTTGATTATTTCAAGACAATGCTGGGGGTATTGCGGAAAATAATAGGAAACAAGTTTTAAAAAATATTGGCTCTAGTCCTGGATTTGACGGCATAACAATTGAATGTCTAAAAATATTAAAAGATTTTATCTCAAAGCCTCTTACACACTTAATTATTTTTAACCTTTCGAAGAGTGTATTCCCTAAACTTTAGTAAGCACTCAACAATTATTGACTTATTTCCTTAATATGTATCGTTGAAAAAATAATTGAAAAGGTTGCAAAATAGAAATTAATGAGTTTCTTTAAAAGACATAAAATATTAAACGAAAGTGAAAATATTTCTATGGCTAGAGCGAAGTGCACGTCAGTCAAACATGAACGCGAAAAGAGAGTTTTAATCCTTTTAGCCACGCAGGGCTGCGCAAAAGGTAGTTGGAGCGTAGCGCGCGTCAGCCAAACATGAACACGAAAAGGGAATTTTAATCCCTATAGCCCTGCAAAATTTTGAGATAGCGATATCTTTTAATTTCAAGTCGAGCGGGGAGTGAAACAAATTGAAATTGACTTAAGGGGTAATACCTAGTCGAAATTTTTTTTTTTTCCATTTTTTTTTATTGGCTTAAATGGTGTAAAAACATGTCAAGAGTGATGTCTGACATCATTTTTTATTGAAAACAAATTTTAAGTGGTCGTAAAAGACGAATTTTCGAAGCAAGGCGGAGCGCTTGAAAATGACAAATTGAGTTTCGGAGTGAGTTTCGCCCCTTTTACTCGTTGCCGACGGTGCAAAGGTACACTATATAGTTTCTAAATGAGGTATAGATGGCGTAAATATGTAGTTTTAAGCAAATATTGAACATACGTTGTCTGTGTAGCCAAGCCTGTATCTTTAAAATTTCATGTAGTAAACACATTGTGAAACTTTAAACGCGTTTTTCTTGAAACCATGTTTTCAAAAACGGCTAGCAGTAGAACTCGAGTAATTTTTATCCGATCGATATGAAATTTTGGCTGTACCTTCTTAGATAGATTATCTAGTAAAGTACACACGATTTTTGAGTTTCATAAACAATTACGACTTTTATAAACAAATTGAGGCCGATTTTTTAGTTGAAAAATCGATTTTTTTTCGAAGTGCTCTCAAATTTTCAAAAATTAAAATTTCTAAAAAAATGCTTTACCAGTAAAACTCGTGCATATCAGAAAAAATTTCTTTCATTGTTCCAGATATGTTCGTTGAAGACTTGTACTGCTAGCCGCGGGACGCTTACAAAAAATCGACCTTCGTTCCGTGCACTGCTCAGCCGCCATTTTTTCATAAAAATTAAAATAAAAAATGTTTTTTTGTAGTTCAAGATAAGTGTAATGATCGCTCAATATTTCGCATTAATCGATTTTTTAATAAAGACACAAAAAGTTCACAAAAAACCGTCTCATTTTTTGCTTCCGGCTAGGTATTACCCCTTAAGTATTTTTTGTATGGAAGATATCAGAAGGAGTAAAAGAATTTCTCTGACTAGTAAACTCGAACTTCGTTTTCACCCAAAACTAACTTGTATAAAATTCCGAATTCATATTATAGCTAAACGATTACTTGAGTTATGGTGAGTTCCGTAAATTAAGTGAAGACATTTTGACAGGATATTTGTATGGCAGCTACACGAAGGACTAATAGGATTTTCTTCATAATCCTACAATTAGCTCCAACTATTGGAAAAATAATACAAACAAAATTTCAAAGTCGTAGCTTAAACCCTTCTGAAGTTATCGACCAATATTCGTGAACATGTGTTTTAAGGACATTTTGTATGGCAGCTACCCGAAGGAGTAGGACGATTTTGCCCGTTAACGAACTTAGCCTTACAAATTCAACCAAACATCCAGATTCAAAATTTCAAGATCCTAGGTGAAGGCGTTCTTGAGTAATCGTGTTCACGGACAGACGGACGGACGGGTGTCAAGCGGATTAGAGGTTGAAATTTTGAATCTGGATGTTTGGTTGAATTTGTAAGGCTAAGTTCGTTAACGGGCAAAATCGTCGTACTCCTTCGGGTAGCTGCCATACAAAATGTTCTTAAAAAACATGATCGCGAATATTGGTCGATAACTTCAGAAGGGTTTAAGCTACGACATTGAAATTTTGTATGTGTTATTTTTCCAATAGTTGGAGCTAATTGTAGGATTATGAAGAAAATCCTATTAGTCCTTCGTGTAGCTGCCATACAAATATCCTGTCAAAACGTCTTCACTTAATTTACGGAACTTACTATAACTCAAGTAATCTTTTAGCTTTGAATTTGAAATTTTGTACAAATTAGTTTTGGGTAAAAACGAAGTTCGAGTTTACTAATCAGAGAAATCCTTTTACTCCTTCGGGTAGCTGCCATACAAAATGTCCTTAAGACACGTGCTCAACAATAGATTTCGATAACTTTTGAACGCTTCAAGCTACGAATTTGAAATTTTGTACACGTTCATTTTTAACTGGTTCCAAGGAAAAGGATAAATATGTAAGAAATCGAGTGAGTCCTTCCTGCACCTGCTATGTGAAAGTCCTTCAAAAAGGACATTTTTTTTCTAAAACACTTAAACACTGAATATTGTCTTTTAGTTTTAAGTAGCAATCTGATGGCAGTCCTTAATAAAGGACATACAACATGCACACACGTAATTCTACTTTATCCCCAACTACAATATAAATCGGAGTTCAGTATTCATCTAGAGTATTATACGATTGGCTTGATGCACATATAAGCACACGTACTTATTGATTAATAACCCCCATTCCTTTGACGTAGGTACTTGCCTTTGAAATTTTCCGGAACCTTCTCACCCTCTCTCCTTTTCGCTGCATGTTAAACTTGTTCATATTATTTTCCATATCTCGTTGAAAGGACACCGGTTGCGATGCAAACGAACCACCCAGCTGATGTTGGTTGGGGTGCGGGTGGCTGATGACGAGCGATGGGTGGCCGAACCCCATTCCCATCCGGGCACGGTTCCAACCCCTCCCACTTGTTGTTCGCCATCATCCAGGACCATTCCATTTGCGCAGAGATTGATTCGAATGGATAAAATTAGCTTCCAAGGTAAAAAGCAGCACGAACAGAATGCGCACCTGCCGTCGCCATGGTTTCGTAATAATCCTGGCGAAATATTCCCGGTGGTGTGGGGAGGGAGACTCGTGAGGCAGCGGGGGATGCTGTTTTTCGCAGACAGGCACATTGAAAATTTGTACGAAACGAAATGCGACGTGGGCTTGCTGGTCGTGTCCTTGCTGGGATTTTATTACGAGGGTGACCAGCGCAATTTTTCTACCGTGGAACTTTTTATTGCAATTTTTTTGTTTTGTAGTGTACTAGGTCTTGCAAACATTGCCACGGCGATTTTGTGGGGGGAGGGAGGGTGGGTAAATTTACACTGAACTCATATTTTATATATATATATTGCGACTGGAACAATGGGAGCAGCTCGAAAAGCTCTCGAAATGGGGGCCTTAACAAATTCTAAATGCTTATTTTCGGGCTGATCCTATCACAGCGTCGTTCGATCCTCGTCCTGACGTCTTTGAAAATTGCTGACTAAAGAAAAACAATCTGCCAATGGTCTGGGCGAAACTTTATTATTTTTCGGATCAAAGTTCGGGAGCGGTCAAAGTCGGAGAATATCATCAGTTGTTCCGGGATTATGAGGTTTCTTGGAAAGTTAATTTTGTTCTTAAAATAAAAATATTTAAAGTAAAGATTTTTAGCCGATTAAACATTAAAAAGGCCTTGTAGACTTTTCGAATAAATTTTTTGAATAAATTCGATGGTCCTTTATTTTCCAGATTAGACCATTTTCGTGAAAATGTGGTCCTTTTAATTAATGAGGTGCGGCAACGCTGCATGTGAGCTTACTTCCACTTTCCTCTTTGCTTCTTTGTTCCTTCTTCCGTGTGGTTGGAGAATGTTTGCTGTGTTGCAGTGCGCATGTCCTATACGAATTTATGAACGAACTTGGGAAGCGAAGTGTCACGAGGGTTACCAGGATGGGAATTGAATTATGGATAAAGTTTCGATTTGAAATATAACAACGACTTCGACAGTAAAAATTGTTGTTGGTAAATTCTGAAGGAAGTGATTTCGCATAGAGTTATTAGTGTAAGTTAATAAGAGACTAAAGGCCGGTTTACATGGCGGTTGAAAATAATTTTTACTGAGATTGTGAGGGAGAAGGAAAATCTCTAATGAGAAACTGATCAGGAGTGAAACGAACAGATATTATATCCAGCAAAAAATATTGACGATATTTCTGTGAATGGGTTTGTGCCAACACTTTTTTGCAGTGGTTGCTTCTACTCCATTGAAAATTCGATAAGCTAGCTCCCTCACAATCTCGGTAAAAATTGTTTGCAACCGCCACGTAAACCGGCCTTTAATCTATTATAGGCATATTTACTCATATTTCAATAATTTATATTTAATAGGAAAACATTTAACGGAAAATTCCATGAAAAATAAGATTTTTCATGTATAGTTTGTTGTTGGTTATGTGTGGTAAATAGTTGAATTATTTTTAATTTTTTATTGTTATTTAATTGTTTTTTTATTCAATTGTTTATGTTTAGAATATGATTATTTTCATTACATATTTATTTTGCAATTTTTTTGCTTTTGTTACTCTATATTAATTATATTTAAATATGCTTTATTGATATACTTAGCTTTGCTTCTTTGATAAGTCTACATAATATAATTTTTACAATTATTTATTTAAAAAGTAAATTATTATATATTGGTAGCATGGGAATTAAAATGCTGACAAAATACAGTATACCAGTATCCCATGTGCGAAATGCCGGAGTCCAACCAAAGTCCCGTACACTGCCCAGAATTGGCATTGCATTGTCCGCCAAGACTTGTCGATCGGTATTGTTTTGGTACTGACAAACCACCAGACCAGTGTCGGGCCAATCCTGGTGATCAATACTCCCACTTGATCTGAGCCGGCTTTGGTCCGAGTTGCTGGGCCTATGTCGGGCCTAGAATTGGCTTATTATTGGTGTCTAAGCCCTTTCGGCATTGGCTCGACGGTCGGCTCTGTATTGGGCACATCTTGGTAGAAAATTTTTTTGTTTCTCAACATATCAATTGATTCGGTTTCAATCCTATTACGAGAATGTGTCAGATTGGTCTAGTAAGTAGCGTAGCGGACTAATGTGCGACGGGACCATGGTTCGAATCCGAGAGTGTGCAAGGTGTGTAAGTCAAATCGCGTTTTTAAAAAAAAAAAATAATTACAAAATAAATTCGTAGTAAAAACTTAATAATTTTAATTTTAGTTTTGTTTCTTTTCTTTACTGAGGCTGTAGTGTCATCTGTGAGAATTGGTGTGGACCAATTAATGCAGTGGCATTACTTTGATCCACACCAATTCCACACCAAGAAGTCAGTTCAGTGGGTGGTTTGGGGTTTTTTCAGAGGAGTTTTTCTGACAGCTGGGGAGAGTGAGGTTAAGTTTTTTGGCGCGAAGAAAAGGAGAGGTTTTTTTTTTGGCGCGACAGAAAAAAAAATGAAAATGAAAGGAAAATATGAATAGTTAAGTTTCGGCGCGCGCGGGGCGAAAATTAGAAAAAAAAAAAAGTATGTCTTGATTAAGAAAATAAATACAAGTTAAGCGAGCAAGTGACAAGAAGTTTTTTTTTTTTGCGAGAGGTTAAAGTGATATTTTGGCGCGCAAGAAAATAAATGTAGAAGAGGGAAACCGAAAAGGAAAGAATTCGCGCACGTAAAACTCGCGTTCAGTTTTCCTCGATTTATGGCCTATTTTAAAGTGGAAAAAGTGCCCAAAACGATGGTTCAGCAATAGTCGAAATACGAAATTTTATTTTTAAATCATCGTTGCGTGTGTGTTGGTGGTGCGGAGTTGTTGCATTACTCTACAGTGGCTCCAAAAAGTTTTGGCCCAATATTAAAAAAATGAAATGAATAAGTAAACAAATAAATATACACCAAAACGAATAAAAAGAAAGCAACACCAATTATAAAATAAATAAACAAATAATATAAATAAATTATTAAAAGTTAAACATAGAGAAAATAGAATAAAATTAAATAAATTAAATTATAAAATAAAAATAAGGTAAATTATAACTAAATTAAATGGAAAATAAATTAAAAGTAAAATAAATAAAAAAATAAATATGACAGACCAGGACAGAAATTGACGCGGACAGAAAATAAATAGTAAAAAAAAAAAAAAAATTATAAAAAAAAATTTAAACAAGAAAACCAAATATGCGGTATAACAGGTAATTTTTTTTTATTAGTTTGTTTTTTTTCTCTCTCTCTCGTTTTGTTTTTTTGGTATATAGTTATTTAGTATAAATGGCTAATTAAGACGGCCATTAGGATGGATCTTCTCGTTTGAAGACCTTCCGCCCCCTCATTCCTCTCTTTAGGGGCCATACGCATAAGATTCTTTTGAGGACAAGTATGGCTAAGGTAGGGTGGGCTAGACGGCGCACAACAGCAGCGCCAGTCGAGTTGAAGGGAGTTTTCTCGGTCTCTCATGACCGATTGGGAATCTTATCCCAATTTTATCACCCGGGTAAGTCGGCGTGAAATTTTTGTTGTACAGGCCATGGGTTTTATGGTCTGGAATACGAACAACGTACCCCCCCACAGCCGCAGCTAGCCCGGAAGCCAGCAAGCACGTCGCTCCAGTTCGTATTTCAGCCACCAATTCGGACGTAGGCGGAATTGGACCCCTGTTTCCCGATCCCAACCTTCCCTTCGGTTATTTTGACTTTTTTAAGTCGAAATAACCACTCCAAGGCCTCCGATCACAACAAGGCCCCGGGCCAGAGTTTCACCAAGAGTAGGACCGTTGTGATCAAATCGACATTGAGATACGTCACCAATAAAAACCACTGACGTATACCACGACCACTCATCAATACCAACCAAATGGGTAAATAAACACAATTAGGCTCATCATTGATAAGATAAGAAAAGATGTCGGACAATTCTAAGTCCGACATCCAATACCATGAGTAATAGATATAAGTCCAACATTAGGAGATAAGAATTTGTATAGATATAAGTCCAACATTAGGAGATAAGATTTTGTAGTATAAATATAAGATGTTAACTTGTAAGTTTGTTCAGTTTTTAAGAAGACGGCTCACGGACATCATCCCGAGCATTTTACTCTAATAAATCTCTATTTAAAGTAAATAACAAGTCTTTTAAATCAAATAAAAGTGGATCAAAATCTGATCCTGAAAGTATTGGCTCGGCAATGATTTGGTCTAGGCCACATACTGCGCCCGAAACATTAGCCAGTACTGGCAACTCTGGCACTAGTACTAAGCCTGTGCTGTCCCGTTCTACTTTTCATACATGGGAAGTGTAATATTTGAAAAGTGTTCCCCTCCCTGAAAATGATTTCATATAAAAAGAGAGTCCTGGAAAACTCTTCCTCTTCAACCCATACCACCCCAAATTTATTGGGGTGGTAGAAACCACCCCAAATTTATTGGGGTGGTAGAAACCACCCGAAAGCTCCAATACACCGAGCCTTTTACTGCTGTAAATCCAGACAACCGACCGAAAACTTTAGTCCTTGAGAGTGAGCCGAAGACATTGTATCGTTCCGCGAAAATATTTCCCGTCCGAGTACAGTGAAAATTTCTGTCCTAATCGCACATGGATCGTTTTCCCTATTTCGCCGAAGGATATTTCTGGTAATAAATAAATCGAAATAAATTTTTCGAATTGTTCTAATTCGAGATTTTCCGATTGAAAAACGGGCATAACGTCGTTGCGTCGAGTCCAAGGCAAGGACGAATTTTCCGTAATATTCGAGCTTATCCCAAAGGGATGACAGTGAAATTCATTTTCCAAATGTTTACCGCTGTATAAGTGAGGAAAAGTGTGTGAAAATATAAGGAAGATTTTTTTTGAAGAAAGCTACAACGATTGGCGCGTAGAAGTGTTGGTGTTCCTGTTCGGGAGTGTTACAGGAAGTGCTGTTTGGCTAGACAAGCTCGAAGGACTCGTCTGCAGGCGATAGTGTTACATTTCGGGGTAGTGGTAAGCGTGATAGTGAAAATAGCGAGAAAAATTCGTTGCGCGAGAAGATTCACCACGAGGTTTTCGTTTTGTAAGCTAGCGAAAGTTTCCTTAAGAAGCCAATGATCAAGGATATCGCTAACTGAAGTCGAGAACTGTAAATTTGTGCGGATTTATGTTGGATTAACCGGTAAAGTTTCATTGCTTTCGTAGAGATGATTAGTTGTAGTTGATTTACCACGAAGGATTTTATTTCTATTTTCAGTCTCAGTTCAGTTGCAGTTCAGTCTCTATACAGTCTGAGTCCAGTCACAATTCAGTTTCAGTCCAGTCTCAGTCCAGTCTCAGTCCAGTCCCAGTCCAGTCTCAGTCCAGTCTCAATCCAGTCTCAGTCCAGTCTCAGTCCAGTCTTAGTCCAGTCTTATTCCAATCTAAGTTTAGTCACAGTCCGGTCTTACTTTGGTTTCAGCCCAGTCTCATTCTAGTCTTAGTTCAGTCTTAGTCCAGTTATAGTTCAGCCTCAGACTAGTCTTATCCGGTCAGAGTTCAGTCCCAGTGAGAGACTGGCTCCGTCTGGTCTTAGTTCAGTCTCCGTCCAGCCTCAATACAGTCATGGTCCAGTCTCAGTCGATTCTGAGTCCAGTCACAGTCCAGTCACAGTCCGGTCTCAGTCTAGTTTCAGTCAAGTCTCAGCTCAATCTCAGTCCAGTTTGAGTTCAGTCTATGTCCAGTTTCAGTCTCGATCCAGTATCAATCTCAGTCCATTATTTTCTGGACTGTAGGTACGTAACCAGGGATGTCATTTGTGTGGGAGCAGGGGGGCATTTCCCCCCCCCCCTTCTGAATTATGTATTTTTATAGATTATATATAACATGTATGTTTATATATAAAAATATATACAAACATAACACCTTGCCCCCTAGAAAAAACTGAAATGACGTCCCTGGTCTCATTGCCTCCGGGTCTTGAGTTTCTGCGACAGTTGTCGAATTCACTTTGTGGAGTTGTTGGCTACTTTCTTCACTCTCTGTTTCTTTTCTGATGTCAACTAAGGAGGCATCACCAGGTTGCGAAAAATCAACCCACTAGTTTCAAGTAGACAGGATTTTTAAGAGCTTCAATGTTCAGTGTGGTTTTATAGACTTTTTGTTTTTTAATTTTTGTTTTAATGCGTTTTTATACTTGACTAAAATCAACAAAATGTTACAGCAATACCCACAACAGGAAACACCAAGTATGGCGAAGAAAACGCCAGTTTCAATTTTACAAGAACTATTGAGTCGTCGTGGAATAACTCCTAGCTATGAACTTGTCCAAATGGAAGGAGAAATGCATGAACCTACTTTCCGCTATCGCGTATCTTTTACCGAAGAAGATGCGCCGTTCACAGCTATGGGTGCAGGAGGCACAAAGAAAAAAGCAAAACATGCAGCAGCTAGGGCGTTAATAGACCAAATGATAGAAGAAACAGTTCCAGATCGTTCGCCAACTACGTCCCAAAATACAGCGATCAATGGAGATGGTCAAAGTACACCGGTCAGTGAAACTAAGTATGTACGTTCTGGCAGTATTATTAAAACCCTTTAATATATCTTTATAAATTACAGTAATACTAGCTACGAGGAAAAGGAACTGGGCAATCCTATTGGTTGGTTACAGGAAATGTGTATAGCACAACGTTGGCCCCCACCAATGTATGAAACAGAAATGGAAGTTGGACTACCCCATGAAAAACAATTTATTATTGCCTGCACCATACTTGAATATAGGAAAGTCGGAAAAGGCAACAGTAAAAAAGATGCAAAGAGGCTAGCTGCTCATAAGATGTGGACAAGACTACAGGAAAGTTCTTTGGATCAGAGTCAAATTAGCCAAATAATTGATGAAGATGGCAATGAAGAGGTAATTATCTTGATTTCAATGTTATGCTCAATTATCAAACAATTTAGAAGTCGGTAACAGTGATGTAACATTTTTTATATCTTTTATACTCTAGATGATATCATATAGAGTATTATAAGTTTAATCCAGCCCAAAAGTTCAAGCCTCGGACGAAAAAAAGTTATATATTATTTTTTGTTTATTTGTGCCCAAAAACCTCAAATCCGCTTGACGTCTGTCCGTCCGTCTGTCCGTGAACACGATAACTCAAGAACGCCTGCACCTAGGATCTTGAAATTTTGAATCTGGATGTTTGGTTGAATTTGTAAGGCTAAGTTTGTTAACGGGCAAAATCGTCTTACTCCTTCGGATAGCTGCCATACAAATGTCCTTAAAACACGTGTTCAAGAAAATTGGCCGATAACTTCAGAATGGTTTAAGCTACGTCTTTGAAATTTTGTATGTGTTATTTTTCCAAAAGTTGGAGCTAAATGTAAGATTATGAAGAAAATCCTATTAGTAATTCGTGTAGCTGCCATACAAATATCCTGTCAAAACGTCTTCACTTGATTTACGGAACTTACTATAACTCAAGTATTCTTTTAGCTATGAATTGGAAATTTTGTACAAATTAGTTTTGAGTAAAAACGAAGTTTGAGTTTACTAATCAGCGAAATCCTTTTACTCCTTCTGGTAGCTGCCATACAAAATGTCCTTAAGACACGTGTTAAACAATATTTTCCGATAAGTTTTGAACGCTTCAAGCTACGAATTTGAAATTTTGTACACGTTCATTTTTGAATGGTTCCAAGGAAAAGGATAAATATGTAAGAAATCGAGTGAGTCCTTCCTGCACCTCCCATGCGAAAGTTCTTCAAAAAGGACATTTTTTTTCGATTACTTACCCAGTTGAAGATATGAAATTAAACACTGAATATTACTTTATTTTGTTTTAGTTTTGAGTAGTAATCTAATGGTAGTCCTTAATAAAGGACATACAACATGCACACACGTAATTCTACTTTATCCCCAACTACAATATAAATTGGAATTCAGTATTCATCTAGAGTATTATACGATTATTTTGCAGCCGATCGTGACTGCAATATGTTTAAATTTGGTTTCAATAATTTATTTTTGAAAAATAAAGTAACCATGACGTAGAAAATAAATTTAAATTATGATTTTATTTTCTGTAGTTCTTCAGAGTGTACAGAGAATCGGCGATGGTAAAGTCACAAATTTCGTAATTTTTGGGAGTTAGTTTTGTAATAAAATAGGAATGCAACTTTCATGTATTGTAAATGTGAATCATTGAAATAAAAAACGATGAAGAGAAAATGCGAGATATGACCATATCACCTCGCCTTTTCCATTTACAGAATGAGACCCGCTGCTCTACAATAATTTCGGCTAATGCGCGAACATTATATTTAAGTAATAACACATTTTTCGGTCCAGTTTGTTGTCAAATTCAGGAAGTAAACGACCTTGAAATTGTAGACAAAATAAATTCAACTTTGATTACGCCAGACCACAGTTCGTTCGCGAGCTTTTGTTGCTTCATCGAAACAAAAATATTTATTTATATCTAATTTCTGATTTATATTATTCTTCAACTTTAATTGTAAACAGATACGTACTTGCTTATTAACAGAAAATTATGTCTTTCACAGAATCGAGTAATCTTGAACCCATATGCAGATCTTAAAGACGCTTATATACCTACTTTGACAAATGCCTATAGTCAGAAAGTTGCTCAATTTCATAAGACGCTTAAAGCTTCAACTGGAGATAAATTGTCGAAATTACAGGTAAAAATAATTTTCAATATACATACAGGGTGCGCCATCTTTTATATCGGTATGTAAACATTGAATAACTGATATTTATATGGGAGGTATTTTTATTCAATTTGGTCCTTTCGAATTTATTTGGGTTAGTTTTTGAATACAACATCAATCGAGTGGCTGCCTCTATTGGCCACAGCAAAATGTGCCCTTTTTGCTGCGTTTTCCATTACTTGTTCGAGCATCTCGGGCGGTATAGCGATGATTTCGGCACGAATGTTTGCTTTGAGCTCGTCAATGGCCTGAGGCTTGCTGGCGTACACTTAAAAAGAAGTCCGGAGGAGTCAAATCTGGAGATCTCGGTGGCCAGTCAATGTCGCCTCTTTTCGACATCAGACGTCCAGGGAATTTTCGTTGCAGCAACTGAATTGTTTCATTTGCAGTGTGGAATGGCGCACCGTCTTGTTGAAAACAGTAACCATCCAGACGGATTTGCGGGCAGTCATAATCAGCTAACATCCACCGATATCGTTTTCCATCGACTGTTTCGTTTTGTCGGAAAAAAATGGTCCAATAACGGCTTTGGCGCAAACTGTCACTTTTTGATCATGCAATGGCGTTTCATGGATCTCTTGTGGATTCTCCGTTCCCCAAATGCGGCAATTTTGCTTTCAGTGTCAACCATTCGAGCGACTGTTTGACCGTATTCCAAGCGACGTGGACGGTCTGTCGGCAATATTCTTCTGAATTCACGTTTCCAAAACTTGTCCAATCAAGTCAATCTGTTGAAAAATGTCTAAAGTTATTCAATGCTTACATACCGACATAAAAGATGGCGCACCCTGTATATATTAATAACTATCATAATTATCACATAATAAAATAAATATAATTACTTAGTTATAAAAAAGAAAGGAATGATGCCATAGTAATAATTAAGTGTACGAGGGAGGTTAAAAGTACTCGGAATCAGGTAGCAATTAACTATAAGTACTATTTTCATTGATTGGATATCGTAACTAGAGATGGGCAAAGCAGTTCCTTTTAGTGAAGGAGTTCACTCCGAGTTACTCACTTGAATGAACGAGTTCAGTGAACTAGTCCAGTGAACTGTTCGTTCCGGGATTCTGATGACCAAAAAAAAAAAGGCCGTCGTTCTTCCTCACGTGTTGAATGGAACTACAGTTCACCAAAAGGAGTGACGTCCATCAGTCTGGGCGCAACTTAATTATTTTATGGGTAGAAGTCCGAAACGCCAGTACTACATAAAACTCTTGTATTTTTGTTTGTCCTAGTACAATGTGAAAATTGTTTCTGTATGACTGACAACCTACAAAATAACGTTCCAAATAGCCTCCTGGTTATTCCTTACATTGGCAGTCACATGGTACCATACACCGCATCTCAGCATTAAACACGTTCCGGACTTCTACCCATAAAATAATAAAGTTGCGCCCAGACTGTTGGCCGACCTTTTTCTTAGTCTTAATTACCCTAGTAGCATATCTATATAGGTACTAAGTTTCAACTTTCTAGCATAACCCGTTTCTGAGATATGAAAAACCACCCCCGTACCTTGCTACCCCTATCAAAAATTTTTTCCGTGATATCTCTATAGTTGCTCTATACAGTTTTAAATTTTTAGCTTTCTGACCTTTGCGGCTTTCGAGAAATTAGAATCAGAATTTTTTTCATTTCCACCCCCTCCCACCATCACTCCCTATACCCACACCCTCAAAATTTGTTTCTCCGCTAGAGGTCTAACGGTCCTAACTCCTGTAAAACTTTCAAGATCATATCTGATACGGTTCTTGAGATATAAACATTTAATATTCTGAAAAATGATTGTCCCCTCACTTCTACGCTTCACGTCCCCCCTCAAAAATCTTATATTCAGTAGACTCCACTAGTAATTCTATATACAGAAACGAAATTTTATCTTCCTGGGATAATTGAGTCGGAAGATATTGTAACTCCAAGTTTTTCACCCCCAACCGCATAATTATGTACCACCCTTAAAATTGTTAACTAGTTTCTAAGCTCCTAGTATATGTTAAGATAACTACAAAGTTTCAGCCATCTAACATCAATCGTTCAGGAGCTATGGATTTTAGAATGTTTCAATCCCAGCTTTCAAGCGCTTTGGACGCATTGTTTTTCCCCCCACTCGCTCACCTCTCAACCACTATCGACAATTTTTCTTGCAAATGAGTCCACTATCATAGTACTACATAAGTTCCAACTTTCAGCCTCCTAGCATAAATGGTTCCTGCGATCTAGAAACCCAAATTTTTCATCTAAAACGCACCCCCCTTACAACCCCACCCCAACAAAATATATCACTCGTAGGGGTTCCCCCATTCTACCTACCATAACAATTTCAACTTAATATCTCAAGGGGTTTGAGACAGTGGCGTGGCGTCCATGGAAGCAAGTGAAGCATTGCTTCCCTTACATTTTGCTGAAAAATATCTAAAATGCGTTTTCTAAATCGCGCAGAAAAATCGCGAAAAAAAATCATGTTTCAAACATTTTCTTTGCACAGTCTAAATAAAAGTTCGCAGGAAACTACTCGCGAAAGGCAAGCGAAAAAAAACCAAGGAGAAAACACATGGAAACAATTTGAAAGTTGCATCTATGAGCGTTTATTTCATTCCATAGTAAACCCACTGTGACGGCATGAAAAAAATTTTCGTACACGTCCCGTGTGGATGCAATAAGGAATTTGCTTCCACGGGTAGTAGAACACATTCTTGGCTGCAGCGGTGAAGCTTTCAGCAAGCAGAGATCTGATAAGAAATAAGTGCTACCGGAGTAGGGGTTGAAACATTCTAAGATACATATCTCCTGAACGGTTGATGTCAGAAGATTGAAACTTTGTATTTGTCTTGAGGGATAATAGGAGATTAATCAAAAGCTAAATTTGTTGAATCGGGTGGTGGTGTGTAGGGGTAGAGGTAAAAAACTTTGGATTAGAATGTCTTCCGAACCAATTATACCAGGAAGGTAAAATTTGGTTTGTGTATATAGGATTACAAGTGAATGTAAAATGTTTGAGGTGGGAGGTGGAGCACGAATGTGTGTGCTTCCTCTTGCTGAATTATCACGCCGCGCCACTGGTTTGAGAGCTACGCACCTTCAAACAGTTTTGCGTATGGCGTACGGCGTCTACGGCGGACAATTTTTTTTTGCTATTTTGGAGTTTACTAGACCTAAAACGTGAAAATACAAAATTTCAGGGTAGCAAATTTTTTTGAAATTTCAGGTCGATTACAATACTTTATTATTATAAAATAATAAAGTAAAGGGGTTCTCCCGCCCTCGTTCTTCATGTTCTTGACACGGAACTGCAGTCAAAAGCAGTGCCACTCGTTCACTTGAAAAATTCAATTGAAGTGTTCGCTAAAATGGAACTCTTCGCTCCTTCGTTCCGGACTCACTACCCCAGTTGTGCTTGAGGGTTGGAAAGGCTGGAAAATAGGAAGAAGAGCGGTGTATTGTATACATGAACATGTACATTTCCTCTTTCTTTTTTCTTATGATGGAAAATGGAATGTCATGGTATTCTTCTCGTACCGCGTCGCGTATACATAATTATACTATTAAGGCGGGAAAAATACACAGTGAACAGCACAAAAGACCTAACACCTTATACATTAATGTACAACAGAGAAAAAACACGGTTGTGACGACTTTGTTTAATTATAAATTTTTATTTAAAAAAACCAGCTTGGATAGTTTTGAGGATGTCAACAATTACTTGGGCGTTTTAAAAATGTAAATCTGAAATTAGTACCTGAAATGTGTGAAAAATTACAGATATCGGTTGATGTGTAATACTGAAAAATACTTACGAACTGGTTGAGCAATATCATAATAATATGGAAAATCTAATTATTATTTTAGAAACGAATGGGAAGAAATACATATTAAAAACTTTTCAGTTGTATCACATTTAAAAGTAAAACGATGACCAAAAGATAGTCTGTATCTTTAATAAATGATCTTATGACTTTCTGGGAATTTTTAATTTCCGGCAATCAATCGTGCCTTTTTTAAGTAAATAAGCTGCTAAGTCCCAATCAAATTAGAAATAAATATTATTAGAAATTTATGGAAATTATTAGAAAATTATGAAATTAATTATCAATAAAGTCGAAGTAAATGCAATTAGTAATTTTTTGAAATTCGTTCAAATGGGAATTTGATGAACAAATACAAGTCACTCAAATGTCAACTCCAGCAAGTTTTGTTCTGGCAAAAGTAATGTTAATAATTACTGATACAGTGAAACCTGTCTAAAACGGACCCTGTATAAAACGGAAACCTGCCATAACGGAAAAAAAACTGGGAACGGAGCATTTTCCAATGCAAAAGACACTGTATAAACCGGAAACCTGTCTAACGCGGAAACGGAACGTGATTCGCGAAACGAAATTTTTAGCAAAACGGAAAATAGTTGAAGTGTGACATGAGTGGATTTAAGTATGACTGACTGCAAGTGAAAGACGGAAAAATGCTTCTAATTTATTATGGAACTCGAGTGTTACAAAAACTTTTAAAATAATTTTGGACATCTGTTTTGAAATTTTGGTAGTTCAGTCTTTGGCAAATTGTTGGTAAGGTGTAAAAAGAAAAAGCAAAAGCAAAACCAAGTTTCCAACGAGCAGAGTTGCAGAATATGGGCAGATGAAAATCCAGGGGCACCTCTGAAAAACAAATGCATCCAGAAAATCTCACTTTGTGGTGTGCATTTTTCGCTGGTGGAGTGATTGGTTCATTTTTCCTCGCAAATGCACCTGGCAACTCTGTCAAAGTGAACGGGGAAAGGTACCGTGTCATGAACACCGACTTCTTGTGGCCAATATTATATGATTATGACATCGATGTGGTTCCAGCAAGATGGTGCGATGTGCCACACAGCTGAAGTTCCCCGGGCTAATAATCTCCAGAAACAGCGAAATCAATTGGCCATCGAGATCGTGCGATTTGACTCCGTTGCACTTCTTTCTTTGGGGTTACCTCAAAAGCATGGTTTACCCCAATAAACTCAACACCATTCAACAACTGAAGGATCGATTGGTCTAATTAAGGAGAAGTTGTGCCGTGATGTCTTCAAAAATTTGGACAAACAGGTTGAGGTGTGCCGTAGGAGCATTTGAGTAATATTTTTTCCCATACTTAATTGCCATGAACCAAATAATATTTTTTTAATAAAATTTCATTAACTCCATCATCCTCTTGTTTTTCAATTTTGATTTAACTTCGGAACGCATTATTGTAACACTCTTTATTTGAACTGTATATATTTTTATTTTTTGTTTGTTCATTATTTTTAAAGTACCCAAAAGAAACATATTATATATGTACTGTGTACTGTACTTTAAATCAAGACTTTTGCTGAACAAAACTGTACAAAACGGAAACCTGCTAAAACGGAACAGAAAGTTGGGTACCACAGCATTCCGTTTTAGACAGGTTTTACTGTAACATAATATACTTTGGAAATTATAAAGCTGACATTCCCCGTGCACCATGTTTTTGTTCAATTTAAAAACTAAACTGTTCAATTACAGTAGACATGGACTTTAGTTATATTGATATATAATATTCATACATGCAATACAAAATACCACAAGAATGTAAAATGAATATGAATGAAATATATGATAATACACTGGGAGAGAAGAGCTGACTGGTACCCAGCAAACACAGTACTACTTCCACAGTACTGCTAAAGTAATGAACAAACGCCTGAATGCTTTCGCTGCAAATGATAGAGGCTTTGCCCAAAACTTCACGTATTTATTTCGAGTATATAAACGTGTGTGTTATGTGTTTTGTTTCATGAATAAACCTATTATCCATATGCGAGAGAGAAAGACAAAGACTAGATGCAACAGTAGTGCTATAGTACTGCCAAGGGCATGATTGCGCATTATAAGAAGTGCTTTTGTACTACTGCTAGAAGTAGCTTTCAGTACATTGACTGCGCGTGCATAAATTTAAGAGGAGTATAGCAGTATATATATATTTCTTTCCTTTTTCGTAAATGCGATTAACAGGCTCATGCAATTTGCGCAAATAGGCTTATTCAGGTCAAGTTTAACAAGGAGGTGTTGCTTACCCCTTTGCGCAAATTGCATTAGAGTGTAAATCAATCTTTACGCGAGACACTTGATGATGCTTCTTCGAGTCCATACTTTGACTAACTGATTCGGAAATACTCGAAAAACTAATAAATTATATAAAAAAGTATGTACATTGACTCGAAAAAGGAAATATACAAACGTAAATATCTGATCAGGAGTTTGTCAGTAGTATAGCAGTACTTTTAAATTTGTTTGGAGAAGTGGAATGCACAAACACACCTAAAACGCATCAAACACATAGACAAATGCCTGGCACTAGTGTGCAAAGTGCTGAACTCGCGTTTGCTGGGTACTTTGTTAAAAATGAAGTAATGTCTTCGTTGTGTGTGTTTTCCGCCTGTAGAGAAGAATTTATTGGTTGAAAAAAAGGTCGTAGCTACGAATTAGAATATAAGGAAATGAAATGGGCCGAGAGAAATGAAGCAGAAACGAAACTGCTTTTGACAAAGTGGGTTTGCTGTTTGTTTACATAAAAAACACAAATTCGGTTAAAATTGAGCATGTGTGGAGTAGGGTCACTAGATACACAACACTCTCTACCTAGCGTTTGGCAGATACGTCGAATTTGGTCGTTTCTGTACTAGAAATTGTGATTTAACCTCACAAAAATCGCCTGTTTATGTACTAGTTCGCCTGTTTTTGTACTACTGAACATTGCTATCAAATTGCGTTTTTGAAGTGTGTTAGTGCAAATATGTGAAGAGTCGAAAAAAAGCTGCCCTATAAACCAAACATCGATGAAGAGGCGTTGAAGAGGCAGCGAACAGTCGCTGAAAAAAGATTATCAGTTGGGAACAAGTTCAACTATGTACTTGCTATCTGTGAATACGTGTGAGGTATTCGAATTTCATTCTTGCTCATATTGAAATGCATCCGACCATCTCACTCGCACTCGTCGACATGAGAGATCTCCTATCGCGCATTGTATTTGAAATTGGAATGAGCAAGAACGAGATAGCAATACGTGCACTCAGTGAACAGTGAGTTTGAAATCAGTATGAAGGAGAGCCTACTGGTCATCGATGAGGGGTGAATCTGAATTGCATACGAAGTCCACCTGAACGATCATCGAGGATCGGTAGAAAGGATTTACATATGAATTGTGTTCTACCGCTCATCGAATAATGGAGGGATGAAATTGCATAAGAACTCTGTGGCATGTGGCACTTTCCCGTTATTCTTTGCCGGTCGACACTGCATCGATCCTCGGCGTCGGGTCATGCCGCCGAATGCAATTTTGTTGTTCGTCGACTAGTGCAATCGAAACACGACTTCCATTGCACTAGCCGGCAGAGTTATTTGTTCCGTGATCAGTTTCGTGTAGAGTTTCACGAACTGCAGAGTTGATATTGAACGTCTAAGTTTGTTATGGCATTTGCAGGTCGAGTAGATACGCACTTGATGATCGGATGTATAAGCATTTGGCGATCATACTTTAGTCTTTTTCACTCACTAAAGGTGGAAGAGGTCGGCATGTTTAACATACTTGAGGAAAAGTTAGGGAAATGTTTACTTTTCGATTTAACCCTCAATATCGCCACGAACACAAGCGCACGTGCTAACATGGTAGTAGTTTGTACATAAGGACCCATGAATCTTCCGTGTTTTTGGTTTATAGGGTGTCGGTTCCCTTCCACAATTCTAGTACATGTTTTTCTTTGGTATGGAAGTGTGAGTGCGCGAAATTGTGGTTTTCAATGGAAAATTTCCGTATCTCTTTCATTTCTTTTATGGAAATTTATAATTGTCTAGTGAAAAGTCAATCATTTTGAATTTTTATAACTCGAAATCCCATAAACATGAAAAAAAATTAAATTTACTGGTTTTTCACCTTGGTACGCATCTGCCAAACCCCTCTTAGAAACTGTTTTGGTGTGAGTGCGTATACAGTAACCCTAGTGTGGAGATGGTCTATGGCATAAAGGGTTAGAGATAGTGAGAGAAAACCAGAAATATTTCAATGGGATCGTGATTTTTTAATAATTGTCCGGTCAAAGAGGGAGCAAGACGATAGGTGAAGGGTTCTTATCGGTTTGGTTCTCTCTCGGAATATGATGTTTATGTGGTAAAATAACTTCACTAAGGTTCTGTGCAGATATATGGTGATTACATCCGCCTGGTCGTAGTCGTCAGTGAAAACAACACTCAATGTAAGGACCAGGTCGTGCGGCCGTCGTTCTTCGTTCACCAAAAGGAGTGAGTTACTTCACTCACTCACTTCAATGAAGTGTTCCTTTGGAACAGTTCACTCCGGAACGATCCATCTCCAATCGTAACTACATGGCTCAGTAGTAGAAATACTAATGATGGAGCTGATTCTGGAATTGTCCTTCTTGTTTTCGTCTTGTGGCCAAGTCAAAGTCGAAGAAAATTTAAAATATGGTATGGTGGCATTAATAATTTGAAAGTGGTATGGTATTTTCAAAGCAGGCAGAGAAAGTCGCGAAGATGATCCTGCGGTCTGGAAGACAGCAAAACTTAAAAAATTAATATAGCAGTATGTGAGTTTGAAGAATTGGCGGATAATTTCAGAATGCTTCAAACTAAAAATATGAAATTTTTCCCAATTTTACGTTTCAATGGTTTCAATATATGCATTAGTATGAAGAAAGTCTAGTGAGTCCTTCATGCAGCTACCATACAAAGATCCTTGGAAACCTACTATAACTGGAGAAATCGTCTCTAGGAAGGGGACATTTTACAGAAATTAGTTTTGAGAAATCTCCTCGCTGCTTCGGGTAGCTCCAATACAAAAGTCCACGATTGTTTCACGAGTGTTTGCCGATAACGTCAGAACGCTTCTAGCTAGGAATTTGAAATTTTATGCATATTAATTTTTAAATAGGTGGGTAGGTAGGTACGTGCGGTTGCCTGTAATAAAAACAGACACACTTAGTCCTAAATGGTCCGTTGTGTTACCTCAGGATTATAAAACTCGATTCTACTATCTAAACCATTTTGAGATTTATCTTCGGACCATTAGTTAGTTCTGTCTGTTTGTTGCGACTACTGGATACTTTCTGTTAATATTTTTCATCTTTTTATTGTTTTTTTTTATTCCAGACAACATCTCTCAATGATCAGGATATAGATTTCATGCAATTTCTCGAGGAGATTGCTGCTGAGCATCATTTCGAAGTCACATACGATGATATTGAAGAGAAGACGTATTCTGGACTTTATCAATGTTTGGTTCAACTATCAACCCTTCCAGTGGCTGTGTGTTTAGGAGCAGGTCCCTTATCAAAGGACGCCCAGTCCAGCGCAGCTCGGAATGCTCTTGAATATTTAAAAATAATGACATTAAAATGAATACAATTATAAACAACAAGAGTTTTTTCAACCCAGAATGAAAATACAGTCAACTATAAATACTACGCGTACTAGCAATTAATATGTTTTCAAATTTTTAATCCGATTTTTAATAATGGATGTATTATTGAAGATTATCAAAATTGTTGATCCGAAACTGTTGAAAAATTGCCTCGGTATGTACTGTCGACTGTAATTCACAAATGTTGGCAACTACTTACTTTTAATTTAATTGACTGTATTTTTTTTAATTGAAACTCAAAATAATATAACCTGATTAAACTGCATTAAATTTTTGTTTGCTATTTAATATGCATTTAATATATTATATGTACGTGAATTGATGTTGTCTTAATTGTCTTAATATTATATTATAAAAAATATAAATCGTATAATATTTTATAATCATATTAAGAAGAGCAGAAATTAAATACAAAAATCACTAGTAAACATGCATTTGAGTTTGATATAATATTAATCATCACATGAAAGTTTGTATTAAAAATAAAGAAAATGATGCCGTGAATATAACCAATTCTGTGGTATAAAGCGATAACAGCTTAAGTCGAGAAAATAATTAGGCAGTTACGTGTATTAAAATTGATAAATAAAGTATTAAAAAATATATAAGAAGATCTTATATTATTGAATTTAATAATACAACACAATAATAATATATTACGAGTATATGAGATAAAAATCTATCAAACAATGGCAACTTTTTTGAAAAAATGCAATTGAAAACTTTCTTATCAAAGAATTCTTCTAAAATATAAACATGTAATATAAAGGACCGCAATTTTTGACGGTCGCCATCGAAGGAGAAGAGTCACCGTACACAGCATCCAAGCGCTCTTTGAGTTCGCTGCGCGATTTCCCTTCCAAAAACAAGAATCGAATCACCGACCGATATTGCTCTTTTTCCATTAGTTACATATAAGCCCATTTGGCCACCAAGTCACAGTCACATGACTAAAGAAGCCCATATGGCAAACTAATTATTTTGCAGCATCCGCCAACTGCCCGAATGCATTCTTAGATAAACAAATATAAAAGGATCGAATGCATTCGTGGATAATTAAGTAAATCATCTTAAAATAACGGTTTCCCGTTTGCAACGGAAACCGAGGTTTCTTTAGAACAATAAGCATATTCTTAAGTCAGTCTACTTTTATACTCGTACTTTTTACACTTGAAATAAACACATAAAAATTAAACACGATTGCAAAACATTTATTCGAACACCCTTCACTCTCGGTCGGGTTTAACAGTTCTTTAAATTACATAACTAATTTTTCTAAAATCCGCGGACACGCCCGCTTCCACACGCGGTCAAAACAAAACTACGAGTCCGATTCGGCTGAAATTTTGACAGTAGCCGTCTACGAGAATGTACTACATGCAGTGCTGCCAACTGATTTTTACTTTATTATTTTCTAATAATACAGTATTGTTATCGATTTTTAAAAAAAAAAAATTTGCTACTCTGAAAAATTTTTTTTTGGCGTTTCATACCTCGTAGACACGAAAAAAGCAAAAAAAAATTTCAGTCCGTCTGTCCGCCGTACGCCGTACGCAAAATCGTTTGAAGGCTCGTAGCTCCCAAACGGTTCGACATATTAAATTGAATTTTTTTTTATGAATAGAGTGGGTAGGCCCCTTGAATTGACCAAATTCTTTGGGGAGGGGGTGTGAGGGGGGAGGAGGGGGAAGCGTTTTAGACGGAAAATTTTGGTTTTTATATCTCAGCAACCGCTTTTGCTAGGTGGCTGAAATTTGGAATTTATATAGAACTTTGGTAATGGACCCATTTGCATAAAAATTGTCAATATAGGTGAAGGGGTGTGGAAGTGGGGGGAAAAATAGTGCGTCCGAAACGCAAAAAAGCCGAGATCGACACATTCTAAAATCCATATCTCCTAAACGGTTAAGGTTACAAAATTGAAACTTAATGAATATCTGTAGGTATACTAGGAGAATAGGTCGGAAAAAAATGTTTGAGTGGGTCAGTGTCGTACGGTGGTGGGGGGTAAAAAACTTCAGATTACGATATCTCACGAACCAATTGCACTAGACAAATAAAATTTGGTTTGTGTATAAAGGTTGACAAACGAAACGAAAGTAAAACTTTTTAAGGGGGCCGTGGAGCATGAATGTGGAGGGGATACGAATTTTTCAAAAAAATCACGTCACATATCTCAAGAACCGTATCAGATTGATGCTTAAAATTTTTACCAGAAGTAGACCTAATGGACTATTAGCAGAAAAAAAAATGTTTAGGGTGAGGGTGTAGAGGGTAAGGGTTAACAGGAAAAAGTTCCGATTTTTATATCTCGAGAACCTTTAATGATATAAAGCTGAAACTTGGTATTTAGATAGAGCTATAGTAGTAGTATGTTGGTTTTTATAGGGGTAGTATGGTACGGGGGTGGAGGGTGTTTTTTTTATCTATAGAACGGCTTATGCTACAAAGTTGTAACTTGGTATGTATATGTAAATCAACTAGATAAGTAATTTAGACAAAAAAAAAATTTCAAATATTTAATGGCGTTCGAAAGGGGGGGCAAAAAATGATCAGTGAAAATGGAAGGCACATATTTTCACGGTTTTCGTCATATCTATTAGGTCTTTTCAAATATTAAATTCAATTTCATTCCACGGATTCTTCATATAAATACCTAGAAAGCTTTTTCAGGATTTTTTGAAATTCGACTCCTAGGGGGGTTGTATACTTTTTCACGAATTCTGCCATATCCCTCAGGTGTGATGAGATATCGAATACCTTTTCACTTTCACGTGCTTGCGTAATAATCGCATAAAACTTTTTTTTAAGTTCTTCCTTTTTCAACCCCTAAGAGGATATAAACGGGTTGAACAAGTTTTCGCGAATTCCATCATATCTTTTAGAAGTGATAAGAAATTGAATTGGTTTCTACTTTCCCATGTTGTCTTTATATATATATCTATTAACATCTTTCAGGATTTTTGGATATTCAACCCCCATGTGGGTGTAAGGAAGTTGTATATCTGATGATGTATCGAATTCATTTTTACTACCTCCTATATAAGCGCCAAAAAGTCAATTTCCGTATTTTTAGATATTCAATCCTAAGCGGTGTAAGGGGGTTGTATGCTTTTCAAAGCTTTGATATACCAGGTATGCAAGTATGAAACCGGAATTCACTCATAGATGGCTCTAGCTGTCAAAGTAGTAACTGTCGAATCGAACCATGGACGCCATTTTGTTGTTTGGATATCTGATAAAGATATAAAATACCCAGCAATACCGGTTTCATACAACAGTGTAGTTTTGACGAGCGTTGAACATGTCAACTTTTGTGCCTGGGAACGACGATATGCAGACAGCATTGATTTTCTGTTACCATTTAAAAAAAACGGCTGCAGAATCACATCGAATGCTTGTTGAAGTTTACTGGGATCATGCACTTGGGAAATCACAGTGCTTTGAGTGGTTAAAAACATTTAAAAGTGGTGATTTCGACATCGGAAACAAGGAACGTGGAAAACCACTGAAAAAGTTTGAAGACAGCGAATTGCGAATACGAGCTGCTGAAACCTGGCGAAACCGTTAATACAGAACGCTACCGACAACAAATGATTGATCTGCAGCAAGCTTTGCTTGAAAAACGGCCAGAATATGGAAAGAGGCAACACAAAGTGATTTTGCTGCATGATAATGCACCATCACACACGGCACGACCGATGAAGGAAACGATTAAGGCTTGTCAGTGGGAAATACTTCCGCATGCGGCTTACTCACCAGACTTGGCTACTTCTGATTTTCACTTGTTTGCATCGATGGGACACGCACTTAGTGAGCAGCACTTCACGTCGTACGAAAATGTCCGAAAATGGCTCGAAGACTGGTTTGCTTCAAAAGAACAAATTTTTTTTTGGCGTGGCATACATAACTTGTCAGAGAGATAGGCAAAATGTATAGCTAGCGATGGGCAATACTCCGAATGAAATATGTTGTAATACTTTTGTAGAATAAACGTCTATTTTTCATAAAAAAAAATTCGGTTTCATACTTGCATACCTGGTATTTCTTAGGATTGGTGAGATATTAGATTGCCTTTCACTTCCACAGACCTTTTATATAATCGCCTACAAACCAATTTCACTATTTTTCGAATTTCAAGAACAAAGGGGGTGTGAAGGGTTTGCTTATGTTGCAACAAATTTTTCAAAATCCCTCGTGTCTCATGAGATATCAAGTTGCTTCTTATGAAATCGTCTAAAAACCTGTTTCACCACGTCCCCCCCCCCCACGAACTTCCGCACTCCTGGGCTCAAATTGTTTTTTTTAAATCTGTTTTAGGATTTGAATTTAATTTTAACTTTAATTTAAGTGGTCACTTGTAAAAATCTCGGCCTATGTGCTCATACCCATTGGGGGGTACGTGGTGGGTACGTTTCGTACCCACCACGTACCCACCACGTCCCCCCCCAATGAACTTCCGCTCTCCTGGGCTCAAATTGTTTTTTTTTAAATCTGTTTTAGGATTTGAATTTAATTTTAACTTTAATTTAAGTGGTCACTTGTAAAAATCTCGGTCTATGTGCTCATACCCATTGGGGGGTACGTGGTGGGTACGTTTCGTACCCACCACGTACCCACCACGTACCCACCACGTCCCCCCCCAATGAACTTCCGCTCTCCTGGGCTCAAATTGTTTTTTTTTAAATCTGTTTTAGGATTTGAATTTAATTTTAACTTTAATCTAAGTGGTCACTTGTAAAAATCTCGGCCTATGTGCTCATACACATTGGGGGGTACGTGGTGGGTACGTTTCGTACCCACCACGTACCCACCACGTCCCCCCAATGAACTTCCGCTCTCCTGGGCTCAAATTGTTTTTTTTAAATCTGTTTTAGGATTTGAATTTAATTTTAACTTTAATTTAAGTGGTCACTTGTAAAATTCTCGGCCTATGTGCTCATACCCATTGGGGGGTACGTGGTGGGTACGTTTCGTACCCACCACGTCCCCCCCCAATGAACTTCCGCTCTCCTGGGCTCAAATTGATTTTTTTTAAATCTGTTTTAGGATTTGAATTTAATTTTAACTTTAATTTAAGTGGTCACTTGTAAAAATCTCGGCCTATGTGCTCATACCCATTGGGGGGTACGTGGTGGGTACGTTTCGTACCCACCACGTACCCACCACGTCCCCCCCCAATGAACTTCCGCTCTCCTGGGCTCAAATTGTTTTTTTTTAAATCTGTTTTAGGATTTGAATTTAATTTTAACTTTAATTTAAGTGGTCACTTGTAAAAATCTCGGCCTATGTGCTCATACCCATTGGGGGGTACGTGGTGGGTACGTTTCGTACCCACCACGTACCCACCACGTCCCCCCCCAATGAACTTCCGCTCTCCTGGGCTCAAATTGTTTTTTTTAAATCTGTTTTAGGATTTCAATTTAATTTTAACGTTAATTTAAGTGGTCACTTGTAAAAATCTCGGCCTATGTGCTCATACCCATTGGGGGGTACGTGGTGGGTACGTTTCGTACCCACCACGTACCCACCACGTCCCCCCCCAATGAACTTCCGCTCTCCTGGGCTCAAATTGATTTTTTTTAAATCTGTTTTAGGATTTGAATTTAATTTTAACTTTAATTTAAGTGGTCACTTGTAAAAATCTCGGCCTATGTGCTCATACCCATTCCCCCAATGGGTACCCCCCGTACGTGGTGGGTACGTTTCGTACCCACCACGTACCCACCACGTCCGCCCCCAATGAACTTCCGCTCTCCTGGGCTCAAATTGTTTTTTTTTAAATCTGTTTTAGGATTTGAATTTAATTTTAACTTTAATTTAATTGGTCACTTGTAAAAATCTCGGCCTATGTGCTCATACCCATTGGGGGGTACGTGGTGGGTACGTTTCGTACCCACCACGTCCCCCCCCAATGAACTTCCGCTCTCCTGGGCTCAAATTGTTTTTTTTAAATCTGTTTTAGGATTTCAATTTAATTTTAACTTTAATTTAAGTGGTCACTTGTAAAAATCTCGGCCTATGTGCTCATACCCATTGGGGGGTACGTGGTGGGTACGTTTCGTACCCACCACGTACCCACCACGTCCCCCCAATGAACTTCCGCTCTCCTGGGCTCAAATTGTTTTTTTTACTTTATTATTTTAATAATACAGTATTTAAATCTGTTTTAGGATTTGAATTTAATTTTAACTTTAATTTAAGTGGTCACTTGTAAAAATCTCGGCCTATGTGGTCATACCCATTCCCCCAATGGGTACCCCCCGTACGTGGTGGGTACGTTTCGTACCCACCACGTACCCACCACGTCCCCCCCCTCAATGAACTTCCGCTCCCCTGGGCTCAAATTGTTTTTTTTTAAATCTGTATTAGGATTTGAATTTAATTTTAACTTTAATTTAAGTGGTCACTTGTAAAAATCTCGGCCTATGTGCTCATACCCATTGGGGGGTACGTGGTGGGTACGTTTCGTACCCACCACGTACCCACCACGTCCCCCCCAATGAACTTCCGCTCTCCTGGGCTCAAATTGTTTTTTTTTAAATCTGTTTTAGGATTTGAATTTAATTTTAACTTTAATTTAAGTGGTCACTTGTAAAAATCTCGGCCTATGTACTCATACCCATTGGGGGGTACGTGGTGGGTACGTTTCGTACCCACCACGTACCCACCACGTCCCCCCCCCCAATGAACTTCCGCTCTCCTGGGCTCAAATTGTTTTTTTTTAAATCTGTTTTAGGATTTGAATTTAATTTTAACTTTAATTTAAGTGGTCACGTGGTGGGTACGTTTCGTACCCACCACGTACCCACCACGTCCCCCCCCCAATGAACTTCCGCTCTCCTGGGCTCAAATTGTTTTTTTTTAAATCTGTTTTAGGATTTGAATTTAATTTTAACTTTAATTTAATTGGTCACTTGTAAAAATCTCGGCCTATGTGCTCATACCCATTGGGGGGTACGTGGTGGGTACGTTTCGTACCCACCACGTCCCCCCCCAATGAACTTCCGCTCTCCTGGGCTCAAATTGTTTTTTTTAAATCTGTTTTAGGATTTCAATTTAATTTTAACTTTAATTTAAGTGGTCACTTGTAAAAATCTCGGCCTATGTGCTCATACCCATTGGGGGGTACGTGGTGGGTACGTTTCGTACCCACCACGTACCCACCACGTCCCCCCAATGAACTTCCGCTCTCCTGGGCTCAAATTGTTTTTTTTTAAATCTGTTTTAGGATTTGAATTTAATTTTAACTTTAATTTAAGTGGTCACTTGTAAAAATCTCGGCCTATGTGCTCATACCCATTGGGGGGTACGTGGTGGGTACGTTTCGTACCCACCACGTACCCACCACGTCCCCCCCCAATGAACTTCCGCTCTCCTGGGCTCAAATTGTTTTTTTTAAATCTGTTTTAGGATTTGAATTTAATTTTAACTTTAATTTAAGTGGTCACTTGTAAAAATCTCGGCCTATGTGCTCATACTCATTGGGGGGTACGTGGTGGGTACGTTTCGTACCCACCACGTACCCACCACGTCCCCCCAATGAACTTCCGCTCTCCTGGGCTCAAATTGTTTTTTTTTAAATCTGTTTTAGGATTTGAATTTAATTTTAACTTTAATTTAAGTGGTCACTTGTAAAAATCTCGGCCTATGTACTCATACCCATTGGGGGGTACGTGGTGGGTACGTTTCGTACCCACCACGTACCCACCACGTCCCCCCCCCCAATGAACTTCCGCTCTCCTGGGCTCAAATTGTTTTTTTTTAAATCTGTTTTAGGATTTGAATTTAATTTTAACTTTAATTTAAGTGGTCACTTGTAAAAATCTCGGCCTATGTGCTCATACCCATTGGGGGGTACGTGGTGGGTACGTTTCGTACCCACCACGTCCCCCCCCAATGAACTTCCGCTCTCCTGGGCTCAAATTGTTTTTTTTTAAATCTGTTTTAGGATTTGAATTTAATTTTAACTTTAATTTAAGTGGTGACTTGTAAAAATCTCGGCCTATGTGCTCATACCCATTGGGGGGTACGTGGTGGGTACGTTTCGTACCCACCACGTACCCACCACGTCCCCCCCCAATGAACTTCCGCTCTCCTGGGCTCAAATTGTTTTTTTTTAAATCTGTTTTAGGATTTGAATTTAATTTTAACTTTAATTTAAGTGGTGACTTGTAAAAATCTCGGCCTATGTGCTCATACCCATTGGGGGGTACGTGGTGGGTACGTTTCGTACCCACCACGTACCCACCACGTCCCCCCCCAATGAACTTCCGCTCTCCTGGTCTCAAATTGTTTTTTTTTAAATCTGTTTTAGGATTTGAATTTAATTTTAACTTTAATTTAAGTGGTCACTTGTAAAAATCTCGGCCTATGTGCTCATACCCATTCCCCCAATGGGTACCCCCCGTACGTGGTGGGTACGTTTCGTACCCACCACGTACCCACCACGTCCCCCCCCCCAATGAACTTCCGCTCCCCTGGGCTCAAATTGTTTTTTTTAAAATCTGTATTAGGATTTGAATTTAATTTTAACTTTAATTTAAGTGGTGACTTGTAAAAATCTCGGCCTATGTGCTCATACCCATTGGGGGGTACGTGGTGGGTACGTTTCGTACCCACCACGTACCCACCACGTCCCCCCCCAATGAACTTCCGCTCTCCTGGGCTCAAATTGTTTTTTTTTAAATCTGTTTTAGGATTTCAATTTAATTTTAACTTTAATTTAAGTGGTCACTTGTAAAAATCTCGGCCTATGTGCTCATACCCATTGGGGGGTACGTGGTGGGTACGTTTCGTACCCACCACGTACCCACCACGTCCCCCCCCAATGAACTTCCGCTCTTCTGGGCTCAAATTGTTTTTTTTTAAATCTGTTTTAGGATTTGAATTTAATTTTAACTTTAATTTAAGTGGTCACTTGTAAAATTCTCGGCCTATGTGCTCATACCCATTGGGGGGTACGTGGTGGGTACGTTTCGTACCCACCACGTCCCCCCCCAATGAACTTCCGCTCTCCTGGGCTCAAATTGTTTTTTTTTTAAATCTGTTTTAGGATTTGAATTTAATTTTAACTTTAATTTAAGTGGTCACTTGTAAAATTCTCGGCCTATGTGCTCATACCCATTGGGGGGTACGTGGTGGGTACGTTTCGTACCCACCACGTACCCACCACGTCCCCCCCCAATGAACTTCCGCTCTCCTGGGCTCAAATTGTTTTTTTTGAAATCTGTTTTAGGATTTGAATTTAATTTTAACTTTAATTTAAGTGGTCACTTGCAAAAATCTCGGCCTATGTGCTCATACCCATTGGGGGGTACGTGGTGGGTACGTTTCGTACCCACCACGTACCCACCACGTCCCCCCCCAATGAACTTCCGCTCTCCTGGGCTCAAATTGTTTTTTTTAAATCTGTTTTAGGATTTCAATTTAATTTTAACGTTAATTTAAGTGGTCACTTGAAAAAATCTCGGCCTATGTGCTCATACCCATTGGGGGGTACGTGGTGGGTACGTTTCGTACCCACCACGTACCCACCACGTCCCCCCCAATGAACTTCCGCTCTCCTGGGCTCAAATTGTTTTTTTTTAAATCTGTTTTAGGATTTGAATTTAATTTTAACTTTAATTTAAGTGGTGACTTGTAAAAATCTCGGCCTATGTGCTCATACCCATTGGGGGGTACGTGGTGGGTACGTTTCGTACCCACCACGTCCCCCCCCCAATGAACTTCCGCTCTCCTGGTCTCAAATTGTTTTTTTTTAAATCTGTTTTAGGATTTGAATTTAATTTTAACTTTAATTTAAGTGGTGACTTGTAAAAATCTCGGCCTATGTGCTCATACCCATTGGGGGGTACGTGGTGGGTACGTTTCGTACCCACCACGTACCCACCACGTCCCCCCCCAATGAACTTCCGCTCTCCTGGGCTCAAATTGTTTTTTTTGAAATCTGTTTTAGGATTTGAATTTAATTTTAACTTTAATTTAAGTGGTCACTTGCAAAAATCTCGGCCTATGTGCTCATACCCATTGGGGGGTACGTGGTGGGTACGTTTCGTACCCACCACGTACCCACCACGTCCCCCCCCAATGAACTTCCGCTCTCCTGGGCTCAAATTGTTTTTTTTAAATCTGTTTTAGGATTTCAATTTAATTTTAACGTTAATTTAAGTGGTCACTTGAAAAAATCTCGGCCTATGTGCTCATACCCATTGGGGGGTACGTGGTGGGTACGTTTCGTACCCACCACGTACCCACCACGTCCCCCCCCCAATGAACTTCCGCTCTCCTGGGCTCAAATTGTTTTTTTTTTAAATCTGTTTTAGGATTTGAATTTAATTTTAACTTTAATTTAAGTGGTCACTTGTAAAATTCTCGGCCTATGTGCTCATACCCATTGGGGGGTACGTGGTGGGTACGTTTCGTACCCACCACGTACCCACCACGTCCCCCCCCAATGAACTTCCGCTCTCCTGGGCTCAAATTGTTTTTTTTTAAATCTGTTTTAGGATTTGAATTTAATTTTAACTTTAATTTAAGTGGTCACTTGCAAAAATCTCGGCCTATGTGCTCATACCCATTGGGGGGTACGTGGTGGGTACGTTTCGTACCCACCACGTACCCACCACGTCCCCCCCCAATGAACTTCCGCTCTCCTGGGCTTAAATTGTTTTTTTTAAATCTGTTTTAGGATTTCAATTTAATTTTAACGTTAATTTAAGTGGTCACTTGAAAAAATCTCGGCCTATGTGCTCATACCCATTGGGGGGTACGTGGTGGGTACGTTTCGTACCCACCACGTACCCACCACGTCCCCCCCAATGAACTTCCGCTCTCCTGGGCTCAAATTGTTTTTTTTAAATCTGTTTTAGGATTTCAATTTAATTTTAACTTTAATTTAAGTGGTCACTTGTAAAAATCTCGGCCTATGTGCTCATACCCATTGGGGGGTACGTGGTGGGTACGTTTCGTACCCACCACGTACCCACCACGTCCCCCAATGAACTTCCGCTCTCCTGGGCTCAAATTGTTTTTTTTTAAATCTGTTTCAGGATTTGAATTTAATTTTAACTTTAATTTAAGTGGTCACTTGTAAAAATCTCGGCCTATGTGCTCATACCCATTGGGGGGTACGTGGTGGGTACGTTTCGTACCCACCACGTACCCACCACGTCCCCCCCAATGAACTTCCGCTCTCCTGGGCTCAAATTGTTTTTTTTAAATCTGTTTTAGGATTTGAATTTAATTTTAACTTTAATTTAAGTGGTCACTTGTAAAAATCTCGGCCTATGTGCTCATACCCATTGGGGGGTACGTGGTGGGTACGTTTCGTACCCACCACGTACCCTCCACGTCCCCCCCCAATGAACTTCCGCTCTCCTGGGCTCAAATTGTTTTTTTTTTAAATCTGTTTTAGGATTTGAATTTAATTTTAACTTTAATTTAAGTGGTGACTTGTAAAAATCTCGGCCTATGTGCTCATACCCATTGGGGGGTACGTGGTGGGTACGTTTCGTACCCACCACGTACCCACCACGTCCCCCCCCAATGAACTTCCGCTCTCCTGGGCTCAAATTGTTTTTTTTTAAATCTGTTTTAGGATTTGAATTTAATTTTAACTTTAATTTAAGTGGTGACTTGTAAAATTCTCGGCCTATGTGCTCATACCCATTGGGGGGTACGTGGTGGGTACGTTTCGTACCCACCACGCCCCCCCCAATGAACTTCCGCTCTCCTGGGCTCAAATTGTTTTTTTTTAAATCTGTTTTTGGATTTGAATTTAATTTTAACTTTAATTTAAGTGGTCACTTGTAAAAATCTCGGCCTATGTGCTCATACCCATTGGGGGGTACGTGGTGGGTACGTTTCGTACCCACCACGCCCCCCCCAATGAACTTCCGCTCTCCTGGGCTCAAATTGTTTTTTTTTAAATCTGTTTTTGGATTTGAATTTAATTTTAACTTTAATTTAAGTGGTCACTTGTAAAAATCTCGGCCTATGTGCTCATACCCATTGGGGGGTACGTGGTGGGTACGTTTCGTACCCACCACGTACCCACCACGTCCCCCCCCAATGAACTTCCGCTCTTCTGGGCTCAAATTGTTTTTTTTTAAATCTGTTTTAGGATTTGAATTTAATTTTAACTTTAATTTAAGTGGTCACTTGTAAAATTCTCGGCCTATGTGCTCATACCCATTGGGGGGTACGTGGTGGGTACGTTTCGTACCCACCACGTCCCCCCCCAATGAACTTCCGCTCTCCTGGGCTCAAATTGTTTTTTTTTTAAATCTGTTTTAGGATTTGAATTTAATTTTAACTTTAATTTAAGTGGTGACTTGTAAAAATCTCGGCCTATGTGCTCATACCCATTGGGGGGTACGTGGTGGGTACGTTTCGTACCCACCACGTACCCACCACGTCCCCCCCCAATGAACTTCCGCTCTCCTGGGCTCAAATTGTTTTTTTTTAAATCTGTTTTAGGATTTGAATTTAATTTTAACTTTAATTTAAGTGGTCACTTGTAAAAATCTCGGCCTATGTGCTCATACCCATTGGGGGGTACGTGGTGGGTACGTTTCGTACCCACCACGTACCCACCACGTCCCCCCCCAATGAACTTCCGCTCTCCTGGGCTCAAATTGTTTTTTTTTAAATCTGTTTTAGGATTTGAATTTAATTTTAACTTTAATTTAAGTGGTCACTTGTAAAAATCTCGGCCTATGTGCTCATACCCATTGGGGGGTACGTGGTGGGTACGTTTCGTACCCACCACGTACCCACCACGTCCCCCCCCAATGAACTTCCGCTCTCCTGGGCTCAAATTGTTTTTTTTTTAAATCTGTTTTAGGATTTGAATTTAATTTTAACTTTAATTTAAGTGGTGACTTGTAAAAATCTCGGCCTATGTGCTCATACCCATTGGGGGGTACGTGGTGGGTACGTTTCGTACCCACCACGTACCCACCACGTCCCCCCCCAATGAACTTCCGCTCTCCTGGGCTCAAATTGTTTTTTTTTTAAATCTGTTTTAGGATTTGAATTTAATTTTAACTTTAATTTAAGTGGTCACTTGTAAAAATCTCGGCCTATGTGCTCATACCCATTGGGGGGTACGTGGTGGGTACGTTTCGTACCCACCACGTACCCACCACGTCCCCCCCCAATGAACTTCCGCTCTCCTGGGCTCAAATTGTTTTTTTTTAAATCTGTTTTAGGATTTGAATTTAATTTTAACTTTAATTTAAGTGGTCACTTGTAAAAATCTCGGCCTATGTGCTCATACCCATTGGGGGGTACGTGGTGGGTACGTTTCGTACCCACCACGTACCCACCACGTCCCCCCCCAATGAACTTCCGCTCTCCTGGGCTCAAATTGTTTTTTTTTTAAATCTGTTTTAGGATTTGAATTTAATTTTAACTTTAATTTAAGTGGTGACTTGTAAAAATCTCGGCCTATGTGCTCATACCCATTGGGGGGTACGTGGTGGGTACGTTTCGTACCCACCACGTACCCACCACGTCCCCCCCCAATGAACTTCCGCTCTCCTGGGCTCAAATTGTTTTTTTTTAAATCTGTTTTAGGATTTGAATTTAATTTTAACTTTAATTTAAGTGGTGACTTGTAAAAATCTCGGCCTATGTGCTCATACCCATTGGGGGGTACGTGGTGGGTACGTTTCGTACCCACCACGTACCCACCACGTCCCCCCCCAATGAACTTCCGCTCTCCTGGGCTCAAATTGTTTTTTTTTTAAATCTGTTTTAGGATTTGAATTTAATTTTAACTTTAATTTAAGTGGTGACTTGTAAAAATCTCGGCCTATGTGCTCATACCCATTGGGGGGTACGTGGTGGGTACGTTTCGTACCCACCACGTCCCCCCCCAATGAACTTCCGCTCTCCTGGGCTCAAATTGTTTTTTTTTAAATCTGTTTTAGGATTTGAATTTAATTTTAACTTTAATTTAAGTGGTCACTTGTAAAAATCTCGGCCTATGTGCTCATACCCATTGGGGGGTACGTGGTGGGTACGTTTCGTACCCACCACGTACCCACCACGTCCCCCCCCAATGAACTTCCGCTCTCCTGGGCTCAAATTGTTTTTTTTTAAATCTGTTTTAGGATTTGAATTTAATTTTAACTTTAATTTAAGTGGTCACTTGTAAAAATCTCGGCCTATGTGCTCATACCCATTGGGGGGTACGTGGTGGGTACGTTTCGTACCCACCACGTACCCACCACGTCCCCCCCCAATGAACTTCCGCTCTCCTGGGCTCAAATTGTTTTTTTTTTAAATCTGTTTTAGGATTTCAATTTAATTTTAACTTTAATTTAAGTGGTGACTTGTAAAAATCACGGCCTATGTGCTCATACCCATTGGGGGGTACGTGGTGGGTACGTTTCGTACCCACCACGTCCCCCCCCAATGAACTTCCGCTCTCCTGGGCTCAAATTGTTTTTTTTTAAATCTGTTTTAGGATTTGAATTTAATTTTAACTTTAATTTAAGTGGTCACTTGTAAAAATCTCGGCCTATGTGCTCATACCCATTGGGGGGTACGTGGTGGGTACGTTTCGTACCCACCACGTACCCACCACGTCCCCCCCCAATGAACTTCCGCTCTCCTGGGCTCAAATTGTTTTTTTTTAAATCTGTTTTAGGATTTGAATTTAATTTTAACTTTAATTTAAGTGGTCACTTGTAAAAATCTCGGCCTATGTGCTCATACCCATTGGGGGGTACGTGGTGGGTACGTTTCGTACCCACCACGTCCCCCCCCAATGAACTTCCGCTCTCCTGGGCTCAAATTGTTTTTTTTTTAAATCTGTTTTAGGATTTGAATTTAATTTTAACTTTAATTTAAGTGGTGACTTGTAAAAATCTCGGCCTATGTGCTCATACCCATTGGGGGGTACGTGGTGGGTACGTTTCGTACCCACCACGTACCCACCACGTCCCCCCCCCCAATGAACTTCCGCTCTCCTGGGCTCAAATTGTTTTTTTTTAAATCTGTTTTAGGATTTCAATTTAATTTTAACTTTAATTTAAGTGGTGACTTGTAAAAATCTCGGCCTATGTGCTCATACCCATTGGGGGGTACGTGGTGGGTACGTTTCGTACCCACCACGTACCCACCACGTCCCCCCCCAATGAACTTCCGCTCTCCTGGGCTCAAATTGTTTTTTTTTAAATCTGTTTTAGGATTTCAATTTAATTTTAACTTTAATTTAAGTGGTGACTTGTAAAAATCTCGGCCTATGTGCTCATACCCATTGGGGGGTACGTGGTGGGTACGTTTCGTACCCACCACGTACCCACCACGTCCCCCCCCAATGAACTTCCGCTCTTCTGGGCTCAAATTGTTTTTTTTTAAATCTGTTTTAGGATTTGAATTTAATTTTAACTTTAATTTAAGTGGTCACTTGTAAAATTCTCGGCCTATGTGCTCATACCCATTGGGGGGTACGTGGTGGGTACGTTTCGTACCCACCACGTCCCCCCCCAATGAACTTCCGCTCTCCTGGGCTCAAATTGTTTTTTTTTTAAATCTGTTTTAGGATTTGAATTTAATTTTAACTTTAATTTAAGTGGTGACTTGTAAAAATCTCGGCCTATGTGCTCATACCCATTGGGGGGTACGTGGTGGGTACGTTTCGTACCCACCACGTCCCCCCCCAATGAACTTCCGCTCTCCTGGGCTCAAATTGTTTTTTTTTAAATCTGTTTTAGGATTTGAATTTAATTTTAACTTTAATTTAAGTGGTCACTTGTAAAAATCTCGGCCTATGTGCTCATACCCATTGGGGGGTACGTGGTGGGTACGTTTCGTACCCACCACGTACCCACCACGTCCCTCCCCAATGAACTTCCGCTCTCCTGGGCTCAAATTGATTTTTTTTAAATCTGTTTTAGGATTTGAATTTAATTTTAACTTTAATTTAAGTGGTCACTTGTAAAAATCTCGGCCTATGTGCTCATACCCATTCCCCCAATGGGTACCCCCCGTACGTGGTGGGTACGTTTCGTACCCACCACGTACCCACCACGTCCCCCCCCAATGAACTTCCGCTCTCCTGGGCTCAAATTGTTTTTTTTTAAATCTGTTTTAGGATTTGAATTTAATTTTAACTTTAATTTAAGTGGTGACTTGTAAAAATCTCGGCCTATGTGCTCATACCCATTCCCCCAATGGGTACCCCCCGTACGTGGTGGGTACGTTTCGTACCCACCACGTACCCACCACGTCCCCCCCCAATGAACTTCCGCTCTCCTGGGCTCAAATTGTTTTTTTTTAAATCTGTTTTAGGATTTGAATTTAATTTTAACTTTAATTTAAGTGGTCACGTGGTGGGTACGTTTCGTACCCACCACGTACCCACCACGTCCCCCCCCAATGAACTTCCGCTCTCCTGGGCTCAAATTGTTTTTTTTTAAATCTGTTTTAGGATTTCAATTTAATTTTAACTTTAATTTAAGTGGTCACTTGTAAAAATCTCGGCCTATGTGCTCATACCCATTCCCCCAATGGGTACCCCCCGTACGTGGTGGGTACGTTTCGTACCCACCACGTACCCCCCCAATGAACTTCCGCTCTCCTGGGCTCAAATTGTTTTTTTTTAAATCTGTTTTAGGATTTGAATTTAATTTTAACTTTAATTTAAGTGGTCACTTGTAAAATTCTCGGCCTATGTGCTCATACCCATTGGGGGGTACGCGGTGGGTACGTTTCGTACCCACCACGTACCCACCACGTCCCCCCAATGAACTTCCGCTCTCCTGGGCTCAAATTGTTTTTTTTACTTTATTCTTTTAATAATACAGTATTTAAATCTGTTTTAGGATTTGAATTTAATTTTAACTTTAATTTAAGTGGTCACTTGTAAAAATCTCGGCCTATGTGCTCATACCCATTCCCCCAATGGGTACCCCCCGTACGTGGTGGGTACGTTTCGTACCCACCACGTACCCACCACGTCCCCCCCCCAATGAACTTCCGCTCCCCTGGGCTCAAATTGTTTTTTTTTAAATCTGTATTAGGATTTGAATTTAATTTTAACTTTAATTTAAGTGGTCACTTGTAAAAATCTCGGCCTATGTGCTCATACCCATTGGGGGGTACGTGGTGGGTACGTTTCGTACCCACCACGTACCCACCACGTCCCCCCCCAATGAACTTCCGCTCTCCTGGGCTCAAATTGTTTTTTTTTAAATCTGTTTTAGGATTTCAATTTAATTTTAACTTTAATTTAAGTGGTCACTTGTAAAAATCTAGGCCTATGTGCTCATACCCATTGGGGGGTACGTGGTGGGTACGTTTCGTACCCACCACGTACCCACCACGTCCCCCCCCAATGAACTTCCGCTCTCCTGGGCTCAAATTGTTTTTTTTTAAATCTGTTTTAGGATTTGAATTTAATTTTAACTTTAATTTAAGTGGTCACTTGTAAAATTCTCGGCCTATGTGCTCATACCCATTGGGGGGTACGTGGTGGGTACGTTTCGTACCCACCACGTCCCCCCCCAATGAACTTCCGCTCTCCTGGGCTCAAATTGTTTTTTTTTTAAATCTGTTTTAGGATTTGAATTTAATTTTAACTTTAATTTAAGTGGTGACTTGTAAAAATCTCGGCCTATGTGCTCATACCCATTGGGGGGTACGTGGTGGGTACGTTTCGTACCCACCACGTACCCACCACGTCCCCCCCCAATGAACTTCCGCTCTCCTGGGCTCAAATTGTTTTTTTTTAAATCTGTTTTAGGATTTGAATTTAATTTTAACTTTAATTTAAGTGGTGACTTGTAAAAATCTCGGCCTATGTGCTCATACCCATTGGGGGGTACGTGGTGGGTACGTTTCGTACCCACCACGTCCCCCCCCAATGAACTTCCGCTCTCCTGGGCTCAAATTGTTTTTTTTTAAATCTGTTTTAGGATTTGAATTTAATTTTAACTTTAATTTAAGTGGTCACTTGTAAAATTCTCGGCCTATGTGCTCATACCCATTGGGGGGTACGTGGTGGGTACGTTTCGTACCCACCACGTCCCCCCCCAATGAACTTCCGCTCTCCTGGGCTCAAATTGTTTTTTTTTAAATCTGTTTTAGGATTTGAATTTAATTTTAACTTTAATTTAAGTGGTCACTTGTAAAAATCTCGGCCTATGTGCTCATACCCATTGGGGGGTACGTGGTGGGTACGTTTCGTACCCACCACGTACCCACCACGTCCCCCCCCAATGAACTTCCGCTCTTCTGGGCTCAAATTGTTTTTTTTTAAATCTGTTTTAGGATTTGAATTTAATTTTAACTTTAATTTAAGTGGTCACTTGAAAAAATCTCGGCCTATGTGCTCATACCCATAGGGGGGTATGTGGTGGGTACGTTTCGTACCCACCACGTACCCACCACGTCCCCCCCAATGAACTTCCGCTCTCCTGGGCTCAAATTGTTTTTTTTTAAATCTGTTTTAGGATTTGAATTTAATTTTAACTTTAATTTAAGTGGTCACTTGTAAAATTCTCGGCCTATGTGCTCATACCCATTGGGGGGTACGTGGTGGGTACGTTTCGTACCCACCACGTACCCACCACGTCCCCCCCCAATGAACTTCCGCTCTCCTGGGCTCAAATTGATTTTTTTTAAATCTGTTTTAGGATTTGAATTTAATTTTAACTTTAATTTAAGTGGTCACTTGTAAAAATCTCGGCCTATGTGCTCATACCCATTCCCCCAATGGGTACCCCCCGTACGTGGTGGGTACGTTTCGTACCCACCACGTACCCACCACGTCCCCCCCCAATGAACTTCCGCTCTCCTGGGCTCAAATTGTTTTTTTTTAAATCTGTTTTAGGATTTGAATTTAATTTTAACTTTAATTTAAGTGGTCACGTGGTGGGTACGTTTCGTACCCACCACGTACCCACCACGTCCCCCCCCAATGAACTTCCGCTCTCCTGGGCTCAAATTGTTTTTTTTTAAATCTGTTTTAGGATTTCAATTTAATTTTAACTTTAATTTAAGTGGTCACTTGTAAAAATCTCGGCCTATGTGCTCATACCCATTCCCCCAATGGGTACCCCCCGTACGTGGTGGGTACGTTTCGTACCCACCACGTACCCCCCCAATGAACTTCCGCTCTCCTGGGCTCAAATTGTTTTTTTTTAAATCTGTTTTAGGATTTGAATTTAATTTTAACTTTAATTTAAGTGGTCACTTGTAAAATTCTCGGCCTATGTGCTCATACCCATTGGGGGGTACGCGGTGGGTACGTTTCGTACCCACCACGTACCCACCACGTCCCCCAATGAACTTCCGCTCTCCTGGGCTCAAATTGTTTTTTTTACTTTATTCTTTTAATAATACAGTACTTAAATCTGTTTTAGGATTTGAATTTAATTTTAACTTTAATTTAAGTGGTCACTTGTAAAAATCTCGGCCTATGTGCTCATACCCATTCCCCCAATGGGTACCCCCCGTACGTGGTGGGTACGTTTCGTACCCACCACGTACCCACCACGTCCCCCCCCCAATGAACTTCCGCTCCCCTGGGCTCAAATTATTTTTTTTTAAATCTGTATTAGGATTTGAATTTAATTTTAACTTTAATTTAAGTGGTCACTTGTAAAAATCTCGGCCTATGTGCTCATACCCATTGGGGGGTACGTGGTGGGTACGTTTCGTACCCACCACGTACCCACCACGTCCCCCCCCAATGAACTTCCGCTCTCCTGGGCTCAAATTGTTTTTTTTTAAATCTGTTTTAGGATTTCAATTTAATTTTAACTTTAATTTAAGTGGTCACTTGTAAAAATCTAGGCCTATGTGCTCATACCCATTGGGGGGTACGTGGTGGGTACGTTTCGTACCCACCACGTACCCACCACGTCCCCCCCCAATGAACTTCCGCTCTCCTGGGCTCAAATTGTTTTTTTTTAAATCTGTTTTAGGATTTGAATTTAATTTTAACTTTAATTTAAGTGGTCACTTGTAAAATTCTCGGCCTATGTGCTCATACCCATTGGGGGGTACGTGGTGGGTACGTTTCGTACCCACCACGTCCCCCCCCAATGAACTTCCGCTCTCCTGGGCTCAAATTGTTTTTTTTTTAAATCTGTTTTAGGATTTGAATTTAATTTTAACTTTAATTTAAGTGGTGACTTGTAAAAATCTCGGCCTATGTGCTCATACCCATTGGGGGGTACGTGGTGGGTACGTTTCGTACCCACCACGTACCCACCACGTCCCCCCCCAATGAACTTCCGCTCTCCTGGGCTCAAATTGTTTTTTTTTAAATCTGTTTTAGGATTTGAATTTAATTTTAACTTTAATTTAAGTGGTGACTTGTAAAAATCTCGGCCTATGTGCTCATACCCATTGGGGGGTACGTGGTGGGTACGTTTCGTACCCACCACGTCCCCCCCCAATGAACTTCCGCTCTCCTGGGCTCAAATTGTTTTTTTTTAAATCTGTTTTAGGATTTGAATTTAATTTTAACTTTAATTTAAGTGGTCACTTGTAAAATTCTCGGCCTATGTGCTCATACCCATTGGGGGGTACGTGGTGGGTACGTTTCGTACCCACCACGTCCCCCCCCAATGAACTTCCGCTCTCCTGGGCTCAAATTGTTTTTTTTTAAATCTGTTTTAGGATTTGAATTTAATTTTAACTTTAATTTAAGTGGTCACTTGTAAAAATCTCGGCCTATGTGCTCATACCCATTGGGGGGTACGTGGTGGGTACGTTTCGTACCCACCACGTACCCACCACGTCCCCCCCCAATGAACTTCCGCTCTCCTGGGCTCAAATTGTTTTTTTTTAAATCTGTTTTAGGATTTCAATTTAATTTTAACTTTAATTTAAGTGGTCACTTGTAAAAATCTCGGCCTATGTGCTCATACCCATTGGGGGGTACGTGGTGGGTACGTTTCGTACCCACCACGTACCCACCACGTCCCCCCCCAATGAACTTCCGCTCTCCTGGGCTCAAATTGTTTTTTTTTAAATCTGTTTCAGGATTTCAATTTAATTTTAACTTTAATTTAAGTGGTCACTTGTAAAAATCTCGGCCTATGTGCTCATACCCATTGGGGGGTACGTGGTGGGTACGTTTCGTACCCACCACGTACCCACCACGTCCCCCCCCAATGAACTTCCGCTCTCCTGGGCTCAAATTGTTTTTTTTTAAATCTGTTTCAGGATTTCAATTTAATTTTAACTTTAATTTAAGTGGTCACTTGTAAAAATCTCGGCCTATGTGCTCATACCCATTGGGGGGTACGTGGTGGGTACGTTTCGTACCCACCACGTACCCACCACGTCCCCCCCCAATGAACTTCCGCTCTTCTGGGCTCAAATTGTTTTTTTTTTAAATCTGTTTTAGGATTTGAATTTAATTTTAACTTTAATTTAAGTGGTGACTTGTAAAAATCTCGGCCTATGTGCTCATACCCATTGGGGGGTACGTGGTGGGTACGTTTCGTACCCACCACGTACCCACCACGTCCCCCCCCCAATGAACTTCCGCTCTCCTGGGCTCAAATTGTTTTTTTTTAAATCTGTTTTAGGATTTGAATTTAATTTTAACTTTAATTTAAGTGGTGACTTGTAAAAATCTCGCCTATGTGCTCATACCCATTGGGGGGTACGTGGTGGGTACGTTTCGTACCCACCACGTACCCACCACGTCCCCCCCCCAATGAACTTCCGCTCTCCTGGGCTCAAATTGTTTTTTTTTAAATCTGTTTTAGGATTTGAATTTAATTTTAACTTTAATTTAAGTGGTGACTTGTAAAAATCTCGGCCTATGTGCTCATACCCATTGGGGGGTACGTGGTGGGTACGTTTCGTACCCACCACGTCCCCCCCCAATGAACTTCCGCTCTACTGGGCTCAAATTGTTTTTTTTTAAATCTGTTTTAGGATTTGAATTTAATTTTAACTTTAATTTAAGTGGTCACTTGTAAAAATCTCGGCCTATGTGCTCATACCCATTGGGGGGTACGTGGTGGGTACGTTTCGTACCCACCACGTACCCACCACGTCCCCCCCCAATGAACTTCCGCTCTCCTGGGCTCAAATTGTTTTTTTTTAAATCTGTTTTAGGATTTGAATTTAATTTTAACTTTAATTTAAGTGGTCACTTGTAAAAATCTCGGCCTATGTGCTCATACCCATTGGGGGGTACGTGGTGGGTACGTTTCGTACCCACCACGTACCCACCACGTCCCCCCCCCAATGAACTTCCGCTCTTCTGGGCTCAAATTGTTTTTTTTTAAATCTGTTTTAGGATTTGAATTTAATTTTAACTTTAATTTAAGTGGTCACTTGTAAAATTCTCGGCCTATGTGCTCATACCCATTGGGGGGTACGTGGTGGGTACGTTTCGTACCCACCACGTCCCCCCCCAATGAACTTCCGCTCTCCTGGGCTCAAATTGTTTTTTTTTTAAATCTGTTTTAGGATTTGAATTTAATTTTAACTTTAATTTAAGTGGTGACTTGTAAAAATCTCGGCCTATGTGCTCATACCCATTGGGGGGTACGTGGTGGGTACGTTTCGTACCCACCACGTACCCACCACGTCCCCCCCCCAATGAACTTCCGCTCTCCTGGGCTCAAATTGTTTTTTTTTAAATCTGTTTTAGGATTTGAATTTAATTTTAACTTTAATTTAAGTGGTGACTTGTAAAAATCTCGGCCTATGTGCTCATACCCATTGGGGGGTACGTGGTGGGTACGTTTCGTACCCACCACGTCCCCCCCCAATGAACTTCCGCTCTCCTGGTCTCAAATTGTTTTTTTTTAAATCTGTTTTAGGATTTGAATTTAATTTTAACTTTAATTTAAGTGGTCACTTGTAAAATTCTCGGCCTATGTGCTCATACCCATTGGGGGGTACGTGGTGGGTACGTTTCGTACCCACCACGTCCCCCCCAATGAACTTCCGCTCTCCTGGGCTCAAATTGTTTTTTTTTAAATCTGTTTTAGGATTTGAATTTAATTTTAACTTTAATTTAAGTGGTCACTTGTAAAAATCTCGGCCTATGTGCTCATACCCATTGGGGGGTACGTGGTGGGTACGTTTCGTACCCACCACGTACCCACCACGTCCCCCCCCAATGAACTTCCGCTCTTCTGGGCTCAAATTGTTTTTTTTTAAATCTGTTTTAGGATTTGAATTTAATTTTAACTTTAATTTAAGTGGTCACTTGAAAAAATCTCGGCCTATGTGCTCATACCCATTGGGGGGTACGTGGTGGGTACGTTTCGTACCCACCACGTACCCACCACGTCCCCCCCAATGAACTTCCGCTCTCCTGGGCTCAAATTGTTTTTTTTTAAATCTGTTTTAGGATTTGAATTTAATTTTAACTTTAATTTAAGTGGTCACTTGTAAAATTCTCGGCCTATGTGCTCATACCCATTGGGGGGTACGTGGTGGGTACGTTTCGTACCCACCACGTACCCACCACGTCCCCCCCCAATGAACTTCCGCTCTCCTGGGCTCAAATTGTTTTTTTTTAAATCTGTTTTAGGATTTGAATTTAATTTTAACTTTAATTTAAGTGGTGACTTGTAAAAATCTCGGCCTATGTGCTCATACCCATTGGGGGGTACGTGGTGGGTACGTTTCGTACCCACCACGTACCCACCACGTCCCCCCCCCCCCCAATGAACTTCCGCTCCCCTGGGCTCAAATTGTTTTTTTTTAAATCTGTATTAGGATTTGAATTTAATTTTAACTTTAATTTAAGTGGTCACTTGTAAAAATCTCGGCCTATGTGCTCATACCCATTGGGGGGTACGTGGTGGGTACGTTTCGTACCCACCACGTACCCACCACGTCCCCCCCAATGAACTTCCGCTCTCCTGGGCTCAAATTGTTTTTTTTTAAATCTGTTTTAGGATTTGAATTTAATTTTAACTTTAATTCAAGTGGTCACTTGTAAAATTCTCGGCCTATGTGCTCATACCCATTGGGGGGTACGTGGTGGGTACGTGGTGGGTACGTTTAGTACCCACCACGTACCCACCACGTCCCCCCCCAATGAACTTCCGCTCTCCTGGGCTCAAATTGATTTTTTTTAAATCTGTTTTAGGATTTGAATTTAATTTTAACTTTAATTTAAGTGGTCACTTGTAAAAATCTCGGCCTATGTGCTCATACCCATTGGGGGGTACGTGGTGGGTACGTTTCGTACCCACCACGTACCCACCACGTCCCCCCCCAATGAACTTCCGCTCTCCTGGGCTCAAATTGTTTTTTTTTAAATCTGTTTTAGGATTTCAATTTAATTTTAACTTTAATTTAAGTGGTCACTTGTAAAAATCTCGGCCTATGTGCTCATACCCATTGGGGGGTACGTGGTGGGTACGTTTCGTACCCACCACGTACCCACCACGTCCCCCCCCAATGAACTTCCGCTCTCCTGGGCTCAAATTGTTTTTTTTTAAATCTGTTTAAGGATTTCAATTTAATTTTAACTTTAATTTAAGTGGTCACTTGTAAAAATCTCGGCCTATGTGCTCATACCCATTCCCCCAATGGGTACCCCCCGTACGTGGTGGGTACGTTTCGTACCCACCACGTACCCACCACGTCCCCCCCCAATGAACTTCCGCTCTCCTGGGCTCAAATTGTTTTTTTTTTAATCTGTTTTAGGATTTGAATTTAATTTTAACTTTAATTTAAGTGGTCACTTGTAAAAATCTCGGCCTATGTGCTCATACCCATTGGGGGGTACGTGGTGGGTACGTTTCGTACCCACCACGTACCCACCACGTCCCCCCCCAATGAACTTCCGCTCTCCTGGGCGCAAATTGTTTTTTTTTAAATCTGTTTTAGGATTTCAATTTAATTTTAACTTTAATTTAAGTGGTCACTTGTAAAAATCTCGGCCTATGTGCTCATACCCATTCCCCCAATGGGTACCCCCCGTACGTGGTGGGTACGTTTCGTACCCACCACGTACCCACCACGTCCCCCCCCAATGAACTTCCGCTCTCCTGGGCTCAAATTGTTTTTTTTTTAATCTGTTTTAGGATTTCAATTTAATTTTAACTTTAATTTAAGTGGTCACTTGTAAAAATCTCGGCCTATGTGCTCATACCCATTCCCCCAATGGGTACCCCCCGTACGTGGTGGGTACGTTTCGTACCCACCACGTACCCACCACGTCCCCCCCCAATGAACTTCCGCTCTCCTGGGCTCAAATTGTTTTTTTTTAAATCTGTTTTAGGATTTGAATTTAATTTTAACTTTAATTTAAGTGGTCACTTGTAAAATTCTCGGCCTATGTGCTCATACCCATTGGGGGGTACGTGGTGGGTACGTTTCGTACCCACCACGTACCCACCACGTCCCCCCAATGAACTTCCGCTCTCCTGGGCTCAAATTGTTTTTTTTACTTTATTATTTTAATAATACAGTATTTAAATCTGTTTTAGGATTTGAATTTAATTTTAACTTTAATTTAAGTGGTCACTTGTAAAAATCTCGGCCTATGTGCTCATACCCATTCCCCCAATGGGTACCCCCCGTACGTGGTGGGTACGTTTCGTACCCACCACGTACCCACCACGTCCCCCCCCCCCAATGAACTTCCGCTCCCCTGGGCTCAAATTGTTTTTTTTTAAATCTGTATTAGGATTTGAATTTAATTTTAACTTTAATTTAAGTGGTCACTTGTAAAAATCTCGGCCTATGTGCTCATACCCATTGGGGGGTACGTGGTGGGTACGTTTCGTACCCACCACGTACCCACCACGTCCCCCCCCAATGAACTTCCGCTCTCCTGGGCTCAAATTGTTTTTTTTTAAATCTGTTTTAGGATTTGAATTTAATTTTAACTTTAATTTAAGTGGTCACTTGTAAAAATCTCGGCCTATGTGCTCATACCCATTGGGGGGTACGTGGTGGGTACGTTTCGTACCCACCACGTACCCACCACGTCCCCCCCCAATGAACTTCCGCTCTCCTGGGCTCAAATTGTTTATTTTTAAATCTGTTTTAGGATTTCAATTTAATTTTAACTTTAATTTAAGTGGTCACTTGTAAAAATCTCGGCCTATGTGCTCATACCCATTGGGGGGTACGTGGTGGGTACGTTTCGTACACACCACGTACCCACCACGTCCCCCCCAATGAACTTCCGCTCTCCTGGGCTCAAATTGTTTTTTTTTAAATCTGTTTTAGGATTTGAATTTAATTTTAACTTTAATTTAAGTGGTCACTTGTAAAAATCTCGGCCTATGTGCTCATACCCATTGGGGGGTACGTGGTGGGTACGTTTCGTACCCACCACGTACCCACCACGTCCCCCCCCAATGAACTTCCGCTCTCCTGGGCTCAAATTGTTTTTTTTTAAATCTGTTTTAGGATTTGAATTTAATTTTAACTTTAATTTAAGTGGTCACTTGTAAAAATCTCGGCCTATGTGCTCATACCCATTGGGGGGTACGTGGTGGGTACGTTTCGTACCCACCACGTACCCACCACGTCCCCCCCCAATGAACTTCCGCTCTCCTGGGCTCAAATTGTTTTTTTTTAAATCTGTTTTAGGATTTGAATTTAATTTTAACTTTAATTTAAGTGGTCACTTGTAAAATTCTCGGCCTATGTGCTCATACCCATTGGGGGGTACGTGGTGGGTACGAAACGTACCCACCACGTACCCACCACGTCCCCCCCAATGAACTTCCGCTCTCCTGGGCTCAAATTGATTTTTTTTAAATCTGTTTTAGGATTTGAATTTAATTTTAACTTTAATTTAAGTGGTCACTTGTAAAATTCTCGGCCTATGTGCTCATACCCATTGGGGGGTACGTGGTGGGTACGTTTCGTACCCACCACGTACCCACCACGTCCCCCCCCCAATGAACTTCCGCTCTCCTGGGCTCAAATTGTTTTTTTTAAATCTGTTTTAGGATTTCAATTTAATTTTAACGTTAATTTAAGTGGTCACTTGAAAAAATCTCGGCCTATGTGCTCATACCCATTGGGGGGTACGTGGTGGGTACGTTTCGTACCCACCACGTACCCACCACGTCCCCCCCCAATGAACTTCCGCTCTCCTGGGCTCAAATTGATTTTTTTTAAATCTGTTTTAGGATTTGAATTTAATTTTAACTTTAATTTAAGTGGTCACTTGTAAAAATCTCGGCCTATGTGCTCATACCCATTGGGGGGTACGTGGTGGGTACGTTTCGTACCCACCACGTACCCACCACGTCCCCCCCAATGAACTTCCGCTCTCCTGGGCTCAAATTGATTTTTTTTAAATCTGTTTTAGGATTTGAATTTAATTTTAACTTTAATTTAAGTGGTCACTTGTAAAATTCTCGGCCTATGTGCTCATACCCATTGGGGGGTACGTGGTGGGTACGAAACGTACCCACCACGTACCCACCACGTCCCCCCCAATGAACTTCCGCTCTCCTGGGCTCAAATTGATTTTTTTTAAATCTGTTTTAGGATTTGAATTTAATTTTAACTTTAATTTAAGTGGTCACTTGTAAAATTCTCGGCCTATGTGCTCATACCCATTGGGGGGTACGTGGTGGGTACGTTTCGTACCCACCACGTACCCACCACGTCCCCCCCCCAATGAACTTCCGCTCTCCTGGGCTCAAATTGTTTTTTTTAAATCTGTTTTAGGATTTCAATTTAATTTTAACGTTAATTTAAGTGGTCACTTGAAAAAATCTCGGCCTATGTGCTCATACCCATTGGGGGGTACGTGGTGGGTACGTTTCGTACCCACCACGTACCCACCACGTCCCCCCCCAATGAACTTCCGCTCTCCTGGGCTCAAATTGATTTTTTTTAAATCTGTTTTAGGATTTGAATTTAATTTTAACTTTAATTTAAGTGGTCACTTGTAAAAATCTCGGCCTATGTGCTCATACCCATTGGGGGGTACGTGGTGGGTACGTTTCGTACCCACCACGTACCCACCACGTCCCCCCCAATGAACTTCCGCTCTCCTGGGCTCAAATTGTTTTTTTTTAAATCTGTTTTAGGATTTGAATTTAATTTTAACTTTAATTTAAGTGGTGACTTGTAAAAATCTCGGCCTATGTGCTCATACCCATTGGGGGGTACGTGGTGGGTACGTTGCGTACCCACCACGTACCCACCACGTCCCCCCCCCCCAATGAACTTCCGCTCTCCTGGGCTCAAATTGTTTTTTTTTAAATCTGTTTTAGGATTTGAATTTAATTTTAACTTTAATTTAAGTGGTCACTTGTAAAAATCTCGGCCTATGTGCTCATACCCATTGGGGGGTACGTGGTGGGTACGTTTCGTACCCACCACGTACCCACCACGTCCCCCCCAATGAACTTCCGCTCTCCTGGGCTCAAATTGTTTTTTTTTAAATCTGTTTTAGGATTTGAATTTAATTTTAACTTTAATTTAAGTGGTGACTTGTAAAAATCTCGGCCTATGTGCTCATACCCATTGGGGGGTACGTGGTGGGTACGTTTCGTACCCACCACGTACCCACCACGTCCCCCCCCAATGAACTTCCGCTCTCCTGGGCTCAAATTGTTTTTTTTTAAATCTGTTTTAGGATTTCAATTTAATTTTAACTTTAATTTAAGTGGTCACTTGTAAAAATCTCGGCCTATGTGCTCATACCCATTCCCCCAATGGGTACCCCCCGTACGTGGTGGGTACGTTTCGTACCCACCACGTACCCACCACGTCCCCCCTCCCCAATGAACTTCCGCTCCCCTGGGCTCAAATTGTTTTTTTTTAAATCTGTATTAGGATTTGAATTTAATTTTAACTTTAATTTAAGTGGTCACTTGTAAAAATCTCGGCCTATGTGCTCATACCCATTGGGGGGTACGTGGTGGGTACGTTTCGTACCCACCACGTACCCACCACGTCCCCCCCAATGAACTTCCGCTCTCCTGGGCTCAAATTGTTTTTTTTTAAATCTGTTTTAGGATTTGAATTTAATTTTAACTTTAATTTAAGTGGTCACTTGTAAAATTCTCGGCCTATGTGCTCATACCCATTGGGGGGTACGTGGTGGGTACGAAACGTACCCACCACGTACCCACCACGTCCCCCCCCAATGAACTTCCGCTCTCCTGGGCTCAAATTGATTTTTTTTAAATCTGTTTTAGGATTTGAATTTAATTTTAACTTTAATTTAAGTGGTCACTTGTAAAAATCTCGGCCTATGTGCTCATACCCATTCCCCCAATGGGTACCCCCCGGACGTGGTGGGTACGTTTCGTACCCACCACGTACCCACCACGTCCCCCCCCAATGAACTTCCGCTCTCCTGGGCTCAAATTGTTTTTTTTTAAATCTGTTTTAGGATTTGAATTTAATTTTAACTTTAATTTAAGTGGTCACGTGGTGGGTACGTTTCGTACCCACCACGTACCCACCACGTCCCCCCCCAATGAACTTCCGCTCACCTGGGCTCAAATTGTTTTTTTTTAAATCTGTTTTAGGATTTGAATTTAATTTTAACTTTAATTTAAGTGGTCACTTGTAAAAATCTCGGCCTATGTGCTCATACCCATTGGGGGGTACGTGGTGGGTACGTTTCGTACCCACCACGTACCCACCACGTCCCCTCCCAATGAACTTCCGCTCTCCTGGGCTCAAATTGTTTATTTTTAAATCTGTTTTAGGATTTCAATTTAATTTTAACTTTAATTTAAGTGGTCACTTGTAAAAATCTCGGCCTATGTGCTCATACCCATTGGGGGGTACGTGGTGGGTACGTTTCGTACCCACCACGTACCCACCACGTCCCCCCAATGAACTTCCGCTCTCCTGGGCTCAAATTGTTTTTTTTAATTTTTTATTTTAATAATACAGTATTTAAATCTGTTTTAGGATTTGAATTTAATTTTAACTTTAATTTAAGTGGTCACTTGTAAAAATCTCGGCCTATGTGCTCATACCCATTGGGGGGTACGTGGTGGGTACGTTTCGTACCCACCACGTACCCACCACGTCCCCCCCCCAATGAACTTCCGCTCTCCTGGGCTCAAATTGTTTTTTTTTAAATCTGTTTTAGGATTTGAATTTAATTTTAACTTTAATTTAAGTGGTCACGTGGTGGGTACGTTTCGTACCCACCACGTACCCACCACGTCCCCCCCCCAATGAACTTCCGCTCTCCTGGGCTCAAATTGTTTTTTTTTAAATCTGTTTTAGGATTTGAATTTAATTTTAACTTTAATTTAAGTGGTCACTTGTAAAAATCTCGGCCTATGTGCTCATACCCATTGGGGGGTACGTGGCGGGTACGTTTCGTACCCACCACGTACCCACCACGTCCCCCCCCAATGAACTTCCGCTCTCCTGGGCTCAAATTGTTTTTTTTTAAATCTGTTTTAGGATTTGAATTTAATTTTAACTTTAATTTAAGTGGTCACTTGTAAAATTCTCGGCCTATGTGCTCATACCCATTGGGGGGTACGTGGTGGGTACGTTTCGTACCCACCACGTCCCCCCCCAATGAACTTCCGCTCTCCTGGGCTCAAATTGTTTTTTTTTAAATCTGTTTTAGGATTTGAATTTAATTTTAACTTTAATTTAAGTGGTCACTTGTAAAAATCTCGGCCTATGTGCTCATACCCATTGGGGGGTACGTGGTGGGTACGTTTCGTACCCACCACGTACCCACCACGTCCCCCCCAATGAACTTCCGCTCTCCTGGGCTCAAATTGATTTTTTTTAAATCTGTTTTAGTATTTGAATTTAATTTTAACTTTAATTTAAGTGGTCACTTGTAAAATTCTCGGCCTATGTGCTCATACCCATTGGGGGTACGTGGTGGGTACGTTTCGTACCCATCACGTACCCACCACGTCCCCCCCCCCAATGAACTTCCGCTCTCCTGGGCTCAAATTGTTTTTTTTAAATCTGTTTTAGGATTTCAATTTAATTTTAACGTTAATTTAAGTGGTCACTTGAAAAAATCTCGGCCTATGTGCTCATACCCATTGGGGGGTACGTGGTGGGTACGTTTCGTACCCACCACGTACCCACCACGTCCCCCCCCAATGAACTTCCGCTCTCCTGGGCTCAAATTGTTTTTTTTTAAATCTGTTTTAGGATTTGAATTTAATTTTAACTTTAATTTAAGTGGTCACGTGGTGGGTACGTTTCGTACCCACCACGTACCCACCACGTCCCCCCCCCAATGAACTTCCGCTCTCCTGGGCTCAAACTGTTTTTTTTTAAATCTGTTTTAGGATTTCAATTTAATTTTAACTTTAATTTAAGTGGTCACTTGTAAAAATCTCGGCCTATGTGCTCATACCCATTGGGGGGTACGTGGTGGGTACGTTTCGTACCCACCACGTACCCACCACGTCCCCCCCAATGAACTTCCGCTCTCCTGGGCTCAAATTGTTTTTTTTTAAATCTGTTTTAGGATTTGAATTTAATTTTAACTTTAATTTAAGTGGTGACTTGTAAAAATCTCGGCCTATGTGCTCATACCCATTGGGGGGTACGTGGTGGGTACGTTGCGTACCCACCACGTACCCACCACGTCCCCCCCCCCAATGAACTTCCGCTCTCCTGGGCTCAAATTGTTTTTTTTTAAATCTGTTTTAGGATTTGAATTTAATTTTAACTTTAATTTAAGTGGTGACTTGTAAAAATCTCGGCCTATGTGCTCATACCCATTGGGGGGTACGTGGTGGGTACGTTTCGTACCCACCACGTACCCACCACGTCCCCCCCCCCAATGAACTTCCGCTCCCCTGGGCTCAAATTGTTTTTTTTTAAATCTGTTTTAGGATTTGAATTTAATTTTAACTTTAATTTAAGTGGTCACTTGTAAAAATCTCGGCCTATGTGCTCATACCCATTCCCCCAATGGGTACCCCCCGTACGTGGTGGGTACGTTTCGTACCCACCACGTCCCCCCCCAATGAACTTCCGCTCCCCTGGGCTCAAATTGTTTTTTTTTAAATCTGTATTAGGATTTGAATTTAATTTTAACTTTAATTTAAGTGGTCACTTGTAAAAATCTCGGCCTATGTGCTCATACCCATTGGGGGGTACGTGGTGGGTACGTTTCGTACCCACCACGTCCCCCCCAATGAACTTCCGCTCTCCTGGGCTCAAATTGTTTTTTTTTAAATCTGTTTTAGGATTTGAATTTAATTTTAACTTTAATTTAAGTGGTCACTTGTAAAATTCTCGGCCTATGTGCTCATACCCATTGGGGGGTACGTGGTGGGTACGTTTCGTACCCACCACGTACCCACCACGTCCCCCCCCAATGAACTTCCGCTCTCCTGGGCTCAAATTGTTTTTTTTTAAATCTGTTTTAGGATTTGAATTTAATTTTAACTTTAATTTAAGTGGTGACTTGTAAAAATCTCGGCCTATGTGCTCATACCCATTGGGGGGTACGTGGTGGGTACGTTTCGTACCCACCACGTACCCACCACGTCCCCCCCCCAATGAACTTCCGCTCTCCTGGGCTCAAATTGTTTTTTTTTAAATCTGTTTTAGGATTTGAATTTAATTTTAACTTTAATTTAAGTGGTCACTTGTAAAAATCTCGGCCTATGTGCTCATACCCATTGGGGGGTACGTGGTGGGTACGTTTCGTACCCACCACGTACCCACCACGTCCCCCCCCCCAATGAACTTCCGCTCCCCTGGGCTCAAATTGTTTTTTTTTAAATCTGTTTTAGGATTTGAATTTAATTTTAACTTTAATTTAAGTGGTCACTTGTAAAATTCTCGGCCTATGTGCTCATACCCATTGGGGGGTACGTGGTGGGTACGTTTCGTACCCACCACGTACCCACCACGTCCCCCCCCAATGAACTTCCGCTCTCCTGGGCTCAAATTGTTTTTTTTTAAATCTGTTTTAGGATTTGAATTTAATTTTAACTTTAATTTAAGTGGTCACTTGTAAAAATCTCGGCCTATGTGCTCATACCCATTGGGGGGTACGTGGTGGGTACGTTTCGTACCCACCACGTACCCACCACGTCCCCCCCCAATGAACTTCCGCTCTCCTGGGCTCAAATTGTTTTTTTTAAATCTGTTTTAGGATTTCAATTTAATTTTAACGTTAATTTAAGTGGTCACTTGAAAAAATCTCGGCCTATGTGCTCATACCCATTGGGGGGTACGTGGTGGGTACGTTTCGTACCCACCACGTACCCACCACGTCCCCCCCAATGAACTTCCGCTCTCCTGGGCTCAAATTGATTTTTTTTAAATCTGTTTTAGGATTTGAATTTAATTTTAACTTTAATTTAAGTGGTCACTTGTAAAAATCTCGGCCTATGTGCTCATACCCATTCCCCCAATGGGTACCCCCCGTACGTGGTGGGTACGTTTCGTACCCACCATGTACCCACCACGTCCCCCCCCAATGAACTTCCGCTCTCCTGGGCTCAAATTGTTTTTTTTTAAATCTGTTTTAGGATTTGAATTTAATTTTAACTTTAATTTAAGTGGTCACGTGGTGGGTACGTTTCGTACCCACCACGTACCCACCACGTCCCCCACCCAATGAACTTCCGCTCTCCTGGGCTCAAACTGTTTTTTTTTAAATCTGTTTTAGGATTTGAATTTAATTTTAACTTTAATTTAAGTGGTCACTTGTAAAAATCTCGGCCTATGTGCTCATACCCATTGGGGGGTACGTGGTGGGTACGTTTCGTACCCACCACGTACCCACCACGTCCCCCCCCCAATGAACTTCCGCTCTCCTGGGCTCAAATTGTTTTTTTTTAAATCTGTTTTAGGATTTCAATTTAATTTTAACTTTAATTTAAGTGGTCACTTGTAAAAATCTCGGCCTATGTGCTCATACCCATTGGGGGGTACGTGGTGGGTACGTTTCGTACCCACCACGTACCCACCACGTCCCCCCAATGAACTTCCGCTCTCCTGGGCTCAAATTGTTTTTTTTAAATCTGTTTTAGGATTTCAATTTAATTTTAACTTTAATTTAAGTGGTCACTTGAAAAAATCTCGGCCTATGTGCTCATACCCATTGGGGGGTACGTGGTGGGTACGTTTCGTACCCACCACGTCCCCCCCAATGAACTTCCGCTCTCCTGGGCTCAAATTGATTTTTTTTAAATCTGTTTTAGGATTTGAATTTAATTTTAACTTTAATTTAAGTGGTCACTTGTAAAAATCTCGGCCTATGTGCTCATACCCATTGGGGGGTACGTGGTGGGTACGTTTCGTACCCACCACGTACCCACCACGTCCCCCCAATGAACTTCCGCTCTCCTGGGCTCAAATTGTTTTTTTTTAAATCTGTTTTAGGATTTGAATTTAATTTTAACTTTAATTTAAGTGGTCACTTGTAAAAATCTCGGCCTATGTGCTCATACCCATTCCCCCAATGGGTACCCCCCGTACGTGGTGGGTACGTTTCGTACCCACCACGTACCCACCACGTCCCCCCCCCCAATGAACTTCCGCTCCCCTGGGCTCAAATTGTTTTTTTTTAAATCTGTTTTAGGATTTCAATTTAATTTTAACTTTAATTTAAGTGGTCACTTGTAAAAATCTCGGCCTATGTGCTCATACCCATTGGGGGGTACGTGGTGGGTACGTTTCGTACCCACCACGTACCCACCACGTCCCCCCCCCCAATGAACTTCCGCTCCCCTGGGCACAAATTGTTTTTTTTTAAATCTGTTTTAGGATTTGAATTTAATTTTAACTTTAATTTAAGTGGTCACTTGTAAAAATCTCGGCCTATGTGCTCATACCCATTGGGGGGTACGTGGTGGGTACGTTTCGTACCCACCACGTCCCCCCCCCCAATGAACTTCCGCTCTCCTGGGCTCAAATTGTTTTTTTTAAAATCTGTTTTAGGATTTGAATTTAATTTTAACTTTAATTTAAGTGGTCACGTGGTGGGTACGTTTCGTACCCACCACGTACCCACCACGTCCCCCCCCCCAATGAACTTCCGCTCTCCTGGGCTCAAATTGTTTTTTTTTAAATCTGTTTTAGGATTTGAATTTAATTTTAACTTTAATTTAAGTGGTCACTTGTAAAAATCTCGGCCTATGTGCTCATACCCATTGGGGGGTACGTGGTGGGTACGTTTCGTACCCACCACGTACCCACCACGTCCCCCCCCCAATGAACTTCCGCTCTCCTGGGCTCAAATTGTTTTTTTTAAATCTGTTTTAGGATTTGAATTTAATTTTAACTTTAATTTAAGTGGTCACTTGTAAAAATCTCGGCCTATGTGCTCATACCCATTGGGGGGTACGTGGTGGGTACGTTTCGTACCCACCACGTACCCACCACGTCCCCCCAATGAACTTCCGCTCTCCTGGTCTCAAATTGTTTTTTTTTAAATCTGTTTTAGGATTTCAATTTAATTTTAACTTTAATTTAAGTGGTCACTTGTAAAAATCTCGGCCTATGTGCTCATACCCATTGGGGGGTACGTGGAGGGTACGTTTCGTACCCACCACGTACCCACCACGTCCCCCCCCCCAATGAACTTCCGCTCTCCTGGGCGCAAATTGATTTTTTTTAAATCTGTTTTAAGATTTGAATTTAATTTTAACTTTAATTTAAGTGGTCACTTGTAAAAATCTCGGCCTATGTGCTCATACCCATTCCCCCAATGGGTACCCCCCGTACGTGGTGGGTACGTTTCGTACCCACCACGTACCCACCACGTCCTCCCCCCCAATGAACTTCCGCTCCCCTGGGCTCAAATTGTTTTTTTTTAAATCTGTATTAGGATTTGAATTTAATTTTAACTTTAATTTAAGTGGTCACTTGTAAAAATCTCGGCCTATGTGCTCATACCCATTGGGGGGTACGTGGTGGGTACGTTTCGTACCCACCACGTACCCACCACGTCCCCCCCCAATGAACTTCCGCTCTCCTGGGCTCAAATTGTTTTTTTTTAAATCTGTTTTAGGATTTGAATTTAATTTTAACTTTAATTTAAGTGGTCACTTGTAAAAATCTCGGCCTATGTGCTCATACCCATTGGGGGGTACGTGGTGGGTACGTTTCGTACCCACCACGTACCCACCACGTCCCCCCCCCAATGAACTTCCGCTCTCCTGGGCTCAAATTGTTTTTTTTTAAATCTGTTTTAGGATTTGAATTTAATTTTAACTTTAATTTAAGTGGTGACTTGTAAAAATCTCGGCCTATGTGCTCATACCCATTGGGGGGTACGTGGTGGGTACGTTTCGTACCCACCACGTACCCACCACGTCCCCCCCCCAATGAACTTCCGCTCTCCTGGGCTCAAATTGTTTTTTTTTAAATCTGTTTTAGGATTTGAATTTAATTTTAACTTTAATTTAAGTGGTCACTTGTAAAAATCTCGGCCTATGTGCTCATACCCATTGGGGGGTACGTGGTGGGTACGTTTCGTACCCACCACGTCCCACCCCAATGAACTTCCGCTCTCCTGGGCTCAAATTGTTTTTTTTTAAATCTGTTTTAGGATTTCAAATTAATTTTAACTTTAATTTAAGTGGTCACTTGTAAAAATCTCGGCCTATGTGCTCATACCCATTGGGGGGTACGTGGTGGGTACGTTTCGTACCCACCACGTACCCACCACGTCCCCCCCCAATGAACTTCCGCTCTCCTGGCCTCAAATTGTTTTTTTTTAAATCTGTTTTAGGATTTGAATTTAATTTTAACTTTAATTTAAGTGGTCACTTGTAAAAATCTCGGCCTATGTGCTCATACCCATTGGGGGGTACGTGGTGGGTACGTTTCGTACCCACCACGTACCCACCACGTCCACCCCCAATGAACTTCCGCTCTCCTGGGCTCAAATTGTTTTTTTTTAAATCTGTTTTAGGATTTCAATTTAATTTTAACTTTAATTTAAGTGGTCACTTGTAAAAATCTCGGCCTATGTGCTCATACCCACCACGTCCCCCCCCAATGAACTTCCGCTCTCCTGGCCTCAAATTGTTTTTTTTTAAATCTGTTTTAGGATTTGAATTTAATTTTAACTTTAATTTAAGTGGTCACTTGTAAAAATCTCGGCCTATGTGCTCATACCCATTGGGGGGTACGTGGTGGGTACGTTTCGTACCCACCACGTACCCACCACGTCCCCCCCAATGAACTTCCGCTCTCCTGGGCTCAAATTGTTTTTTTTTAAATCTGTTTTAGGATTTGAATTTAATTTTAACTTTAATTTAAGTGGTCACTTGTAAAAATCTCGGCCTATGTGCTCATACCCATTGGGGGGTACGTGGTGGGTACGTTTCGTACCCACCACGTACCCACCACGTCCCCCCCCAATGAACTTCCGCTCTAATGGGCTCAAATTGTTTTTTTTTAAATCTGTTTTAGGATTTGAATTTAATTTTAACTTTAATTTAAGTGGTCACTTGTAAAAATCTCGGCCTATGTGCTCATACCCATTGGGGGGTACGTGGTGGGTACGTTTCGTACCCACCACGTACCCACCACGTCCACCCCCAATGAACTTCCGCTCTCCTGGGCTCAAATTGTTTTTTTTTAAATCTGTTTTAGGATTTCAATTTAATTTTAACTTTAATTTAAGTGGTCACTTGTAAAAATCTCGGCCTATGTGCTCATACCCATTGGGGGGTACGTGGTGGGTACGTTTCGTACCCACCACGTACCCACCACGCCCCCCCCCCCCAATGAACTTCCGCTCTCCTGGGCTCAAATTGTTTTTTTTTAAATCTGTTTTAGGATTTGAATTTAATTTTAACTTTAATTTAAGTGGTCACTTGTAAAAATCTCGGCCTATGTGCTCATACCCATTGGGGGGTACGTGGTGGGTACGTTTCGTACCCACCACGTACCCACCACGTCCCCCCCAATGAACTTCCGCTCTCCTGGGCTCAAATTGTTTTTTTTTAAATCTGTTTCAGGATTTGAATTTAATTTTAACTTTAATTTAAGTGGTCACTTGTAAAAATCTCGGCCTATGTGCTCATACCCATTGGGGGGTACGTGGTGGGTACGTTTCGTACCCACCACGTACCCACCACGTCCACCCCCAATGAACTTCCGCTCTCCTGGGCTCAAATTGTTTTTTTTTAAATCTGTTTTAGGATTTGAATTTAATTTTAACTTTAATTTAAGTGGTCACTTGTAAAAATCTCGGCCTATGTGCTCATACCCATTGGGGGGTACGTGGTGGGTACGTTCCGTACCCACCACGTACCCACCACGTCCCCCCCCCAATGAACTTCCGCTCTCCTGGGCTCAAATTGTTTTTTTTTAAATCTGTTTTAGGATTTCAATTTAATTTTAACTTTAATTTAAGTGGTCACTTGTAAAAATCTCGGCCTATGTGCTCATACCCATTGGGGGGTACGTGGTGGGTACGTTTCGTACCCACCACGTACCCACCACGTCCCCCCCCAATGAACTTCCGCTCTCCTGGCCTCAAATTGTTTTTTTTGAAATCTGTTTTAGGATTTGAATTTAATTTTAACTTTAATTTAAGTGGTCACTTGTAAAAATCTCGGCCTATGTGCTCATACCCATTGGGGGGTACGTGGTGGGTACGTTTCGTACCCACCACGTACCCACCACGTCCCCCCCAATGAACTTCCGCTCTCCTGGGCTCAAATTGTTTTTTTTTAAATCTGTTTCAGGATTTGAATTTAATTTTAACTTTAATTTAAGTGGTCACTTGTAAAAATCTCGGCCTATGTGCTCATACCCATTGGGGGGTACGTGGTGGGTACGTTTCGTACCCACCACGTACCCACCACGTCCCCCCCAATGAACTTCCGCTCTCCTGGGCTCAAATTGTTTTTTTTTAAATCTGTTTCAGGATTTGAATTTAATTTTAACTTTAATTTAAGTGGTCACTTGTAAAAATCTCGGCCTATGTGCTCATACCCATTGGGGGGTACGTGGTGGGTACGTTTCGTACCCACCACGTACCCACCACGTCCACCCCCAATGAACTTCCGCTCTCCTGGGCTCAAATTGTTTTTTTTTAAATCTGTTTTAGGATTTCAATTTAATTTTAACTTTAATTTAAGTGGTCACTTGTAAAAATCTCGGCCTATGTGCTCATACCCATTGGGGGGTACGTGGTGGGTACGTTTCGTACCCACCACGTACCCACCACGTCCACCCCCAATGAACTTCCGCTCTCCTGGGCTCAAATTGTTTTTTTTTAAATCTGTTTTAGGATTTCAATTTAATTTTAACTTTAATTTAAGTGGTCACTTGTAAAAATCTCGGCCTATGTGCTCATACCCATTGGGGGGTACGTGGTGGGTACGTTTCGTACCCACCACGTACCCACCACGTCACCCCCAATGAACTTCCGCTCTCCTGGGCTCAAATTGTTTTTTTTTAAATCTGTTTTAGGATTTGAATTTAATTTTAACTTTAATTTAAGTGGTCACTTGTAAAAATCTCGGCCTATGTGCTCATACCCATTGGGGGGTACGTGGTGGGTACGTTTCGTACCCACCACGTGCCCACCACGTCCCTCCCCAATGAACTTCCGCTCTCCTGGGCTCAAATTGTTTTTTTTTAAATCTGTTTTAGGATTTCAATTTAATTTTAACTTTAATTTAAGTGGTCACTTGTAAAAATCTCGGCCTATGTGCTCATACCCATTGGGGGGTACGTGGTGGGTACGTTTCGTACCCACCACGTACCCACCTCGTCCCCCCCCCAATGAACTTCCGCTCTCCTGGGCTCAAATTGTTTTTTTTTAAATCTGTTTTAGGATTTGAATTTAATTTTAACTTTAATTTAAGTGGTCACTTGTAAAAATCTCGGCCTATGTGCTCATACCCATTGGGGGGTACGTGGTGGGTACGTTTCGTACCCACCACGTACCCACCACGTCCCCCCCAATGAACTTCCGCTCTCCTGGGCTCAAATTGTTTTTTTTTAAATCTGTTTTAGGATTTGAATTTAATTTTAACTTTAATTTAAGTGGTCACTTGTAAAAATCTCGGCCTATGTGCTCATACCCATTGGGGGGTACGTGGTGGGTACGTTTCGTACCCACCACGTACCCACCACGTCCCCCCCAATGAACTTCCGCTCTCCTGGGCTCAAATTGTTTTTTTTTAAATCTGTTTTAGGATTTGAATTTAATTTTAACTTTAATTTAAGTGGTCACTTGTAAAAATCTCGGCCTATGTGCTCATACCCATTGGGGGGTACGTGGTGGGTACGTTTCGTACCCACCACGTCCCCCACCCCAATGAACTTCCGCTCTCCTGGGCTCAAATTGTTTTTTTTTAAACCTGTTTTAGGATTTGAATTTAATTTTAACTTTAATTTAAGTGGTCACTTGTAAAAATCTCGGCCTATGTGCTCATACCCATTGGGGGGTACGTGGTGGGTACGTTTCGTACCTACCACGTACCCACCACGTCCCCCCCCAATGAACTTCCGCTCTCCTGGGCTCAAATTGTTTTTTTTTAAATCTGTTTTAGGATTTGAATTTAATTTTAACTTTAATTTAAGTGGTCACTTGTAAAAATCTCGGCCTATGTGCTCATACCCATTGGGGGGTACGTGGTGGGTACGTTTCGTACCCACCACGTACCCACCACGTCCCCCCCAATGAACTTCCGCTCTCCTGGGCTCAAATTGTTTTTTTTTAAATCTGTTTTAGGATTTGAATTTAATTTTAACTTTAATTTAAGTGGTCACTTGTAAAAATCTCGGCCTATGTGCTCATACCCATTGGGGGGTACGTGGTGGGTACGTTTCGTACCCACCACGTACCCACCACGTCCCCCCCCAATGAACTTCCGCTCTCCTGGGCTCAAATTGTTTTTTTTTAAATCTGTTTTAGGATTTCAATTTAATTTTAACTTTAATTTAAGTGGTCACTTGTAAAAATCTCGGCCTATGTGCTCATACCCATTAGGGGGTACGTGGTGGGTACGTTTCGTACCCACCACGTACCCACCACGTCCCCCCCCAATGAACTTCCGCTCTCCTGGGCTCAAATTGTTTTTTTTTAAATCTGTTTTAGGATTTGAATTTAATTTTAACTTTAATTTAAGTGGTCACTTGTAAAAATCTCGGCCTATGTGCTCATACCCACCACGTCCCCCCCAATGAACTTCCGCTCTCCTGGGCTCAAATTGTTTTTTTTTAAATCTGTTTTAGGATTTGAATTTAATTTTAACTTTAATTTAAGTGGTCACTTGTAAAAATCTCGGCCTATGTGCTCATACCCATTGGGGGGTACGTGGTGGGTACGTTTCGTACCCACCACGTACCCACCACGTCCCCCCCCCAATGAACTTCCGCTCTCCTGGGCTCAAATTGTTTTTTTTTAAATCTGTTTTTGGATTTGAATTTAATTTTAACTTTAATTTAAGTGGTCACTTGTAAAAATCTCGGCCTATGTGCTCATACCCATTGGGGGGTACGTGGTGGGTACGTTTCGTACCCACCACGTACCCACCACGTCCCCCCCCAATGAACTTCCGCTCTCCTGGGCTCAAATTGTTTTTTTTTAAATCTGTTTTAGGATTTGAATTTAATTTTAACTTTAATTTAAGTGGTCACTTGTAAAAATCTCGGCCTATGTGCTCATACCCATTGGGGGGTACGTGGTGGGTACGTTTCGTACCCACCACGTACCCACCACGTCCCCCCCAATGAACTTCCGCTCTCCTGGGCTCAAATTGTTTTTTTTTAAATCTGTTTTAGGATTTGAATTTAATTTTAACTTTAATTTAAGTGGTCACTTGTAAAAATCTCGGCCTATGTGCTCATACCCATTGGGGGGTACGTGGTGGGTACGTTTCGTACCCACCACGTACCCACCACGTCCCCCCCCCAATGAACTTCCGCTCTCCTGGGCTCAAATTGTTTTTTTTTAAATCTGTTTTAGGATTTGAATTTAATTTTAACTTTAATTTAAGTGGTCACTTGTAAAAATCTCGGCCTATGTGCTCATACCCATTGGGGGGTACGTGGTGGGTACGTTTCGTACCCACCACGTACCCACCACGTCCCTCCCCAATGAACTTCCGCTCTCCTGGGCTCAAATTGTTTTTTTTTAAACCTGTTTTAGGATTTGAATTTAATTTTAACTTTAATTTAAGTGGTCACTTGTAAAAATCTCGGCCTATGTGCTCATACCCATTGGGGGGTACGTGGTGGGTACGTTTCGTACCCACCACGTACCCACCACGTCCCCCCCCAATGAACTTCCGCTCTCCTGGGCTCAAATTGTTTTTTTTTAAATCTGTTTTAGGATTTGAATTTAATTTTAACTTTAATTTAAGTGGTCACTTGTAAAAATCTCGGCCTATGTGCTCATACCCATTGGGGGGTACGTGGTGGGTACGTTTCGTACCCACCACGTACCCACCACGTCCCCCCCAATGAACTTCCGCTCTCCTGGGCTCAAATTGTTTTTTTTTAAATCTGTTTTAGGATTTGAATTTAATTTTAACTTTAATTTAAGTGGTCACTTGTAAAAATCTCGGCCTATGTGCTCATACCCATTGGGGGGTACGTGGTGGGTACCTTTCGTACCCACCACGTACCCACCACGTCCCCCCCCAATGAACTTCCGCTCTCCTGGGCTCAAATTGTTTTTTTTTAAATCTGTTTTAGGATTTCAATTTAATTTTAACTTTAATTTAAGTGGTCACTTGTAAAAATCTCGGCCTATGTGCTCATACCCATTGGGGGGTACGTGGTGGGTACGTTTCGTACCCACCACGTACCCACCACGTCCCCCCCCAATGAACTTCCGCTCTAATGGGCTCAAATTGTTTTTTTTTAAATCTGTTTTAGGATTTCAATTTAATTTTAACTTTAATTTAAGTGGTCACTTGTAAAAATCTCGGCCTATGTGCTCATACCCATTGGGGGGTACGTGGTGGGTACGTTTCGTACCCACCACGTACCCACCACGTCCACCCCCAATGAACTTCCGCTCTCCTGGGCTCAAATTGTTTTTTTTTAAATCTGTTTTAGGATTTCAATTTAATTTTAACTTTAATTTAAGTGGTCACTTGTAAAAATCTCGGCCTATGTACGTTTCGTACCCACCACGTACCCACCACGTCCCCCCCAATGAACTTCCGCTCTCCTGGGCTCAAATTGTTTTTTTTTAAATCTGTTTCAGGATTTGAATTTAATTTTAACTTTAATTTAAGTGGTCACTTGTAAAAATCTCGGCCTATGTGCTCATACCCATTGGGGGGTACGTGGTGGGTACGTTTCGTACCCACCACGTACCCACCACGTCCCCCCCCAATGAACTTCCGCTCTCCTGGGCTCAAATTGTTTTTTTTGAAATCTGTTTTAGGATTTGAATTTAATTTTAACTTTAATTTAAGTGGTCACTTGTAAAAATCTCGGCCTATGTGCTCATACCCATTGGGTGGTACGTGGTGGGTACGTTTCGTACCCACCTCGTACCCACCACGTCCCCCCAATGAACTTCCGCTCTCCTGGGCTCAAATTGTTTTTTTTTAAATCTGTTTCAGGATTTCAATTTAATTTTAACTTTAATTTAAGTGGTCACTTGTAAAAATCTCGGCCTATGTGCTCATACCCATTGGGGGGTACGTGGTGGGTACGTTTCGTACCCACCACGTACCCACCACGTCCCCCCCAATGAACTTCCGCTCTCCTGGGCTCAAATTGTTTTTTTTTAAATCTGTTTTAGGATTTGAATTTAATTTTAACTTTAATTTAAGTGGTCACTTGTAAAAATCTCGGCCTATGTGCTCATACCCATTGGGGGGTACGTGGTGGGTACGTTTCGTACCCACCACGTACCCACCACGTCCCCCCAATGAACTTCCGCTCTCCTGGGCTCAAATTGTTTTTTTTTAAATCTGTTTTAGGATTTCAATTTAATTTTAACTTTAATTTAAGTGGTCACTTGTAAAAATCTCGGCCTATGTGCTCATACCCATTGGGGGGTACGTGGTGGGTACGTTTCGTACCCACCACGTACCCACCACGTCCCCCCCCAATGAACTTCCGCTCTCCTGGGCTCAAATTGTTTTTTTTTAAATCTGTTTTAGGATTTGAATTTAATTTTAACTTTAATTTAAGTGGTCACTTGTAAAAATCTCGGCCTATGTGCTCATACCCATTGGGGGGTACGTGGTGGGTACGTTTCGTACCCACCACGTACCCACCACGTCCCCCCCAATGAACTTCCGCTCTCCTGGGCTCAAATTGTTTTTTTTTAAATCTGTTTTAGGATTTGAATTTAATTTTAACTTTAATTTAAGTGGTCACTTGTAAAAATCTCGGCCTATGTGCTCATACCCATTGGGGGGTACGTGGTGGGTACCTTTCGTACCCACCACGTACCCACCACGTCCCCCCCCAATGAACTTCCGCTCTCCTGGGCTCAAATTGTTTTTTTTTAAATCTGTTTTAGGATTTCAATTTAATTTTAACTTTAATTTAAGTGGTCACTTGTAAAAATCTCGGCCTATGTGCTCATACCCATTGGGGGGTACGTGGTGGGTACGTTTCGTACCCACCACGTACCCACCACGTCCCCCCCCAATGAACTTCCGCTCTCCTGGGCTCAAATTGTTTTTTTTTAAATCTGTTTTAGGATTTCAATTTAATTTTAACTTTAATTTAAGTGGTCACTTGTAAAAATCTCGGCCTATGTGCTCATACCCATTGGGGGGTACGTGGTGGGTACGTTTCGTACCCACCACGTACCCACCACGTCCCCCCCAATGAACTTCCGCTCTCCTGGGCTCAAATTGTTTTTTTTTAAATCTGTTTTAGGATTTGAATTTAATTTTAACTTTAATTTAAGTGGTCACTTGTAAAAATCTCGGCCTATGTGCTCATACCCATTGGGGGGTACGTGGTGGGTACCTTTCGTACCCACCACGTACCCACCACGTCCCCCCCCAATGAACTTCCGCTCTCCTGGGCTCAAATTGTTTTTTTTTAAATCTGTTTTAGGATTTCAATTTAATTTTAACTTTAATTTAAGTGGTCACTTGTAAAAATCTCGGCCTATGTGCTCATACCCATTGGGGGGTACGTGGTGGGTACGTTTCGTACCCACCACGTACCCACCACGTCCCCCCCCAATGAACTTCCGCTCTCCTGGGCTCAAATTGTTTTTTTTTAAATCTGTTTTAGGATTTCAATTTAATTTTAACTTTAATTTAAGTGGTCACTTGTAAAAATCTTGGCCTATGTGCTCATACCCATTGGGGGGTACGTGGTGGGTACGTTTCGTACCCACCTCGTACCCACCACGTCCCCCCAATGAACTTCCGCTCTCCTGGGCTCAAATTGTTTTTTTTTAAATCTGTTTCAGATTTCAATTTAATTTTAACTTTAATTTAAGTGGTCACTTGTAAAAATCTCGGCCTATGTGCTCATACCCATTGGGGGGTACGTGGTGGGTACGTTTCGTACCCACCACGTACCCACCACGTCCCCCCCAATGAACTTCCGCTCTCCTGGGCTCAAATTGTTTTTTTTTAAATCTGTTTTAGGATTTGAATTTAATTTTAACTTTAATTTAAGTGGTCACTTGTAAAAATCTCGGCCTATGTGCTCATACCCATTGGGGGGTACGTGGTGGGTACGTTTCGTACCCACCACGTACCCACCACGTCCCCCCAATGAACTTCCGCTCTCCTGGGCTCAAATTGTTTTTTTTTAAATCTGTTTTAGGATTTCAATTTAATTTTAACTTTAATTTAAGTGGTCACTTGTAAAAATCTCGGCCTATGTGCTCATACCCATTGGGGGGTACGTGGTGGGTACGTTTCGTACCCACCACGTACCCACCACGTCCCCCCAATGAACTTCCGCTCTCCTGGGCTCAAATTGTTTTTTTTTAAATCTGTTTTAGGATTTCAATTTAATTTTAACTTTAATTTAAGTGGTCACTTGTAAAAATCTCGGCCTATGTGCTCATACCCATTGGGGGGTACGTGGTGGGTACGTTTCGTACCCACCACGTACCCACCACGTCCCTCCCCAATGAACTTCCGCTCTCCTGGGCTCAAATTGTTTTTTTTTAAATCTGTTTTAGGATTTGAATTTAATTTTAACTTTAATTTAAGTGGTCACTTGTAAAAATCTCGGCCTATGTGCTCATACCCATTGGGGGGTACGTGGTGGGTACGTTTCGTACCCACCACGTACCCACCACGTCCCCCCCCAATGAACTTCCGCTCTCCTGGGCTCAAATTGTTTTTTTTTAAATCTGTTTTAGGATTTCAATTTAATTTTAACTTTAATTTAAGTGGTCACTTGTAAAAATCTCGGCCTATGTGCTCATACCCATTGGGGGGTACGTGGTGGGTACGTTTCATACAGACCACGTACCCACCACGCCCCCCCCCAATGAACTTCCGCTCTCCTGGGCTCAAATTGTTTTTTTTTAAATCTGTTTTAGGATTTCAATTTAATTTTAACTTTAATTTAAGTGGTCACTTGTAAAAATCTCGGCCTATGTGCTCATACCCATTGGGGGGTACGTGGTGGGTACGTTTCGTACCCACCACGTCCCCCCCCAATGAACTTCCGCTCTCCTGGGCTCAAATTGTTTTTTGTTTAAATCTGTTTTAGGATTTCAATTTAATTTTAACTTTAATTTAAGTGGTCACTTGTAAAAATCTCGGCCTATGTGCTCATACCCATTGGGGGGTACGTGGTGGGTACGTTTCGTACCCACCACGTACCCACCACGTCCCTCCCCAATGAACTTCCGCTCTCCTGGGCTCAAATTGTTTTTTTTTAAATCTGTTTTAGGATTTGAATTTAATTTTAACTTTAATTTAAGTGGTCACTTGTAAAAATCTCGGCCTATGTGCTCATACCCATTGGGGGGTACGTGGTGGGTACGTTTCGTACCCACCACGTACCCACCACGTCCCCCCCAATGAACTTCCGCTCTCCTGGGCTCAAATTGTTTTTTTTTAAATCTGTTTTAGGATTTCAATTTAATTTTAACTTTAATTTAAGTGGTCACTTGTAAAAATCTCGGCCTATGTGCTCATACCCATTGGGGGGTACGTGGTGGGTACGTTTCGTACCCACCACGTACCCACCACGTCCCCCCCCAATGAACTTCCGCTCTCCTGGGCTCAAATTGTTTTTTGTTTAAATCTGTTTTAGGATTTCAATTTAATTTTAACTTTAATTTAAGTGGTCACTTGTAAAAATCTCGGCCTATGTGCTCATACCCATTGGGGGGTACGTGGTGGGTACGTTTCGTACCCACCACGTACCCACCACGTCCCCCCCCAATGAACTTCCGCTCTCCTGGGCTCAAATTGTTTTTTTTTAAATCTGTTTTAGGATTTGAATTTAATTTTAACTTTAATTTAAGTGGTCACTTGTAAAAATCTCGGCCTATGTGCTCATACCCATTGGGGGGTACGTGGTGGGTACGTTTCGTACCCACCACGTACCCACCACGTCCCCCCCAATGAACTTCCGCTCTCCTGGGCTCAAATTGTTTTTTTTTAAATCTGTTTTAGGATTTCAATTTAATTTTAACTTTAATTTAAGTGGTCACTTGTAAAAATCTCGGCCTATGTGCTCATACCCATTGGGGGGTACGTGGTGGGTACGTTTCATACAGACCACGTACCCACCACGCCCCCCCCCCCCCCCCAATGAACTTCCGCTCTCCTGGGCTCAAATTGTTTTTTTTTAAATCTGTTTTAGGATTTCAATTTAATTTTAACTTTAATTTAAGTGGTCACTTGTAAAAATCTCGGCCTATGTGCTCATACCCATTTGGGGGTACGTGGTGGGTACGTTTCGTACCCACCACGTCCCCCCCCAATGAACTTCCGCTCTCCTGGGCTCAAATTGTTTTTTGTTTAAATCTGTTTTAGGATTTCAATTTAATTTTAACTTTAATTTAAGTGGTCACTTGTAAAAATCTCGGCCTATGTGCTCATACCCATTGGGGGGTACGTGGTGGGTACGTTTCGTACCCACCACGTACCCACCACGTCCCTCCCCAATGAACTTCCGCTCTCCTGGGCTCAAATTGTTTTTTTTTAAATCTGTTTTAGGATTTCAATTTAATTTTAACTTTAATTTAAGTGGTCACTTGTAAAAATCTCGGCCTATGTGCTCATACCCATTGGGGGGTACGTGGTGGGTACGTTTCGTACCCACCACGTACCCACCACGTCCCCCCCCAATGAACTTCCGCTCTCCTGGGCTCAAATTGTTTTTTTTTAAATCTGTTTTAGGATTTCAATTTAATTTTAACTTTAATTTAAGTGGTCACTTGTAAAAATCTCGGCCTATGTGCTCATACCCATTGGGGGGTACGTGGTGGGTACGTTTCGTACACACCACGTACCCACCACGTCCCCCCCCAATGAACTTCCGCTCTCCTGGGCTCAAATTGTTTTTTGTTTAAATCTGTTTTAGGATTTCAATTTAATTTTAACTTTAATTTAAGTGGTCACTTGTAAAAATCTCGGCCTATGTGCTCATACCCATTGGGGGGTACGTGGTGGGTACGTTTCGTACCCACCACGTACCCACCACGTCCCCCCCCAATGAACTTCCGCTCTCCTGGGCTCAAATTGTTTTTTTTTAAATCTGTTTTAGGATTTCAATTTAATTTTAACTTTAATTTAAGTGGTCACTTGTAAAAATCTCGGCCTATGTGCTCATACCCATTGGGGGGTACGTGGTGGGTACGTTTCGTACCCACCACGTACCCACCACGTCCCCCCCCAATGAACTTCCGCTCTCCTGGGCTCAAATTGTTTTTTGTTTAAATCTGTTTTAGGATTTCAATTTAATTTTAACTTTAATTTAAGTGGTCACTTGTAAAAATCTCGGCCTATGTGCTCATACCCATTGGGGGGTACGTGGTGGGTACGTTTCGTACCCACCACGTACCCACCACGTCCCCCCCCAATGAACTTCCGCTCTCCTGGGCTCAAATTGTTTTTTTTTAAATCTGTTTTAGGATTTCAATTTAATTTTAACTTTAATTTAAGTGGTCACTTGTAAAAATCTCGGCCTATGTGCTCATACCCATTGGGGGGTACGTGGTGGGTACGTTTCATACAGACCACGTACCCACCACGCCCCCCCCCCAATGAACTTCCGCTCTCCTGGGCTCAAATTGTTTTTTTTTAAATCTGTTTTAGGATTTCAATTTAATTTTAACTTTAATTTAAGTGGTCACTTGTAAAAATCTCGGCCTATGTGCTCATACCCATTTGGGGGTACGTGGTGGGTACGTTTCGTACCCACCACGTCCCCCCCCAATGAACTTCCGCTCTCCTGGGCTCAAATTGTTTTTTGTTTAAATCTGTTTTAGGATTTCAATTTAATTTTAACTTTAATTTAAGTGGTCACTTGTAAAAATCTCGGCCTATGTGCTCATACCCATTGGGGGGTACGTGGTGGGTACGTTTCGTACCCACCACGTACCCACCACGTCCCTCCCCAATGAACTTCCGCTCTCCTGGGCTCAAATTGTTTTTTTTTAAATCTGTTTTAGGATTTCAATTTAATTTTAACTTTAATTTAAGTGGTCACTTGTAAAAATCTCGGCCTATGTGCTCATACCCATTGGGGGGTACGTGGTGGGTACGTTTCGTACCCACCACGTACCCACCACGTCCCCCCCAATGAACTTCCGCTCTCCTGGGCTCAAATTGTTTTTTTTTAAATCTGTTTTAGGATTTCAATTTAATTTTAACTTTAATTTAAGTGGTCACTTGTAAAAATCTCGGCCTATGTGCTCATACCCATTGGGGGGTACGTGGTGGGTACGTTTCGTACACACCACGTACCCACCACGTCCCCCCCCAATGAACTTCCGCTCTCCTGGGCTCAAATTGTTTTTTGTTTAAATCTGTTTTAGGATTTCAATTTAATTTTAACTTTAATTTAAGTGGTCACTTGTAAAAATCTCGGCCTATGTGCTCATACCCATTGGGGGGTACGTGGTGGGTACGTTTCGTACCCACCACGTACCCACCACGTCCCCCCCCAATGAACTTCCGCTCTCCTGGGCTCAAATTGTTTTTTTTTAAATCTGTTTTAGGATTTCAATTTAATTTTAACTTTAATTTAAGTGGTCACTTGTAAAAATCTCGGCCTATGTGCTCATACCCATTGGAGGGTACGTGGTGGGTACGTTTCGTACCCACCACGTACCCACCACGTACCCACCACGTCCCCCCCAATGAACTTCCGCTCTCCTGGGCTCAAATTGTTTTTTTTTAAATCTGTTTTAGGATTTCAATTTAATTTTAACTTTAATTTAAGTGGTCACTTGTAAAAATCTCGGCCTATGTGCTCATACCCATTGGGGGGTACGTGGTGGGTACGTTTCGTACCCACCACGTACCCACCACGTCCCTCCCCAATGAACTTCCGCTCTCCTGGGCTCAAATTGTTTTTTTTTAAATCTGTTTTAGGATTTCAATTTAATTTTAACTTTAATTTAAGTGGTCACTTGTAAAAATCTCGGCCTATGTGCTCATACCCATTGGGGGGTACGTGGTGGGTACGTTTCGTACCCACCACGTACCTACCACGTCCCCCCCCAATGAACTTCCGCTCTCCTGGGCTCAAATTGTTTTTTTTTAAATCTGTTTTAGGATTTCAATTTAATTTTAACTTTAATTTAAGTGGTCACTTGTAAAAATCTCGGCCTATGTGCTCATACCCATTGGGGGGTACGTGGTGGGTACGTTTCGTACCCACCCCGTACCCACCACGTACCCACCACGTCCCCCCCAATGAACTTCCGCTCTCCTGGGCTCAAATTGTTTTTTTTTAAATCTGTTTTAGGATTTCAATTTAATTTTAACTTTAATTTAAGTGGTCACTTGTAAAAATCTCGGCCTATGTGCTCATACCCATTGGGGGGTACGTGGTGGGTACGTTTCGTACCCACCACGTACCCACCACGTCCCCCCCCAATGAACTTCCGCTCTCCTGGGCTCAAATTGTTTTTTTTTAAATCTGTTTTAGGATTTGAATTTAATTTTAACTTTAATTTAAGTGGTCACTTGTAAAAATCTCGGCCTATGTGCTCATACCCATTGGGGGGTACGTGGTGGGTACGTTTCGTACCCACCACGTACCCACCACGTACCCACCACGTCCCCCCCAATGAACTTCCGCTCTCCTGGGCTCAAATTGTTTTTTTTTAAATCTGTTTTAGGATTTCAATTTAATTTTAACTTTAATTTAAGTGGTCACTTGTAAAAATCTCGGCCTATGTGCTCATACCCATTGGGGGGTACGTGGTGGGTACGTTTCGTACCCACCACGTACCCACCACGTCACCCCCCCCAATGAACTTCCGCTCTCCTGGGCTCAAATTGTTTTTTTTTAAATCTGTTTTAGGATTTGAATTTAATTTTAACTTTAATTTAAGTGGTCACTTGTAAAAATCTCGGCCTATGTGCTCATACCCATTGGGGGGTACGTGGTGGGTACGTTTCGTACCCACCACGTACCCACCACGTCCCTCCCCAATGAACTTCCGCTCTCCTGGGCTCAAATTGTTTTTTTTTAAATCTGTTTTAGGATTTGAATTTAATTTTAACTTTAATTTAAGTGGTCACTTGTAAAAATCTCGGCCTATGTGCTCATACAAATTGGGGGGTACGTGGTGGGTACGTTTCGTACCCACCACGTACCCACCACGTACCCACCACGTCCCCCCCAATGAACTTCCGCTCTCCTGGGCTCAAATTGTTTTTTTTTAAATCTGTTTTAGGATTTCAATTTAATTTTAACTTTAATTTAAGTGGTCACTTGTAAAAATCTCGGCCTATGTGCTCATACCCATTGGGGGGTACGTGGTGGGTACGTTTCGTACCCACCACGTACCCACCACGTCACCCCCCCCCAATGAACTTCCGCTCTCCTGGGCTCAAATTGTTTTTTTTAAATCTGTTTTAGGATTTGAATTTAATTTTAACTTTAATTTAAGTGGTCTCTTGTAAAAATCTCGGCCTATGTGCTCATACCCATTGGGGGGCACGTGGTGGGTACGTTTCGTACCCACCACGTATCCACCACGTACCCACCACGTCCCCCCCAATGAACTTCCGCTCTCCTGGGCTCAAATTGTTTTTTTTTAAATCTGTTTTAGGATTTCAATTTAATTTTAACTTTAATTTAAGTGGTCACTTGTAAAAATCTCGGCCTATGTGCTCATACCCATTGGGGGGTACGTGGTGGGTACGTTTCGTACCCACCACGTACCCACCACGTCCCCCCCCAATGAACTTCCGCTCTCCTGGGCTCAAATTGTTTTTTTTTAAATCTGTTTTAGGATTTGAATTTAATTTTAACTTTAATTTAAGTGGTCACTTGTAAAAATCTCGGCCTATGTGCTCATACCCATTGGGGGGTACGTGGTGGGTACGTTTCGTACCCACCACGTACCCACCACGTCCCTCCCCAATGAACTTCCGCTCTCCTGGGCTCAAATTGTTTTTTTTAAATCTGTTTTAGGATTTGAATTTAATTTTAACTTTAATTTAAGTGGTCACTTGTAAAAATCTCGGCCTATGTGCTCATACCCATTGGGGGGTACGTGGTGGGTACGTTTCGTACCCACCACGTACCCACCACGTACCCACCACGTCCCACCCAATGAACTTCCGCTCTCCTGGGCTCAAATTGTTTTTTTTTAAATCTGTTTTAGGATTTCAATTTAATTTTAACTTTAATTTAAGTGGTCACTTGTAAAAATCTCGGCCTATGTGCTTATACCCATTGGGGGGTACGTGGTGGGTACGTTTCGTACCCACCACGTACCCACCACGTCCCCCCCCAATGAACTTCCGCTCTCCTGGGCTCAAATTGTTTTTTTTTAAATCTGTTTTAGGATTTGAATTTAATTTTAACTTTAATTTAAGTGGTCACTTGTAAAAATCTCGGCCTATGTGCTCATACCCATTGGGGGGTACGTGGTGGGTACGTTTCGTACCCACCACGTACCCACCACGTACCCACCACGTACCCACCACGTCCCCCCCAATGAACTTCCGCTCTCCTGGGCTCAAATTGTTTTTTTTTAAATCTGTTTTAGGATTTCAATTTAATTTTAACTTTAATTTAAGTGGTCACTTGTAAAAATCTCGGCCTATGTGCTCATACCCATTGGGGGGTACGTGGTGGGTACGTTTCGTACCCACCACGTACCCACCACGTCACCCCCCCCAATGAACTTCCGCTCTCCTGGGCTCAAATTGTTTTTTTTTAAATCTGTTTCAGGATTTGAATTTAATTTTAACTTTAATTTAAGTGGTCACTTGTAAAAATCTCGGCCTATGTGCTCATACCCATTGGGGGGTACGTGGTGGGTACGTTTCGTACCCACCACGTACCCACCACGTCCCTCCCCAATGAACTTCCGCTCTCCTGGGCTCAAATTGTTTTTTTTTAAATCTGTTTTAGGATTTGAATTTAATTTTAACTTTAATTTAAGTGGTCACTTGTAAAAATCTCGGCCTATGTGCTCATACCCATTGGGGGGTACGTGGTGGGTACGTTTCGTACCCACCCCGTACCCACCACGTACCCACCACGTCCCCCCCAATGAACTTCCGCTCTCCTGGGCTCAAATTGTTTTTTTTTAAATCTGTTTTAGGATTTCAATTTAATTTTAACTTTAATTTAAGTGGTCACTTGTAAAAATCTCGGCCTATGTGCTCATACCCATTGGGGGGTACGTGGTGGGTACGTTTCGTACCCACCACGTACCCACCACGTCCCTCCCCAATGAACTTCCGCTCTCCTGGGCTCAAATTGTTTTTTTTTAAATCTGTTTTAGGATTTGAATTTAATTTTAACTTTAATTTAAGTGGTCACTTGTAAAAATCTCGGCCTATGTGCTCATACCCATTGGGGGGTACGTGGTGGGTACGTTTCGTACCCACCACGTACCCACCACGTCCCTCCCCAATGAACTTCCGCTCTCCTGGGCTCAAATTGTTTTTTTTTAAATCTGTTTTAGGATTTCAATTTAATTTTAACTTTAATTTAAGTGGTCACTTGTAAAAATCTCGGCCTATGTGCTCATACCCATTGGGGGGTACGTGGTGGGTACGTTTCGTACCCACCACGTACCTACCACGTCCCCCCCCAATGAACTTCCGCTCTCCTGGGCTCAAATTGTTTTTTTTTAAATCTGTTTTAGGATTTCAATTTAATTTTAACTTTAATTTAAGTGGTCACTTGTAAAAATCTCGGCCTATGTGCTCATACCCACTTGTCACTTGTAAAAATCTCGGCCTATGTGCTCATACCCATTGGGGGGTACGTGGTGGGTACGTTTCGTACCCACCACGTACCCACCACGTCCCTCCCCAATGAACTTCCGCTCTCCTGGGCTCAAATTGTTTTTTTTTAAATCTGTTTTAGGATTTCAATTTAATTTTAACTTTAATTTAAGTGGTCACTTGTAAAAATCTCGGCCTATGTGCTCATACCCATTGGGGGGTACGTGGTGGGTACGTTTCGTACCCACCACGTACCTACCACGTCCCCCCCCAATGAACTTCCGCTCTCCTGGGCTCAAATTGTTTTTTTTTAAATCTGTTTTAGGATTTCAATTTAATTTTAACTTTAATTTAAGTGGTCACTTGTAAAAATCTCGGCCTATGTGCTCATACCCATTGGGGGGTACGTGGTGGGTACGTTTCGTACCCACCCCGTACCCACCACGTACCCACCACGTCCCCCCCAATGAACTTCCGCTCTCCTGGGCTCAAATTGTTTTTTTTTAAATCTGTTTTAGGATTTCAATTTAATTTTAACTTTAATTTAAGTGGTCACTTGTAAAAATCTCGGCCTATGTGCTCATACCCATTGGGGGGTACGTGGTGGGTACGTTTCGTACCCACCACGTACCCACCACGTCCCCCCCCAATGAACTTCCGCTCTCCTGGGCTCAAATTGTTTTTTTTTAAATCTGTTTTAGGATTTGAATTTAATTTTAACTTTAATTTAAGTGGTCACTTGTAAAAATCTCGGCCTATGTGCTCATACCCATTGGGGGGTACGTGGTGGGTACGTTTCGTACCCACCACGTACCCACCACGTACCCACCACGTCCCCCCCAATGAACTTCCGCTCTCCTGGGCTCAAATTGTTTTTTTTTAAATCTGTTTTAGGATTTCAATTTAATTTTAACTTTAATTTAAGTGGTCACTTGTAAAAATCTCGGCCTATGTGCTCATACCCATTGGGGGGTACGTGGTGGGTACGTTTCGTACCCACCACGTACCCACCACGTCACCCCCCCCAATGAACTTCCGCTCTCCTGGGCTCAAATTGTTTTTTTTTAAATCTGTTTTAGGATTTGAATTTAATTTTAACTTTAATTTAAGTGGTCACTTGTAAAAATCTCGGCCTATGTGCTCATACCCATTGGGGGGTACGTGGTGGGTACGTTTCGTACCCACCACGTACCCACCACGTCCCTCCCCAATGAACTTCCGCTCTCCTGGGCTCAAATTGTTTTTTTTTAAATCTGTTTTAGGATTTGAATTTAATTTTAACTTTAATTTAAGTGGTCACTTGTAAAAATCTCGGCCTATGTGCTCATACCCATTGGGGGGTACGTGGTGGGTACGTTTCGTACCCACCACGTACCCACCACGTACCCACCACGTCCCCCCCAATGAACTTCCGCTCTCCTGGGCTCAAATTGTTTTTTTTTAAATCTGTTTTAGGATTTCAATTTAATTTTAACTTTAATTTAAGTGGTCACTTGTAAAAATCTCGGCCTATGTGCTCATACCCATTGGGGGGTACGTGGTGGGTACGTTTCGTACCCACCACGTACCCACCACGTCACCCCCCCCCAATGAACTTCCGCTCTCCTGGGCTCAAATTGTTTTTTTTAAATCTGTTTTAGGATTTGAATTTAATTTTAACTTTAATTTAAGTGGTCACTTGTAAAAATCTCGGCCTATGTGCTCATACCCATTGGGGGGCACGTGGTGGGTACGTTTCGTACCCACCACGTATCCACCACGTACCCACCACGTCCCCCCCAATGAACTTCCGCTCTCCTGGGCTCAAATTGTTTTTTTTTAAATCTGTTTTAGGATTTCAATTTAATTTTAACTTTAATTTAAGTGGTCACTTGTAAAAATCTCGGCCTATGTGCTCATACCCATTGGGGGGTACGTGGTGGGTACGTTTCGTACCCACCACGTACCCACCACGTCCCCCCCAATGAACTTCCGCTCTCCTGGGCTCAAATTGTTTTTTTTTAAATCTGTTTTAGGATTTGAATTTAATTTTAACTTTAATTTAAGTGGTCACTTGTAAAAATCTCGGCCTATGTGCTCATACCCATTGGGGGGTACGTGGTGGGTACGTTTCGTACCCACCACGTACCCACCACGTCCCTCCCCAATGAACTTCCGCTCTCCTGGGCTCAAATTGTTTTTTTTTAAATCTGTTTTAGGATTTGAATTTAATTTTAACTTTAATTTAAGTGGTCACTTGTAAAAATCTCGGCCTATGTGCTCATACCCATTGGGGGGTACGTGGTGGGTACGTTTCGTACCCACCACGTACCCACCACGTACCCACCACGTCCCACCCAATGAACTTCCGCTCTCCTGGGCTCAAATTGTTTTTTTTTAAATCTGTTTTAGGATTTCAATTTAATTTTAACTTTAATTTAAGTGGTCACTTGTAAAAATCTCGGCCTATGTGCTTATACCCATTGGGGGGTACGTGGTGGGTACGTTTCGTACCCACCACGTACCCACCACGTCCCCCCCCAATGAACTTCCGCTCTCCTGGGCTCAAATTGTTTTTTTTTAAATCTGTTTTAGGATTTGAATTTAATTTTAACTTTAATTTAAGTGGTCACTTGTAAAAATCTCGGCCTATGTGCTCATACCCATTGGGGGGTACGTGGTGGGTACGTTTCGTACCCACCACGTACCCACCACGTACCCACCACGTACCCACCACGTCCCCCCCAATGAACTTCCGCTCTCCTGGGCTCAAATTGTTTTTTTTTAAATCTGTTTTAGGATTTCAATTTAATTTTAACTTTAATTTAAGTGGTCACTTGTAAAAATCTCGGCCTATGTGCTCATACCCATTGGGGGGTACGTGGTGGGTACGTTTCGTACCCACCACGTACCCACCACGTCACCCCCCCCAATGAACTTCCGCTCTCCTGGGCTCAAATTGTTTTTTTTTAAATCTGTTTCAGGATTTGAATTTAATTTTAACTTTAATTTAAGTGGTCACTTGTAAAAATCTCGGCCTATGTGCTCATACCCATTGGGGGGTACGTGGTGGGTACGTTTCGTACCCACCACGTACCCACCACGTCCCTCCCCAATGAACTTCCGCTCTCCTGGGCTCAAATTGTTTTTTTTTAAATCTGTTTTAGGATTTGAATTTAATTTTAACTTTAATTTAAGTGGTCACTTGTAAAAATCTCGGCCTATGTGCTCATACCCATTGGGGGGTACGTGGTGGGTACGTTTCGTACCCACCACGTACCCACCACGTACCCACCACGTCCCCCCCAATGAACTTCCGCTCTCCTGGGCTCAAATTGTTTTTTTTTAAATCTGTTTTAGGATTTGAATTTAATTTTAACTTTAATTTAAGTGGTCACTTGTAAAAATCTCGGCCTATGTGCTCATACCCATTGGGGGGTACGTGGTGGGTACGTTTCGTACCCACCACGTACCCACCACGTCACCCCCCCCCAATGAACTTCCGCTCTCCTGGGCTCAAATTGTTTTTTTTAAATCTGTTTTAGGATTTGAATTTAATTTTAACTTTAATTTAAGTGGTCACTTGTAAAAATCTCGGCCTATGTGCTCATACCCATTGGGGGGTACGTGGTGGGTACGTTTCGTACCCACCACGTATCCACCACGTACCCACCACGTCCCCCCCAATGAACTTCCGCTCTCCTGGGCTCAAATTGTTTTTTTTTAAATCTGTTTTAGGATTTCAATTTAATTTTAACTTTAATTTAAGTGGTCACTTGTAAAAATCTCGGCCTATGTGCTCATACCCATTGGGGGGTACGTGGTGGGTACGTTTCGTACCCACCACGTACCCACCACGTCCCCCCCCAATGAACTTCCGCTCTCCTGGGCTCAAATTGTTTTTTTTTAAATCTGTTTTAGGATTTGAATTTAATTTTAACTTTAATTTAAGTGGTCACTTGTAAAAATCTCGGCCTATGTGCTCATACCCATTGGGGGGTACGTGGTGGGTACGTTTCGTACCCACCACGTACCCACCACGTCCCTCCCCAATGAACTTCCGCTCTCCTGGGCTCAAATTGTTTTTTTTTAAATCTGTTTTAGGATTTGAATTTAATTTTAACTTTAATTTAAGTGGTCACTTGTAAAAATCTCGGCCTATGTGCTCATACCCATTGGGGGGTACGTGGTGGGTACGTTTCGTACCCACCACGTACCCACCACGTACCCACCACGTCCCCCCCAATGAACTTCCGCTCTCCTGGGCTCAAATTGTTTTTTTTTAAATCTGTTTTAGGATTTCAATTTAATTTTAACTTTAATTTAAGTGGTCACTTGTAAAAATCTCGGCCTATGTGCTCATACCCATTGGGGGGTACGTGGTGGGTACGTTTCGTACCCACCACGTACCCACCACGTCACCCCCCCCAATGAACTTCCGCTCTCCTGGGCTCAAATTGTTTTTTTTAAATCTGTTTTAGGATTTGAATTTAATTTTAACTTTAATTTAAGTGGTCACTTGTAAAAATCTCGGCCTATGTGCTCATACCCATTGGGGGGTACGTGGTGGGTACGTTTCGTACCCACCACGTACCCACCACGTCCCTCCCCAATGAACTTCCGCTCTCCTGGGCTCAAATTGTTTTTTTTTAAATCTGTTTTAGGATTTGAATTTAATTTTAACTTTAATTTAAGTGGTCACTTGTAAAAATCTCGGCCTATGTGCTCATACCCATTGGGGGGTACGTGGTGGGTACGTTTCGTACCCACCACGTACCCACCACGTCCCTCCCCAATGAACTTCCGCTCTCCTGGGCTCAAATTGTTTTTTTTTAAATCTGTTTTAGGATTTCAATTTAATTTTAACTTTAATTTAAGTGGTCACTTGTAAAAATCTCGGCCTATGTGCTCATACCCATTGGGGGGTACGTGGTGGGTACGTTTCGTACCCACCACGTACCCACCACGTCCCCCCCAATGAACTTCCGCTCTCCTGGGCTCAAATTGTTTTTTTTTAAATCTGTTTTAGGATTTGAATTTAATTTTAACTTTAATTTAAGTGGTCACTTGTAAAAATCTCGGCCTATGTGCTCATACCCATAGGGGGGTACGTGGTGGGTACGTTTCGTACCCACCACGTACCCACCACGTCCTCCCAATGAACTTCCGCTCTCCTGGGCTCAAATTGTTTTTTTTTAAATCTGTTTCAGGATTTGAATTTAATTTTAACTTTAATTTAAGTGGTCACTTGTAAAAATCTCGGCCTATGTGCTCATACCCATTGGGGGGTACGTGGTGGGTACGTTTCGTACCCACCACGTACCCACCACGTCACCCCCCCCCAATGAACTTCCGCTCTCCTGGGCTCAAATTGTTTTTTTTTAAATCTGTTTTAGGATTTCAATTTAATTTTAACTTTAATTTAAGTGGTCACTTGTAAAAATCTCGGCCTATGTGCTCATACCCATTGGGGGGTACGTGGTGGGTACGTTTCGTACCCACCACGTACCCACCACGTCCCCCCCAATGAACTTCCGCTCTCCTGGGCTCAAATTGTTTTTTTTTAAATCTATTTTAGGATTTGAATTTAATTTTAACTTTAATTTAAGTGGTCACTTGTAAAAATCTCGGCCTATGTGCTCATACCCATTGGGGGGTACGTGGTGGGTACGTTTCGTACCCACCACGTACCCACCACGTCCCCCCAATGAACTTCCACTCTCCTGGGCTCAAATTGTTTTTTTTAAATCTGTTTTAGGATTTCAATTTAATTTTAACTTTAATTTAAGTGGTCACTTGTAAAAATCTCGGCCTATGTGCTCATACCCATTGGGGGGTACGTGGTGGGTACGTTTCGTACCCACCACGTACCCACCACGTCCCCCCCCAATGAACTTCCGCTCTCCTGGGCTCAAATTGTTTTTTTTTAAATCTGTTTTAGGATTTCAATTTAATTTTAACTTTAATTTAAGTGGTCACTTGTAAAAATCTCGGCCTATGTGCTCATACCCATTGGGGGGTACGTGGTGGGTACGTTTCGTACCCACCACGTACCCACCACGTCCCCCCCAATGAACTTCCGCTCTCCTGGGCTCAAATTGTTTTTTTTTAAATCTGTTTTAGGATTTCAATTTAATTTTAACTTTAATTTAAGTGGTCACTTGTAAAAATCTCGGCCTATGTGCTCATACCCATTGGGGGGTACGTGGTGGGTACGTTTCGTACCCACCACGTACCCACCACGTCACCCCCCAATGAACTTCCGCTCTCCTGGGCTCAAATTGTTTTTTTTTAAATCTGTTTTAGGATTTGAATTTAATTTTAACTTTAATTTAAGTGGTCACTTGTAAAAATCTCGGCCTATGTGCTCATACCCATTGGGGGGTACGTGGTGGGTACGTTTCGTACCCACCACGTACCCACCACGTCCCCCCAATGAACTTCCGCTCTCCTGGGCTCAAATTGTTTTTTTTTAAATCTGTTTAGGATTTCAATTTAATTTTAACTTTAATTTAAGTGGTCACTTGTAAAAATCTCGGCCTATGTGCTCATACCCATTGGGGGGTACGTGGTGGGTACGTTTCGTACCCACCACGTACCCACCACGTCCCCCCCAATGAACTTCCGCTCTCCTGGGCTCAAATTGTTTTTTTTTAAATCTGTTTTAGGATTTCAATCTAATTTTAACTTTAATTTAAGTGGTCACTTGTAAAAATCTCGGCCTATGTGCTCATACCCATTGGGGGGTACGTGGTGGGTACGTTTCGTACCCACCACGTACCCACCACGTCCCCCCAATGAACTTCCGCTCTCCTGGGCTCAAATTGTTTTTTTTTAAATCTGTTTTAGGATTTCAATTTAATTTTAACTTTAATTTAAGTGGTCACTTGTAAAAATCTCGGCCTATGTGCTCATACCCATTGGGGGGTACGTGGTGGGTACGTTTCGTACCCACCACGTACCCACCACGTCCCCCCAATGAACTTCCGCTCTCCTGGGCTCAAATTGTTTTTTTTAAATCTGTTTTAGGATTTCAATTTAATTTTAACTTTAATTTAAGTGGTCACTTGTAAAAATCTCGGCCTATGTGCTCATACCCATAGGGGGGTACGTGGTGGGTACGTTTCGTACCCACCACGTACCCACCACGTCCCCCCCCAATGAACTTCCGCTCTCCTGGGCTCAAATTGTTTTTTTTTAAATCTGTTTTAGGATTTGAATTTAATTTTAACTTTAATTTAAGTGGTCACTTGTAAAAATCTCGGCCTATGTGCTCATACCCATTGGGGGGTACGTGGTGGGTACGTTTCGTACCCACCACGTACCCACCACGTCCCCCCAATGAACTTCCGCTCTCCTGGGCTCAAATTGTTTTTTTTTAAATCTGTTTTAGGATTTCAATTTAATTTTAACTTTAATTTAAGTGGTCACTTGTAAAAATCTCGGCCTATGTGCTCATACCCATTGGGGGGTACGTGGTGGGTACGTTTCGTACCCACCACGTACCCACCACGTCCCCCCCAATGAACTTCCGCTCTCCTGGGCTCAAATTGTTTTTTTTTAAATCTGTTTTAGGATTTCAATTTAATTTTAACTTTAATTTAAGTGGTCACTTGTAAAAATCTCGGCCTATGTGCTCATACCCATTGGGGGGTACGTGGTGGGTACGTTTCGTACCCACCACGTACCCACCACGTCCCCCCAATGAACTTCCGCTCTCCTGGGCTCAAATTGTTTTTTTTTAAATCTGTTTTAGGATTTCAATTTAATTTTAACTTTAATTTAAGTGGTCACTTGTAAAAATCTCGGCCTATGTGCTCATACCCATTGGGGGGTACGTGGTGGGTACGTTTCGTACCCACCACGTACCCACCACGTCCCCCCCAATGAACTTCCGCTCTCCTGGGCTCAAATTGTTTTTTTTTAAATCTGTTTTAGGATTTCAATTTAATTTTAACTTTAATTTAAGTGGTCACTTGTAAAAATCTCGGCCTATGTGCTCATACCCATTGGGGGGTACGTGGTGGGTACGTTTCGTACCCACCACGTACCCACCACGTCCCCCCCAATGAACTTCCGCTCTCCTGGGCTCAAATTGTTTTTTTTTAAATCTGTTTTAGGATTTCAATCTAATTTTAACTTTAATTTAAGTGGTCACTTGTAAAAATCTCGGCCTATGTGCTCATACCCATTGGGGGGTACGTGGTGGGTACGTTTCGTACCCACCACGTACCCACCACGTCCCCCCAATGAACTTCCGCTCTCCTGGGCTCAAATTGTTTTTTTTTAAATCTGTTTTAGGATTTCAATTTAATTTTAACTTTAATTTAAGTGGTCACTTGTAAAAATCTCGGCCTATGTGCTCATACCCATTGGGGGGTACGTGGTGGGTACGTTTCGTACCCACCACGTACCCACCACGTCCCCCCCAATGAACTTCCGCTCTCCTGGGCTCAAATTGTTTTTTTTTAAATCTGTTTTAGGATTTCAATTTAATTTTAACTTTAATTTAAGTGGTCACTTGTAAAAATCTCGGCCTATGTGCTCATACCCATAGGGGGGTACGTGGTGGGTACGTTTCGTACCCACCACGTACCCACCACGTCCCCCCCCAATGAACTTCCGCTCTCCTGGGCTCAAATTGTTTTTTTTTAAATCTGTTTTAGGATTTGAATTTAATTTTAACTTTAATTTAAGTGGTCACTTGTAAAAATCTCGGCCTATGTGCTCATACCCATTGGGGGGTACGTGGTGGGTACGTTTCGTACCCACCACGTACCCACCACGTCCCCCCCAATGAACTTCCGCTCTCCTGGGCTCAAATTGTTTTTTTTTAAATCTGTTTTAGGATTTCAATTTAATTTTAACTTTAATTTAAGTGGTCACTTGTAAAAATCTCGGCCTATGTGCTCATACCCATTGGGGGGTACGTGGTGGGTACGTTTCGTACCCACCACGTACCCACCACGTCCCCCCCAATGAACTTCCGCTCTCCTGGGCTCAAATTGTTTTTTTTTTAAATCTGTTTTAGGATTTGAATTTAATTTTAACTTTAATTTAAGTGGTCACTTGTAAAAATCTCGGCCTATGTGCTCATACCCATTGGGGGGTACGTGGTGGGTACGTTTCGTACCCACCACGTCCCCCCAATGAACTTCCGCTCTCCTGGGCTCAAATTGTTTTTTTTTAAATCTGTTTTAGGATTTGAATTTAATTTTAACTTTAATTTAAGTGGTCACTTGTAAAAATCTCGGCCTATGTGCTCATACCCATGGGGGGGTACGTGGTGGGTACGTTTCGTACCCACCACGTACCCACCACGTCCCCCCAATGAACTTCCGCTCTCCTGGGCTCAAATTGTTTTTTTTTAAATCTGTTTTAGGATTTCAATTTAATTTTAACTTTAATTTAAGTGGTCACTTGTAAAAATCTCGGCCTATGTGCTCATACCCATTGGGGGGTACGTGGTGGGTACGTTTCGTACCCACCACGTCCCCCCAATGAACTTCCGCTCTCCTGGGCTCAAATTGTTTTTTTTTAAATCTGTTTTAGGATTTGAATTTAATTTTAACTTTAATTTAAGTGGTCACTTGTAAAAATCTCGGCCTATGTGCTCATACCCATGGGGGGGTACGTGGTGGGTACGTTTCGTACCCACCACGTACCCACCACGTCCCCCCAATGAACTTCCGCTCTCCTGGGCTCAAATTGTTTTTTTTTAAATCTGTTTTAGGATTTCAATTTAATTTTAACTTTAATTTAAGTGGTCACTTGTAAAAATCTCGGCCTATGTGCTCATACCCATTGGGGGGTACGTGGTGGGTACGTTTCGTACCCACCACGTACCCACCACGTCCCCCCAATGAACTTCCGCTCTCCTGGGCTCAAATTGTTTTTTTTAAATCTGTTTTAGGATTTGAATTTAATTTTAACTTTAATTTAAGTGGTCACTTGTAAAAATCTCGGCCTATGTGCTCATACCCATTGGGGGGTACGTGGTGGGTACGTTTCGTACCCACCACGTACCCACCACGTCCCCCCAATGAACTTCCGCTCTCCTGGGCTCAAATTGTTTTTTTTTAAATCTGTTTTAGGATTTGAATTTAATTTTAACTTTAATTTAAGTGGTCACTTGTAAAAATCTCGGCCTATGTGCTCATACCCATTGGGGGGTACGTGGTGGGTACGTTTCGTACCCACCACGTACCCACCACGTCCCCCCCAATGAACTTCCGCTCTCCTGGGCTCAAATTGTTTTTTTTTAAATCTGTTTTAGGATTTCAATTTAATTTTAACTTTAATTTAAGTGGTCACTTGTAAAAATCTCGGCCTATGTGCTCATACCCATAGGGGGGTACGTGGTGGGTACGTTTCGTACCCACCACGTACCCACCACGTCCCCCCCAATGAACTTCCGCTCTCCTGGGCTCAAATTGTTTTTTTTTAAATCTGTTTTAGGATTTGAATTTAATTTTAACTTTAATTTAAGTGGTCACTTGTAAAAATCTCGGCCTATGTGCTCATACCCATTGGGGGGTACGTGGTGGGTACGTTTCGTACCCACCACGTACCCACCACGTCCCCCCCCAATGAACTTCCGCTCTCCTGGGCTCAAATTGTTTTTTTTTAAATCTGTTTTAGGATTTCAATTTAATTTTAACTTTAATTTAAGTGGTCACTTGTAAAAATCTCGGCCTATGTGCTCATACCCATTGGGGGGTACGTGGTGGGTACGTTTCGTACCCACCACGTACCCACCACGTCCCCCCCCAATGAACTTCCGCTCTCCTGGGCTCAAATTGTTTTTTTTTAAATCTGTTTTAGGATTTCAATTTAATTTTAACTTTAATTTAAGTGGTCACTTGTAAAAATCTCGGCCTATGTGCTCATACCCATTGGGGGGTACGTGGTGGGTACGTTTCGTACCCACCACGTACCCACCACGTCCCCCCAATGAACTTCCGCTCTCCTGGGCTCAAATTGTTTTTTTTTAAATCTGTTTTAGGATTTCAATTTAATTTTAACTTTAATTTAAGTGGTCACTTGTAAAAATCTCGGCCTATGTGCTCATACCCATTGGGGGGTACGTGGTGGGTACGTTTCGTACCCACCACGTACCCACCACGTCCCCCCCAATGAACTTCCGCTCTCCTGGGCTCAAATTGTTTTTTTTTAAATCTGTTTTAGGATTTGAATTTAATTTTAACTTTAATTTAAGTGGTCACTTGTAAAAATCTCGGCCTATGTGCTCATACCCATTGGGGGGTACGTGGTGGGTACGTTTCGTACCCACCACGTACCCACCACGTCCCCCCAATGAACTTCCGCTCTCCTGGGCTCAAATTGTTTTTTTTTAAATCTGTTTTAGGATTTCAATTTAATTTTAACTTTAATTTAAGTGGTCACTTGTAAAAATCTCGGCCTATGTGCTGATACCCATTGGGGGGTACGTGGTGGGTACGTTTCGTACCCACCACGTACCCACCACGTCCCCCCCAATCAACTTCCGCTCTCCTGGGCTCAAATTGTTTTTTTTAAATCTGTTTTAGGATTTCAATTTAATTTTAACTTTAATTTAAGTGGTCACTTGTAAAAATCTCGGCCTATGTGCTCATACCCATTGGGGGGTACGTGGTGGGTACGTTTCGTACCCACCACGTACCCACCACGTCCCCCCAATGAACTTCCGCTCTCCTGGGCTCAAATTGTTTTTTTTTAAATCTGTTTCAGGATTTGAATTTAATTTTAACTTTAATTTAAGTGGTCACTTGTAAAAATCTCGGCCTATGTGCTCATACCCATTGGGGGGTACGTGGTGGGTACGTTTCGTACCCACCACGTACCCACCACGTCCCCCCCAATGAACTTCCGCTCTCCTGGGCTCAAATTGTTTTTTTTTAAATCTGTTTTAGGATTTGAATTTAATTTTAACTTTAATTTAAGTGGTCACTTGTAAAAATCTCGGCCTATGTGCTCATACCCATTGGGGGGTACGTGGTGGGTACGTTTCGTACCCACCACGTACCCACCACGTCCCCCCCAATGAACTTCCGCTCTCCTGGGCTCAAATTGTTTTTTTTTAAATCTGTTTTAGGATTTCAATTTAATTTTAACTTTAATTTAAGTGGTCACTTGTAAAAATCTCGGCCTATGTGCTCATACCCATTGGGGGGTACGTGGTGGGTACGTTTCGTACCCACCACGTACCCACCACGTCCCCCCCAATGAACTTCCGCTCTCCTGGGCTCAAATTGTTTTTTTTTAAATCTGTTTTAGGATTTCAATTTAATTTTAACTTTAATTTAAGTGGTCACTTGTAAAAATCTCGGCCTATGTGCTCATACCCATTGGGGGGTACGTGGTGGGTACGTTTCGTACCCACCACGTACCCACCACGTCCCCCCAATGAACTTCCGCTCTCCTGGGCTCAAATTGTTTTTTTTTAAATCTGTTTTAGGATTTCAATTTAATTTTAACTTTAATTTAAGTGGTCACTTGTAAAAATCTCGGCCTATGTGCTCATACCCATTGGGGGGTACGTGGTGGGTACGTTTCGTACCCACCACGTACCCACCACGTCCCCCCCAATGAACTTCCGCTCTCCTGGGCTCAAATTGTTTTTTTTTAAATCTGTTTTAGGATTTGAATTTAATTTTAACTTTAATTTAAGTGGTCACTTGTAAAAATCTCGGCCTATGTGCTCATACCCATTGGGGGGTACGTGGTGGGTACGTTTCGTACCCACCACGTACCCACCACGTCCCCCCAATGAACTTCCGCTCTCCTGGGCTCAAATTGTTTTTTTTTAAATCTGTTTTAGGATTTCAATTTAATTTTAACTTTAATTTAAGTGGTCACTTGTAAAAATCTCGGCCTATGTGCTCATACCCATTGGGGGGTACGTGGTGGGTACGTTTCGTACCCACCACGTACCCACCACGTCCCCCCCAATGAACTTCCGCTCTCCTGGGCTCAAATTGTTTTTTTTAAATCTGTTTTAGGATTTCAATTTAATTTTAACTTTAATTTAAGTGGTCACTTGTAAAAATCTCGGCCTATGTGCTCATACCCATTGGGGGGTACGTGGTGGGTACGTTTCGTACCCACCACGTACCCACCACGTCCCCCCCAATGAACTTCCGCTCTCCTGGGCTCAAATTGTTTTTTTTTAAATCTGTTTTAGGATTTCAATCTAATTTTAACTTTAATTTAAGTGGTCACTTGTAAAAATCTCGGCCTATGTGCTCATACCCATTGGGGGGTACGTGGTGGGTACGTTTCGTACCCACCACGTACCCACCACGTCACCCCCCAATGAACTTCCGCTCTCCTGGGCTCAAATTGTTTTTTTTTAAATCTGTTTTAGGATTTCAATTTAATTTTAACTTTAATTTAAGTGGTCACTTGTAAAAATCTCGGCCTATGTGCTCATACCCATTGGGGGGTACGTGGTGGGTACGTTTCGTACCCACCACGTACCCACCACGTCCCCCCAATGAACTTCCGCTCTCCTGGGCTCAAATTGTTTTTTTTTAAATCTGTTTTAGGATTTCAATTTAATTTTAACTTTAATTTAAGTGGTCACTTGTAAAAATCTCGGCCTATGTGCTCATACCCATTGGGGGGTACGTGGTGGGTACGTTTCGTACCCACCACGTACCCACCACGTCCCCCCCAATGAACTTCCGCTCTCCTGGGCTCAAATTGTTTTTTTTTAAATCTGTTTTAGGATTTGAATTTAATTTTAACTTTAATTTAAGTGGTCACTTGTAAAAATCTCGGCCTATGTGCTCATACCCATTGGGGGGTACGTGGTGGGTACGTTTCGTACCCACCACGTACCCACCACGTCCCCCCCAATGAACTTCCGCTCTCCTGGGCTCAAATTGTTTTTTTTTAAATCTGTTTTAGGATTTGAATTTAATTTTAACTTTAATTTAAGTGGTCACTTGTAAAAATCTCGGCCTATGTGCTCATACCCATTGGGGGGTACGTGGTGGGTACGTTTCGTACCCACCACGTACCCACCACGTCCCCCCAATGAACTTCCGCTCTCCTGGGCTCAAATTGTTTTTTTTTAAATCTGTTTTAGGATTTCAATTTAATTTTAACTTTAATTTAAGTGGTCACTTGTAAAAATCTCGGCCTATGTGCTCATACCCATTGGGGGGTACGTGGTGGGTACGTTTCGTACCCACCACGTACCCACCACGTCCCCCCCAATGAACTTCCGCTCTCCTGGGCTCAAATTGTTTTTTTTTAAATCTGTTTTAGGATTTCAATCTAATTTTAACTTTAATTTAAGTGGTCACTTGTAAAAATCTCGGCCTATGTGCTCATACCCATTGGGGGGTACGTGGTGGGTACGTTTCGTACCCACCACGTACCCACCACGTCACCCCCCAATGAACTTCCGCTCTCCTGGGCTCAAATTGTTTTTTTTTAAATCTGTTTTAGGATTTGAATTTAATTTTAACTTTAATTTAAGTGGTCACTTGTAAAAATCTCGGCCTATGTGCTCATACCCATTGGGGGGTACGTGGTGGGTACGTTTCGTACCCACCACGTACCCACCACGTCCCCCCAATGAACTTCCGCTCTCCTGGGCTCAAATTGTTTTTTTTTAAATCTGTTTTAGGATTTCAATTTAATTTTAACTTTAATTTAAGTGGTCACTTGTAAAAATCTCGGCCTATGTGCTCATACCCATTGGGGGGTACGTGGTGGGTACGTTTCGTACCCACCACGTACCCACCACGTCCCCCCCAATGAACTTCCGCTCTCCTGGGCTCAAATTGTTTTTTTTAAATCTGTTTTAGGATTTCAATTTAATTTTAACTTTAATTTAAGTGGTCACTTGTAAAAATCTCGGCCTATGTGCTCATACCCATTGGGGGGTACGTGGTGGGTACGTTTCGTACCCACCACGTACCCACCACGTCCCCCCAATGAACTTCCGCTCTCCTGGGCTCAAATTGTTTTTTTTTAAATCTGTTTTAGGATTTGAATTAAATTTTAACTTTAATTTAAGTGGTCACTTGTAAAAATCTCGGCCTATGTGCTCATACCCATTGGGGGGTACGTGGTGGGTACGTTTCGTACCCACCACGTACCCACCACGTCCCCCCCAATGAACTTCCGCTCTCCTGGGCTCAAATTGTTTTTTTTAAATCTGTTTTAGGATTTCAATTTAATTTTAACTTTAATTTAAGTGGTCACTTGTAAAAATCTCGGCCTATGTGCTCATACCCATTGGGGGGTACGTGGTGGGTACGTTTCGTACCCACCACGTACCCACCACGTCCCCCCCAATGAACTTCCGCTCTCCTGGGCTCAAATTGTTTTTTTTAAATTTGTTTTAGGATTTCAATTTAATTTTAACTTTAATTTAAGTGGTCACTTGTAAAAATCTCGGCCTATGTGCTCATACCCATTGGGGGGTACGTGGTGGGTACGTTTCGTACCCACCACGTACCCACCACGTACCCACCACGTCCCCCCCAATGAACTTCCGCTCTCCTGGGCTCAAATTGTTTTTTTTTAAATCTGTTTTAGGATTTGAATTTAATTTTAACTTTAATTTAAGTGGTCACTTGTAAAAATCTCGGCCTATGTGCTCATACACATTGGGGGGTACGTGGTGGGTACGTTTCGTACCCACCACGTACCCACCACGTCCCCCCCAATGAACTTCCGCTCTCCTGGGCTCAAATTGTTTTTTTTAAAATCTGTTTTAGGATTTGAATTTAATTTTAACTTTAATTTAAGTGGTCACTTGTAAAAATCTCGGCCTATGTGCTCATACCCATTGGGGGGTACGTGGTGGGTACGTTTCGTACCCACCACGTACCCACCACGTCCCCCCAATGAACTTCCACTCTCCTGGGCTCAAATTGTTTTTTTTTAAATCTTTTTTAGGATTTGAATTTAATTTTAACTTTAATTTAAGTGGTCACTTGTAAAAATCTCGGCCTATGTGCTCATACCCATTGGGGGGTACGTGGTGGGTACGTTTCGTACCCACCACGTACCCACCACGTCCCCCCCAATGAACTTCCGCTCTCCTGGGCTCAAATTGTTTTTTTTTTAAATCTGTTTTAGGATTTGAATTTAATTTTAACTTTAATTTAAGTGGTCACTTGTAAAAATCTCGGCCTATGTGCTCATACCCATTGGGGGGTACGTGGTGGGTACGTTTCGTACCCACCACGTACCCACCACGTCCCCCCAATGAACTTCCGCTCTCCTGGGCTCAAATTGTTTTTTTTTAAATCTGTTTTAGGATTTCAATTTAATTTTAACTTTAATTTAAGTGGTCACTTGTAAAAATCTCGGCCTATGTGCTCATACCCATTGGGGGGTACGTGGTGGGTATGTTTCGTACCCACCACGTACCCACCACGTCCCCCCCCAATGAACTTCCGCTCTCCTGGGCTCAAATTGTTTTTTTTTAAATCTGTTTTAGGATTTGAATTTAATTTTAACTTTAATTTAAGTGGTCACTTGTAAAAATCTCGGCCTATGTGCTCATACCCATTGGGGGGTACGTGGTGGGTACGTTTCGTACCCACCACGTACCCACCACGTCCCCCCCAATGAACTTCCGCTCTCCTGGGCTCAAATTGTTTTTTTTAAATTTGTTTTAGGATTTCAATTTAATTTTAACTTTAATTTAAGTGGTCACTTGTAAAAATCTCGGCCTATGTGCTCATACCCATTGGGGGGTACGTGGTGGGTACGTTTCGTACCCACCACGTACCCACCACGTCCCCCCAATGAACTTCCGCTCTAATGGGCTCAAATTGTTTTTTTTTAAATCTGTTTTAGGATTTGAATTTAATTTTAACTTTAATTTAAGTGGTCACTTGTAAAAATCTCGGCCTATGTGCTCATACCCATTGGGGGGTACGTGGTGGGTACGTTTCGTACCCACCACGTACCCACCACGTCCCCCCAATGAACTTCCGCTCTCCTGGGCTCAAATTGTTTTTTTTTTTAAATCTGTTTTAGGATTTCAATTTAATTTTAACTTTAATTTAAGTGGTCACTTGTAAAAATCTCGGCCTATGTGCTCATACCCATTGGGGGGTACGTGGTGGGTACGTTTCGTACCCACCACGTACCCACCACGTCCCCCCCCAATGAACTTCCGCTCTCCTGGGCTCAAATTGTTTTTTTTTAAATCTGTTTTAGGATTTCAATTTAATTTTAACTTTAATTTAAGTGGTCACTTGTAAAAATCTCGGCCTATGTGCTCATACCCATTGGGGGGTACGTGGTGGGTACGTTTCGTACCCACCACGTACCCACCACGTCCCCCCCAATGAACTTCCGCTCTCCTGGGCTCAAATTGTTTTTTTTAAATCTGTTTTAGGATTTCAATTTAATTTTAACTTTAATTTAAGTGGTCACTTGTAAAAATCTCGGCCTATGTGCTCATACCCATTGGGGGGTACGTGGTGGGTACGTTTCGTACCCACCACGTACCCACCACGTCCCCCCAATGAACTTCCGCTCTCCTGGGCTCAAATTGTTTTTTTTTAAATCTGTTTTAGGATTTGAATTTAATTTTAACTTTAATTTAAGTGGTCACTTGTAAAAATCTCGGCCTATGTGCTCATACCCATTGGGGGGTACGTGGTGGGTACGTTTCGTACCCACCACGTACCCACCACGTCCCCCCAATGAACTTCCGCTCTCCTGGGCTCAAATTGTTTTTTTTTTAAATCTGTTTTAGGATTTCAATTTAATTTTAACTTTAATTTAAGTGGTCACTTGTAAAAATCTCGGCCTATGTGCTCATACCCATTGGGGGGTACGTGGTGGGTACGTTTCGTACCCACCACGTACCCACCACGTCCCCCCCCAATGAACTTCCGCTCTCCTGGGCTCAAATTGTTTTTTTTTAAATCTGTTTTAGGATTTCAATTTAATTTTAACTTTAATTTAAGTGGTCACTTGTAAAAATCTCGGCCTATGTGCTCATACCCATTGGGGGGTACGTGGTGGGTACGTTTCGTACCCACCACGTACCCACCACGTCCCCCCAATGAACTTCCGCTCTCCTGGGCTCAAATTGTTTTTTTTTAAATCTGTTTTAGGATTTGAATTTAATTTTAACTTTAATTTAAGTGGTCACTTGTAAAAATCTCGGCCTATGTGCTCATACCCATTGGGGGGTACGTGGTGGGTACGTTTCGTACCCACCACGTACCCACCACGTCCCCCCAATGAACTTCCGCTCTCCTGGGCTCAAATTGTTTTTTTTTAAATCTGTTTTAGGATTTGAATTTAATTTTAACTTTAATTTAAGTGGTCACTTGTAAAAATCTCGGCCTATGTGCTCATACCCATTGGGGGGTACGTGGTGGGTACGTTTCGTACCCACCACGTACCCACCACGTCCCCCCCAATGAACTTCCGCTCTCCTGGGCTCAAATTGTTTTTTTTTAAATCTGTTTTAGGATTTGAATTTAATTTTAACTTTAATTTAAGTGGTCACTTGTAAAAATCTCGGCCTATGTGCTCATACCCATTGGGGGGTACGTGGTGGGTACGTTTCGTACCCACCACGTACCCACCACGTCCCCCCCAATGAACTTCCGCTCTCCTGGGCTCAAATTGTTTTTTTTAAATCTGTTTTAGGATTTCAATTTAATTTTAACTTTAATTTAAGTGGTCACTTGTAAAAATCTCGGCCTATGTGCTCATACCCATTGGGGGGTACATGGTGGGTACGTTTCGTACCCACCACGTACCCACCACGTCCCCCCAATGAACTTCCGCTCTCCTGGGCTCAAATTGTTTTTTTTTAAATCTGTTTTAGGATTTGAATTTAATTTTAACTTTAATTTAAGTGGTCACTTGTAAAAATCTCGGCCTATGTGCTCATACCCATTGGGGGGTACGTGGTGGGTACGTTTCGTACCCACCACGTACCCACCACGTCCCCCCAATGAACTTCCGCTCTCCTGGGCTCAAATTGTTTTTTTTTAAATCTGTTTTAGGATTTCAATTTAATTTTAACTTTAATTTAAGTGGTCACTTGTAAAAATCTCGGCCTATGTGCTCATACCCATTGGGGGGTACGTGGTGGGTACGTTTCGTACCCACCACGTACCCACCACGTCCCCCCCAATGAACTTCCGCTCTCCTGGGCTCAAATTGTTTTTTTTAAATCTGTTTTAGGATTTCAATTTAATTTTAACTTTAATTTAAGTGGTCACTTGTAAAAATCTCGGCCTATGTGCTCATACCCATTGGGGGGTACGTGGTGGGTACGTTTCGTACCCACCACGTACCCACCACGTCCCCCCAATGAACTTCCGCTCTCCTGGGCTCAAATTGTTTTTTTTTAAATCTGTTTTAGGATTTGAATTTAATTTTAACTTTAATTTAAGTGGTCACTTGTAAAAATCTCGGCCTATGTGCTCATACCCATTGGGGGGTACGTGGTGGGTACGTTTCGTACCCACCACGTACCCACCACGTCCCCCCAATGAACTTCCGCTCTCCTGGGCTCAAATTGTTTTTTTTTAAATCTGTTTTAGGATTTGAATTTAATTTTAACTTTAATTTAAGTGGTCACTTGTAAAAATCTCGGCCTATGTGCTCATACCCATTGGGGGGTACGTGGTGGGTACGTTTCGTACCCACCACGTACCCACCACGTCCCTCCCCAATGAACTTCCGCTCTCCTGGGCTCAAATTGTTTTTTTTTAAATCTGTTTTAGGATTTCAATTTAATTTTAACTTTAATTTAAGTGGTCACTTGTAAAAATCTCGGCCTATGTGCTCATACCCATTGGGGGGTACGTGGTGGGTACGTTTCGTACCCACCATGTACCCACCACGTCCCCCCCCAATGAACTTCCGCTCTCCTGGGCTCAAATTGTTTTTTTTTAAATCTGTTTTAGGATTTCAATTTAATTTTAACTTTAATTTAAGTGGTCACTTGTAAAAATCTCGGCCTATGTGCTCATACCCATTGGGGGGTACGTGGTGGGTACGTTTCGTACCCACCACGTACCCACCACGTCACCCCCCCCAATGAACTTCCGCTCTCCTGGGCTCAAATTGTTTTTTTTTAAATCTGTTTTAGGATTTGAATTTAATTTTAACTTTAATTTAAGTGGTCACTTGTAAAAATCTCGGCCTATGTGCTCATACCCATTGGGGGGTACGTGGTGGGTACGTTTCGTACCCACCACGTACCCACCACGTCCCCCCCAATGAACTTCCGCTCTCCTGGGCTCAAATTGTTTTTTTTTAAATCTGTTTTAGGATTTCAATTTAATTTTAACTTTAATTTAAGTGGTCACTTGTAAAAATCTCGGCCTATGTGCTCATACCCATTGGGGGGTACGTGGTGGGTACGTTTCGTACCCACCACGTACCCACCACGTCACCCCCCCCAATGAACTTCCGCTCTCCTGGGCTCAAATTGTTTTTTTTTAAATCTGTTTCAGGATTTGAATTTAATTTTAACTTTAATTTAAGTGGTCACTTGTAAAAATCTCGGCCTATGTGCTCATACCCATTGGGGGGTACGTGGTGGGTACGTTTCGTACCCACCACGTACCCACCACGTCCCCCCCAATGAACTTCCGCTCTCCTGGGCTCAAATTGTTTTTTTTAAATCTGTTTTAGGATTTCAATTTAATTTTAACTTTAATTTAAGTGGTCACTTGTAAAAATCTCGGCCTATGTGCTCATACCCATTGGGGGGTACGTGGTGGGTACGTTTCGTACCCACCACGTACCCACCACGTCCCCCCAATGAACTTCCGCTCTCCTGGGCTCAAATTGTTTTTTTTTAAATCTGTTTTAGGATTTCAATTTAATTTTAACTTTAATTTAAGTGGTCACTTGTAAAAATCTCGGCCTATGTGCTCATACCCATTGGGAAGTACGTGGTGGGTACGTTTCGTACCCACCACGTACCCACCACGTCACCCCCCCCAATGAACTTCCGCTCTCCTGGGCTCAAATTGTTTTTTTTTAAATCTGTTTCAGGATTTGAATTTAATTTTAACTTTAATTTAAGTGGTCACTTGTAAAAATCTCGGCCTATGTGCTCATACCCATTGGGGGGTACGTGGTGGGTACGTTTCGTACCCACCACGTACCCACCACGTCCCCCCCAATGAACTTCCGCTCTCCTGGGCTCAAATTGTTTTTTTTAAATCTGTTTTAGGATTTCAATTTAATTTTAACTTTAATTTAAGTGGACACTTGTAAAAATCTCGGCCTATGTGCTCATACCCATTGGGGGGTACGTGGTGGGTACGTTTCGTACCCACCACGTACCCACCACGTCCCCCCAATGAACTTCCGCTCTCCTGGGCTCAAATTGTTTTTTTTTAAATCTGTTTTAGGATTTGAATTTAATTTTAACTTTAATTTAAGTGGTCACTTGTAAAAATCTCGGCCTATGTGCTCATACCCATTGGGGGGTACGTGGTGGGTACGTTTCGTACCCACCACGTACCCACCACGTCCCCCCCAATGAACTTCCGCTCTCCTGGGCTCAAATTGTTTTTTTTAAATCTGTTTTAGGATTTCAATTTAATTTTAACTTTAATTTAAGTGGTCACTTGTAAAAATCTCGGCCTATGTGCTCATACCCATTGGGGGGTAACGACTCGCATTTCCGGGGTAGGCTCATCGGGTGCCGGGATCCGTTACAAAACATTTCTTTGATATTGGGACTTCATTTTATTCTCTAAATATAACATTATCTACTTTAAACCAACGTTTCACTAATTCCTGCTTACTTTGTCTCTCGGCTTCGCTCCTGGTTTCCTTGCTCTTACGTCTACGACTTCATCACTCTCCCTTGCGTTGACTCACGTTGGCTATGTCACCTCGGCGTAGTCTCCACTTGGCCTCCTGCGTTATTCTGCGCTGTTGCGTTAGCTTGCGTTGACTGCGTTTGCTCTGACGTCGTCTCTTCACTTTGCGCTGCTGCGTTGGCTTACGCTGACTGCGTGGGCTTGTGCTGACTGCGTTGCTTCGGCGTCGTCTCCTCTTGGCCTCCTGCGTTATTCTGCGCTGTTGCGTTAGCTTGCGTTGACTGCGTTTGCTCTGACGTCGTCTCTTCACTTTGCGCTGCTGCGTTGGCTTACGCTGACTGCGTTGGCTTACGCCGATTGCGTTGACTTGCGCTGACTGTACGGTTCTGCGCTGTTGCGTTAGCTTGCGTTGACTGTGATGTTGTCTTCTCTCGGCTTCCTTCTACTGCTATGCTCTATTTGCGTCGTATTCTCTTGCTGTGTCGTCGTCTCTTGGTTTCCTGTCGCTACTGCGTCCTGCTGCGTCGTCGTCTCTTGGTTTTCTGCTGCTACTATGTTCTACTTGCGTCGTCGTCTCTTGCTGCGTCGTCGTCTCTTGGCTTCCTGCACTACTGCGTCCTGCTGTGTCGTCGTCTCTTGGCTTTCTGCTGCCACTGCGTCCTGCTGCGTTGGCGGCTATCTTCTTCGGCGTCGTATTCTTGCGGCTTCTTGTGGTAGTTACGTCACATTGCGTTGGTCTGCGCTGGCTACGTTACTTTGCGCCGTTACTTCGTCTTCGTCCTCACTTGCTCAGTTCTTCGTTCGGTTCAGGCTTGTTCATTGATGGAAGTACAACTCCACAAGAGCAATATCACAAGTTGAACCGATCGAGCTCGGTTTCCCAATAATGTTTAGGAGAAAGGAAGTACAACTCCACTATCCCAGTCACAAACATGGGTACCGCCGACTGGCCTGCTCAGTTCTTCGTTCGACCCTGGCTTGTTTATTGATGGAAGTACAACTCCACAAGAGCAATAACCCAAGTTGGATCGATCGAGCTCAGTTTCTCAAAGTTGTTAGAAGAAAGGAAGTACAACTCCACTATCTTGTCACAGTATGAGCACTGCCGACTGACTTGCCTTCTGGCTGATTCGTTCTTGTATATATTCAGTGAAGAACATTTCTTATCCGTGAATTATGTTATAGACTAAATTTGTATGGGGAAATTTTGCCTTTTTATAATTCGCGGCCGGTGTATGCTTATCTCGGTATATAGCCCCGCTGGGATTTGGTATACTTGTCGGCGGGTTTTCTGTCGCATCGCGTCGCCTGGGACGCTTGTGTGACCCCGCTGACCTTTTTCCAGGTAAATCCCTAATTTTTGGTGCTGTGTTTCAGCTTTGTTTGTGTTTTATGTCCTTTGTTTTAATGTATTTCGGGTTCTATGTTCTCTGTTACGTGTTTTTTATGTAACCCCGAGTCTTTTAATTTGTGTACCTAATCCTATGTTCTTGGCAATTCATGATGTTCCGTAATCCTAAGTTATACTTCATGTACTTAATCCTATGTTGTTGGCAATTCATGATGTTCCGTAATCCTAAGTTATACTTCATGTACTTAATCCTATGTTGTTTAATTCGTGATGTTTTGTAAACCTACGTTTGTGCTTCATGCACTTAATCCTATGTTGTTTAATTCGTGATGATCCGTAATCTTAAGTTTACTTCCTGTACTTAATCCTATGTGGTGTGGGTGGAAATTTCCGGAAAGTTTCCGTCCTTACACTTCCTCCTTTCCTTGATGAAGAGGCCTTATTGTGCAGGTGTATCCTCCTTGTCGACCAAATCGGACATCATACTCCTGCCCGCCGATCCGCCTGATCCACTTCTTTCGGTTTCCTGGTTTTCCGGCTTTCCGTTTGGCGAGTGTTTCTTGGATGGCCGACATTAGCTCTGGGGGAATCGTCTGAGAAGCCTCATTGCTGTCGTTGCTACTACTGCTGCTGTTGTGGCTGTTGCGACTGCTGTGGCTGCTTCTGCTGCTACTGCTGCTGCTGGAGTCGCTGCTGCTGCTGTCGCTGCTACTACTGTCGTTATCTGGATCCGATTTCTGGCCGCAGATCTCTCGGGCTATTTTCTGGCGCCAGGCCGGCATGTCGGCTTCGGAAAAGGTCATTGTTTTACCTCGGGAGCGGTGCTCTGCAAACGCACAACAAAATACTCCGCAGTCGTAAGAATTGGTTTGTTGTGGTCCTCTTGCTAATGTGGTCTTAAAAACTCCAGTCCCTTGGCCCGCGACATCACTGAGGTACTGTGCTAGTTTTCCAATTTCCGCCGGGATGCCACCACCCCTGGGGTCGTAATATTCCACAGTCGATGAGTTTAGGTGGGCGACGACCAGACACCAGTGGTCTCCATGCATATGTAGTGGGATTAATATGATTCCACCGCCCTGATAATCGGGCTGCTTCCAGCGTCGGACCCCCTCGGCTCCTCTTTTTACCAAGCACGGTAAAAAAAACGTGTTTAGCACCGCGACGCTTGATCCACTCGGTCGTCCTTTATTGTGTTGGGCTAAGAGCTCCATGAAGGCGTTCATCACATTGTCGTTTAGCCATTGGTTAGCAAGTAGCGTGGAGAGGTCCCGTCTGGACACTTGTAGTCTCCCTACAATGGCCACCACGTCGTCCTGATTCTCACCGACCCGGGGCTTCTTGACTGGTGGTGATCTTGACGTTGTCACCATTCGTTTTAAAGTCACCTCGTCTTTTGCTGAGTTGGCCATTTTATTTTTCGTATACTTATCGCACTGAATACACTGTCTGAAGTTTAATTTATACTGTGCCGAACTTGGTTGCTGTCGACCCTTTTATAGCACTAATGGTGGTCCCGTTAGGTCCTTTTTACTGTTATAAGTATGTATTCTCTCTTTTTTTTTTTTGCCTAACGGTGTATCTTGCGTGAATATTTCGTATCTCCGTTAGTTACTCGCTTCGTCCGCGGTGTGGTAAGCCTTTATTTCGCTGAGATGCGCGGTTCGGTTGTGGGACTCGCCATCCATCCGGAGTTTCACAATTACTGGTGACACAAAATTTTCAATTCGGTATGGTCCATCGAATTTTGGGGCTAGTTTTGTTGTGAAGCCGTCCACGGCCTTCGAGACGGGGTGTTGTCTCACCATGACCAGCTGCCCAATGGAGGGGGACCATTGTCGACGCCTCAAGTTGTAATGCCGCCCTTGATCTTGTGCTGCTCTTTCTAAGTTTCGTCTAACGATCAGAAAGGCTTCCCGTAATCTCGTGGCTTTCTCAGCAGGTGTTTGTGGTACTATGCCTGTCCCGAAGGTCTGTTCGTCGTATAGCGTTTGAGGGAGGCGTAATTCTCGTCCCTGGGTTAGGAACGCGGGGCTGTATCCGGTAGACTCTGAGACAGCTGAATTTATTGCTAATGTAATCTCCGGCAATAATTCATCCCACTCCCGCTGATTGTCGCCGGTCAATTGTGCCATGATCGTCTTTATGGTTCGATTGGCTCGTTCCGTTGGGTTTTCTTGGGGAGTGTATGGGGCTGTGAATTGGTGTTTCACCCCCATCTCCTGTAGGAACTTCTGGAATGCCCTGCTGGTGAACTGAGTCCCGTTGTCGGTAACTAGTATCTTCGGGACTCCGAATTTGGCTAGGATGCGTTCTCGAAAAGCCCTTTTCAGTCCCTCGCTGGTCGCTTTCCGTAGTGGGATTATTTCCGTCCATTTCGTAAACTTGTCGAAGAACACCAATATCATAGTGTGTCCATGTTTCGAGCGAGGTAGTGGTCCCATGAAGTCTGCGCATAGGATTGTCCAAGGCTCTTCCGCGATCTGGGTGAGCATCTTCCCCGCGGGTTTCTGTTGACTCTGCTTATATTTCTGACATGACTCGCACGATCGTACATACCGACTGGTCTCCCTGAACATCCCGGGCCAGTAATATCGGTTAGCGATCCGGCCGATTGTTTTCCGGATGCCGAGATGACCGGCGCAGGGATGGTCGTGATTTTCCTTCAATATTCTGTCGCGCAGTGGTGTAGGAACGCACAGTTTCCACGGTGCGCAGTCCTCGTCGTTTGACTGATGTGGAATGTGACGATACATCCTTCCGTCCTCGATGACGTAGTCGGGGTATTTGTCCGGATTTTCTTTCACCTCCGATAACCTTTTCCTTAGCCATTTGCAGTTTGGTTCGTTTGTCTCCTCGATAGTAATCGTGTAGAGGTTGTCCGTTGGCTGTCTTGAGAGAGCATCGGCGACTACGTTTAGTTTGCCTCGTCGATACTGGATATCAAAGGTATATTGCTGCAACTCCAATGCCCATCTCGCGATTCGTCCTGTGGGGCTGTTGATTGAATTCAGCCATTTAAGTGCCATATGATCAGTAATGACTGTGAATTGATATCCTTCTAGGTAAGGGCGCATTTTCCGGATTCCCCAGATAATGGCCAGGCACTCTTTCTCTGTCGACGAATAGTTGCGTTCGGCTGGGTTCAGGTGACGACTGGCATAAGCTATCACGTGTTCCTTGCTATTGGTTTCCTGAGTTAGTACCGCGCCCAACCCGTAGTCGCTGGCGTCCGTTTGTAGCGTGAACTTTTGCTCGAAGTCTGGGCAAGCTAGCACCGGGGCGTCACAGAGTTTCTGTTTGAGGGTGTCAAAGGCGTTTTGTTGTTCCATTTGCCACTTCCAATGTTTTCCCTTTTTCAGCAGTGTGGTGAGTGGGTACACCAGCGTAGCAAATTCGGGCACAAAACGTCGGTACCAGGATGCGACTCCTAAACTGCTTCGTAGTTCTCGGATGTTAGTCGGTGGTTGCAATGCTTTGATCGCGGCTATTTTATCTGGGTCAGTATGAATTCCTTGTTCGCTCACGACGTGTCCAAGGTACTTCGTTTCCTTCTTAAAAAACCGGCATTTGTCCACGTTGATCTTTAGATTAGCCGCTCGCAGTCGTCGGAATACTTCCCGTAGGTTACTCATGTGTTCTTCGAAGGAAGCTCCCGTGACGATGATATCATCTAGGTATGCAAACGCATACGGTTCCATCTCCGGACCAATTACTTGGTCCAAAGCCCGCTGGAAGGTTGCTGGGGCCGAGTGTAAGCCAAACGGCATGACTCGCCAGTGAAATAGTCCGCGGCCGGGTACGGTAAACGCCGTATATTGCTTGCTATTCTCGTCCATGGGGATTTGCCAGTATCCATTCTTTAGGTCTAAGCTGCTGATGTACTTAGCGTTGCGTAGCCGGTCTAGGATGTACTGGATCCTTGGTAGTGGGTATGCGTCTGGTACGGAGCGAGCATTGAGCTGTCGAAAATCGAGGCAGAGTCTCCAACTGCCGTTTTTCTTTTGCACCAGGACTACTGAAGAACTATAAGGGCTGTGCGAAGGCTCTATGCATCCCTTGCTTAACAAGTCGTCTACTTCTGTGTTAATGATAGCCTGGGTGACGGGGTTGCTAGAAGTGTACCGGTGTTTGAAGGGTCGATCATCCCGCATTACGATCTTGTGGTTGGTGATATCTGTGACTCCACTAAGTTGTTCGAAAGCAGTTAATTCTTGGCTCAGAAATGCGTTAATGCCTTCCAGTTGGTCTGTCACCTCGTCCTGTATCACGGTGCAAGTGCTAATGTTACTTGACTTGGGGGCGACGTCCTTGTTTTGTAGTCTGACGGTTTGGCCTCCACAGCTGAGTGTTGTCCCGATGCGATGCAGAAAGTCCATTCCCAGTATTATGTCCTCGATGATTCCAGGAAGAATCAGCAAGGGTAGGCTACACTGGCTCTGGCCTAGTCTGATGTTTGTAAAAAGGGCTTTAGCCACTTCTCGTTTCGAACCATCTGCCATTTTGACGGTTACCTCTTGGTTGATGATTCGTCCGGCGGCTTGAAATTTGTTGGCGAGGGATTCGCTAATGAAGCTTTTTGTTGCGCCTGTGTCTATGGTAGATTTTAGGATCTCTTTGCCGAGGGTAATAGTGGCGAAGAGGTGATTGTCTTCTTGGTAGAGAAGACTTACTGCTGGCGAGGCTCGACTGACTGTTGCACCGGCTTTCCTCGCGTTTGGCCGGCTTCCCGCTCGTTTCCCGACCGGCGTCTGCAACAATTAATCGTCCGGGTGTTACGGCGACCACAATCCCAGCAGAAATATACTTGTGGGTTTTGGCAGAATCGTGTCCAGTGACCATCTTGGCCACAATTCCGACACGCGGTTCTGGTGTTGATTGGGGACTCTATGGTTTGTGCCACGGCACATCGTCGTTCTTCTTTGGCCTTTATTGTCCGCTGGTTGGATTCCTTTTCACCTTGGATACTTTCAAAGTCGTCGGCTAGTGTGATTAGTTCCTCCAACGTAACGAAATCTCTTCGTCGAATGTAGAGCTGATACTTGGTTTGGCAGTTCCGGAAAATCCGCTCAAGTTGTTGCTCCTCTGAGTAGTCCGCTAGGCGCATCAGGTTTTGCAAACCCAAGACGTAGTCCTTAAAGGTTTCTCCCGGTTGTTGTTGCTTCTGCCTAATCTTGTCGTCCAAATTCTCCAGGTATCGAGCTGGGAGGAAGAATTTCAGGAAGTCCTCCTTAAATTCGACCCATCGCCTCCATGTACGGTGGTTATTACGGAACCAAATTAAAGCCCTATCACGAAGGAGCTCTGGCATTGTTCTTGGTAAGGAGTCCTTCGGGATATCGTATACAGCGGCTAACTCCTCAACACGTTCGAGGAAGCTCAGGGGCTCTTTCCCACCGTCGTACTTGACTGACCATTTTCGGATCTGGTCGGCAATCGCGGCGTACGTCATGGGGGTGCCCTGGTTTGATTGGGGGATGATTGGAATTGTATCTTCGCGGTGAATCATGGCCGTTGTGTGGGGCCCTTCCCTAGCAGTCCCCCGATCCTGTTGTTCTGAGGGTATTTCCTCGGGTTTTCCTAGTAGCTTTGGCGGTACGGCTGACATGGTATCCTTCGTATGCTTGGCCTCTAATTCCACAAGTCTGGGTTCGTGTTCGCTGTATCCTGTTTCCCTGATCCAGGCGACGAATTGTTTTCTGATGTCGTCGACGGTGCCGATGCCGTCGAAGCCGAATTCTTCCGCGTAAATGAGGAGTTCGTCCTTGCGCAAACTGTAGATCCAGTTGGTTTTAACCATGATGCTCGGTTTTCCTGACTCTTTTGGTCACTTTTCTGCACTGACTTGTCACTCACTGTCTGTTCGCGGCAATATTCTTAGTTGTTTCACTGTCTAATTCGCCGTTCACTTCACTGCTTCACACTGCTATCTGTTAATTGTTTTACTATGTGTTCGCGGGATGATATTTCACTGTTTGTTTGCTCACTGTGTTTTTCAATGTTCGTATATTTACTGTTTATTACTTCACTGCCAGTTTTCCTTGTTTTTAATGGTCATCGTCTGTTTACTAGTTATTCACTGTTTATGCACTATTAGTTCACTGCCAGTTTAATGGTTATCGTCTGTTCACTGTCACTTCACTGTTTATGCACTATTCGTTCACTGCCAGTTTGATGGTTATCGTCTGTTCACTGTCACTTCACTATTCGTTCACTGCCAGTTTTCCTTGTCCTTTATTTTGAGAAGTCCCTGCTCGGGCGCCATTGTAACGACTCGCATTTCCGGGGTAGGCTCATCGGGTGCCGGGATCCGTTACAAAACATTTCTTTGATATTGGGACTTCATTTTATTCTCTAAATATAACATTATCTACTTTAAACCAACGTTTCACTAATTCCTGCTTACTTTGTCTCTCGGCTTCGCTCCTGGTTTCCTTGCTCTTACGTCTACGACTTCATCACTCTCCCTTGCGTTGACTCACGTTGGCTATGTCACCTCGGCGTAGTCTCCACTTGGCCTCCTGCGTTATTCTGCGCTGTTGCGTTAGCTTGCGTTGACTGCGTTTGCTCTGACGTCGTCTCTTCACTTTGCGCTGCTGCGTTGGCTTACGCTGACTGCGTGGGCTTGTGCTGACTGCGTTGCTTCGGCGTCGTCTCCTCTTGGCCTCCTGCGTTATTCTGCGCTGTTGCGTTAGCTTGCGTTGACTGCGTTTGCTCTGACGTCGTCTCTTCACTTTGCGCTGCTGCGTTGGCTTACGCTGACTGCGTTGGCTTACGCCGATTGCGTTGACTTGCGCTGACTGTACGGTTCTGCGCTGTTGCGTTAGCTTGCGTTGACTGTGATGTTGTCTTCTCTCGGCTTCCTTCTACTGCTATGCTCTATTTGCGTCGTATTCTCTTGCTGTGTCGTCGTCTCTTGGTTTCCTGTCGCTACTGCGTCCTGCTGCGTCGTCGTCTCTTGGTTTTCTGCTGCTACTATGTTCTACTTGCGTCGTCGTCTCTTGCTGCGTCGTCGTCTCTTGGCTTCCTGCACTACTGCGTCCTGCTGTGTCGTCGTCTCTTGGCTTTCTGCTGCCACTGCGTCCTGCTGCGTTGGCGGCTATCTTCTTCGGCGTCGTATTCTTGCGGCTTCTTGTGGTAGTTACGTCACATTGCGTTGGTCTGCGCTGGCTACGTTACTTTGCGCCGTTACTTCGTCTTCGTCCTCACTTGCTCAGTTCTTCGTTCGGTTCAGGCTTGTTCATTGATGGAAGTACAACTCCACAAGAGCAATATCACAAGTTGAACCGATCGAGCTCGGTTTCCCAATAATGTTTAGGAGAAAGGAAGTACAACTCCACTATCCCAGTCACAAACATGGGTACCGCCGACTGGCCTGCTCAGTTCTTCGTTCGACCCTGGCTTGTTTATTGATGGAAGTACAACTCCACAAGAGCAATAACCCAAGTTGGATCGATCGAGCTCAGTTTCTCAAAGTTGTTAGAAGAAAGGAAGTACAACTCCACTATCTTGTCACAGTATGAGCACTGCCGACTGACTTGCCTTCTGGCTGATTCGTTCTTGTATATATTCAGTGAAGAACATTTCTTATCCGTGAATTATGTTATAGACTAAATTTGTATGGGGAAATTTTGCCTTTTTATAATTCGCGGCCGGTGTATGCTTATCTCGGTATATAGCCCCGCTGGGATTTGGTATACTTGTCGGCGGGTTTTCTGTCGCATCGCGTCGCCTGGGACGCTTGTGTGACCCCGCTGACCTTTTTCCAGGTAAATCCCTAATTTTTGGTGCTGTGTTTCAGCTTTGTTTGTGTTTTATGTCCTTTGTTTTAATGTATTTCGGGTTCTATGTTCTCTGTTACGTGTTTTTTATGTAACCCCGAGTCTTTTAATTTGTGTACCTAATCCTATGTTCTTGGCAATTCATGATGTTCCGTAATCCTAAGTTATACTTCATGTACTTAATCCTATGTTGTTGGCAATTCATGATGTTCCGTAATCCTAAGTTATACTTCATGTACTTAATCCTATGTTGTTTAATTCGTGATGTTTTGTAAACCTACGTTTGTGCTTCATGCACTTAATCCTATGTTGTTTAATTCGTGATGATCCGTAATCTTAAGTTTACTTCCTGTACTTAATCCTATGTGGTGTGGGTGGAAATTTCCGGAAAGTTTCCGTCCTTACAGGGTACGTGGTGGGTACGTTTCGTACCCACCACGTACCCACCACGTCCCCCCAATGAACTTCCGCTCTCCTGGGCTCAAATTGTTTTTTTTTAAATCTGTTTTAGGATTTGAATTTAATTTTAACTTTAATTTAAGTGGTCACTTGTAAAAATCTCGGCCTATGTGCTCATACCCATTGGGGGGTACGTGGTGGGTACGTTTCGTACCCACCACGTACCCACCACGTCCCCCCAATGAACTTCCGCTCTCCTGGGCTCAAATTGTTTTTTTTTAAATCTGTTTTAGGATTTGAATTTAATTTTAACTTTAATTTAAGTGGTCACTTGTAAAAATCTCGGCCTATGTGCTCATACCCATTGGGGGGTACGTGGTGGGTACGTTTCGTACCCACCACGTACCCACCACGTCCCCCCAATGAACTTCCGCTCTCCTGGGCTCAAATTGTTTTTTTTTAAATCTGTTTTAGGATTTGAATTTAATTTTAACTTTAATTTAAGTGGTCACTTGTAAAAATCTCGGCCTATGTGCTCATACCCATTGGGGGGTACGTGGTGGGTACGTTTCGTACCCACCACGTACCCACCACGTCCCCCCAATGAACTTCCGCTCTCCTGGGCTCAAATTGTTTTTTTTTAAATCTGTTTTAGGATTTCAATTTAATTTTAACTTTAATTTAAGTGGTCACTTGTAAAAATCTCGGCCTATGTGCTCATACCCATTGGGGGGTACGTGGTGGGTACGTTTCGTACCCACCACGTACCCACCACGTCCCCCCAATGAACTTCCGCTCTCCTGGGCTCAAATTGTTTTTTTTTAAATCTGTTTTAGGATTTGAATTTAATTTTAACTTTAATTTAAGTGGTCACTTGTAAAAATCTCGGCCTATGTGCTCATACCCATTGGGGGGTACGTGGTGGGTACGTTTCGTACCCACCACGTACCCACCACGTCCCCCCAATGAACTTCCGCTCTCCTGGGCTCAAATTGTTTTTTTTTAAATCTGTTTTAGGATTTCAATTTAATTTTAACTTTAATTTAAGTGGTCACTTGTAAAAATCTCGGCCTATGTGCTCATACCCATTAGGGGGTACGTGGTGGGTACGTTTCGTACCCACCACGTACCCACCACGTCCCCCCCAATGAACTTCCGCTCTCCTGGGCTCAAATTGTTTTTTTTAAATCTGTTTTAGGATTTCAATTTAATTTTAACTTTAATTTAAGTGGTCACTTGTAAAAATCTCGGCCTATGTGCTCATACCCATTGGGGGGTACGTGGTGGGTACGTTTCGTACCCACCACGTACCCACCACGTCCCCCCAATGAACTTCCGCTCTCCTGGGCTCAAATTGTTTTTTTTTAAATCTGTTTCAGGATTTGAATTTAATTTTAACTTTAATTTAAGTGGTCACTTGTAAAAATCTCGGCCTATGTGCTCATACCCATTGGGGGGTACGTGGTGGGTACGTTTCGTACCCACCACGTACCCACCACGTCCCCCCAATGAACTTCCGCTCTCCTGGGCTCAAATTGTTTTTTTTTAAATCTGTTTTAGGATTTGAATTTAATTTTAACTTTAATTTAAGTGGTCACTTGTAAAAATCTCGGCCTATGTGCTCATACCCATTGGGGGGTACGTGGTGGGTACGTTTCGTACCCACCACGTACCCACCACGTCCCCCCCAATGAACTTCCGCTCTCCTGGGCTCAAATTGTTTTTTTTTAAATCTGTTTTAGGATTTGAATTTAATTTTAACTTTAATTTAAGTGGTCACTTGTAAAAATCTCGGCCTATGTGCTCATACCCATTGGGGGGTACGTGGTGGGTACGTTTCGTACCCACCACGTACCCACCACGTCCCCCCAATGAACTTCCGCTCTCCTGGGCTCAAATTGTTTTTTTTTAAATCTGTTTTAGGATTTCAATTTAATTTTAACTTTAATTTAAGTGGTCACTTGTAAAAATCTCGGCCTATGTGCTCATACCCATTGGGGGGTACGTGGTGGGTACGTTTCGTACCCACCACGTACCCACCACGTCCCCCCCCAATGAACTTCCGCTCTCCTGGGCTCAAATTGTTTTTTTTTAAATCTGTTTTAGGATTTCAATTTAATTTTAACTTTAATTTAAGTGGTCACTTGTAAAAATCTCGGCCTATGTGCTCATACCCATTGGGGGGTACGTGGTGGGTACGTTTCGTACCCACCACGTACCCACCACGTCCCCCCCAATGAACTTCCGCTCTCCTGGGCTCAAATTGTTTTTTTTTAAATCTGTTTTAGGATTTCAATTTAATTTTAACTTTAATTTAAGTGGTCACTTGTAAAAATTTCGGCCTATGTGCTCATACCCATTGGGGGGTACGTGGTGGGTACGTTTCGTACCCACCACGTACCCACCACGTCACCCCCCCCAATGAACTTCCGCTCTCCTGGGCTCAAATTGTTTTTTTTTAAATCTGTTTTAGGATTTGAATTTAATTTTAACTTTAATTTAAGTGGTCACTTGTAAAAATCTCGGCCTATGTGCTCATACCCATTGGGGGGTACGTGGTGGGTACGTTTCGTACCCACCACGTACCCACCACGTCCCCCCCAATGAACTTCCGCTCTCCTGGGCTCAAATTGTTTTTTTTTAAATCTGTTTTAGGATTTCAATTTAATTTTAACTTTAATTTAAGTGGTCACTTGTAAAAATCTCGGCCTATGTGCTCATACCCATTGGGGGGTACGTGGTGGGTACGTTTCGTACCCACCACGTACCCACCACGTCCCCCCCAATGAACTTCCGCTCTCCTGGGCTCAAATTGTTTTTTTTAAATCTGTTTTAGGATTTCAATTTAATTTTAACTTTAATTTAAGTGGTCACTTGTAAAAATCTCGGCCTATGTGCTCATACCCATTGGGGGGTACGTGGTGGGTACGTTTCGTACCCACCACGTACCCACCACGTCCCCCCCCCAATGAACTTCCGCTCTCCTGGGCTCAAATTGTTTTTTTTTAAATCTGTTTTAGGATTTCAATTTAATTTTAACTTTAATTTAAGTGGTCACTTGTAAAAATCTCGGCCTATGTGCTCATACCCATTGGGGGGTACGTGGTGGGTACGTTTCGTACCCACCACGTACCCACCACGTCCCCCCAATGAACTTCCGCTCTCCTGGGCTCAAATTGTTTTTTTTTAAATCTGTTTTAGGATTTCAATTTAATTTTAACTTTAATTTAAGTGGTCACTTGTAAAAATCTCGGCCTATGTGCTCATACCCATTGGGGGGTACGTGGTGGGTACGTTTCGTACCCACCACGTACCCACCACGTCCCCCCCAATGAACTTCCGCTCTCCTGGGCTCAAATTGTTTTTTTTTAAATCTGTTTTAGGATTTGAATTTAATTTTAACTTTAATTTAAGTGGTCACTTGTAAAAATCTCGGCCTATTTGCTCATACCCATTGGGGGGTACGTGGTGGGTACGTTTCGTACCCACCACGTACCCACCACGTCCCCCCAATGAACTTCCGCTCTCCTGGGCTCAAATTGTTTTTTTTTAAATCTGTTTTAGGATTTCAATTTAATTTTAACTTTAATTTAAGTGGTCACTTGTAAAAATCTCGGCCTATGTGCTCATACCCATTGGGGGGTACGTGGTGGGTACGTTTCGTACCCACCACGTACCCACCACGTCCCCCCCCCAATGAACTTCCGCTCTCCTGGGCTCAAATTGTTTTTTTTTAAATCTGTTTTAGGATTTCAATTTAATTTTAACTTTAATTTAAGTGGTCACTTGTAAAAATCTCGGCCTATGTGCTCATACCCATTGGGGGGTACGTGGTGGGTACGTTTCGTACCCACCACGTACCCACCACGTCCCCCCAATGAACTTCCGCTCTCCTGGGCTCAAATTGTTTTTTTTTAAATCTGTTTTAGGATTTGAATTTAATTTTAACTTTAATTTAAGTGGTCACTTGTAAAAATCTCGGCCTATGTGCTCATACCCATTGGGGGGTACGTGGTGGGTACGTTTCGTACCCACCACGTACCCACCACGTCCCCCCCAATGAACTTCCGCTCTCCTGGGCTCAAATTGTTTTTTTTTAAATCTGTTTTAGGATTTGAATTTAATTTTAACTTTAATTTAAGTGGTCACTTGTAAAAATCTCGGCCTATTTGCTCATACCCATTGGGGGGTACGTGGTGGGTACGTTTCGTACCCACCACGTACCCACCACGTCCCCCCAATGAACTTCCGCTCTCCTGGGCTCAAATTGTTTTTTTTTAAATCTGTTTTAGGATTTGAATTTAATTTTAACTTTAATTTAAGTGGTCACTTGTAAAAATCTCGGCCTATGTGCTCATACCCATTGGGGGGTACGTGGTGGGTACGTTTCGTACCCACCACGTACCCACCACGTCCCCCCCAATGAACTTCCTCTCTCCTGGGCTCAAATTGTTTTTTTTTCAATCTGTTTTAGGATTTCAATTTAATTTTAACTTTAATTTAAGTGGTCACTTGTAAAAATCTCGGCCTATGTGCTCATACCCATTGGGGGGTACGTGGTGGGTACGTTTCGTACCCACCACGTACCCACCACGTCCCCCCAATGAACTTCCGCTCTCCTGGGCTCAAATTGTTTTTTTTTAAATCTGTTTCAGGATTTGAATTTAATTTTAACTTTAATTTAAGTGGTCACTTGTAAAAATCTCGGCCTATGTGCTCATACCCATTGGGGGGTACGTGGTGGGTACGTTTCGTACCCACCACGTACCCACCACGTCCCCCCCAATGAACTTCCGCTCTCCTGGGCTCAAATTGTTTTTTTTAAATCTGTTTTAGGATTTCAATTTAATTTTAACTTTAATTTAAGTGGTCACTTGTAAAAATCTCGGCCTATGTGCTCATACCCATTGGGGGGTACGTGGTGGGTACGTTTCGTACCCACCACGTACCCACCACGTCCCCCCAATGAACTTCCGCTCTCCTGGGCTCAAATTGTTTTTTTTTAAATCTGTTTTAGGATTTGAATTTAATTTTAACTTTAATTTAAGTGGTCACTTGTAAAAATCTCGGCCTATGTGCTCATACCCATTGGGGGGTACGTGGTGGGTACGTTTCGTACCCACCACGTACCCACCACGTCCCCCCAATGAACTTCCGCTCTCCTGGGCTCAAATTGTTTTTTTTTAAATCTGTTTTAGGATTTGAATTTAATTTTAACTTTAATTTAAGTGGTCACTTGTAAAAATCTCGGCCTATGTGCTCATACCCATTGGGGGGTACGTGGTGGGTACGTTTCGTACCCACCACGTACCCACCACGTCCCTCCCCAATGAACTTCCGCTCTCCTGGGCTCAAATTGTTTTTTTTTAAATCTGTTTTAGGATTTCAATTTAATTTTAACTTTAATTTAAGTGGTCACTTGTAAAAATCTCGGCCTATGTGCTCATACCCATTGGGGGGTACGTGGTGGGTACGTTTCGTACCCACCATGTACCCACCACGTCCCCCCCCAATGAACTTCCGCTCTCCTGGGCTCAAATTGTTTTTTTTTAAATCTGTTTTAGGATTTGAATTTAATTTTAACTTTAATTTAAGTGGTCACTTGTAAAAATCTCGGCCTATGTGCTCATACCCATTGGGGGGTACGTGGTGGGTACGTTTCGTACCCACCACGTACCCACCACGTCACCCCCCCCAATGAACTTCCGCTCTCCTGGGCTCAAATTGTTTTTTTTTAAATCTGTTTTAGGATTTGAATTTAATTTTAACTTTAATTTAAGTGGTCACTTGTAAAAATCTCGGCCTATGTGCTCATACCCATTGGGGGGTACGTGGTGGGTACGTTTCGTACCCACCACGTACCCACCACGTCCCCCCCAATGAACTTCCGCTCTCCTGGGCTCAAATTGTTTTTTTTTAAATCTGTTTTAGGATTTCAATTTAATTTTAACTTTAATTTAAGTGGTCACTTGTAAAAATCTCGGCCTATGTGCTCATACCCATTGGGGGGTACGTGGTGGGTACGTTTCGTACCCACCACGTACCCACCACGTCACCCCCCCCAATGAACTTCCGCTCTCCTGGGCTCAAATTGTTTTTTTTTAAATCTGTTTCAGGATTTGAATTTAATTTTAACTTTAATTTAAGTGGTCACTTGTAAAAATCTCGGCCTATGTGCTCATACCCATTGGGGGGTACGTGGTGGGTACGTTTCGTACCCACCACGTACCCACCACGTCCCCCCCAATGAACTTCCGCTCTCCTGGGCTCAAATTGTTTTTTTTAAATCTGTTTTAGGATTTCAATTTAATTTTAACTTTAATTTAAGTGGTCACTTGTAAAAATCTCGGCCTATGTGCTCATACCCATTGGGGGGTACGTGGTGGGTACGTTTCGTACCCACCACGTACCCACCACGTCCCCCCAATGAACTTCCGCTCTCCTGGGCTCAAATTGTTTTTTTTTAAATCTGTTTTAGGATTTGAATTTAATTTTAACTTTAATTTAAGTGGACACTTGTAAAAATCTCGGCCTATGTGCTCATACCCATTGGGGGGTACGTGGTGGGTACGTTTCGTACCCACCACGTACCCACCACGTACCCACCACGTCCCCCCAATGAACTTCCGCTCTCCTGGGCTCAAATTGTTTTTTTTTAAATCTGTTTTAGGATTTGAATTTAATTTTAACTTTAATTTAAGTGGTCACTTGTAAAAATCTCGGCCTATGTGCTCATACCCATTGGGGGGTACGTGGTGGGTACGTTTCGTACCCACCACGTACCCACCACGTCCCCCCCAATGAACTTCCGCTCTCCTGAAATTGTTTTTTTTTAAATCTGTTTTAGGATTTGAATTTAATTTTAACTTTAATTTAAGTGGTCACTTGTAAAAATCTCGGCCTATGTGCTCATACCCATTGGGGGGTACGTGGTGGGTACGTTTCGTACCCACCACGTACCCACCACGTCCCCGCAATGAACTTCCGCTCTCCTGGGCTCAAATTGTTTTTTTTTAAATCTGTTTTAGGATTTCAATTTAATTTTAACTTTAATTTAAGTGGTCACTTGTAAAAATCTCGGCCTATGTGCTCATACCCATTGGGGGGTACGTGGTGGGTACGTTTCGTACCCACCACGTACCCACCACGTCCCCCCCAATGAACTTCCGCTCTCCTGGGCTCAAATTGTTTTTTTTAAATCTGTTTTAGGATTTCAATTTAATTTTAACTTTAATTTAAGTGGTCACTTGTAAAAATCTCGGCCTATGTGCTCATACCCATTGGGGGGTACGTGGTGGGTACGTTTCGTACCCACCACGTACCCACCACGTCCCCCCCAATGAACTTCCGCTCTCCTGGGCTCAAATTGTTTTTTTTTAAATCTGTTTTAGGATTTCAATTTAATTTTAACTTTAATTTAAGTGGTCACTTGTAAAAATCTCGGCCTATGTGCTCATACCCATTGGGGGGTACGTGGTGGGTACGTTTCGTACCCACCACGTACCCACCACGTCACCCCCCCCAATGAACTTCCGCTCTCCTGGGCTCAAATTGTTTTTTTTTAAATCTGTTTTAGGATTTCAATTTAATTTTAACTTTAATTTAAGTGGTCACTTGTAAAAATCTCGGCCTATGTGCTCATACCCATTGGGGGGTACGTGGTGGGTACGTTTCGTACCCACCACGTACCCACCACGTCCCCCCCCAATGAACTTCCGCTCTCCTGGGCTCAAATTGTTTTTTTTTAAATCTGTTTTAGGATTTCAATTTAATTTTAACTTTAATTTAAGTGGTCACTTGTAAAAATCTCGGCCTATGTGCTCATACCCATTGGGGGGTACGTGGTGGGTACGTTTCGTACCCACCACGTACCCACCACGTCCCCCCCAATGAACTTCCGCTCTCCTGGGCTCAAATTGTTTTTTTTTAAATCTGTTTTAGGATTTGAATTTAATTTTAACTTTAATTTAAGTGGTCACTTGTAAAAATCTCGGCCTATGTGCTCATACCCATTAGGGGGTACGTGGTGGGTACGTTTCGTACCCACCACGTACCCACCACGTCCCCCCCAATGAACTTCCGCTCTCCTGGGCTCAAATTGTTTTTTTTTAAATCTGTTTTAGGATTTCAATTTAATTTTAACTTTAATTTAAGTGGTCACTTGTAAAAATCTCGGCCTATGTGCTCATACCCATTGGGGGGTACGTGGTGGGTACGTTTCGTACCCACCACGTACCCACCACGTCCCCCCCAATGAACTTCCGCTCTCCTGGGCTCAAATTGTTTTTTTTTAAATCTGTTTTAGGATTTGAATTTAATTTTAACTTTAATTTAAGTGGTCACTTGTAAAAATCTCGGCCTATGTGCTCATACCCATTAGGGGGTACGTGGTGGGTACGTTTCGTACCCACCACGTACCCACCACGTCCCCCCCCAATGAACTTCCGCTCTCCTGGGCTCAAATTGTTTTTTTTTAAATCTGTTTTAGGATTTCAATTTAATTTTAACTTTAATTTAAGTGGTCACTTGTAAAAATCTCGGCCTATGTGCTCATACCCATTGGGGGGTACGTGGTGGGTACGTTTCGTACCCACCACGTACCCACCACGTCCCCCCCAATGAACTTCCGCTCTCCTGGGCTCAAATTGTTTTTTTTAAATCTGTTTTAGGATTTCAATTTAATTTTAACTTTAATTTAAGTGGTCACTTGTAAAAATCTCGGCCTATGTGCTCATACCCATTGGGGGGTACGTGGTGGGTACGTTTCGTACCCACCACGTACCCACCACGTCCCCCCATTGAACTTCCGCTCTCCTGGGCTCAAATTGTTTTTTTTTAAATCTGTTTTAGGATTTGAATTTAATTTTAACTTTAATTTAAGTGGTCACTTGTAAAAATCTCGGCCTATGTGCTCATACCCATTGGGGGGTACGTGGTGGGTACGTTTCGTACCCACCACGTACCCACCACGTCCCCCCAATGAACTTCCGCTCTCCTGGGCTCAAATTGTTTTTTTTTAAATCTGTTTCAGGATTTGAATTTAATTTTAACTTTAATTTAAGTGGTCACTTGTAAAAATCTCGGCCTATGTGCTCATACCCATTGGGGGGTACGTGGTGGGTACGTTTCGTACCCACCACGTACCCACCACGTCCCCCCCAATGAACTTCCGCTCTCCTGGGCTCAAATTGTTTTTTTTTAAATCTGTTTTAGGATTTGAATTTAATTTTAACTTTAATTTAAGTGGTCACTTGTAAAAATCTCGGCCTATGTGCTCATACCCATTAGGGGGTACGTGGTGGGTACGTTTCGTACCCACCACGTACCCACCACGTCCCCCCCCAATGAACTTCCGCTCTCCTGGGCTCAAATTGTTTTTTTTTAAATCTGTTTTAGGATTTCAATTTAATTTTAACTTTAATTTAAGTGGTCACTTGTAAAAATCTCGGCCTATGTGCTCATACCCATTGGGGGGTACGTGGTGGGTACGTTTCGTACCCACCACGTACCCACCACGTCCCCCCCAATGAACTTCCGCTCTCCTGGGCTCAAATTGTTTTTTTTAAATCTGTTTTAGGATTTCAATTTAATTTTAACTTTAATTTAAGTGGTCACTTGTAAAAATCTCGGCCTATGTGCTCATACCCATTGGGGGGTACGTGGTGGGTACGTTTCGTACCCACCACGTACCCACCACGTCCCCCCATTGAACTTCCGCTCTCCTGGGCTCAAATTGTTTTTTTTTAAATCTGTTTTAGGATTTGAATTTAATTTTAACTTTAATTTAAGTGGTCACTTGTAAAAATCTCGGCCTATGTGCTCATACCCATTGGGGGGTACGTGGTGGGTACGTTTCGTACCCACCACGTACCCACCACGTCCCCCCAATGAACTTCCGCTCTCCTGGGCTCAAATTGTTTTTTTTTAAATCTGTTTCAGGATTTGAATTTAATTTTAACTTTAATTTAAGTGGTCACTTGTAAAAATCTCGGCCTATGTGCTCATACCCATTGGGGGGTACGTGGTGGGTACGTTTCGTACCCACCACGTACCCACCACGTCCCCCCCAATGAACTTCCGCTCTCCTGGGCTCAAATTGTTTTTTTTTAAATCTGTTTTAGGATTTGAATTTAATTTTAACTTTAATTTAAGTGGTCACTTGTAAAAATCTCGGCCTATGTGCTCATACCCATTGGGGGGTACGTGGTGGGTACGTTTCGTACCCACCACGTACCCACCACGTCCCCGCAATGAACTTCCGCTCTCCTGGGCTCAAATTGTTTTTTTTTAAATCTGTTTTAGGATTTCAATTTAATTTTAACTTTAATTTAAGTGGTCACTTGTAAAAATCTCGGCCTATGTGCTCATACCCATTGGGGGGTACGTGGTGGGTACGTTTCGTACCCACCACGTACCCACCACGTCCCCCCCCAATGAACTTCCGCTCTCCTGGGCTCAAATTGTTTTTTTTTAAATCTGTTTTAGGATTTCAATTTAATTTTAACTTTAATTTAAGTGGTCACTTGTAAAAATCTCGGCCTATGTGCTCATACCCATTGGGGGGTACGTGGTGGGTACGTTTCGTACCCACCACGTACCCACCACGTCCCCCCCAATGAACTTCCGCTCTCCTGGGCTCAAATTGTTTTTTTTTAAATCTGTTTTAGGATTTGAATTTAATTTTAACTTTAATTTAAGTGGTCACTTGTAAAAATCTCGGCCTATGTGCTCATACCCATTAGGGGGTACGTGGTGGGTACGTTTCGTACCCACCACGTACCCACCACGTCCCCCCCCAATGAACTTCCGCTCTCCTGGGCTCAAATTGTTTTTTTTTAAATCTGTTTTAGGATTTCAATTTAATTTTAACTTTAATTTAAGTGGTCACTTGTAAAAATCTCGGCCTATGTGCTCATACCCATTGGGGGGTACGTGGTGGGTACGTTTCGTACCCACCACGTACCCACCACGTCCCCCCCAATGAACTTCCGCTCTCCTGGGCTCAAATTGTTTTTTTTAAATCTGTTTTAGGATTTCAATTTAATTTTAACTTTAATTTAAGTGGTCACTTGTAAAAATCTCGGCCTATGTGCTCATACCCATTGGGGGGTACGTGGTGGGTACGTTTCGTACCCACCACGTACCCACCACGTCCCCCCATTGAACTTCCGCTCTCCTGGGCTCAAATTGTTTTTTTTTAAATCTGTTTTAGGATTTCAATTTAATTTTAACTTTAATTTAAGTGGTCACTTGTAAAAATCTCGGCCTATGTGCTCATACCCATTGGGGGGTACGTGGTGGGTACGTTTCGTACCCACCACGTACCCACCACGTCCCCCCCCAATGAACTTCCGCTCTCCTGGGCTCAAATTGTTTTTTTTTAAATCTGTTTTAGGATTTCAATTTAATTTTAACTTTAATTTAAGTGGTCACTTGTAAAAATCTCGGCCTATGTGCTCATACCCATTGGGGGGTACGTGGTGGGTACGTTTCGTACCCACCACGTACCCACCACGTCCCCCCCAATGAACTTCCGCTCTCCTGGGCTCAAATTGTTTTTTTTTAAATCTGTTTTAGGATTTCAATTTAATTTTAACTTTAATTTAAGTGGTCACTTGTAAAAATCTCGGCCTATGTGCTCATACCCATTGGGGGGTACGTGGTGGGTACGTTTCGTACCCACCACGTCCCCCCCCAATGAACTTCCGCTCTCCTGGGCTCAAATTGTTTTTTTTTAAATCTGTTTTAGGATTTCAATTTAATTTTAACTTTAATTTAAGTGGTCACTTGTAAAAATCTCGGCCTATGTGCTCATACCCATTGGGGGGTACGTGGTGGGTACGTTTCGTACCCACCACGTACCCACCACGTCCCCCCCAATGAACTTCCGCTCTCCTGGGCTCAAATTGTTTTTTTTAAATCTGTTTTAGGATTTCAATTTAATTTTAACTTTAATTTAAGTGGTCACTTGTAAAAATCTCGGCCTATGTGCTCATACCCATTGGGGGGTACGTGGTGGGTACGTTTCGTACCCACCACGTACCCACCACGTCCCCCCCAATGAACTTCCGCTCTCCTGGGCTCAAATTGTTTTTTTTTAAATCTGTTTTAGGATTTGAATTTAATTTTAACTTTAATTTAAGTGGTCACTTGTAAAAATCTCGGCCTATGTGCTCATACCCATTGGGGGGTACGTGGTGGGTACGTTTCGTACCCACCACGTACCCACCACGTCCCCCCCAATGAACTTCCGCTCTCCTGGGCTCAAATTGTTTTTTTTTAAATCTGTTTTAGGATTTGAATTTAATTTTAACTTTAATTTAAGTGGTCACTTGTAAAAATCTCGGCCTATGTGCTCATACCCATTGGGGGGTACGTGGTGGGTACGTTTCGTACCCACCACGTACCCACCACGTACCCCCAATGAACTTCCGCTCTCCTGGGCTCAAATTGTTTTTTTTTAAATCTGTTTTAGGATTTCAATTTAATTTTAACTTTAATTTAAGTGGTCACTTGTAAAAATCTCGGCCTATGTGCTCATACCCATTGGGGGGTACGTGGTGGGTACGTTTCGTACCCACCACGTACCCACCACGTACCCACCACGTCCCCCCCAATGAACTTCCGCTCTCCTGGGCTCAAATTGTTTTTTTTTAAATCTGTTTTAGGATTTCAATTTAATTTTAACTTTAATTTAAGTGGTCACTTGTAAAAATCTCGGCCTATGTGCTCATACCCATTGGGGGGTACGTGGTGGGTACGTTTCGTACCCACCACGTACCCACCACGTCCCCCCCCAATGAACTTCCGCTCTCCTGGGCTCAAATTGTTTTTTTTTAAATCTGTTTTAGGATTTCAATTTAATTTTAACTTTAATTTAAGTGGTCACTTGTAAAAATCTAGGCCTATGTGCTCATACCCATTGGGGGGTACGTGGTGGGTACGTTTCGTACCCACCACGTCACCCCCCCAATGAACTTCCGCTCTCCTGGGCTCAAATTGTTTTTTTTTAAATCTGTTTTAGGATTTGAATTTAATTTTAACTTTAATTTAAGTGGTCACTTGTAAAAATCTCGGCCTATGTGCTCATACCCATTGGGGGGTACGTGGTGGGTACGTTTCGTACCCACCACGTCCCCCCCAATGAACTTCCGCTCTCCTGGGCTCAAATTGTTTTTTTTTAAATCTGTTTTAGGATTTCAATTTAATTTTAACTTTAATTTAAGTGGTCACTTGTAAAAATCTCGGCCTATGTGCTCATACCCATTGGGGGGTACGTGGTGGGTACGTTTCGTACCCACCACGTACCCACCACGTCCCCCCCAATGAACTTCCGCTCTCCTGGGCTCAAATTGTTTTTTTTTAAATCTGTTTTAGGATTTCAATTTAATTTTAACTTTAATTTAAGTGGTCACTTGTAAAAATCTCGGCCTATGTGCTCATACCCATTGGGGGGTACGTGGTGGGTACGTTTCGTACCCACCACGTACCCACCACGTCCCCCCCAATGAACTTCCGCTCTCCTGGGCTCAAATTGTTTTTTTTTAAATCTGTTTTAGGATTTGAATTTAATTTTAACTTTAATTTAAGTGGTCACTTGTAAAAATCTCGGCCTATGTGCTCATACCCATTGGGGGGTACGTGGTGGGTACGTTTCGTACCCACCACGTACCCACCACGTCCCCCCCAATGAACTTCCGCTCTCCTGGGCTCAAATTGTTTTTTTTTAAATCTGTTTTAGGATTTCAATTTAATTTTAACTTTAATTTAAGTGGTCACTTGTAAAAATCTCGGCCTATGTGCTCATACCCATTGGGGGGTACGTGGTGGGTACGTTTCGTACCCACCACGTACCCACCACGTCCCCCCCAATGAACTTCCGCTCTCCTGGGCTCAAATTGTTTTTTTTAAATCTGTTTTAGGATTTCAATTTAATTTTAACTTTAATTTAAGTGGTCACTTGTAAAAATCTCGGCCTATGTGCTCATACCCATTGGGGGGTACGTGGTGGGTACGTTTCGTACCCACCACGTCACCCCCCCAATGAACTTCCGCTCTCCTGGGCTCAAATTGTTTTTTTTTAAATCTGTTTTAGGATTTCAATTTAATTTTAACTTTAATTTAAGTGGTCACTTGTAAAAATCTCGGCCTATGTGCTCATACCCATTGGGGGGTACGTGGTGGGTACGTTTCGTACCCACCACGTACCCACCACGTCCCCCCCAATGAACTTCCGCTCTCCTGGGCTCAAATTGTTTTTTTTTAAATCTGTTTTAGGATTTCAATTTAATTTTAACTTTAATTTAAGTGGTCACTTGTAAAAATCTCGGCCTATGTGCTCATACCCATTGGGGGGTACGTGGTGGGTACGTTTCGTACCCACCACGTACCCACCACGTCCCCCCCAATGAACTTCCGCTCTCCTGGGCTCAAATTGTTTTTTTTAAATCTGTTTTAGGATTTCAATTTAATTTTAACTTTAATTTAAGTGGTCACTTGTAAAAATCTCGGCCTATGTGCTCATACCCATTGGGGGGTACGTGGTGGGTACGTTTCGTACCCACCACGTCACCCCCCCAATGAACTTCCGCTCTCCTGGGCTCAAATTGTTTTTTTTTAAATCTGTTTTAGGATTTGAATTTAATTTTAACTTTAATTTAAGTGGTCACTTGTAAAAATCTCGGCCTATGTGCTCATACCCATTGGGGGGTACGTGGTGGGTACGTTTCGTACCCACCACGTACCCACCACGTCCCCCCCAATGAACTTCCGCTCTCCTGGCTCAAATTGTTTTTTTTTAAATCTGTTTTAGGATTTCAATTTAATTTTAACTTTAATTTAAGTGGTCACTTGTAAAAATCTCGGCCTATGTGCTCATACCCATTGGGGGGTACGTGGTGGGTACGTTTCGTACCCACCACGTACCCACCACGTCCCCCCCAATGAACTTCCGCTCTCCTGGGCTCAAATTGTTTTTTTTAAATCTGTTTTAGGATTTCAATTTAATTTTAACTTTAATTTAAGTGGTCACTTGTAAAAATCTCGGCCTATGTGCTCATACCCATTGGGGGGTACGTGGTGGGTACGTTTCGTACCCACCACGTACCCACCACGTCCCCCCCAATGAACTTCCGCTCTCCTGGGCTCAAATTGTTTTTTTTAAATCTGTTTTAGGATTTCAATTTAATTTTAACTTTAATTTAAGTGGTCACTTGTAAAAATCTCGGCCTATGTGCTCATACCCATTGGGGGGTACGTGGTGGGTACGTTTCGTACCCACCACGTACCCACCACGTCCCCCCATTGAACTTCCGCTCTCCTGGGCTCAAATTGTTTTTTTTTAAATCTGTTTCAGGATTTGAATTTAATTTTAACTTTAATTTAAGTGGTCACTTGTAAAAATCTCGGCCTATGTGCTCATACCCATTGGGGGGTACGTGGTGGGTACGTTTCGTACCCACCACGTACCCACCACGTCCCCCCCAATGAACTTCCGCTCTCCTGGGCTCAAATTGTTTTTTTTAAATCTGTTTTAGGATTTCAATTTAATTTTAACTTTAATTTAAGTGGTCACTTGTAAAAATCTCGGCCTATGTGCTCATACCCATTGGGGGGTACGTGGTGGGTACGTTTCGTACCCACCACGTACCCACCACGTCCCCCCCAATGAACTTCCGCTCTCCTGGGCTCAAATTGTTTTTTTTTAAATCTGTTTTAGGATTTGAATTTAATTTTAACTTTAATTTAAGTGGTCACTTGTAAAAATCTCGGCCTATGTGCTCATACCCATTGGGGGGTACGTGGTGGGTACGTTTCGTACCCACCACGTACCCACCACGTCCCCCCAATGAACTTCCGCTCTCCTGGGCTCAAATTGTTTTTTTTAAATCTGTTTTAGGATTTCAATTTAATTTTAACTTTAATTTAAGTGGTCACTTGTAAAAATCTCGGCCTATGTGCTCATACCCATTGGGGGGTACGTGGTGGGTACGTTTCGTACCCACCACGTACCCACCACGTACCCCCAATGAACTTCCGCTCTCCTGGGCTCAAATTGTTTTTTTTTAAATCTGTTTTAGGATTTGAATTTAATTTTAACTTTAATTTAAGTGGTCACTTGTAAAAATCTCGGCCTATGTGCTCATACCCATTGGGGGGTACGTGGTGGGTACGTTTCGTACCCACCACGTACCCACCACGTCCCCCCCCAATGAACTTCCGCTCTCCTGGGCTCAAATTGTTTTTTTTTAAATCTGTTTTAGGATTTCAATTTAATTTTAACTTTAATTTAAGTGGTCACTTGTAAAAATCTAGGCCTATGTGCTCATACCCATTGGGGGGTACGTGGTGGGTACGTTTCGTACCCACCACGTCACCCCCCCAATGAACTTCCGCTCTCCTGGGCTCAAATTGTTTTTTTTTAAATCTGTTTTAGGATTTGAATTTAATTTTAACTTTAATTTAAGTGGTCACTTGTAAAAATCTCGGCCTATGTGCTCATACCCATTGGGGGGTACGTGGTGGGTACGTTTCGTACCCACCACGTACCCACCACGTCCCCCCCAATGAACTTCCGCTCTCCTGGGCTCAAATTGTTTTTTTTTAAATCTGTTTTAGGATTTCAATTTAATTTTAACTTTAATTTAAGTGGTCACTTGTAAAAATCTCGGCCTATGTGCTCATACCCATTGGGGGGTACGTGGTGGGTACGTTTCGTACCCACCACGTACCCACCACGTCCCCCCCAATGAACTTCCGCTCTCCTGGGCTCAAATTGTTTTTTTTTAAATCTGTTTTAGGATTTCAATTTAATTTTAACTTTAATTTAAGTGGTCACTTGTAAAAATCTCGGCCTATGTGCTCATACCCATTGGGGGGTACGTGGTGGGTACGTTTCGTACCCACCACGTCACCCCCCCAATGAACTTCCGCTCTCCTGGGCTCAAATTGTTTTTTTTTAAATCTGTTTTAGGATTTGAATTTAATTTTAACTTTAATTTAAGTGGTCACTTGTAAAAATCTCGGCCTATGTGCTCATACCCATTGGGGGGTACGTGGTGGGTACGTTTCGTACCCACCACGTACCCACCACGTCCCCCCCAATGAACTTCCGCTCTCCTGGGCTCAAATTGTTTTTTTTTAAATCTGTTTTAGGATTTCAATTTAATTTTAACTTTAATTTAAGTGGTCACTTGTAAAAATCTCGGCCTATGTGCTCATACCCATTGGGGGGTACGTGGTGGGTACGTTTCGTACCCACCACGTACCCACCACGTCCCCCCCAATGAACTTCCGCTCTCCTGGGCTCAAATTGTTTTTTTTAAATCTGTTTTAGGATTTCAATTTAATTTTAACTTTAATTTAAGTGGTCACTTGTAAAAATCTCGGCCTATGTGCTCATACCCATTGGGGGGTACGTGGTGGGTACGTTTCGTACCCACCACGTACCCACCACGTCCCCCCCAATGAACTTCCGCTCTCCTGGGCTCAAATTGTTTTTTTTTAAATCTGTTTTAGGATTTGAATTTAATTTTAACTTTAATTTAAGTGGTCACTTGTAAAAATCTCGGCCTATGTGCTCATACCCATTGGGGGGTACGTGGTGGGTACGTTTCGTACCCACCACGTACCCACCACGTCCCCCCCAATGAACTTCCGCTCTCCTGGGCTCAAATTGTTTTTTTTTAAATCTGTTTTAGGATTTCAATTTAATTTTAACTTTAATTTAAGTGGTCACTTGTAAAAATCTCGGCCTATGTGCTCATACCCATTGGGGGGTACGTGGTGGGTACGTTTCGTACCCACCACGTACCCACCACGTCCCCCCCAATGAACTTCCGCTCTCCTGGGCTCAAATTGTTTTTTTTAAATCTGTTTTAGGATTTCAATTTAATTTTAACTTTAATTTAAGTGGTCACTTGTAAAAATCTCGGCCTATGTGCTCATACCCATTGGGGGGTACGTGGTGGGTACGTTTCGTACCCACCACGTACCCACCACGTCCCCCCCAATGAACTTCCGCTCTCCTGGGCTCAAATTGTTTTTTTTAAATCTGTTTTAGGATTTCAATTTAATTTTAACTTTAATTTAAGTGGTCACTTGTAAAAATCTCGGCCTATGTGCTCATACCCATTGGGGGGTACGTGGTGGGTACGTTTCGTACCCACCACGTACCCACCACGTACCCACCACGTACCCACCACGTCCCCCCCAATGAACTTCCGCTCTCCTGGGCTCAAATTGTTTTTTTTTAAATCTGTTTTAGGATTTCAATTTAATTTTAACTTTAATTTAAGTGGTCACTTGTAAAAATCTCGGCCTATGTGCTCATACCCATTGGGGGGTACGTGGTGGGTACGTTTCGTACCCACCACGTACCCACCACGTCCCCCCCCAATGAACTTCCGCTCTCCTGGGCTCAAATTGTTTTTTTTTAAATCTGTTTTAGGATTTCAATTTAATTTTAACTTTAATTTAAGTGGTCACTTGTAAAAATCTAGGCCTATGTGCTCATACCCATTGGGGGGTACGTGGTGGGTACGTTTCGTACCCACCACGTCACCCCCCCAATGAACTTCCGCTCTCCTGGGCTCAAATTGTTTTTTTTTAAATCTGTTTTAGGATTTGAATTTAATTTTAACTTTAATTTAAGTGGTCACTTGTAAAAATCTCGGCCTATGTGCTCATACCCATTGGGGGGTACGTGGTGGGTACGTTTCGTACCCACCACGTCCCCCCCAATGAACTTCCGCTCTCCTGGGCTCAAATTGTTTTTTTTTAAATCTGTTTTAGGATTTCAATTTAATTTTAACTTTAATTTAAGTGGTCACTTGTAAAAATCTCGGCCTATGTGCTCATACCCATTGGGGGGTACGTGGTGGGTACGTTTCGTACCCACCACGTACCCACCACGTCCCCCCCAATGAACTTCCGCTCTCCTGGGCTCAAATTGTTTTTTTTTAAATCTGTTTTAGGATTTCAATTTAATTTTAACTTTAACTTAAGTGGTCACTTGTAAAAATCTCGGCCTATGTGCTCATACCCATTGGGGGGTACGTGGTGGGTACGTTTCGTACCCACCACGTCACCCCCCCAATGAACTTCCGCTCTCCTGGGCTCAAATTGTTTTTTTTTAAATCTGTTTTAGGATTTGAATTTAATTTTAACTTTAATTTAAGTGGTCACTTGTAAAAATCTCGGCCTATGTGCTCATACCCATTGGGGGGTACGTGGTGGGTACGTTTCGTACCCACCACGTACCCACCACGTCCCCCCCAATGAACTTCCGCTCTCCTGGGCTCAAATTGTTTTTTTTTAAATCTGTTTTAGGATTTCAATTTAATTTTAACTTTAATTTAAGTGGTCACTTGTAAAAATCTCGGCCTATGTGCTCATACCCATTGGGGGGTACGTGGTGGGTACGTTTCGTACCCACCACGTACCCACCACGTCCCCCCCAATGAACTTCCGCTCTCCTGGGCTCAAATTGTTTTTTTTTAAATCTGTTTTAGGATTTCAATTTAATTTTAACTTTAATTTAAGTGGTCACATACCCATTGGGGGGTACGTGGTGGGTACGTTTCGTACCCACCACGTACCCACCACGTACCCCCAATGAACTTCCGCTCTCCTGGGCTCAAATTGTTTTTTTTTAAATCTGTTTTAGGATTTCAATTTAATTTTAACTTTAATTTAAGTGGTCACTTGTAAAAATCTCGGCCTATGTGCTCATACCCATTGGGGGGTACGTGGTGGGTACGTTTCGTACCCACCACGTACCCACCACGTCCCCCCCCAATGAACTCCCGCTCTCCTGGGCTCAAATTGTTTTTTTTTAAATCTGTTTTAGGATTTCAATTTAATTTTAACTTTAATTTAAGTGGTCACTTGTAAAAATCTAGGCCTATGTGCTCATACCCATTGGGGGGTACGTGGTGGGTACGTTTCGTACCCACCACGTCACCCCCCCAATGAACTTCCGCTCTCCTGGGCTCAAATTGTTTTTTTTAAATCTGTTTTAGGATTTGAATTTAATTTTAACTTTAATTTAAGTGGTCACTTGTAAAAATCTCGGCCTATGTGCTCATACCCATTGGGGGGTACGTGGTGGATACGTTTCGTACCCACCACGTCCCCCCCAATGAACTTCCGCTCTCCTGGGCTCAAATTGTTTTTTTTTAAATCTGTTTTAGGATTTCAATTTAATTTTAACTTTAATTTAAGTGGTCACTTGTAAAAATCTCGGCCTATGTGCTCATACCCATTGGGGGGTACGTGGTGGGTACGTTTCGTACCCACCACGTACCCACCACGTCCCCCCCAATGAACTTCCGCTCTCCTGGGCTCAAATTGTTTTTTTTTAAATCTGTTTTAGGATTTCAATTTAATTTTAACTTTAATTTAAGTGGTCACTTGTAAAAATCTCGGCCTATGTGCTCATACCCATTGGGGGGTACGTGGTGGGTACGTTTCGTACCCACCACGTCACCCCCCCAATGAACTTCCGCTCTCCTGGGCTCAAATTGTTTTTTTTTAAATCTGTTTTAGGATTTGAATTTAATTTTAACTTTAATTTAAGTGGTCACTTGTAAAAATCTCGGCCTATGTGCTCATACCCATTGGGGGGTACGTGGTGGGTACGTTTCGTACCCACCACGTACCCACCACGTCCCCCCAATGAACTTCCGCTCTCCTGGGCTCAAATTGTTTTTTTTTAAATCTGTTTTAGGATTTCAATTTAATTTTAACTTTAATTTAAGTGGTCACTTGTAAAAATCTCGGCCTATGTGCTCATACCCATTGGGGGGTACGTGGTGGGTACGTTTCGTACCCACCACGTACCCACCACGTCCCCCCCAATGAACTTCCGCTCTCCTGGGCTCAAATTGTTTTTTTTAAATCTGTTTTAGGATTTCAATTTAATTTTAACTTTAATTTAAGTGGTCACTTGTAAAAATCTCGGCCTATGTGCTCATACCCATTGGGGGGTACGTGGTGGGTACGTTTCGTACCCACCACGTCCACCCCCCCCAATGAACTTCCGCTCTCCTGGGCTCAAATTGTTTTTTTTTAAATCTGTTTTAGGATTTGAATTTAATTTTAACTTTAATTTAAGTGGTCACTTGTAAAAATCTCGGCCTATGTGCTCATACCCATTGGGGGGTACGTGGTGGGTACGTTTCGTACCCACCACGTACCCACCACGTCCCCCCCAATGAACTTCCGCTCTCCTGGCTCAAATTGTTTTTTTTTAAATCTGTTTTAGGATTTCAATTTAATTTTAACTTTAATTTAAGTGGTCACTTGTAAAAATCTCGGCCTATGTGCTCATACCCATTGGGGGGTACGTGGTGGGTACGTTTCGTACCCACCACGTACCCACCACGTCCCCCCCCAATGAACTTCCGCTCTCCTGGGCTCAAATTGTTTTTTTTAAATCTGTTTTAGGATTTGAATTTAATTTTAACTTTAATTTAAGTGGTCACTTGTAAAAATCTCGGCCTATGTGCTCATACCCATTGGGGGGTACGTGGTGGGTACGTTTCGTACCCACCACGTACCCACCACGTCCCCCCCAATGAACTTCCGCTCTCCTGGGCTCAAATTGTTTTTTTTAAATCTGTTTTAGGATTTCAATTTAATTTTAACTTTAATTTAAGTGGTCACTTGTAAAAATCTCGGCCTATGTGCTCATACCCATTGGGGGGTACGTGGTGGGTACGTTTCGTACCCACCACGTACCCACCACGTCCCCCCATTGAACTTCCGCTCTCCTGGGCTCAAATTGTTTTTTTTTAAATCTGTTTCAGGATTTGAATTTAATTTTAACTTTAATTTAAGTGGTCACTTGTAAAAATCTCGGCCTATGTGCTCATACCCATTGGGGGGTACGTGGTGGGTACGTTTCGTACCCACCACGTACCCACCACGTCCCCCCCAATGAACTTCCGCTCTCCTGGGCTCAAATTGTTTTTTTTAAATCTGTTTTAGGATTTCAATTTAATTTTAACTTTAATTTAAGTGGTCACTTGTAAAAATCTCGGCCTATGTGCTCATACCCATTGGGGGGTACGTGGTGGGTACGTTTCGTACCCACCACGTACCCACCACGTCCCCCCCAATGAACTTCCGCTCTCCTGGGCTCAAATTGTTTTTTTTTAAATCTGTTTTAGGATTTGAATTTAATTTTAACTTTAATTTAAGTGGTCACTTGTAAAAATCTCGGCCTATGTGCTCATACCCATTGGGGGGTACGTGGTGGGTACGTTTCGTACCCACCACGTACCCACCACGTACCCCCAATGAACTTCCGCTCTCCTGGGCTCAAATTGTTTTTTTTTAAATCTGTTTTAGGATTTCAATTTAATTTTAACTTTAATTTAAGTGGTCACTTGTAAAAATCTCGGCCTATGTGCTCATACCCATTGGGGGGTACGTGGTGGGTACGTTTCGTACCCACCACGTCACCCCCCCCAATGAACTTCCGCTCTCCTGGGCTCAAATTGTTTTTTTTTAAATCTGTTTTAGGATTTGAATTTAATTTTAACTTTAATTTAAGTGGTCACTTGTAAAAATCTCGGCCTATGTGCTCATACCCATTGGGGGGTACGTGGTGGGTACGTTTCGTACCCACCACGTACCCACCACGTCCCCCCCAATGAACTTCCGCTCTCCTGGGCTCAAATTGTTTTTTTTTAAATCTGTTTTAGGATTTCAATTTAATTTTAACTTTAATTTAAGTGGTCACTTGTAAAAATCTCGGCCTATGTGCTCATACCCATTGGGGGGTACGTGGTGGGTACGTTTCGTACCCACCACGTACCCACCACGTCCCCCCCAATGAACTTCCGCTCTCCTGGGCTCAAATTGTTTTTTTTTAAATCTGTTTTAGGATTTCAATTTAATTTTAACTTTAATTTAAGTGGTCACTTGTAAAAATCTCGGCCTATGTGCTCATACCCATTGGGGGGTACGTGGTGGGTACGTTTCGTACCCACCACGTCACCCCCCCAATGAACTTCCGCTCTCCTGGGCTCAAATTGTTTTTTTTTAAATCTGTTTTAGGATTTGAATTTAATTTTAACTTTAATTTAAGTGGTCACTTGTAAAAATCTCGGCCTATGTGCTCATACCCATTGGGGGGTACGTGGTGGGTACGTTTCGTACCCACCACGTACCCACCACGTCCCCCCCAATGAACTTCCGCTCTCCTGGGCTCAAATTGTTTTTTTTAAATCTGTTTTAGGATTTCAATTTAATTTTAACTTTAATTTAAGTGGTCACTTGTAAAAATCTCGGCCTATGTGCTCATACCCATTGGGGGGTACGTGGTGGGTACGTTTCGTACCCACCACGTACCCACCACGTCCCCCCCAATGAACTTCCGCTCTCCTGGGCTCAAATTGTTTTTTTTTAAATCTGTTTTAGGATTTGAATTTAATTTTAACTTTAATTTAAGTGGTCACTTGTAAAAATCTCGGCCTATGTGCTCATACCCATTGGGGGGTACGTGGTGGGTACGTTTCGTACCCACCACGTACCCACCACGTCCCCCCAATGAACTTCCGCTCTCCTGGGCTCAAATTGTTTTTTTTTAAATCTGTTTTAGGATTTCAATTTAATTTTAACTTTAATTTAAGTGGTCACTTGTAAAAATCTCGGCCTATGTGCTCATACCCATTGGGGGGTACGTGGTGGGTACGTTTCGTACCCACCACGTACCCCACGTCCCCCCAATGAACTTCCGCTCTCCTGGGCTCAAATTGTTTTTTTTTAAATCTGTTTTAGGATTTCAATTTAATTTTAACTTTAATTTAAGTGGTCACTTGTAAAAATCTCGGCCTATGTGCTCATACCCATTGGGGGGTACGTGGTGGGTACGTTTCGTACCCACCACGTACCCACCACGTCCCCCCAATGAACTTCCGCTCTCCTGGGCTCAAATTGTTTTTTTTTAAATCTGTTTTAGGATTTCAATTTAATTTTAACTTTAATTTAAGTGGTCACTTGTAAAAATCTCGGCCTATGTGCTCATACCCATTGGGGGGTACGTGGTGGGTACGTTTCGTACCCACCACGTACCCACCACGTCCCCCCCAATGAACTTCCGCTCTCCTGGGCTCAAATTGTTTTTTTTAAATCTGTTTTAGGATTTCAATTTAATTTTAACTTTAATTTAAGTGGTCACTTGTAAAAATCTCGGCCTATGTGCTCATACCCATTGGGGGGTACGTGGTGGGTACGTTTCGTACCCACCACGTCCACCACCCCCCCAATGAACTTCCGCTCTCCTGGGCTCAAATTGTTTTTTTTAAATCTGTTTTAGGATTTCAATTTAATTTTAACTTTAATTTAAGTGGTCACTTGTAAAAATCTCGGCCTATGTGCTCATACCCATTGGGGGGTACGTGGTGGGTACGTTTCGTACCCACCACGTACCCACCACGTCCCCCCCAATGAACTTCCGCTCTCCTGGGCTCAAATTGTTTTTTTTTAAATCTGTTTTAGGATTTCAATTTAATTTTAACTTTAATTTAAGTGGTCACTTGTAAAAATCTCGGCCTATGTGCTCATACCCATTGGGGGGTACGTGGTGGGTACGTTTCGTACCCACCACGTACCCACCACGTCCCCCCCCAATGAACTTCCGCTCTCCTGGGCTCAAATTGTTTTTTTTAAATCTGTTTTAGGATTTCAATTTAATTTTAACTTTAATTTAAGTGGTCACTTGTAAAAATCTCGGCCTATGTGCTCATACCCATTGGGGGGTACGTGGTGGGTACGTTTCGTACCCACCACGTACCCCCACGTACCCACCACGTCCCCCCCAATGAACTTCCGCTCTCCTGGGCTCAAATTGTTTTTTTTAAATCTGTTTTAGGATTTCAATTTAATTTTAACTTTAATTTAAGTGGTCACTTGTAAAAATCTCGGCCTATGTGCTCATACCCATTGGGGGGTACGTGGTGGGTACGTTTCGTACCCACCACGTACCCACCACGTCCCCCCAATGAACTTCCGCTCTCCTGGGCTCAAATTGTTTTTTTTAAATCTGTTTTAGGATTTCAATTTAATTTTAACTTTAATTTAAGTGGTCACTTGTAAAAATCTCGGCCTATGTGCTCATACCCATTGGGGGGTACGTGGTGGGTACGTTTCGTACCCACCACGTACCCACCACGTCCCCCCCAATGAACTTCCGCTCTCCTGGGCTCAAATTGTTTTTTTTAAATCTGTTTTAGGATTTCAATTTAATTTTAACTTTAATTTAAGTGGTCACTTGTAAAAATCTCGGCCTATGTGCTCATACCCATTGGGGGGTACGTGGTGGGTACGTTTCGTACCCACCACGTACCCACCACGTCCCCCCCAATGAACTTCCGCTCTCCTGGGCTCAAATTGTTTTTTTTTAAATCTGTTTTAGGATTTCAATTTAATTTTAACTTTAATTTAAGTGGTCACTTGTAAAAATCTCGGCCTATGTGCTCATACCCATTGGGGGGTACGTGGTGGGTACGTTTCGTACCCACCACGTACCCACCACGTACCCGTCCCCGCAATGAACTTCCGCTCTCCTGGGCTCAAATTGTTTTTTTTTAAATCTGTTTTAGGATTTCAATTTAATTTTAACTTTAATTTAAGTGGTCACTTGTAAAAATCTCGGCCTATGTGCTCATACCCATTGGGGGGTACGTGGTGGGTACGTTTCGTACCCACCACGTACCCACCACGTCCCCCCAATGAACTTCCGCTCTCCTGGGCTCAAATTGTTTTTTTTTAAATCTGTTTTAGGATTTCAATTTAATTTTAACTTTAATTTAAGTGGTCACTTGTAAAAATCTCGGCCTATGTGCTCATACCCATTGGGGGGTACGTGGTGGGTACGTTTCGTACCCACCACGTCACCCCCCCCAATGAACTTCCGCTCTCCTGGGCTCAAATTGTTTTTTTTTAAATCTGTTTTAGGATTTGAATTTAATTTTAACTTTAATTTAAGTGGTCACTTGTAAAAATCTCGGCCTATGTGCTCATACCCATTGGGGGGTACGTGGTGGGTACGTTTCGTACCCACCACGTACCCACCACGTCCCCCCCAATGAACTTCCGCTCTCCTGGGCTCAAATTGTTTTTTTTTAAATCTGTTTTAGGATTTGAATTTAATTTTAACTTTAATTTAAGTGGTCACTTGTAAAAATCTCGGCCTATGTGCTCATACCCATTGAGGGGTACGTGGTGGGTACGTTTCGTACCCACCACGTACCCACCACGTACCCCCAATGAACTTCCGCTCTCCTGGGCTCAAATTGT